>CP106727.1:194799356-195399356 GCA_025506655.1 Gossypium rotundifolium
TATATGACTTTAATGACTTCAATTTTTGATTTCATGGACAATGACAATGATATTGGGGGTGAATGAAACAACTATAATTTTATCAAAAGTATTCAAAGAAATTATTTATGTAACACGCCAAACTCAGCCTAGACGTTATGGCCGTATCTGGCGATATCACAATGAAGTGTTTTTCGAAAACATTGTTCCTTTAGAAAAATCCATGCTTATTATAAAAACCTCGTTTATGTATCTTAACAGAAGTTTAGGATGTCTTGTTCTTTTCAAAACTTAAGTGATTTTGGTAGAACGTTGGTCATATTAATTTGTCGCTATATTTTAAAACCAAGTTTGATGCGAATGCTTTTATTATAAATTACGAAAACATGATGTTTTGAAACCAATTATCTTTTGGAAAACCGCATTATACTACTAATCAAATGTAAACTAAAATAAGTAAAATCCCCGAATTAAAATTTAAAAATTAAATAGGCCTTATTACATAACAAAAACCCATTTAAATTCATAGGAAATAAACTTAAATAAATAAATAAATAAATGCGATTGTGTGGCCACCTCCGACTCCCTCGTAGCACTAATCCGCATAAGACTGAGGATTACCTGTACAGATAAATAGAGAAGTGAGTTTACGAAAACTCAGTGTATAACCCCATCCAAATAACCAACCAATTATGCCCTTAGGCAAGTAAAGTCTGGGCCTAAGCCCAAGTCAGTAACAGTTCAGTCCAGTTGGGCCTTAGCCCATTATAGTATCAGTGTGGGCCTTAGCCCATAACAGTATCAGTGTGGGCCTTAGCCCATAACAGTATCAGTAGCAGTTTAAACATGTAATCAGAAATCCTACCCATCCAGCCTCTACACTCCACTCCATCCAGTCCAACACTCTATGTGGGGATAAAATCACCTACCCATCCCTACACTCAAAAAATTAGCACCGGTTGCGGTACTAAACAGTATTTGCAGTAGAGCTGCCAGTACAGTACACTACTTCCAACATAATAATCCCATCCCATGCAACATATCACACATGAATGCAACATACATATATATATATCATGGCATGCTCATATATGGTCATACACAACATAGGGGCATAACAGTCATTTTACCCAAGGGGCATTACAGTTATTTTATCAGTTTGAGGGTCTAGGTGTACTTATTGACCCATCAGTAGGTCCACAGTCATCTCGGACGACCCGTGCAACCTTAATAGTCAAACAGTGCAAAAGGACCCAAGGCATATTATGCGGCCCATGTGGACCCACACACTCGTAAGGCCAACTTAGCCCAAAAATGGCTCAGCCATGTAATTTACATAGCTTGGCCCAAAATTCTCCACACACTTGTGCGGTTTACCCATGTGGGGTCCACGAGCCCGTTGGGCCCACACGGCCTATTTCGGCCCAACATGGCCCAAGACCACGAAATCGCTCATGGTGGTCTCGATAGTCTAATGCCCACGTTTTATGCGTTTGGTTTACCACACGAGCGAGCGCACGCTCGTAGCATCAATTTTCATACTTTTTTAGCTTTTGCCGGTTTACGATTTGGCAGTGTTACACACCTTGTTTCGAATCCTCACGAACAGTCGTTCAGGCACTCACCAACCTACATTTGGTAAATCAAACACCACTATCAGTCTTACTTTATGGATAACAAGAAACCCAAAATTTACAATCCATTTATAGAGTAGTGTTACCTTCAATCGAACCACGATGATTCCCCACGAATCTTAGACTTCAACGATTGATTAGGAGTTTCCAGAGTCTTTCCTTAACTGCCATACAATTGTTATTAGTTAATACAAGGGAAAGATGACTCTTTAAAGAACTTACCAAAAGAGAGTGAAAGGATCAAATAGAGGATGGATTCGGCACAAGCACGGCCTTTCACCTTCGATTTGTTGCTGTCAAACACAGTTAAACACAACCCCACTTAGTAACTCAAAAGCCAAAACTTTAAATGCTATACTTGCTTACCGAAAAGGAAGGAGTCAATGAATAGGACTGGTTTCGGCAGCACAACACTTGAGGGAGAAGAGGAGGTTTGCTTTAAGTGAGAAGAGAGAAACAAAATTGGCAGAGACAACTAAGGCCTATTCGCTAACATAGGGAATAGGAAAAAGGGGGAGAAAAGAGAAGAAAGGTATTCGGCCAAGGAGAAAATAGTTGTAAAAAAGTGAAACTAAAGAAAGTGTAGATGCCCTTACCACAATTGGCTAAAGAGAGAAACAATGTAGAAACTGAAAAGAAAAAATGGGAAAAAGGGAGATTTCGACAGAGAGCACCTCATTTACCCAGCAAATCGAAATTGAGAATCCCCTTAGAGCCAAATTCTAGAGTGTCAGAGTCCAAATTCGGCACTCCACTACCTCTTCCCCCATCCCTTGATTTTCTCTTCAAATCTATCCTCAAATCACTCCACTTGATCACACTCCCCTCAACCATTCAATTCAAATTCACCTCAACCACTTCGGTGTTTCAATCAACCTCCAACACCTCCCACAACACAGCAGCAAAATAACAATTCCCTTGCTAATACCAAGATTCGAACCTCAGTTCTCTGGCCTTGCAACACGCCCCTTACCCCTTAGACCAGCAGGCTTTTTATGTCATGCTTTACCCACATTTATATAAAAGCTTACTAACCAAAAGAAAAGGTTTTATTCCCAAAAACCAAAATTTTACACAAGCCCAGGCTCGAACCCAGGACTCCTCAGACACTCCCAAACACACCCAAATCACTTGGCCACTAAAGCAAACAGGTATTTATGTTAAAAACATGCAAAAATAAATACCTAAGTTTTTAGGCGTTACAATTTACATATACTACGCCTCAAATTCTTTAATAATTTAAAGTTATATATATTAATTATTTTAAATTAAAAAATTAATTTAAATGTAATTATTTATAATCACCCGCATAATTACTTTAATTCTCATTTACTTTAAAAATTGAAAAATATAATTGGAATACTCTAATTACACTTAATTCAATACAACCCATTAATTATTAAAAAAAAACTGGTTTTATAAATTGCAAGGTGATTTTGTCTTTGAAAACACTAGTAATTAGCTATAAAAGTAACATTTTCAGGATCCACACGAGCTGGGCACACGCTCGTGTGAGCCACATGGGCTGGACACACACCCATGTGCCAGCCCGTGTCGGTTTCGCACCCTACTTCCCAAATACGCATAAAAATGAAATTTTTAGGCTTTTTGAGCATTCTAGAATTCATAAATACCAATTAGAAGAAGACATAAGGGGAGCAATCAGAGAAGATCAAAGAAAACACTCGAAGAACACCATCGGAGCCAACTCGGAAGCTGATCTACATCAAGATCGAAGATCTCCTTTTAATTTCTTTTGAAGTTTTATTGAGTTTCTTATGTCTTGTGGTTTTTCTGACTTTGAGATGTTTTCATTCATGATTATGAACTAATCCCCTAGATACCTAGGGGAGATGAAACCTATGATGAATCCTATTATTTAATTTATGTTTTACGCAATAAATACTTGATTCTTGTTCTTAATTATGTATGCTTATTTCTTGTTTTAATATTTTCGGGATATTAATTCATGTTTAATGTGCTTATTTAATTGGAGGAAAAGGCCCTATTTAAGAGTAGATCTAGCATAATTGAGTGGAGTTGCATACAATCCTAGAAGTAAGACGACATAAATCTACCGGATTAGAGTCAAATCTAATAAGGGAATCCATAGATCGAGTTAATGCGACGATAGGAGTTTTAATTAGAAAGATAATTCAATTAATCAACCTAGAGTCAGTTGTTCTTACTCTCGAAAAAAATATTAACATAATTTAGGGATTTCTATGGATGAAGACACAAGTGAATAAATCGTTTAATTCAGTTTCATAATAATAGGTGAAGTCTAGGTGGATTCTTTCCTAGGTATTGCCTATCTCATTGGTTATCTTCGATTATTTTCTTATTTCATTCTCTGTTGCATTCTTAGTTAAATTAGTTTAGTAAATTTTAGATTAAAACATAAATCACTTCAATTTGTCGGATAAAAAATAAGAAGACGGTAATTACTAGTACTTTTAGTCCTCGTGGATACGATATTCTCTACTAACCATAACTATACTATTGTTCGATAAGTGCGCTTGTCTTAGTTGTATTTATAGTTAGTTTAGTGACCATCAAGTTTTTGGCGCCGTTGTCATGGGCTAAAATATTAGAAACACTCTATTTTTATTAGTTTATCCATTTTTATTTTTATTATAATTTTTGTTTTTAGTTTAATTTGTACATTCTAATTTTTCTTTTATATTTGCTTCTGGTAGGTTCTTTTAGTTTATGACTCAAAGAAATTTGTAACACACCAAACCCGGCCTAGATGTTATGGCCAAATCCAGAGATGCCACAAAGAATGGGTTTTGATAACGAAAACTACTCTTAAAAACAATTTTCATTTTTCAACTCTTAAATGTCTCTATCCATTGTCAAAATGTTTGGTAATTAACCAATTTGCCTTAAATTGTGTGTAATAGTGGAAGCTTACGAAAAATGATGCTTTTGAAGAAAACAGTTTGTATTTTTAGAAAACATTTGTTTGCATAAAAGCCATCGTTTTTAATAACACCTTTTGTCAAAGAAATTAAATAGTCAAATACCCAAAATAACCAATTAAAAACCAACAGTCCAGAGAGTCCTAGAAATTACAAACTCTCAGAATATAACCAAAATTGTAAATCAAACTATAATTTAATGAGTTTAAATAGTTTTACGAGAGAATGATCACCGTTGAGTCTCCGTTGCACCGGTCTGCCTAAGACTGTGGATTACCTGACAAAACAGACAAATAGATGTGAGTTTACGTAAACTCGATTGAGTAACCCAATGAATTAAGCATGTGCATACAATCATCACACACATAATCAAAAACAAATACAGATACGGACTCATGTCCTTTTCAGATACAGTAATAGAATCAAATACAAATACAGGTATGCAAAATCCTACCCCTATCTTCTACACACCATCTCCGACCATCCCATCACAGCATGTGGGGTTAAAAACATCCATCAATCTCTACATAATATGTAGCCAAGTCGCCGGAATATATGCGTTAACGCCTTTTAGAATACTTCCTCCTTATATACAAGTCCTACCCCGAAACAATAACAGAGCATACATACAAAATTAACAGATAAAACATGCTTATATAAACAGATAAAAGATATACATAACATACACATGCTCAGAACAGTGTTTTAGTCTAACAGATTACAAGTTTTAGGGTTTATTAGCCTTTACCGACCCTATGATAGGCCCACAGTCGATTGGGACGACCCATGCAACCCTACAAAATATTTCAATATAATAGGCCCACATGCCCGTGTGGCTTACCAGTGTGGGCCCATAGGCCCAGATCGGCCTTGCCCTGTAATTCACACCCTGTGTGACATGGCCGTGTGGGCCCACACGCCCAACTTGTCCTAGCCAGTGTGGCTCACACGGCCATACTTGAGCCACCACACCACCGTGTGCTACGCACAACCATGCATTTATTGACCACATGGCCGTGTACACGCACACGGCCTACCACACGGACGACTACATGCCTGTGTGGCATCGATAGTTTCATTTTTAGCTTTTGTCGAAGCTTTATTTTCTGCATTTGGGGTACACACCTGGTTTGATTTTGATGCCAAAGTAGTCCCCGGACCACCAAAACCTATAGTTGTCAAACCAAAGTCCCACACTCAGTCTTAGATCACAATAATATGAAATTACAAAATCGGCAAGAATTTGATTCGGGTGTTCAACACTTATCCCAACCCTCCGAATGGCTTTCTACGATTCAGAGAGAGCAAAGTCACAATCTTCTTGATTTGCTGCTGTCAAAACACCAGTTTCATTACTAAACAGAAAAAGAAAATTATTTTAATGATTCTAAGAAGAACTCCCTACTCATGCTGAAATACCACCATCACTTACCAATACATATGAACACCGTGAACAGAGAAGCTGTAGTTTGAAAAATAGAAAGGTGATGTCGAAAGAAGAGCAAGAAATAACGGAAGAGGAAGAAAAGGAAGAAGAAAATAGTGAAGGAATAAGGGAAGAAATTTTTACGTCAGAATTATTTTAGAGATTTAGGAGAGAGAAAAGATAACAAACAAAGTCAAGATAATGCTCCCATATCCCTAAGTTTTCTCTCTACTAACTCAACTTCCATAGACTTCCCACTCGATCGAAACTCTATCAGATTACGGAGTAAAATTAATACCTATGCTCGCGCCAGGATTCGAACACCAGACCTCTAGGGCACCAACCCCCTTACCACTTGTACCAGTAGGCTCATTCTGGAATTAAATTATAGACAATTAAATATATGCCCACTAAATAGAGATAGGGCTTAATTCCAAAAATAACAAAATTTACTAAAGGTAAGGCTTGAACTTGGGAACTCTCACACAAACTGAGAACACTTAACCACTGAAGCAGATATACAGTTGTGTCAAAATTTTACAGAAGCAAACATAAGAAATTTAGGGCGTTACAAAATCCATCGGGACCATTACTGTTGGATAGTGAAATTAAAAGTACAGCTCGTAGAAACCGTAGAGAAGCAAGGAAAAGTCGAGAAAATTTAGTAGACGAACATGAGGACATTGTTATTACTAAGAAATGGGTGATAATCAGAATAATCAGCTACCTCCTGCAGTCGTTGCGAATCCAGATCCTATTCATTGTACTATGTATGATTATGCCAGGCCCACTCTAACTGGGGCTGAATCGAGTATTGTTAGACCCAACATTGCTACAACTAATTTTGAACTGAAGCTGAACACTATTCAAATGATACAACAGTTTGTTCAGTTTGATGTTTTGCAAGACAAAGATCTAAATACTTATTTGGCCACTTTTCTTGAAATCTACGATACTTTCAAGATTAATGGCATCACTGACGATGCCATTCGTTTACGGTTATTCCCTTTCTTGTTGAGGAACAAAGCTAAACAGTGGTCTAATTCTTTACCATGAGGTTCTATCACCACATGGACTCAAATGATCGAAAAGTTTCTTCTAAAGTACTTCCCACCAGCTAAGACAACCAAGTTGAGGAACGTCATCTCCTCCTTTATGCAGATTAATTTAGAAAAGTTATATGATGCATGGGAGAGGTATAAGGACTTATTGAGACTGTGCCCTCACCATGGGTTACCTCTATGGCTACAGGTTCAAACCTTCTACAATGGTTTGAATTCCTCAACTAGAAAGTTGATCGATGTAGCAGCTAGTGGAACTTTGAATAATAAAACACCTAAAGTGGCTTATGAATTTATTGAGGAGATGTCACTGAATAATTATTAGTGGTAAGTCATGAGAACAAAACCGATGAAAGCATCCGGTGTTTTCAACTTAGATGTCAACATCTGATGATGCAATGCGATACGAATGGAGGATGAATGAATAATCCAGAATGTTTACCCTTAGCTCCTAGCACAGAGAATAAACAAATGAATTATATGGGTAATAATTCTAGGCCTCAAAAGAACCCTTATATTAACCACTATAATGCAGGTTGGAGGAACCATCCCAATTTCTCTTAGGGTGGTCAAGGAAATCAAAGAGCACAACCCCCTCCAGGCTTCCAATAACAACCTTACCAATAAGAGAAGAAGTTGAACGTTGAGGATATATTGAAAAAGTTTATCTCGGTGTCAGAAATATGTTTCCAAAACACTGAAGCAGTATTTAAAAATCAACAAGAAACAATTAAAGGGCTCAAGAACCAAATCTTCAACTGGCTAAATTAATCTCAGAAAGGCCACAAGGTAGTTTGCCTAGCAATGCCAAAACTAACCTAAGGGAACAGCTTCATGCAATTACTGTGCGAGATGAAGAATGGTTAGTTGAATCTAAACCAGAAATGAGGTAAGAAATTATGGTAAATAACGATAAGGTTGAGGTAAGCCAAAAGAGCAAAAACCCATTGTTAAGGAATATAAACCTCGAGTGCTTGATCCTAATGCGACAAAGAGAGACAACACGAACAAACAATTTGGTAAATTTCTCAAACTCTTAGAAAATTTACATATTAATTTACCATTTGTTGAATGCCTTTCGCAGATGCCCATTTATGCCAATTTTTTAAAGGAGCTTTTGACAAACAAAAGGAAGTTAAATGATTCATCGACTATGGAGCTAAATGCAGTTTGCTCGGCTATACTACAAAAAAAAAAAAAAACTACCCAACAAACTAAAAGATCTAGGGAGTTTTACTATTCCTTATTTAATTGGTCGTTTAAATATTAATAATGCTTTGGCTAATTTAGGGGCTAGTATTAATGTCATGCCCTATAAAATGTTTAAACAATAAGGTCTTGGGAAACCCAAACAAACTAGGATGAGTATTCAATTAGCATATAGAACCATTAGATTTTCTAGTGGTATTATTGAAGATGTACTTGTAAAAATCGATAAATTCATATTCCCAGTTGACTTTGTTGTTTTAGACATGGATGAGGATAATAAGGTACCTTTAATTTTAGGACGACCCTTTTTAGCAACTGCTAGAACTATAATTGATGTTGGTACGGATGAATTAGTATTTCGTGTAGGTGACGAAACGATTACTCTCCAAGCACGTGATTCTGTGAGAGTCTCTAGTAATCGAGATGATTTTAAATGTTCTATTAACATGAGTAACTATGTGGCTCAACCTTATTTGTAGGAAATCCCATGAGAGATCATAAATGAGCCACATTTCAGTCAATGCGACAAAAACAGAATGACTTATGAAGAACGATTATTACAAATCGATGAACTAGATGAATGTCGAACACATGTTAAGGAGAAACAGAGAAAGCACGATGAAGAGCCAAAGCGACGTCATGGTAAGCACATGATGAGAACAAACCAATTTATGGTTGGAGATAAAGTACTGCTGGAAAAAATAGATCCACGAATCTCCTATTCAAAGCTCGAGTCAAACAGATCAACCCTATGTATAGATCAACTCATTCTGAATTTGGCACATTTAAGGTAAATAGTACTCGACTTAAACCTTATTTTGATAATAGAATTGATAGCGAGAAAGAGGAGCCTCCACTCCGTGAACCCCCTTGACCGTGCGAATATGAGGTAAGTCGAGCTTAGACTTTAAATAAATGCTTCTCGGGAGGCAACTCAAGTGTTAAGACTGCTGATTCTTTTAATTTTATTTTATGTTATTTTAAACTAATTAATTTTCAAAATTAAAAAAAATTTGACCCACAAGGCCTGACCACACGGGCGAGTCGTTGTTCGTGTGCATTAGAGAGCAATCGACAGTGAGTTACACGGCCTGGCGACATGGCCATGTGTCCAGTGTCCTCGGCCGTGTGAACCCTGGAGCTAATTTTTTCAATTTTATTCAAAGTCAAAGAGTTACATGGGAAAGAGACATGGCCATATGTGAGACACGATCGAGCCACACGGGTGTATGGTACCTCACACGGGTGTGGGAGAAGCGAAGGAACACACACATGGCTTGGTACATGCCTATGTGTGCCACACAACCTGGAGATTAATTATACAAATTAGTGATTTTAATGCTCCTAATCCTTTAAATTCATGTTTCTATATCTAGGAGAGCATTTGGGAGTGAAAGGAGCAAAAAATGAACCAGAATCGAACACAAATAGCTGTTTTCATGATCCACACGGCCTAGGCATTTTCACAAGGGCTGGGCACACGCTTGTGTGAGCCACATGGGCTGGACATACGCCCATGTGCCAACCTATGGCAATTTCTCACCCTACTTCCCAAATACGCGAAAAAACCCAATTTTAGGCTTTCTGAGCATTCTAAAGAGTATAAATACTGATAAACCATAAAAGTAACATGTTTTAATCCCATGCTTGGCATGTTTTTGGATGATTTATTATGTGAATTAGTGAATTTGATGCTACTCATCCTTTAAATTTATGTTTCTATACTTAGGTGAGAATAGGGAAGTGAAAGGAGCGAAAAATGGGCCAAAATTAGACAAAAAGAGTTGTTTTCAGGAACCACATGGCCTAGGCATTTTCACACGGGTTGAGCACATGCCCGTGTGAGCTACACGGGCTGAGCACATACCCGTGTGAGCCACACAGGCTGGCCCAATGCCTATGTGCTAGCCCGTGTCGATTTCGAACCCTGTTTCTCTTTTATGCGTAAAAATTTAATTTTTAGGGTTTCTAAGC
Organism: Gossypium rotundifolium; assembly: GCA_025506655.1. Lineage (NCBI taxonomy): Eukaryota > Viridiplantae > Streptophyta > Magnoliopsida > Malvales > Malvaceae > Gossypium > Gossypium rotundifolium. The sequence continues at coordinate 194,809,564 of CP106727.1, forward strand.
ATTCTAAAGTTTATAAATACATTTTAGAAGTGGACTAAAGGGAGCACGTAGGGCAGAACGAAGAAATTACTCGAAGAATGCCATAGAATCAACTCAGAAGCAAATCTCCTTTAAGATTGAAGATCTCCATTCAAATTTCCTTCGAAGTTTGATTGGGTTTCTTATGTCTTGTTGTTATTCTAATTTTGAGATGTTTCCCTCCCAGACTATGATGGATCTTATTATTTGATTTTCTGAATTATATGATAAATACTTTATTCTTGTTCCCAATTATGTATGCTTATTTCTTGCTTTAATATTTTCAGGATATTAATTCAAGTGTGATGTGCTTATTTTAGTAGAGCAAAAGTCCCTGTTTAAGAGTAGATCTAGCATAATTAAGTGGAGTTGCATGCAATCCTAAAAATAGGGCGACATAAATCTATCGGATTAGAGTCAAATCTAATAGGGGAATCCATAGATCGAATTAATGCGACAATAGGGGTTTTAATTAGAAAGAGATTTTAATTAATCAACCTAGAGTCAGTTTGTCTTACTATCGAAAAAGATATTAACATAATTTAAGGATTTCTATGGATCAAGGTACAAGTGAATAAATCGTCTAATTCAGATTCAGACTAATAAGTGAAGTCTAGGTGGAAACTTTCCTAGGTATTGTCTTTCTCTTTGGTTATATTCGAGTATTTTCTCATTCTATTCTCTATCGCGTTCTTAGTAATTAGTTTAGTTAATTTTAGATTAAAAAATTTCTCAATTTATTGGCTAGATAATAAAAAGATAGTAATTACTAGTACTTTTAGTCCTCGTGGATATGATATTCCCGACTCACCATAGCTATACTACTATTCGACAGGTGCGCTTGCCTTTGTCGTGATTTTAGTTGGTTTAGTGACTCATCAAATACCAATTAGAAGAAGACATAAGGGGAGCAATTAGAGAAGATCAAAGAAAAAACTTGAAGAACACCATTGGATCCAACTCAGAAGCAGATCTCCATCAAGATCGAAGATCTCATTTTAATTTCTTTCGAAGTTTTATTAAGTTTCTTATGTCTTGTGGTTTTTCTGACTTTGAGATGTTTTCATTCAGGATTATGAACTAATCCCCTAGATACCTAGGGGAGACGAAACCTATGATGAATCATATTATTTAATTTATGTTTTACGCGATAAATACTTTATTCTTGTTCTCAATTACGTATGCTTATTTCTTATTTTAATAATTAATTCATGTTTAATGTGCTTATTTCGTTAAAGCAAAATGCTCTATTTAAGAGTAGATCTAGCATAATTGAGTGGAGTTGCATGCAATACTAGAAATAAGACGACATAAATCTATTGGATTAGAGTCAAATCTAATAAGTGAATCCTGTACAACCCTAATTTTGCCCGGGTTTACAAGCCCATTTTAACCCAAGCCTAATACAACCTACCCAGACCCAAAATTAAAACCCAACAGGCCCAATTACAACCCTAACCCAACAAATTTTTCAGAATTTTCAAACCCTAGGTGCGCCGCACCTAGGGTCTTCTATCTTCAGCCCTTTGACGGCCACTTGCCTCGATGTCATGATCTTGTCCACCGCCCAGCACCGCCCAAAGTCCCTGCAAGCATTAAACGAGACAGGACAGAACGGAGACCAAGTTGTAAAATACAGGGCTATAAAAGCCGATTCTAAACATTTGTAAAGGGGTTGGTTTTTTTGAATAGAATACAAGCAAAAATTTCAAGCACCATAACGGATTCAAACAAAAAGAAATAAAGAGCAGCATTTAAATACTAAAAACACCACAGAAGAAAGCGAGGACAGAAGCCAAACAGAGGTGATTTCATTTTAACTTCTAAATTTTTTTTATTCGAATCCCTTCTTTTTATGTGCGCAAACATACAAACACACACATATATATAAGTACAATAAAAAAGAAATAAAAAAACACAAAAAATCATACCTTTTCGGGCTCCGACCGCCGTGAACGGTGGCGCCGATGATGGAGCCCGCGGCGGACGACGACCGGAGCGGTGCCAGAGAGGAGACCCCTACAGAGAAAAAAAAGAGAATTAGAAATTTTTTTTTTAAACAGGCAGGTGAAAATGAATTTTTTTTTTTTGAGTTTTTGGCCTTATTTAGCCCCTTAAAACGACGTCGTTTTGGGGCTGGCTTTTAACCCCCAAAACGACGCCGTTTCACTCGACCCGACCCGAATCCGACCCATGCCCGCAAAGGATCCGCGTGTTTTTAAAGGGAAGGGCTAATTCACTTTTAGCCCTTCCGCATTTTTATCATTTTTAATTAGATTTTTATTATTTCAAAATATGGCCCGAACACTTAGTTTAGTTTTCAATTTGGTCTCCCTCACTGCTACGCGTTTTGGCCGAAAGGATTTATTACGTACGTAGTCCCTCTGTTTCCTCTGCGTGTGCAAATTGGTCCTTTTCTTTTATTTTTGTTTCGAATTGACTCTAAAATTTTGTTGTATTTACAAATTGACTCCTGAACCTTGATTTATAATTTAACCCCCCCCAACACCCATTTTACCAAAATTGACCCCTTCCATTCTGTTTTAAGTTCAATTTGGCCCATTTGCTATATTATTTCATAATTTTTATTTGATCTTGCAATCATTTTTGTCCTTTTTCTTTATTGTACTATTGTTTGTTTATTATTACATTATTACTAATATTGTTATCATATTTTTATGTACATATATATTATTATTACCTATTATATGATTGTTGGTATTACACTATTACTAATATTATATTATCATTTTATATATATATATATATATATATTTATTATTATTACTATGTTATTATTATTGTATTACCATTATTGCTAGATTATTATTATTACTATTATATCTATGCACATATATATTATATTACTATATTATTACTATTATTATATTATTACTATTGCTATCGGTAATATTCTATTTATTGCATGTTGTTTTCGTTATTATTATCTATTTCATCATTGCATTATCATTATCGCTATTAATATTATACTATTTTCATATATATGTAAATATCTCACTTATTTTATGTATATCACCTTTTTCTATATATATATATATATATATATATATCCCACATTACTACTATCATTATATTATTTCTCAATATGCATATATTTTACCTATTTTATATATATTACCACCATTATTATTATCATGTTGGAAGTAGCCTCCAAGATGAGCTTCTAAGGTATGTTCTTAATAGTTTTCTTAATTTTTTTAATGAAATAATATTGTACTAACACTGAAATTTTTTCTACCATTGGCATAGTTGTAGTCCTCAGAGGGAGGATTTAGTCAATCCAGGCAGGAGGGTAAATTTTGCTGATCAATTTCAACAAAACAATGGAAACAATAATTCCAATGGCAACCAACAACTACTTGCGTACCCAAATTTGACCCCTCAAAGCTTCGTGAGTATTAGTTGTTTACTTTAAATTAGTCGACATTGATAAGGTCTCACTGTATAAGGCCATTATATGCTTTTGTTTTTGGATCGAACAGACTAGGGTTGGAATTCTACATGGAAGATCTACACAAATCAATCGACAAGCATTGACTTGGAACTCATGCAAAGGGAATAACTTTTATAGGCCTTTGGCTCCAGCAAGGTATCGAATTGATCAAACACAATTAAACTAAAATAAGTATGATGCTCTCAATGTTTCCTTTATTGGGGTTTTAGGTCACAAGCTGATGAGATCCAATTAATTGGAAATTTTGATTCTCAGCATTACAACTTCATTCAACCTAGATCTTTTGCATTTTTAAAGTATTAAATATTTGTATAATATACATCAACACATGGTCTTTAGAATCGTATCATTATGTGATCTTTGTATTTTAAATCTAGGTCCCAGCAAAATAATCCATCACAACTTCTTATTCAAGTCCTCAATAGGCCAAATGCATCTGACTCACTTCCCCAGCATTCCATGTTGATTAAGCATTCAATCCCTTCCCAGTTTATGTATTTTCATCATCTTTCTTTCTTCTTTTTAGTGTATCTTACAATGTGCAAATATAAACTTTTTGTTGTTATTTCTTTTGTTATTATAGGTCTCAAAATTTATACTATCAACAACATGATCAACTTTCAATGACACCCGGAGCATATAATCATCGAACTTATAACACTAGATTGACTGAATCTTCCATGCCATTGAGGTACCTCAAGTTTTAATATGAAATGGATAAATGAGGAGTGGTTCACCTTGTTTTTTGGAATTAGGACCTCAACACTTGCTCTTAATCGTCAAACCGATCCACTTGATGTATCAAATTTACGATATACCATAACTCTTTGCAACCAAGATCTTCTATGCTTTCCAATTCTAAGTACTTACTATTCTAAAAAGAAGTTGTTTGTTTAAGATGTTTAAGGTTTTCAACAGTATGATTCACATCTCTAACCCATTTTTTTCTCTTTAGTGGGTGGTACAACTTCCAAGATTTGAATGACTGTCGTAACCATCAAATTGACAAGTTTAATTTGATGACAACTCAACTTGGTTCACAAGTTTCCAACTCTATGTTGCAAGATTCTCGGATGCATTTAGGGTTATTATTTGCTTTCTTTTAAGTGTTGTTCAAATGGCATATGAAATCATTTCAAACATTATTAACCACTCTCTATCTTGAATCGTAGATCATATCAGTTGCTCCGTCATCATCATGGAAGCAGCCAATTTTCGGCACATCACCAGCAAGCAAGCAGTCAATTCTCAGTGCCTTGTTTATCAAATCCAGACCTTTATAATTCTAAGCTGCCTGACAGTTCAATTCTGCAAAGACTTTAACAACAAGAAGGATTATTGAACCAACCTGCTAGGTTCATTCCCACATATCCTCTCTCTGGGACTGGGACTGGCATTGGGACCTCCATTTCAAGCATTGCCTTCAATCCATTACTTCAGAATGTAAAAGAAAAACCCTTTCTCACTAAAAATATTTCTTGGAAACAAATACCCCTTTTTCCATTGAACAATGAATTATATGATTGCAGGAAATCGGTGGTACTTTAACTTCTCAAGTGGGAACACCCCTAAGCAACTACAGGAAGGTATTGTCTCACCATTATTAAGATCCAAAATTAAAATTTTTTCTATTTTAAATTTGGATTTTTGAATTGATTCAGCGAAAAGCTTTGAGACGACAACGACCAACCCCTGCAATGACCATATATGGATTGGGAGAATCATCATCATCATTCATGCGATTCAGGGTATATTAATTTGTCCAAAATACTCAAATTTAGTTTTGAAATGTTCTAAATATATAATTTTTTGTGCAACATTCAAGAGTAGTTTCAAGCTAATACTTGCTAGATTTCATCAATCATAGAGACAACCATCCACATTACCAATGCCACAGAGAGATCTATCCACAATGTCAATGCCAATGCCAATGCCAGTACCCCATGCTGAACATGAGAATAGGAACCTTTTACCGGTGCACAATGAAACCAACACTAGTTCCAATGCTAGCAACCTTTCTGGTCCAAGGTTGTTCTAGATTCCATTTTTTTATCTTTGAAATCCTGAATAATTTTTTCTTCAATCTTGAGATTCTTACTTAAAAATGTCTTATTGCTTTCAGGCCAATTAAAAATTCATTGTATGATCCATTATTCGAGGGTATTGGATTGCCTGTTGATCCTCATTTGAGGATGCTTGCTACCATGTAATATTCGGTAATTTCTTTCATTATATACAGAACTACACAGTATTGTCAGCAAAGTTATGTTAAATCTGTATCCTTAGTATATAATCCATGGAAATGATGAATTACAATGGAGGTTTGATTATTTGCCTTCTACTTTTCAGGATGAAACATGGGGTTTGACCAGCGAAGGAATGTGGACTTCAAAAAGTTTATTGATCAATGATGTCGAAACATTTTTATGCTATGTTATGGACTTCAGTTTTAATTTTGTGTCCAACGTTAGAAATGACATTATTATGTGATGTTATGGATGTTATTTTTGGTATAGTTGGAAGTTTAGTTTTCTTTTGTAATGTAATTATACTTTTGCTAATGATTAAGCTAAATTATATTGTTTAGTTTAGTTGGAAGTTATGTGAAGTAATTATGCTTTTATAATGAGCTGAATTAAGGTTTCTTTGAAAATTCCTTTGAAGAAAAGATGAATAAATTGAAGAGTTTTGAGAGGTTTATCTTTGATGGAAGATTTGGTGTCTGGGAGGAAGGAATTTCAAATTTGTGGAGAGAGTTTGAGAGAATTTGAGAGGATTTGAAAACAATTCAAATGAGAATGAGGATGGGAAGGAGTGACGATTGGTTTTTAAAATTGATAGGGGAGAAAACCCAAATTTTTTAAAAATTTGGGCTATTTGCCATTTGGCCACTTCCAATTTTATCCCCTTTACTAATTAATCATTCTTCTTAAAAGTCATTTCATTAAGTCTTTTTAATCTCAATTTAATTTTTAAAATTTGTTTTAATCTTTTTCGAAAATCGTTTTAAATTTTCCAAATACTATTTTAATAAAATTAGTTTTTTTAGATACTTAATTCTGAAGATCTGATCCACTAATCCCGAAACTATTGGACACGATTTCGGGGCGTGACACTTTATATAAAGAATCCACGATAAAGCAACTCATCATCAGCAAAACATGAAGACAACCACAACATGAAACCACAATACTGATATATATATAAATAAAACAACCATAAAAAGTTCGAGTTTAGAATCTCACCAACAAAACATTTGGGTTGGCACAGCTTACGCCACCTTAGCCTTCCCTTTATCACTTGGACCTCCTCTTTCTTGGTTGGCAAAATATAACAATCATATAGAGATCAAAGCAAAGATATACATATGTATAGAACCTTAATCCATATGCATGTAGAAGAGTTATGGATTATATCTACGACTTAAACACCATAGTTCAAAATAAATTATACTGAACTCCCGACTTTCATTCTTTTTCCTATATCAAAAGGTACATAAGAGTTAGAAAAATTACCAGATTGCTAAGTTCTTAAGTATTTATGCTAACACCTTAGATTCTTCCTTTCATGCAACTTGTTTCTTAGTTTTCTTTTCTTATAGAATGAACCAGAGAAAAAGAAGAAGATAAAAGAACGAGAGAAGAATGAATATAAGCATGTAGAATCCTTCCTATGTATAGTCTTTCCATCACCACTTCCTTTAATCCCAAGTCAGTTAGTATTATTAATATCGTTAATCATAATGTTTCCCACTAATAGAAACTCTTAGTTCTAATTTGACAGAACTAAATTTAAAATCTAACTATTTGCCCAACCAGCTCGTAAGGTTCACATTATTACATTAGAACCCGTTTAAATAGAAAATTTTCTAATTAAGTACTCAAAATTTTCATTATGCCAAACCTTTAATATTTTTGGATGTGACAATGTCTCAAATATAGTTAAAGAGATTTCGCAGTCAAGCATCCAACACTGAAGCTTAGCTTGGAAGCTATTATGATCCTATTTTGTATGTATATATATGTTTTGAAGTCATATGGCATGTACCTAGGTTGGTTGGCTTATTGCTTAAATTAGTTTGACATTTTTGGTAAGTGACCTTTAATGTTATATTGGTTGAATATAATCCTTTGATTACTAGATAATTATGCTTGATTATGTGGGTTTGACTGTGCAAATTGGTTGGTTTAGTAATGATGAATTGAAGGTTATAATTTGGAAATATTTTCATGTTTAGATAGGTTAATTGAATGAATATGTTTTGTGGTACATTTAGGTATGTTTAGGTTCATTTGGTTAAGAATTTTGACAACTTAAAAGTGTAGGATTTTAACCATTTGGCCATTAAGTCTCGAGACAAAAATAACATGTCTCAAGACTGCTAGAACAAATTTCATTTAAATTTTGCATTTAAGTGACTGAGGTCTTGAGACAGATTTGTATAGTCTCAAGACAAGTGGTCTTTGTCTCAAGACAGAAGAACATCAAAACTAAATAGATTTTGCTCTACTCCAGGTTTCAAGATAGGAACCTTTATCTCGAGATATTCAAATATCAAAGGAGAACTACTGAAAAAGGGGAAGTTGGTCTTGAGACACAACATGTAGTGTCTCGAGACAAGTTAAATTCAAAGCTAAAAATCCTAAAATAATTTATGACCTGTCTCGAGACATAAATTTGAAATTTCAATTTTGAGTTTGGATTTGAGTCGTAACTTTGAAATTAACCCTTATAACCCTGTAAATTGATTAAATGAAAGCTATAAATGCATGTATAAGAATTTTTTTGACCATTGAATTGAATGTATCTGTGTTATAATTGTAACACCTTTTACCTGTATTCAACTCCGGAACCGGGTACGAGGCATTACCGAACTTAACTTTCTTGAGCATTCAACTTTGGGCTATAAAATTTGTTCCAATTTAAAACTTTTTTCATTTACAATCGTAACGTCCCTATCATAGGTCTACGAGACCCTTTACATATACTCTGGATGCTTCGTGACCAAACCAAAACTTTTAAATACTTAGAAAATTTTGACATAAAACTAGGCCACACGCCCATGTGAAGAGTGGGACACGCCCGTGTGACATATCACACACCCGTGTTCCATGCCTGTGTAGAATTATTTTCTTTTCGAACCTACAGGAGTTTTCACATGGCCGGAAACACGCCCATGTTCTTAGCCCGTGTCCTCCACACGACCTAGACACACCTGTGTCCTTGCCCGTGTGTAAAACCCGGTATTCTATTTGTAACGTTAGCAACCTCATAAGGGCCACACGGCCTAGGCACACGCCTATGTGTCTAACCCGTGGTTGACACTGACTTGCAAGACCATTATGCAGGGGAAACACGGCCCAGTCACACACCTATGGGACTGACCGTGTGTCACACACGGCCTAGACACACGCCCGTGTGTCTACCCGTGTGGACCAATTCAAGGCTATTTTCCAAGCCCTTTAGCCATCCTCACTTGCACACATTCACACATCATCACATAACACTCTCAAATCATTAATTATAAATCTTGATTTATCACATTTGAATCATGAAAATCAAACTATCTTCCTATATACGAGGGAGAACTATTACTAGCACCATTACAATTGGCATGAGCCATCATCCATGGCTATACACAACTAAACCATAAACTATTTTAGGCCAACACATTGGCTACTTTAAATATGACTTAATTAAACCAAAATAAGAACCCTATACATGCCATATCTCAAGAAGACTTAAAACCTTATACCCAAGTGACTGCTCAATAGTGTGAAAGCATCTCCGGCGGTTTTCAACCCGAGCTAGTTAAGTTAACCTATAAGAGATAGGAAAGGAAGAGGAGTAAGCAATAATTCTTAGTAAGTTCAAATGCAAATAATAATCAACTATTGACATTCATTGATTATACCCAACCACAAGGTATTATAATGAGATTTACTATTAAGCTTATGGTTACCCAATCAATCATTCATAATGCTTACTCATTCCGTCTCTTACCACATTCTAACTATGTGACAATTATAGTACTCTCATTTATTAGCACACAATCGCTGCATTCATCATCACAACAATCCATGAAACATATACTTAAACAATTTCTCAATGGTCTATTCAGAATAATACCAACTCTCGGTAGTTCCGCACACAGCCCACCATTTAATAATTTATAAGGTGGTATCGCACATAGCCCACCATTTAATACTAAGCACGATGGTATCCTCACAGCCCATCGGTAACAAATAATAAGGTGGTATCGCACACAGCCCACCATTGGTAATATTGGCGATGGTATCGCACACAGCCCATAATTGATTACACATTTATGGATATTTATCCACACATATTTTCCTATTCGAAAATGTTCATCCAGGAATATCCTCACACACTATCATTCTTAAATAGATTTCTATAATAATCATTTGCATTCTTGCAATGCATAAATAAATATAAGATATACAATCAGGATGCATCATTTACACATAACTCACCATGGTTTCATCATATACCAAATTCACTTCAATTGAGCTCTGGCACATACTTGTACCTCTCATGGTATAACCACATACTTTCTCATTTTCAACATACCTATTGAATTATTCAAAATGCTAAAGAATACTCTTAAGTCTCATACATATAATATCATATCAACATCATACCCCCAATAGGGTCTTACATGAGATATCATATCGATGCCATGTCCCTGACATGGTTTTATACAAAATCCCACACCGAGGCCATATTCCAAATATGGTCTTACACGGACCTTAATCATCGCAGTGTCATCATACTTGCATTCCCTCTAATCTCATGTTTCAATTTAAGACTTTCATTTCTTGACATCCCGTCAAAATGTATTTAATATATACATGGAGGAAATATAAAATTTATAAAACATCGAAATATTAAATATTTCACTTAGAGTTGCATTATTTAGCACATGAACTTACCTCGATATCGAAAAGGGTAGAAAGGGACCTATTTGCCCATATTTCTCTTTTCTCCCGTTCTAGGTCCGAATCCCATTTGCTTTGATCTAGAACAATAAAATTTACTCATTTAATCATCACATAAATCAATACATTTTAAAATTTCTACTTTGGAAAAATTACCATTTTACCCTTAGACTTTAGCAAAATTATGATTTTGCCCCTAGGCTCGTATATCAATTCTTATCCAACTTCTTTGCTAATCAAGCCTAGCCGATTCATATTCCCTTCTATAGCAACTCAAAATTTCAAATATTTCATGCATTTATTACCAAATTACAACATTTACAACTTAGTCCCATTTAGGTGTTTTTCATGCAACACCTTTCACAAAAGTTGTTTCTCATCTCCCTAACAATCATTTTCATCCATAAAACTCAGCAAACAACATAAACTCTCTCATGGAAAGTCCTTATACTTTCAACCAGATTGCAAATTAGTCCCCTCATTAGCTAGCTTAAGCTTTGGGGGCTCCAAAAGTACAATTTTTATCAAGAAACGATCACTAGAACACTTACTTGTAAGAAGAGTGTGCTGAAATTTTCAAGCTCCCATGGCTGTTTTTCTTGAGAAAATTCGGTGGAGAGAAGGGAAAGAAAAGATGATATCTTTTCTTCTCTTTATTTTATTATAAAAATTAATTTTTATCACCAAATTTTCACCTAACAATATGACAAAGTCAATTCTTTGTCCCCTATGGCCGGCCACCTCTTAAAACAAGGCCTAATTGCACATTAGGGACCTCCAATTAATATTTCTTAGCTAATTAGCAGCTCTAGCAATTAAAATAAAATTTTTGCACTTTATGCGATTTAGTCCTTTTTCGCGATTAAACATGAAATTGCTAAAATTAAAGCACCAAAATTTTCATGCACCCTTATAATCATGCTATAACCCATAAAATTAAATTAAAATAATTTTCTCTGACCCCAAATTAGTGGTCCCAAGACCACTGTTCCGACTAGCCCTTAATTCGGGCTATTACAATAATAACTTAAGTTGCTTTGACGGCGTAATGTGACATCACCCATTTTAGTTCCGGTTGTGAGGTGTTACAACTCTATTTTCAGATAACTAATAAAAAATATTTGACCAATATAACTAATACTAATAAAGTAAAAAATGTTTTACTTGAGTCCACTTAAAAACGTGTTTAATAAAAGAGTGTAATTGCATCATCATTTCCTATGTCATGTTTGGTAATTGAAATTGTAATTACACAACTATATAATTTTAAATTCTAAAGAGATTTTAATTATTATAAAATTAATTAATAATACTTGAAAATACAAGTCTATAAACAAGTAACAAAATCTAAAATCAAACCACCATATACGATACGATAGTTCAAAAAGTATTTGACAATACGATTTATAATAAAATTAATAAGAAAATGAGCATTTTAAGCAATTTTATCTAATTACTTTATGATTCAATATTTTTGAGTTATTCTTTCTCTAACATTAAATATATATATATATATAGTGTCATTATTGATTGATATTAATCAAGTATAAATAATTAATAATAAATAATATGTAATTCAGTTCAATTTAGTTTAGTATAAATAATTTATAATAAATACTATGCAATTTAGTTAAGTATTTAGTAGGTATTTAGTAGGTAAAATGTATAGGAAATTATCTCTCATCAAAAAAAAATGTAAATTATTTAAACAGAGTACAAATAAAACAATATCTCTTAATAAGTATTTTATTAAAAATTAATTTAAAAATTTTAAATTACATTTAAAATATGGCTAAAAGAGGATTTTTTTTTTTTTTTTTTACTTTTCACACATTAGGACTTTAGTGTTGTAGTTTTCTTTCCAAGAATTTAGTTTCTTTATTTTTAGATTTCAAAATTTAAGTCGAATCGTTAACATTTTAAATATTTTGTTAAAGTTGTTGATGTAACATTTTGAAATAAAAAAAACTCACTTGGTAGCATTGTGATTGAAGAAAAAACTTAATAATATTTAACAAAATAATTTTAATAGTATTAACAGTTGAACTTAAAATTTTGATAAATAAATGGACTAAATTCTTAGAAATAAAAGTATAGTGACTAAATTTCAAATTTACAAAAATATAAGGACCTATTACATATTTTAACATTTCTAGAATACATCCTATATCGACAGTTCTAATAAAACCGTTGGTATAAATAAGACCTATACCGACGAACAATTTTGGTCTATCATTATATAGATATTCCTATACCAATTATAATAACATGTGTTTGTATAGGTTCATTATATACTGAAAGATAAAAGAATCCGTTGGTATAACCCTACTAATAGAAATGGACCATCAGTAAAAAGTAAATATTGGTTTATGGAAATTTGTTTGTAGTGAAATATTTATCCTAAAATTAAATCTATATTATTATTGTATAAAAATAATTTGTGTCTCTTAAATGATGTATAAATTTAAGTATTATTATTTACCATCACCTGCGTAATTACTCTAATTTCTATCTATCTTAAAATTAAAAGATTAATTAGAAAAAATTAATTATACTCAATTCAATACCATTCACTAATTACAATGATTACATATTACTCAAACACTATTAAAAAAAAAAACTGGTTTTATAAATTGTAAGGTGATTTTGTTTAAGATTTGTTTTTCAGTTCTCAAAGTTAATTCAACCATGGTGGACTTGCCTTTTATAGAGATTGACTTTATGGTAAGTTTGTCTAAGCATTTGAATGAATGGCAGAATTAAATGTGAACCAATCACTGCACGTATAGCGTGGCAAAGCCAGATAAGAGGCTTTAGGTTTTTTTTTTTTTTTTTTTTTTGTCAATTTCTAGGTTTATTCCTATTTTTCCTCCTCTTAATTTTTTATTTATTTATTAGAAAATTATTTCTCTTCTAATCATTTAAAATCCACGTGTATGAGCCATGTAATAATTATTCAGTTTTTAACGAATCAAATAAGTACACGCTGATTCTTGCCAGCTCATCATTATTACCGAATATAAATTCCACATTAAGTTTCACAATGCCTAACTTTTATATTTATATATATATATATAAAGTTTGTTTTGATAAATTAAGGGTGAATTTTTATAATTTGAAAATTAAAAAATGTTAAAATTCGAACGCTTAGTTATACTTAATGTTTGGCTGTTTAGAAATGTAACAATGGTTATAATGTCTGATAGAAGCTGTAATTTAGATTAGCTTTTGATAATTGTGAATAATTTGTATCAAAATAAGTTCATTAAAGACTATTAAAACCAACATTTTGCGGCTAATAATTCAGAAAGGGTTTATCGCTAAGTTGTATTGAAAAACCAATGAAAGTGGTAGGAAGCATTCGACCATTTGACTATTGAACAACAAATTTTAATAAAAGGATGTGTAATTGAGCTGTAGTTTATGCCAAAAATTTTATACCATTAAGTGTAGATTGTTTTTAATAGTGAATCAGAACCAAATTGCATAAAACATTAAAATTATTATGAAACCTTTCAAAGTATCTCTAAATCACTCATCATTTAACCATTTTTAACTTTGTAACTCACACACATGTACCCCTCACTCTACTTTTTTGCCTATAAATAGTCTTTCAATGTTTCATTTCTAGTTCACAAAAAACTAGGGTGTTAATCATATCCTTTCCCCATATTTGTCCCCATCTCTTGCTTTGGCTGCTTGCTTCTACTATATATCTCCTTTGCATCAGTAAAGGGGACAGACCCCCTACCTTGCAGGTAAAAGACCCTTTTAAATCTCTAGATTCTAGTTTCAGTTTAGTTTGATTATGACGCATTTTCATATCTCGAAATCTATATTTTTCTTTTTCGATTTGTACTACAAAATGGGAGCTTTTTGATATTGTTAAATATTCTCCCTAATCCTACCCTTAAATCAACTTCTCTTCTTTTAGGTAAAATTCTAAGGATGATTTAAAACAAGATAATCAATGTATAATTTATCTATACAAAATTATGATTACATCACTCAGATCTGAGAACGTGTCATGTGTTAAATAGTGGGACAATTATTGTCCCCATTATTGATTCTAATTCTCTTGAGGAAAGTGAAAAAAAGTTATGAGTGATTCGATATAATTAATTCAAATCTTTTTTTTCTCTATATGTCATGCTTTGTATGAAATAACGATTATATTTTTTAGATCTAAAAACGTGTCATTCATTCGATATAGATACAATCGTAACCCACACCTTAATTTTAATTCAATTGGGGATAAATTCACTCCTCCTTCTCTAAAGGAGAAAAAATTAAAAAGATAACTTAATGTGATGTTATTTAAATCTTTATTAATAATCCACTCAAGGAAAATAATCATTGTATTTTGTACAATAGTCTAATTACATTATTTTAGATTTAAAACAGATTATGTGTTGTCATTTTTAACTACGGTTTTGATTTTATTTTATTCGCATTTTAGATTTAACATTTTGTAAACAAACTGTATCCTTCCTAGGTTTTAAATAACTCCAAATTATTCTTTCTTTTACAATGATAGTAAAGGTAGAGATGTTATTTTATTTTACTCCACTTAATTTTATTTTTAAATAATTAATAATAATAAAATATTTAATCAAAATAACTAATAATAATAATAATAAAATATTTTACTTGGGTATACTTAACTCTATTTTATTTGAATTATTAAAATCAATAAATAAAAATAAAAATTATAATAATTAATCTGATTTTCAACTATCTTTAATATGGGTTTCGACTATAGTTTTGTGTAATTTGAAGTTAATTTTCCAATATTGAAAGCATAGATTTTGTAATTTTTATTTATTTATTTTGAGCAGAAGCTGTAATTTCAAGTGGTTCTAAAGCGACAACTAAATGGAATACCCATTATATGACTTTAATGACTTCAATGACTTTGATTTTGACTTTACGGACAACGACAATGATATTATGGTGAATGAAACAACTACAAATTTATCAAAGGTAACTAAGAAAATTATTTACTTATACCATACCTCAAATTCTTTAATAACTTAAAGCTATATATATATATATATATATATTAACTATTGTTTTACTTTTAGGGGATTGAAGACATTGGATCAGCAATTGGAAGCAATAACAATCAACCTGTAATAGATGAGCTAAACTCCAACCAAAATTTGCCTGTCTCTGTCAATGAACTCCATGAATCTCCATCAGCACTTGAACCATCTCAGATGCCCAATACCTCAGTACATTATGTCAATTTTACCATATATGTTGTTCATTTACTTCAAAGCTAATGCCTTTGATTATAACTTAAGCATAATTACAGGGCATACATTTACATTTACTTCTATTCATGGTTTGCCTACAACGATATGTCGTCTTATCCTTTCTAATCAAAACTTTGTTCACAATGCAACAGGCGAATGCAGAAGTGGAACTTCAATCTCCATTAACAAAAAATGAACAGACTCAGCTCGACCAAATGAATGTCGATCTCGATACATTCGGAGAGGTTAGCCCTCATAACAACTCAAACCCTTTCCATGTTTGTTGTAATACTAGTTTTTATCCTTTTTTTTTTTTTTTCCCAATAGGTGCCACTAGATCAATTGATAGCATCACCTGACAGACCTAATGAATCTTTCCTTCACGGTCTGAGCTCCGATCCGAACTTCGAGCAACCAATATATTCAGGTTTTGAAGGCAATGATAATGATGCACATCAAACAACATCACCTCCTTTTAGTCCTCATATAATAATGGAGCGAACAAATTCATTCCCTTTGCCACTTGTAAAGTAGTTCAAACTCTATGCCCATCAGATATAGATACTTTATATTATACTGTATTATTCTTATTTATTTTATATCTTATCTTGTATTTTGTTCAGGCAGAAAGGCTCTCAGAAGATGGAGTTTATACAGATCAACCAATTTACTCAGAACCTAGGGTTAACTCAGTTCAAGCAAACCAGTTTAATAATCATATTGGAAGTAGCCTACCAGAGGATGGAGTTTATACTGCTCAATCGGTTTGCTCGGAATGTAGGGTTAACTCGATTCAAGAAAATAAGTTCAATAGTCATACTAGAAATAGCCTTCCAGAAGATGGAATTTATACGACTCAACCAGTTTACTCAGAGCATAGGGTTAACTCAGTTCAAACAAATCATCTCAATGGTCATATTGGAAGTAGCCTTCAAGCTGAGCTTCTAAAGTATGTTCTTGATTGTTTTTCTTAATTGTTTAATGAAATATTATTATACTAAAATAGAAAATGTTTATAACATTGATATAGCCATAGGCCTCAAAGGGTAGAATCAGCCAATCCGGGCAGGAGGATAACGTTTGCTGATCAATTTCAACAGAATGGAAACAATAATTCCGATGGAAATCAGCAAGCACTTAACTACCCAAATTTGACCCCTCAAAACTCAGTGAGTATTAATTGTTTACTTAAAATTAGTCGATATCGATAAGGTCTCACTATATAAGGCCATTAACTGCTTTTTTTTTTTTTTTTTTTTTTTTGACTGAGCAGACTGGGGGGGTTGGACTTTTGCATGGAAGATCCACGCAAATCAACCGGCAAGCACCGACTTCGAACTCGCACAAAGAGAATGACTTTTATAGGCCTTTGGCTTCATCAGGGTATCGAGTTGATGCAACACCAATAAACTACAATAAGTATGATGCTCTTAATGTTTCCTTTCTTTGGATTTCAGGTCAGAAGCTAATCAGTTGCAATCAATTGGCAACTCCGATTCTCAGCGTTACAACTTCATTCAACCTAGATCTTCTACACCTTCAAGGTACTAAATATTTGTATCATATGCATATGCATGATACACATCAACACATGATATTTAGAACCATATTGTGATGGGATCTTTGTATATTGAATCCAGGTCCCAGCAGCAGTTAAACAATCCATCACAACTGCTTAATCAAGTCTCGAATAGGTCAAATGCATCTAACTCACTTCTCCAGCATTCCATGTTGACCAAGGATTCAATGCCTTCCCAGCTTATGTATTTTCATCATCCTTCTTTCTTCATTTTAGTGCATCTTGTAATGTGCAAATATCAAATTTTGTTATTGTTTCTTTTGCTATTATAGGTCTCAGAATTTCTCCTATCAGCATGATCAAGTTTCAATGACACCCAGAGCATATAATCCTCAAACTTATAACACTGGATTAGCTAAATCTTCCATGCCATTAAGGTACCTCTTGTTTGTCTTTCTAAATTTTAATATCAAATGGATAAATGCGGAGTGGTTCACCTTGTTTGCTGGATTTAGGACTTCAACACTTGCTCCTAATCGTCAAACCAATCCACCCGATGTATCAGATTTACGATATTGTCACTCTTTACAACCAAGATCCTCTATGCTTTCCAGTTTGAGGTACTTCTTATCTTATAAAGAAGTTGTTTTGTTTAAGATGTTTAAGGTTTTGCAATAGTATGATTCACAGGCTTATCTCCAACCCTTTTTTTTCTCTTTAGTGGGAGGTACAACTTCAAAGATTTGAATGACTACCAAGATCATCAGATTGACCGGTTAAATCTGATGACGAATCAACCAGAGTCTCAATTTCCCAACTCTATGCATTCAGGGTATATTGACCGGTTAAATCTGATGTTTGCTTGCTTTTAAGTTTTGTTCAAATGACATGGAATCATTTTAAACATAATTAACCACTCTCTATTTTGAATTGCAGATC
Organism: Gossypium rotundifolium; assembly: GCA_025506655.1. NCBI lineage: Eukaryota > Viridiplantae > Streptophyta > Magnoliopsida > Malvales > Malvaceae > Gossypium > Gossypium rotundifolium. The sequence goes on from CP106727.1 coordinate 194,827,732, forward strand.
CTATCAGTTGCCTCGTCATCAGCAAGCAAGTAGTGAATTCTCTATGCCCAGTTTATCAAATTCAGACCTTTATAAATCTAATCTGCCTGAAAGTTCAATTCTTCAAATGCTTCAACAACAAGAAGGATTGTTGAATCAACCTGCTAGGCCCACTCCTACATATCCTATCTCTGGGACTGGGACCGGGACCTCCTTGTCAAGCATTGTCATGAATTCATTACCTCAGAATGTAAAAGAAAAACCCTTTCTCATTAACAAGATTTATTGGAAATAAATACCTTTTCTTCCATGGAACAATGAATGTATATGATTGCAGGAAACTGGTAATACTTTGACTCCTCATCAAGTACGAGCGCCCCTAAGCAACTACAGGGAGGTATTGTCTCACCAACATTAAATTAACGTCAACATACAAATTTAATTTGTTTCCTCTCACTTTTAAATTTTTATTTTTGAATTGATTCAGCGAGGAACTTCGGAACGACGACAATCAGCTCCTGCAAGGACCAGATATGGATTGGGAGAGTCATCATCAACATTCAAGCGGTTCAGGGTAAATTGATTTGTCCAAAATACTCAAGTTTAGCTTCAAAATGTTCTAAATATATTATTTTTGTGTGCAACATTTAAGAGTGGTTTCAAGCTAATCCTTTCTGGATTTGATGAATCATTCTCATCCATATTGCGAATGCCACAGAGAGAACCATCCACATTGCCACTGCAAATGGCCGCATCTGATGCTGAACGTGAGAATTGGAACCTTTTATCGACGCACAATGAAGCTGGCACTAGTTCCAACACTGGAAACCTTTCTAGTCCAAGGTTGTTCTACATATTCCATTTTGTTTATCTTTGAAATCCTTGATACTTTTTCTCTTCAATCATGAGATCCTTACTAAAAGAAAGTCTTTTTACTTTCAGGCCAATTAAAAATGCATTGTATGATCCATTATTTGAGGGGATTGGACTGCCTGTTGATCCGCATTTAAGGATGTTTGCCACCATGTAATTATGCTTATTTTCATCAAAGTTATGTTAGATATACATCCTTTATATATAATCATGGAAATGATGAATTACAATAGAAGTTTGATTATTTGCCTTCATTTTTTTAGGAAGAAACAAGGGATTTGACCAGCGAAGGAATGTGGGCTTCATGAAGTTTGCTCTTCGATGATGTCGAAACATTGTTATGTTATGTTATGGACTTTAGTTTTAATTTGTGTCCAACTTTAAAAATGGCATTATCATGTCATGTTGTGGATGTTATTTTTGGTACAATTGGAGATTTAGTTTTCTTTTATAATGTATTAAGCTTTTATTAATGGTTATGCTAAATTATATTGTTTTATTTATTGTGTTAATTTTTTAATGACTTTGATATCTAAAATTACATTCATTTAGTCATTTATCGATTTAAGGGAGGTGCTAATGTTGGAGAATACATTGTTGGGAGGACAACCATAAACTTGGATTATCAAAATGAGGAAAATAATTTATCGATTTAAGGGAGGTGCTAATGTTGGAGATGACATTATTGGGAGGACAATCATAAATTTGGATTATCAAAATGAGGAAATTAGTATAATTGAAGGCGAAATGATGAATCATATCCATAGACTTCTGAAATATGAATTAGAATTTTGATTTTCAAATTTAATGTTCAAATTGAGAATCTATGTGATATCGTAGATCTTTGTGCCTTGGAGGTTTTTTCATCAATGAGCTATATGTACATAAAAATGCATGAAACTGGTAGTACTTCAACTCTTCATCAAGTGCGAACAACTCTAATCAGCTACAAGGAGGTATTGTCTCACCAACATTAAGTTAACATTAAGATACAGATTTAATGCCGCATTCCAAAAATTGGACTAGTAGAATTGGGTTAGTAAATCGAGGATTAGTGAATCGAAATTAGGTTGAGTCATTCAAAAAATAAATAATGATTAAAAAAAAATTAAAACAATTAGAATTAAAATCTTAGGTTAATAAGTTAAAATTAGGTGTTCGGGAATTAATATCCTTAAAACAAATTTTAAAATGAGATCGGATTTGAAAATCATTTAGAAAATAAGTTTCAATTGAAAATAAGGACTGATTTAAAAAAGGAAAGAAACTGGAGGTGGCCAAAAGGGAAATTGCCCAATTTTTAAAATTTGGTTGGCTATTTAAAGACCACCCACATCTCTTCCCTCCCATTTCTCTCACAAATTGATTCATCCTTTTTTATTTTCTAGCTATCTAAACACAATTTTCTTCTTCAATTTCAAAGAAAACTCATTTTTTCTCCTTCAATTTCACCATTGTTCTTATCATATTTTAGATCAAATTAGATCCTCAACTCGTTGATTTCTCCAAATTGAGATAACATTCTGACTTTTATGATTAAACTAAGTATGTTGTTATTTTATTTTGAGTTTTAATTGATTTAATAAAGATTTCAAAAAATCTAATGATTTTAAATCGCTTTTTGGATTGAAAATGGTAGATCTCGTTGTCGAAACCATTTTAAAATCTGTTTTGAAAAATGGGGATCGACTTTGAAAAACAAAAATGGGAGTCGCCACAAATCCTTATTATTTAGGTGTGATTGGATCACCTTGTAAAATATTTTATTTTAAAACATTTGATTTTGGTCCGTGAAAACGAGAAAATAGGTTCAGGAGTCGGTTACGTATGAGGAAGGGTTAGCATCCTCATAACGCCCAAAAATTGGTATCTAATTGATAAGATTATGTCCAAAATTATGTCCAAATGTCTAAAATTTAAAAGTATTTAAAAATATGATTTCCAAAAGATTCCAAACTATTTGACTTGAAATATGAGAGTTTCCCGATATGAAAGATTATAAACGTCATATCTAGCACGATTGGACACAACGTTTTTTAACCCTCATATCTAAGATCATCTCATAATTCATAAAATATTTGGATTTAAAATTTGAGATTTCTTCGATCCGAAAGAATATAAACATCACATCCAGCACGATTGGACATGATATTTTTAAACCCTCGTCACTAAGATTAACTTATAATTTTATAAAACTTATTAAAAGGATATTTAGTTATTTAGTCAAACGGGAAATCGCAACCAGCACGATTGGGCACTATTTTCCGAATTTCTAAATATCAAATATTGCCTTCTTTGAAAACCTTAAAATAAAATATTAATTTTGTAAAATGTGTTTTTTTAACAATATCTATGTGACAATATCACATTCATAAACTATCATACACAAACATTAAAATAATAATTATAATACAATAACATACAATATAGACAAAATAAAATACAATTAAAATAATTACAAAAATAAAAATAGTAATACAATAAGAAAGCAATAATATAGGTTAATATAAAAAATAGTTGAAATAAAAAATAATGGTAATGGGAATTAAAATAACAAAATAAAATAATAAATAATACATATAATATACTAAACATAAATTTACACATATAATATAAACGATATAAATAAAATAGATTAAGTAATATAAATACATTAAAAAACTTTAGAAATAATAAATAACGTAACATAATATTATATAATATATAAAATATAATATAATAAATAAATAATATATATAATAATACATAAAATTATTAAACAAGTAAGATAATATATATAACAATAATTAAATATAAAGAGTAACAAAAATATATATAAATATATATTATTAATAAATTAATATTCAAATAATTTAAAATAAAATAAATATTTAAAATATTTCAATATAATAATATAATCATTATAAAGAAAAATAAATAAAAGTTTGAAAAATTAAGAAATCAGGATCAAATTATAATAAAAACAAATATTAAGGGGTCAAATTATAAATAAAAGGATATAAACGGACTTAATTATGAAACTGAAATAATGCGGAAGGACGAAAGGAATAAATTTCCCGTTTTCTGAAAAAGCGTGGACCCTAATTCGGATCCGGGTCAACGCGCGGGTCATGCTTTAACAAAACGACACCGTTTGCATTTTCCTATAAAAATATGTTTTCTGAAATAAAAATCATTAGCTTTAGGGTTTAAAAAAGTTTTAAAAATCCTCTAAAAAGAGGGAAGGCGATCTTCATCTGTCCGTCTGCGTTCGTCTGGGCCACGCGGACGCGCCTCCATGGCCGGTGGCCGGAGGTCTGAGGCGAGGGTTTCCGCGTTTTCGAGAAGGTAAACTCCTTCCTTTTTACTCTTTCAACCATTGATACATGCAGGTATATATAAAAAATAAAATAAATAAGAAAAATAAGCGGAATGAAAAATCACCTATAGAATCACTGACTGTTGAGTATTCGTGTGTGAAATTGGCTTTTTTTTGTGCTTCGGCGTATTTGTATCGTATTTGTTTGCTATTTTTTTTATTTTTCCAGAACGTTTGTATCACAAACTTTTCTTTCTTCTTTTTTGTATGTCCAGTATCCTCAAAAATTTTTACAAAAGGGGTTCTTATACCCAAAACATATAATAAAATAAAATAAAATAAAATAAAAGAAGGGAAAGATATCTTTCCATATCTTTCTATATTTTGTGCCTTCCGATTTGTTTCCTTTCTCTTGCTTGTTTCTTTCCTTTGCGGTGTACAAAGCCCAAAATTACCCACCCATTAACAAAACCAAACCCAAAACTAAAATAAAAAAAAAACCGAGCCCAAATGGCCCAAAACCAACCAACTATCGAGAAAAAAAAAAAAAAAACCTAGCCCTTCCGCCTCGACTTGACCACCCCCCCACCCACACCCCCTCTGCCGCCGCCATCCATCAATCGCTTTGCTCCCAAACACGCTCCATGCATGACTGCAAAACAAAAACACATAGCAAAGACAGCAAAGCGAAGCAATTTGTCTTCTATAATCAACCGACTATAAAGCCACAAAAACTATTGTAAAGGGGTTCTTTTGGGAGAAAAAGAGAGAACATTATAGCGAAGGAATTTTTTCTGAAAAATCAAAGGAAACACCGGTGTAAAATTTTTTTGAAATCAATAGAAAAGCGAGAGATCCAAGCAAAAAGAGGCCCTTTTTATAGATCAATAAAAAGAAAGATTGGGATTCGAACAAAAACAAGTAGTGAAAGAAAGTCAGAAAAGAGCTAAGGTTTTAAATCTTTATTTTTCCTCTTTTTTTTCTTTTTCGAAACAATATACGCGCATATATATTACTTTATTTTTTTCCTTCAAAATCATGCATATATATATGTATATATAAATATAAAAAAAAAAGGAAAAATTTACGGAGCGCGCCAGGTGTCTGTGATCGCCGTGAAACGACGGCGGTCGCCGGTGAACGGCGGAGGTCGGTGCCGGGCTCTCGCCGGATTCCCTATGCCTGCAGAGGGGGCTGAGAGAAGGAGAGAAGATTTTTTTAAGGCTGTGGAAAATGATTTTTTTTGAAGCTTTTTAAACTTATATAGGCCCCCCAGAACGATGTCGTTTTGGGGCTGGCCCTAACGCCCAAAACGACATCGTTTCATCCATGTCCGACCCGATCCGATCCGACCCGCTCTAGGATCCACGTGTTTTTTAATCAATGGATTATTTGCGCGATTGGTCCTTTCGCATTTTTAGATTTTTACAATTAAGTCTTTAGCTATTGCAATTTTGCCCCAGAAACTTTATGCAATTATAATTCGGCCCCCATAAAACGCTGCGTTTCGGTATTTGGGGGAAATTTGCGCTCCTCGCCCCCAGTCTTCTGCGCGCGTTGCTGTTTGGTCCTTTTATTGCTTATAATGTTTAATTTGGCCCTCTTACTTCTGTTTTAATTCCAATTTGACCCATTTTTCAAATTATTTCGCAATTTCTACTATTTCTACTATTATTAGGTGTTGACTATTTATTATTATTATTATTATTATTATTATTATTATTATTATTATTATTATGATTGTATTCTTACCATTATTTGTTGGTTATCACTATTATTCATTATTACGATTGTATATTTTCCTACCGTTATTATTAACTATAATTATTATTTTATTTATTATTATCATTTGTTGTTTTATTATTATTATTATTATTATTTGTTTTTTATCGTTATTATTATTATTATTATGTTTTTATGTATATATTTTTTTTACGTATTTATTTTATATATTATTTCATTTATTAATTGCTATCATTGTTTTTTACATATTACCATTATTATCTTATTTTATTGTTTCCTTTTCTTATTTCAAGTATCATCATTATTATCCTGTCACCATTATTTCTTGTTTCACCTTTTTTACTTACATTATTATCTTGTTATTATTATTATTATTATTATTATTATCATTATTATTATTATATTAAGTATTTATATTTACTTTATTTACATCTGTAGTTGTCTTCTTAGTTTTGTACTATATTGTTAAACAAAATACGTTTTGAAAAAGCATCATATATCATTTAAAGATTTTTTTTAAAAAAAGGGGGCAATGTTTTGTTTTTAGAAACTCGAGTAAATCGAGCCCTAACTTATTGGGTTCTGATTTTCCTCGTTCAAATAATGAAATATCCCTTCCAAAATCATAAGTCCCGGTTTCAAATTGACGTTTCGTGTTAGCAATTGAGTGAATCGAGCCTAACTTCTTGGGTTAGATCTCTCCTCGTTTAAAGCTAAACAATGGGATGTCTCATTTAAAATTGTAATTTAAATTTTAAAAAACAAAATCGTAGTCTCGAAAACTCGAAATATCGGGCCCTAACTTCTTGGACTCGACACTTAGATACTTGGGATAAGTTTCTTTTCCTAAATAGAGGCAATCTTAGTATTTGAAACCTCGAGAAATCGAGCCCTAACTTACTGGGTTCCGGTCTCTCATTTGACGAATAACGGAAGATCCTCTTCAAATAAAAACCAAGCTTCAAAAGGTGAGCTTAGTTTCGGGAGTTTAAAGTATTGTGCCCTAACTTACTGGACGTGATGCTTTATCTCTTCGAAAATAAGAAAGCCTTAACGTCCCTTCCAATTTTAAAAATAAAAAGCATTGTATTTTCGAACCCTTTTAAAGTTTTCAACAAATAGGACATCAATCAATCAGTTTGGTACCAATTTTGGGCGTGTCGAGGTGCTAATCCTTCCTCTGCGTAATCGACCCTCGAACCCGTTTTCTCAAAGTTAGTGGATCAAAAAGCCTTGTTTTAGTAAATTAAATGTTTTATTAAAAGCGAAGGTGATCCGATCACACCAAATAAAGATCGGTGGCGACTCATTTCCTTTTCTTTTTCAAAAATCGAGTTAAATGGCGTCGTTACGTTTCACCCAAAATTGTTACGACGACTTGGCGACTCCTTTGGGGAGCGAGGTCAAGCCATAGATTGATTGATTTTTGTCCTTTAATTAAAATGGTTTTGGAAAAATCATGCTTCTTTTAATGCACCTTCAATATTAGCCTCGTAAATACCTTGGCATTGCATTGCATGACCGTTGTGGTCACACCTTTAAATAGGAGCGAGAAGCTATGCCTTCGTGAGGTTTTCACCTCCGCATGGGCTAGTGGACTGCTTTTGGAATACATCCGTACCTATGTCTCCGTGAAGTCTTCACTTTCGCATGGCCATAGGGAAATGTATTCCCCTGAACCGAACTCGGTCCGTATGAGCCTATAATGGGTGAGGATCGAGGAATCTCTTGTTTGGTACCTCGAACTTTAGAACTAAGCCGCATATAGCAAACCCTAAAAGCCCACCTTAGGTAGAGCCATGACAAATCTTAGTGGTCACCCAGACAGGCATTTGTTTATTTTACTTACTTTATATTCCATGGTACTAACTTTTGTGTTTCTTTTGTGCATATCATTTCATATTTTAAAGAGACATCGATTCACGGTCCGTTTACGAGTTGGGAAGCTGGTTATGGAAGCGAATTCCTTGATAAAGTAGAAGACAATGCGGCCGTCGCATATGGTGAAGCAATGCCAAATAGAAAAAGGAGATAGCTTAGTCGAAGGGTATGTGTCGACTACGGAACTTCACCAATATCGATGTCACATGAAGCGAGCTCCAGGAGTTGAAAGAAATACGGACTCGATGGGATGATGAAGCGAAGCGGTGTTCTATGGTACTTACGGCGACCGCCTTACGCTTGAGGTCAAAATAGAAAACATCTGTTAGAGCAATGACCCGATTACGGAATACGCTTATAAACATTTCTCCTTGGGAAAGTGGATCTGGTTCCCACAGAGAAGAGTATCGACCTTGCTACATTGCCCAAGAATTCAAGTTGACAAAGCTTATTCCAAAGGCGGTTAATGGCCCAACCTTGCGAAGGAGTTGATGAATATCAGGAATGAGCGAGCAGTGGAATCTCGGCTAGAATGCAAAAGAAGGCGAAGGTAAATGCATACCACGGATATGTTTGAGAGACTGATCTGGCGTATCCGTCTGAAGAAAGGATAGACATCTTGGCCTTGTGTATTTACGGCCTGGTAATCTTCCCGAAAGCTTTGAGGCACATTGATGAAGCAGTTATTGATCTATTCAGCCGATTGGACAAAGGGGTCACACGTTCCTGCCATCTTAGCGAAACATTCGGATCCTTGTTGCATGTCGGAGAAGAGGTGAAAGCGGGTTTATTGGATGTCTTGTAATTGTTATTGGCTTGGTTCCATAGTCACTTTTGGAAAATAGAAAAAGTGTCTTGCCGGTTCATGTCAGAAAAGTACTCCCCGCTAGAAGAGATAGCAACTACGCCTAGAAGAGAGGATGTGTCCGAAGAGAATTGGATCGCACTCTTTCAAAACCTTCAAGAGGGCGACATCGAGTGGAAGGCTCACGGATGATTCCATTGGATTCTTTATCGTTCGGAAGCTTTGTAGGTTCCCCTATTGGGAATTTGGGGTGCCACGCCTCGCCCCTTCTTTGGTCCTAAGACGGTATAGTTCAAGGCAGTTTGTACCAACGACATACGGGCTAGCTCAATGCGAGTTCTCATATGAAGGGGAAGCTATAAGAAAAGGGTTAAAGAGATTTCTAGTGCACGGAATCGATTCTGAGAATGAGGAGATTATCTACGAGGCAGGGCGACCTCGGAATACCTTGAATGGAGGCTAGGAGAGTCAATGATAACATTCTGAGCCAAATCCGAAGGCGCCCGATCAAGAGAAGAATGCATGCAGTGGTCCCATCGAATTAGAGATTGTGAAGCAAGATTTTGAGCGGATGAGCTCGATACTCGGAAAAGGATAGAAAGGTTGGAGGAAGAAAGATGCTCCTCCGGTTAGAAGTGGACGGTCAAAATCGGTGAGAAACTTCGAGAAAGGAAAAGCGAAAAGTAGAGGAAGGCCGAGATAACTTGAAGGCCGATTACAAGAGGATGCTTAACGATAAAAATGCGAGATTAGGGAAAACTTGAGCGATGGCGCAAAGAGGTCCGAGAGGAAAGAGCCAAAGTTAGCGGTTGGGAGAAAAAGTTTCACGAAATACAAGCGCAAAGGAAGACTTAGAGAGGCGGAGACGAAGACCAAAAAAGAAAAAGGGATTAGAAACTAGAATAATTTGAGCTTGGGCGATCCCTACACCACTATCGAAGTCGAGACTCGGAAAGCCAACTAAAGTCAAGCTGAACATAATAGAGAAATGAAAGGTAGGGTTGAAGAGTTAGAATCGGCATTACATAGTAGCGAGCTCGGATTGAGCTTACGAAGCGAGAGAAAGGCGTTGGGAGGAAGAGCTTCACCATTCTTACGAGCAAATCTGAGCGGGACTACCTCATGGGAGAAGCAATAATCCAGTTCGAGAAGTAGTGATCACATCTGAGACTTTGGTGAGGAGGCGACATATTGGGTATGAGATATGGGCTACCACGGGTCGTGATGAAGAGCTAATCTCTACGCTTGGAAAAATCAAAACCTTAGGTCTTAGAAGCGAGAACATATTTGTAATCTACTTTATGTAAAGGGTTTTGCCTTCTAAAAAGTTTTCTAAAATGAAGTTGATCAGAATCGATGTCTTCTTCTGCATTCATGCATTTGCATTACATCATATTACATGCATTAAAGTTTATAAAAGAAGCCTAATTGGTTAAGATTCACGGAGAAACAAGAGAGAAAAAAGAAATGCAGGGCTGGACATCACTACGAGACTCGTGCTAAGACAAAGAAAATGGATCAAAGATTTGAACAATTTGAGGAAGGAGATGCAAGAAACAGATCACGAGGAGCAAATGATGAAACTCGGCAAGATATGATAGAGCGGATGCAAGAGTCCCAAAACAACATGATGAGCAATTTGGCGCAACTATTAGCCAATGAGCGAGGAAAGGCGCGCTGCTAATTGAGGGAATAATGGCGACCACCTTACCCTCGGGATTTACCACCAAATACCCAAACACCACCGAAATATGTCCCCAAAGGATGCCTTTTGTTATTAGGCCACGGTGCGAGTTGAGACCGCAATGCCGGTAGCACTTCCATTGGTTCGGGCACTAATCCCGAAGAAGGTCCGGCTAACCCTATAGTCCCCGATTTTGATGAAATGGCTGAAATGGATAAGGCAAAAATGACCTTCCCAGACAACTCGAGGATCGTTGCAAATGGTTAGAAGAAAAGTTTAAGGAAATAGAGGCTCACGACCATCGCTACGGGGTGGGCGCTAAAGACTTGAGCCTAGTCCCGGACCTCATACTTCCGCCAAAGTTCAAGACCCAGTTTTGAAAAATACAATGGGACCGGTTGCCCGAGGCGCATATCACAATGTTACGTCGACGGATGGCGGGATATGTTAACAACGATCAGCGCTTATTGTTTTCGGGATAGTTTGGTAGGGGCCGCGACAAATGGTACAATCACTTCGGTAGTACCCGGATCAAGTCGTGGAAGGATCTAGCACGAGGCCTTCTGAAACAATCACGAACGCGTGGCGATATAGCTCTGATCGAATCACGCTCCAAAATATGGAGAAAAAGCCAAGCGAAAGTTTGAGGCAATATGCCCGGTGGTGGAGGAAGTAGCCACACAAGTTCGACCACCGCTCCTAGAAAAGAGACAACCATCTTTGTTTGTCAATACGTTGAAGGCTCCTTCATTAATCACATGCTTGGAAGTGCCACTAAAAGTTTTACGATATTGTCTTTGTCGGAAATGATCGAGAATGCAATCGAAGCGGTAAAATAGAGGCTAGAAAGTACTAGAAAGGCGGTCTCGAAGAAAAGGAGAATGATATAAACAACATAGGTAAAAGTTATTCAAAACCTATTCTTGTGAGCGACCAAGAACTATGACCCCGATCATGAGAACCCTTTAGCAGGAGTCAACACAAGGCAAAATCTGGAGAAAATCTAATTTCGCCTATCCGGTCCATACAAGGAAATGTACGAAATTATTTGGCCGCACACGTTGTCTCCCCATTACTTAAAACCCTTGCAACCCCGTACCTAAGTGGTATGATCACGAGCACGCAGTCACGAATACCATGCGAGGAATCGTGGGGCATTCTATAAAAACTTTCTCTCGCTTTTAAGAAACTAGTGGAAAGACCGATCCGGATGGGAGTTATAGAAGTCGATGACACCTCTTGTAAGGGCACCACTACCTAATCACAGGGTCAACATGATGGCGAAGATCACGAGAAAAAGAGTTAAAGGGATATTTTAGATGTGAAAACCCCAATGAAACAGTGCGGAAGGAAATGATAAAAGGGATTGGTTGTGACATGTCTAAGGGAGAACATGAAGAAACACGAAAATTTGTGAATTTCATGACTTCGGAAGACACGAAATCCAAAGTTGCATTGAGTTGAGAATCTTTGGTCTGAGATGATGGACAATAAAGAGCTAGAATTCTTTGAAAGCAATGAAGTAGGAAAGAGGTAACATCGCACGTTGGAGGATGAGTCAACGGCAAAAGCCTCGAGAATGAGCTATCCTTTAGTTACCATCTCACGATCAAAAGCGATGGAGTAAAATAAATCGAAAATTGTGATTCAAAGCCTCTTGCTTTTCATCGAAGACAACCAAAAGACTCCGGGGTTATAATTGCAACATGGCGATTCCTAAAAAGGAGGTCCGTCAACAAAAGGAGCAGGGGTATCCTAGGATCGTGATCGAAAACTGCAACCTTTTCATATAAAGATGACAAGAAGGTCCCTGGAACTATAATTGCAATGTGGCGATTCACGAGAGGGAGATTCGCCCAACACTACAAAAGGAAACCAAGAGGAAGGCTCACTACAGCGCGATGGAAAGCGCTACGACTTGTCAAACACAAAGGCGAGCACTCAAGAGGAAAAACTTGATGGCGAGCAGAAGAAGAAAAAGGGACCAAGCAAGAGACACATATAAGCGAACGATTGAAGGAGGAAGAAGCTAGGGAATTCTTAAAGTTTACGAAGCATAGTGAATACGATTGTCGTAGAAGCGACTACATAACGGTCGGCTCGTATATCGTTGCTAGATTTACTATTAAGCTACGAGCACACCGTGTCTGTTGATGAAGGTATTGAATGAAACTTATGTTGCAAATGATATAACAGTTAACAAAATTTGGATCGCTTTGGTTAGCAACATAAGTCCGATAACTTTATTTTCTTTAACGATGATGAGATCCCTCAAGAATGCGGGTTCCATCAAGGCTCTCCACATTACCACGCGGTGCAAAGGATACACATTACCAGGGGTACTAGTCGATAATGGATCAGCGCTAAATGTTTTACCCCTATCGACACTGAATCGATTACCCGTTGATAGTTCTCATATGAAGGCCTGCCACAACGTAGTAAGGGCATTCGATGGAACTGAGAGGAAAGTCATGGGAAGGATCGAAGTACCTCTTTTAATCGGACCAAGTACATATGAGGTGGACTTTATCGTGATGGATATCCGGCCGTCTTATAACTGCTTACTGGGGAGACCTTGGATACACTCGGCAGGAGCAGTGCCCTTATCGTTCCACCAAAAGTTGAAATTAATCTCAGAGGGCCGTCTAGTGACCATAAATGCTGAAGAGGACATCATCGCCATGGCTGTAACAAACAATGCACCTTATTTAGAAGCCAGCGATGAAGCGGTGAGTGTTCCTTCCGTTCTTTGGAATTTGTCAGCGCAACATTAAATCGTAGGGAATAAGGTCGATCTGCAATTATCAAAACCACGAAAATGGGTCTACTGGCGATGGTGGGGAGCGAATGTCTTAGGGAAAGGACTTGGAAGGTACCTCCAAGGAGAAATCGAGGTCCCAAGACTAAAAGAAAAGCGAGACTTCTTGGTCTAGGATTCAAGCCAAGCATAAAGCAAAAAAGAGAAGAGTTGGAAAAGAAACAAGAAAGAAGGAAGGCATGTACGAGGAAGATGAGATGAAATGGCAACCGATGATAATTCCTCATATTCGTGAGACCTTTATATCAAGAGGGGTTATCCATCCGGGACGAGAAACACAAAATGAAGAAATCGTGCATGTCAACACTATATCTGAGGAGGGAATTAAGGAAGAAAATCGGAATGGCATCCGCCCCTATGAGCCGGGTAGCGTTCTAAACAATTGGACTGCGGAGGAGATTCCTATAGCCTTTAGAACTCATTCAGAGTAATACTCGGAACACACTTATTGCTCTAAGTCTAGAAGCAATAAGAACCCCTTTTGTGAAACATGATTTTGTATAAGACATCGTTATTTTCAATGAAATACATCTCCGCTATCTTTTGAGCAAATTTTCTTTTATGTTCATTTCATTCATTCATTATTCTTTCTTTAAATATTCTTCTAAACATTTCTATTCTTCATTTATCATACCAATAAACATGCCAAGATTCTATGATTCTATGAGCCTTTATTCATTTCCATAACAGTCTCTAGATATCAATGATTTGAAATGTATTACCAATGACTCAGAATGTCCTTTTGAGCAAGATATGGGTGCGGAAGATTTTCAGGATTTTGGAGATGACCAAGGCTGTGATTTAGCTCCTGAACTGTTAAGGATGGTAGAACAAGAGGAGAAACAAATCGTACCTCACAAAGAATCAGTGGAAATAGTGAACCTAGGAAATGGGCAAGAAAAGAAAGAAGTGAAGATTGGAGCTAGTATCACTGCAGAGACAAAGCGAGACCTTATTGAGTTACTCCAAGAATTCAAGGATGTCTTCGCCTGGTCATATCAAGACATGCGGGTTAAGCAGCGATATCGTGGTACACGGTTTGCCCATAAAAGAAGAATACAAGCGGTCCAACGAAACTTGGAGGATGAGGCGGATGTTTCTTGAAAATAAAAGAAGAGGTAAAAAGCGGTTTGACACGGGGTTCTTGCAAGTGGTTAAGTACTCGAATGGGTAGCCAATATCGTCCCGTCCCTAAGAAAGATGGGAAAATACGAATGTGTTTGGACTACAGAGATCTAAACAAGGCTAGCCCAAAGGACAACTTTCCGTTACCTCATATTGACACCTTGGTGGACAATCGGTGGGTTATTCCTTGTTCTCGTTCATGGATGGGTTCTCGGGATACAACCGGATAAAGATGCTTCGAAGACATGAATAAAACCACATTCATAACCATGTGGGAACCTTTTGCTATAAGGTAATGCCATTTGGGTTGAAGAATCAGGAGCAACATATCGAGAGCCATGGTGACCCTATTCCATGACATGATGCACAAGGAAATTGAGGTTTCGTCGGCGATATGATTGCCAAGTCTCGGACGAAAGGAGCATATCAAGTCTTAAGGAAATTATTTTTGAGGTTGAGGAAAGTCAAGCTGAAGCTTAACGGCAAAATGTACCTTTGGAGCGAGTCGAGAAGCTGCTAGGATTTATAGTCGATGAAAAGGGGATTGAAGTTGACCAGGACAAGGTCAAGGCTATACAAAATTGTCTACGCCTCGTGCAAAAAGAAGTTCGAGGTTTCTTAGGAAGATTAAATTACATTGCTCGGTTCATTTCTGGCCCGGTAGAAATGTGATCCCATATTCGTCTTCTTAAAAACACAACCCGGTGTGTGGGGCGAGGAATGTCGAAGACCTTCGACAAAGTAAGCGATTACTGTCCAATCCTCCAGTATTGACACCGCTAATCCGGATAAGCCATTAATCCTCTATTTGGCGGTGCTTGATAATTCAATGGGATATGTGCTCGGCCGGCATGATGAGTCGGGAAAGAAAGAAAAAGCAATATACTACCTTAGTAAAAGTTCATGAGTGTGAAACAAGGTACTCATCGATTGAGAAAATATGTTGTGCCTTGATGCGGACAACTCGGAGGCGAGGCGGTACATGTTGTATCATACGACACAGCTCATCTCGAAGCTAGACCAACGAAATACCTAATGGAGTCAACTACTCTTAATGGACGGATGGCCGATGGCAAATTTTACTTTACGAGTTTGACATAGTTTATGTAAACGAGCGATAAAAGGAGTGCAATAGCGGATTTTACGGCAAGTAGAGCTACGGCGGATTATGAGCCTCTGGACTTTGATTTCCCTAATGAAGACCTAATATGCGTAGCAACCATCGAAGAAGATACCACAGAAAGTCGTCCTTGGCCCGAACTTGACGGGGCATCAAGCGCTATGGGCAATGAAATTGGGGCGATTCGATGTCCCAAACGAAAATCATTACCCATTTACACATAAATTGGATTTTGATTGTACAAACAATATGGCGAGTATGAAACTTGTATCATGGGCATCCGTCTTGCTATTGAGCATAAAATTAAGGTCTTTGGAAGTATATAGAGACTCGCATTGGTAATTTATCAACAAGGAGAATGGAGCGAGAGATCCCAAATTGGTCGAATACAAAAGATTGGTCCAAGAACTAATCAAAGAGTTCGATGACATCACTTTCGATTATTTACCAAGGGGCGAAAATCGAGATGGTGATGCTCTAGCTACATTGGCTTCTATAGTGCGAGCAAACAACAAGGAGGATATGAGGCCTATACAAATGAGCATTCATGAGGTCCCACCCATTGCTACAACGTAGAAGAAGAGAGCAAAGTAATCACCCATGGTATCACGATATACTACAATCGTGAAAGATCATAAATACCCGATCGAGCAACCGAAAATGACAAAGGACATTGAGAAGACTAGCTTGCGACTATGTCTTAAGCGGAGAGATCCTATACAAAGAAGAAAGGATCAAGTGCTATTAAGATATGTGGATGGCGGCGAGGCTAGCGAGATCCTAGAAGAAGTCCATGAGGGTATACGTGGAGCGCATGCCAATGGGTTACGAATGGCCGAACAAATCATGAGATTAGTGTATTATTGGTCTACCATGGAAAGAGATTGCATCGATTATGCTAAGAAATGTCATAAGTGCCAAATTTATGGGGACAAGATCCATGTACCACCCTCACCTTTACATGTTATGACCTCCCATGGCCGTTTTCTATGTGGGGCATGGGCGTCATTGGACCGATCTCACCAAAAGCTTCCAATGGACATCGGTTCATCTTCGTGGTAATTGATTACTTCACTAAATGGGTAGAGGCCACTTCATATGCCAATGTGACAAAATCGTGATCGACAAGTTCTAAAAAGGAGATCATATGTCAATATGGAATGCACGAGAGGATCATATCGATAATCGTTAAACTTGAATAATGACATGATCACGAAGTCGTAGGCAATTCAAGATCGAGACATCACAATTAAATCGCCGTATCGCCCAAAGATGAGCAGTGCGATTGAAGCGACTAATAAGAATATCAAGAGGATAATAGGAAAGATGACTGAGACTTACAAGGATTGGCACGAGAAGTTACCATTTGCCCTTTTCGCCTACCGAACATCAATCAGAACCTCCACCGGGCAACTCCTTTCTCATTGGTTTACGGAATGGAGGCGGTTTTACCCATCGAAGTTAAAATTCCGTCCCTTCGAGTATTGTCCGAATTGAAATTGGATGAGGCAGAATGGATCCAAACTCGATATGATCAATTGAATCGATCAAAGAAAGAGGTGAAAGCTATCCGTCATGGTCGGATGTACCAAAAGCGAATGATGCGAGCTTACAACAAAAAAGTTAAGCCAGGAATTCCACGAAGGGGATCTCGTCTTGAAAAAGATCCTTCCCATACAAAAGGATTTGGAGGAAATGGAAGCGAATTGGGAAGGACCATATGTGGTGAAAAGGCTTTCTGGAGGGCATTAATTTTGGCGAGATGGATGGGAAAAATCTACCCAATCCCATAAATTGATTCGGTTAAGAAATATTATGCTTGAAGAGGAGAAAGGCTAAAGTGAAAACCGAAAAAAGGACTTTAAGACCTAAAAATAAAAAAAAAAAGCGAGAGGCCAAAGTGAAAACCCGTAAAGGCGCTTTGAGACCAAAGGGCTTTGAGTGAAAACCCGATAAGGCGGCTTGAATTTGCACAAAGGAGGGGTATGTGACGATTTTATTCCCAAATTAGCAAAAGGATGAATGTTACACCTCGGAACATCTACAAAGCACTGCAGATCTCTCAACGCCTATTAGGCTCAAATAATCTTGGAAGGATCCGTTGGTGAAGCCAGTGCGATATCTGGGGCACCTACTTTTCTTTTTACCCATTTTTTGTACCCCAATAATGTTTACTTTTGTTGATTTAATCCAATTCCATTCTTCATAAATTCCATTGTTATTTTAAATTTTTGAGTTGTTTGCAATTGAAATAACGACCCATTGACCCATAATGCTTCCATAAAAGGGGTTCCACCTATTACTCTGGAAGCCTCTAAGCAACGTAGGAACCTAAAACAAGACTGTTGTTTAAGAATCACCACATTTAGGGGTTGGAAGCGTTCAAGAAAGAGGAGCCTAAAATCATGGTGTCTCCCAGATTCTCGACATAGGTATCGAGACGAAAAATTGCGTGCGTGCTGGTGACCTCGATAATGACGGGCAATTACTGACCCTAATCTTTTAAAACAAAAATAATAATAATAAATTGTTCTCATGACATCCTGCATTCATACAAATGTCCTCCATAATATCATTTAGTTAGGAACATTCGATTTATTACAATCATTGCACCTTAACGAAAAATCATCATTCTCATGACATTCGGTATCCATGTAAGTGTCATCCATATCACACGAAGTTAGGAGCATTTGAGTCCTTCTGACCATAGCATCCTCACCATTTGGCATAAACACAAACATATAAAATCGAGTCTACAGGATATGTCCCTAAAGGATGGTGTAGCAACACTATTGAAGATTGTCCTATTACCATCAACCAGTGATAGAATAGGTTGAAGATTGTCCTATTGCCATCAACCAGTGATAGAATAGGTTGAAGATTGCCCTATTGCCATCAACCAGTGGTGGAATAGGTTGAAGATTGTCCTATTACCATCAACCGGTGATGGAATAGGTTGAAGATTATCTATTGCCATCAACGGTGATGGAATAGGTTGAAGATTGCCCTATTGCCATCAACCGGTGGTGGAATAGGTTGAAGATTGTCCTATTGCCCTTTGAGCAGATGGACTAAGTCAAAATTGTAGATCTTGTCACCATAACGGTAGTGGGGCAAGATCGAAGGCAAATCATGGCTCCCAACGGTGAGGGAACACGATTTAGGCCACCCTCCTATTGCCACTAACCAGGCGGTGGAATAGGCCAAAATTGTAGATCTTGTGCGCCTAACGGTAGTAGGGCAAGATCGGCGAATCTTGGCTCCCTAAACCGTAGGGAACATGATTTTGGCCAGCATCCTATGTCACGACCAGCGGTGGAATAGGTCAAAAATGTGTAATTCCTATCCCTAACGGTAGGGAGCATGGTTAAGCTTTAGTCCTATTGCCTTAACTAGAGGTGGGATAAATTGCGGACCAATGACCTCATCTCTTTGGAGATGCGGTGAACAATCTAAAATGAAACAAGTCACATCCCATTGGAGTCGTGACAAGAGCAAATTGAAGCGACATATCGGTGAGTGGATTGAAACAATAAGATCTTTGAGACGGAGGCTACTTGAAGAAAAGCACAGGAGGCCAAGACTCGGTGGTAGGGCAACATTGGGCTTCTTTGAGTCTTTGCTCTATTCTTGTTACACAAAAATGAGCAAAGAGGGGCAGCTGTACAAAGCCCAAAATTACCCGGCCCATTAACAAAACCAAACCCAAAACTAAAATAAAAAAAAACCAGGCCCAAATGGCCCAAAACCAACCCAACTATCAGAAAACAGAAAAAACAAAAAAACCCTAGCCTTACGCCCTCGACCCTCGACTTGACCACCTCCCCCCCACCACGCCCTGCGCATGCGCCATCCGTCGCTTTGCTCCCGACACCGCGCTCACGCATGACCCGCAAAACAAAAACACGCATAGCAACCTGACAAAAAGCGAAGCAATTTGTCTTCTATAATCAACTTGGCTATAAAGCCACAAAAACTATTGTAAAAGGGGTTCTTTTAGGAGAGAAAAGAGAGAACATTATAGCGAAGAATTTTTTTCTGAAAAATCAAAAAACACCGATGTAAAATTTTTTTGAAATCAATAAGCGAGAGATCCAAGCAAAAGAGGCCCTTTTTATAGATCAATAAAAAGAAAGATTGGGATTCGAACAAAAACAAGTAGTGAAAGAAAGTCGAGAAAAGGGCTAAGGTTTTAAATCTTTATTTTTCCTCTTTTTTCTTTTTGAAGCAGATATCTGCATATATATTACTTTATTTTTTCCTTCAAAATCATGCATATATATGTATATATAAATATAAAAAAAGAAAAAATTTACAAAGCCTTGCGTGTATGTGATCACGATGAGCAGCGTGATCGCGGTGAGCAGCGGAGGTCGTCTTGGGCTCTCATGGATTCCTATACTGCAGAGAATGAGAAGAGAGAAGATTTTTTTTAAAGTGTGGAAAATGATTTTTTGAAGCTTTTAAACTTATATAGGCCCGAGAGCGGCGTCGTTTGGGGTGGCCTAACGCCCAAAACAGCGTCGTTTCATCCATGTCGACCGATCCGATCCGACCGCTCTAGGATCGCGTGTTTTTAATCAATGGACTATTTTGCGATTGGTCCTTCGCATTTTAGATTTTACAATTAAGTCTTTAGCTATTGCAATTTTGCCCAGAAACTTTATGCAATTATAATTGACCCCCATAAAAGCATTGCGTTTCACTATTTGGGGAAATTTAGCTCCTCGCCCCAGGTCTTCTGCAGCGTTCTTTGTTTGGTCCTTTTATTGCTTATAATGTTTAATTTGGCCCTCTTACTACATTTTAATTCCAATTTGACCCATTTTCAAATTATTTTGCAATTTCTACTATTTCTATTATTATTCGGTGTTGACTATTTTTATTATTATTATTATTATTATTATTATTATTATGATGATTGTATTCTTACCATTATTTGTTGGTTATCACTATTATTCATTATTACGATTGTATATTTTCCTAGTTATTGTTAACTATAATTATTATTTTATTTATTATTATCATTTGTTGTTTTATTATTATTATTATTATTATTATTTATCGTTATTATTATTATTATTATGTTTTTATGTATATATTTTTTACGTATTTATTTTATATATTATTTCATTTATTAATTGCTATCATTGTTTTTTACATATTACCATTATTATCTTATTTTATTGTTTCCTTTTCTTATTTCAAGTATCATCATTATTATCCTGTCACCATTATTTCTGTTTCACCTTTTTACTTACATTATTATCTTGTTATTATTATTATTATTATTATCATTATTATTATAATATTAAGTATTTATATTTACTTTATTTACATCGTAGTTGTCTTCTTAGTTTTGTACTATATTGTTAAACAAAATACGTTTTGAAAAAGCATCATATATCATTTAAAGATTTTTTTAAAAAAGGGGCAATGTTTTGTTTTTAGAAACTTCGAGTAAATCGAGCCCTAACTTATTGGGTTACGATTTTCCTCGTTCAAATAATGAAATATCCTTCCAAAATCATAAGTCCGGTTTCAAATTGACGTTTCGTGTTAGCAATTAAGTGAATCGAGCCCTAACTTCTTGGGTTCGATCTCTCCTCGTTTAAAGCTAAACAATGGGATGTCTCTTTTAAAATTGTAATTTAAATTTTAAAAAAAAATCGTAGTCTCGAAAACTTCGAAATATCGGGCCCTAACTTCTTGGACTCGACACTTAGATACTTGAGATAAGTTTCTTTTCCTAAATAGAGGCAATCTTAGTATTTGAAACCTCGAGAAATCGAGCCCTAACTTCTTGGGTTCGGTCTCTCATTTGACGAATAACGGAAGATCCTCTTCAAATAAAACCAAGCTTCAAAAGCGAGCTTAGTTTCGGAGTTTAAAGTATTGTGCCCTAACTTCTTTGGGCGTGATGCTTTATCTCTTGAAAATAAGAAATCCTTAACGTCCTTCCAATTTTAAAATAAAAGCATTGTATTTTCGAACCCTTTTAAAGTTTTCAACAAATAAGACATCAATCAATCGGTTTGGTACCAATTTTGGGCGTGTCGAGGTGCTAATCCTTCCTGCATGCGTAATCGACCTCGAACCTATTTTCTCAAAGTTCGTGGACCAAAAAGCACTGTTTTAGTAAATTAAATGTTTTATTAAAGCGAAGGTGATCCGATCACACCAAATAAAGATCGGTGGCGACTCCTTTCCTTTTCTTTTTCAAAAATCGAATTAAATAGCGTCGTTTACGTTTCACCCAAAAATGGTTCTGACGGCGAGGTTTGAAGATCTCATAGCGATGAATCAAGGCATAAACAAAGGCGGACGAGGCGGGGCGACGATTGGACTCGGTGAAATGGCATGACCGTTGGGCTCCTGTTAGATGACGGTTGGGTAGCCTCTGCTTGCGGTGCGAGGAGACCTAGGGTTCCAGAGACCCTTGATTTCTGATTTGGAGTTGGGCCCTTAGGTTTGGGCTAAGGGTGTAATGGATCAAATCATTTTAGATTTTAGGCCTTTTGGGCCTCTAAGTGCAGGTCTAGGTTCTTTGGTGTTGAGTTTTGGGGTTTAGCCGGGTCAAATTTTGGGCCATCAAAATTGGGCTTTGTATGATGGACTGTTATAAAACTTTGGTTTTATTATTTTGGTTTATTTCAAAGCCCGATCAAAAATGGGCTCTTACAGCTACCCCTCTTTGCTCATTGTCGTGTAACGAGAATAGAGCAAAGACTATAAAAAGATCAATTTTGACCGGTCTTGGTCAAGCCTCGACCTCTTAATCCTTGTCTTCTTCAAATGACTCCAACTCTAATGCAACTTCAATGACATTGGATCTTCATCTTGACTTCAGTGAATTTGATAGCTTCAACTTCATGAAGACAGTATCCACTATCTTTTGATCTACTCCACTGCAAACTCAGGGAGACAAGATCTGCTATTTTCAATCTCATCCCGCAAACTCAGGGATCACGGTGATGTTTTGATACGCTTCCTGCGACTTGGGAAGATCAAATCTGCTATCTTCAATCGATCCACGCAAACTCGGGGATCACCAAATTGATGTCTTGATCGCCCTTACTGGCTGATCCACGCAAACTCGGGGATCACAGATTGATGTCTTGATCTTCTCCCTGCAACCGGGAAGATCAAATTTGCTATTTTCAATCGATCCTGCAAACTCGGGGATCACAGTTGATGTCTTTGATTTGCTTCCGCAACTTGGGAATGACAAATCTTTTATTTTCAATCGATCCTACAAACTCGGGTATCACTAGATTGATGTCTTGATCGCTCCTGCAACCGGAAGATCAAATCTACTATTTTCAATCGATCCTACAAACTCGATGTAACACCCCTAACCCGTGTCAAATCGTCGAATAGGGTTCTGAACATCTGGGACAAAACACAGTTCCACATAGTCATTTATCATTTTTCATACACAAGGTTATATCAATTTCAATACGATATAACTTCAAAAACAATAGCAATCATCCGCTAAATCATATTAGTTAAATTTGCACATATGAAACACACACTAGATAAAATTTTTCATGCTTAGTTACTTATAATACATATACAAACTATGCTTCAAATTTCAACCATATTAATATCATCTATATATCCACATATTGAATTAACTAATATGCAACAAAGCCATGTTACATGTACTTAATACATATGACTCTAATATTAATGGCATTTGTATACTTAAAACATTTTGCAGCCTATATCATTTCATTCCATACATGTACGCATACCTATATTAATATTAACATCAACTTGGCACTTTTAACTATCCAATAAAACTATCCAAAACATACCTAAAATCATAACCATCATTTACCATTTGGATCCGTACCAAAATAATCAATAAAAATAGTCATGAAACATATTCATTACTTATCATTTAGCAACCGAACCTATATAACAAAACATCACAAAATATATACCAAAACATGCTTTCAAAATAAGTTTAGGACATAGCCACATACACACAAGCTTTAACATTATAATCAAGCCATTTTAGCATGGCTATCTATATACAAATTTCAAAACCAAACATATAAAAACCAGCCTATACATGCCATAGGTTCAAAGTTCAAACTTTTAAAATACCAAAATAGCGATCGATAGTATGGTCATTGTTTTGTGATCCAGATTAAAGCGGTAGCCTTTACCTAATCTATAAAATAGAGGAGAACATTACACACAAATAAGTTTACTAACTTAGTAAGTCCCAGCGATATTTATGACATATACACACTATATACCATCTTAGCAGAATTTCAATGTTCATATATAAATATGAAGCCTTATTCATTGTATACTTAACTTGTAAAACTTATCGAAAGTATCTTGATCGATAAATAAATTCTTATACAATTTCACACACCATTGAATAACAACTTCAATACACATCTAAAATGATTTCACATAGTTGAATGTGTATATATATATATATATGTAAAACATGTTTGAACTATATATATCTATATAACATAATTGCTCTTATATGGAAATAATCCATATCAACTCAATGTCTTTTATTTTAATGAATACTTTACATACCAAATGTACCAACACATTCTATCAATTTATTTATTCACGTAGCATCACAAGTATCGTAAACTTGATTCAATACCTAACTTTCGGTAGAATACTATAGTAACAAACCTTGACTTATTCATTACCATCATATATAGACCATTTCTATTCATAAGCATAAGCTCGAATTAACACTCACTCATATAAAACACCTTTAGACCAAGGTCCAAGATTTAAACAAGCATAAAGCACGCTGAGGCATTAAAGCCCAAATATATCAAACAAGACGAGGCACGCTAGGCATTTAGCAAAGCAGATCACCGACACGAGCACTGCTGGGCACTAAGCGAATATATCACCGATACGAGGCACGCTGAGCACTTAGCGAAACAAATCACCGTCACGAAGCACTGCTAACACTAAGCCCCAATATATCACCGCGCGAGGCACTGCTGGGCACTAAGCCGAATATATCCAAGCACGAGGCACGCTGGGCATTTAAGCCGATTATCAAACCAATCAACATTTTCATACACATTACTTAAAGCTAAAATCACATCCACCTCGTATGCTTTATTTTACAATTTCATGTTAAGCAGAACATAATTATTCACATCACACTCAACACATAAATTTACTAACATTTCATACCCACATTCATTTATCTCCATTTTCTTGCATTCAATACCAATTTTATCATACACTACTTTAGTAAATAATTTCTCAACATAAATTTGCTTAAGAACTTACCTCGGTTGTCGATAGTCAGGTCTTGAATTGGCTATTCAAGAACCCGTCTTTCCTAATTTAATTCCATTTTCTTTGCTCTTGATCTAAAACACATTAGAATTTAGCTCATTTAATCGCATTTCATCTCAATTTAGTCCCAAAACACACAAATGGGCAAATTACCATTTTGCCCCTAATGTTTCCCATTTTACAAATTGGTCCTATTTACACAAAACACAAAATATGCAAAATTTACCAACACCATAGCTTGGCGAATCTTCCCCATAGCCATATGTGTTCATGCATTTCATTTATTTCATGTTTTAGTCCTTCAAGAATTTTATTATTTTCAATTTAGCCTATATACTCAAAATCACCAAAATTCCAATACAAAACTTGTAAATCTTCAACATACATTTAATCTAAAATCATCAAATATCAAAACCATCCAAGCATGTTAATGGCGAATTCTATATACATAATATTTTCAAAAATTTAGGCATGGGTTGGGTAATATCTGAAACAACGATCTCAAAAGCGTAAAAATTATCAAAAACTAAAAGCCGACCATACCTTAATCAAGCTCTCTAAGTTCTTGAAACTCAAAGCTCTACAATGGTGTTTTATTTTCTTACATTCGGCTATGAGAGGAGGAAGGTGATGATGGCTTTATTTTATCTTTTGTTTAATATATATACTAATATTATTTCTTTATAAAATACTAACATAACCTAATATAAAAAATATAATTAAACTAACATATATATAAGGCTAACTTGGCCCATTTCGTCCTTACTATAGATTATGGGCTAATTGCCCTTTTAGGACCTCCACTTAAAAGCCACAATCAAATTAGTACCTTTCACTTTAGCATGAAACTTTTATGTTTTTCTCGATTAAGTCCTTTTTATCAAATTAGGCACTTAGCGACTAAATTTTCTCTGAAACTTTCACACTTGCTAAATCACATATAATAAACACAAAATATAATATTAAAATATTTCTCGGCCAGATTCATGGTCTCGAAACCACCGTTTGATTAGGGTCAAATTGATGCAT
Organism: Gossypium rotundifolium; assembly: GCA_025506655.1. Classification (NCBI taxonomy): domain Eukaryota; kingdom Viridiplantae; phylum Streptophyta; class Magnoliopsida; order Malvales; family Malvaceae; genus Gossypium; species Gossypium rotundifolium. The sequence continues at coordinate 194,853,390 of CP106727.1, forward strand.
TACAACTCTCTCCCCAAGGATTTTCGTCCCGAAAATCTTACCATTAAACAACGTCGGATATTGTTGCCTCATTGAATCTTGAGGCTCCCCGTAGCCTCTTCAACTCCGTGCCTTTTCCACAGTACTTTCACTAATGGAATTTTCTTGTTTCTTAACTCTTTCTCTTTCAGAGCTAAAATACGGATCGGTTCTTTCTCATCGTCATATCAATTCGTATCTCAATCTCGAGATGGAGCAATCACATGTAGCGGATCGATCTGTATCTACGAACATAGAAGCGTGAAATACATCGTGTATCCTTTCTAATTCGGAGGTAACCTCAACCTATAAGCAACAGCCCAATCGTTCAATGATTTCATACGGTCAGATGAACCTCGGACTCAACTTGCCTTCCAGACCAAATCGAATTACTTTCTTCCACGGGAAACTTTTAAGAATACACTATCTCTACACGAAATTCAATGTCTTTACGTTTCAAATCAGCATAGGACTTTTGTCGATCGATCGACTTTCAAATTATCTTTGATTATGGCCACTTTCATTGGTCTCTTTAATCAAATCAACCCGTGTATCTTATTTTCTTGAGCTCGATCCGATTATAATGGTGTTCGACATTTTACAGTATAAGGCTTCATAAGGTGCCATTTGATACTAGATTGAAAACTATTATTGTAAGCAAATTCAATCAAAGGTAGGTACTGTTCCACGTACCTTCAAACTAGAAACGCAACATCTCAACATGTCCTCAAGTATCCGAATAGTTCGCTCAGATTGACCGCTTTGATTGCGGATGGAAAGCATACTAAAATGAAGTTTAGTACCTAAAGCATCTTGCAACTTCTTCCAAAACGCGATGTGAATCTCGGGTCTCATGCGAAACAATGGAACTCGATACACCATGCAATCTCACAATCTGTGATACGTACAATTCAAACAAGTTTATCAAGTGAATAGATGCATGCGTCTTGGCACAAAATGAGTGATTTAGTCGACCTATCAACTATAACCCGACGGCATCTTTCCTACTCGGTGCCATAGGGAGACCGGATACAAAATCCATTGTGATTCTATCCCATTTCCATTCGGTATCATGATTGGTTGTAGTAGTCGGATGGCACTTGATGTTCACTTTTACTTGCGACAAATTAAACATTTTGAAACAAATTGAGATATATCTCGTTTCATGCCGACCACCAATAGAAGCTATTTCAAATCATTATACATCTTTGTGCTACGGATGTATTGATAATCGACCACTATGGGCCTCACTCGAGAATCATCATATCAAATCGAGTTTTGAACACACATTCGGTTTTAAAATTCAAGCAGTCATTTGCATCAATCGAAAATCGATTACGTACCTTTTCACACTAAATTAGACTTGCAATCAAATCTTTGTCAACTTTTTGTGCATCACGAATTTGCTAAATAAACATCGCTCTTGCTCGTAACTTCGGCTATGATCGAACCATCACTAGACATAGCCATCGTGCATTCATTGCACGAAGAGCAAATAATGATTTCGACTTAACGCATCCGCAACAACATTAGCTTTTCGGGTGATAGTCAATCACCAATTCATGATCTTTCAATAGTTCTAGCCACTGCGTTGTCTCAAATTTAGATCCTTACGAGTCATTAGATACTTGGACTTTTGTGATCCGAGTAAACATGGCATTTCTCGCCAAATAAGTAATGGCGCCAAATCTTGATCTGAACACAATGGGCGCAAGCTCTAAATCATCGTCGGGTAATTTCTTTCATGCGACTTTAATTGTCTTGAAGCGTAGGCCACAACTTTGCCTTCCTGCATCAAAGCGCAGCCCAAAACATTTAAAGAAGCATCGAATAAACAACAAATTCTTTACCCGATTAAATTTGAACTAATCTGGAGCTTCATCAAAAGGGCTTTCGGTGATCAAAACTTTTGACACTTTTCGACCACTCGAACGACATCTTTACGCAATAACTTTGTCAATGGGGTAGCTATCATAGAAAATCTTTCACAAATCGTCGATAGTAACCCGCAAGTCGAAAACTTGAATCTCGGAAACATTTTTGGTGGCTTCCAATCAAGTATAAATGAGATTTTGTTGGATCAACTCGAATGCGATCTTTGAAACAACATGTCCCAAAAGTGACCTCTTTCATCGAACTCACACTTACTAAACTTCGCATACCTGGCGATGATCTCGCAAAGCTTGTAGCACTAACCTTAAATGTTCGGTGTGTTCAATTTCATCTTTGGAGTAGATCAATATGTCATCAATAAACACTACCACAAATCGATCCAAAACTATCTAAAACCCGATTCATCAAATCCATAAAAAGCAATGAGTGCATTAGTAAGCCTAAAGGCATAACCAAAAACTCAAAATGTCCGTACCTCGTCAGGAATGGGTCTTTAGCGCGTCGTATCTCGACTACTTAATCGATAATACTTTGATCTCAAGTCTATTTTGAAAACACTGAAGCCCCTTTCACCGATCAAACAAATCATCAATCGAGGTAGCGGTACTTATTCTTTATAGTTACCTTATTAGGTTGTCGATAATCAATACACATTAGCATCGTTCCATCTTTCTTTTCACAAAAAATGGTGCACCCAAGGAGAAAAACTTGGTCGTGCAAAGCCCTATCTGTTAACTCTTGTAACTATGCTTTCAACTCTTTTAGCTCGGTAGGTGCCATCCGATATGGAACTATTGAGATCGAGTCGTTCGTGCTAATTCAATGCCAAACTCAACCTCTCGTCTTGAGGGGTAAACCGGTAGTTCTTGAAACACATCCGGTATTTACATACAATCAGTACAGATTTAATCATTTCTCAAACAATTTATTATCCGATTACATAAGCCAAATAAGCTTCGCACCTTTTCTCATATATACAGGCTAACATCGAGGATATCCTTTGTAGGAATCACTTAGATCCTTGGATTCAATTCTAATGATCTCACCGATTACGATGTCTCAAGTCAATAAGCTTCCTTTACAATTCACCCCTGCGTCATGCGAAGTTAACGATCCATTCCCAAAATTATATCAAACTCGTCGAAAGGCATGACATTAAATCATTGGGAAACAAAAATCGAATCATCAATGGGCAACCTTTACACACTTTATTAACAAACACACATCTACCGGAGGGTTGGATACGAATCACAAATTGATGAGACTCAATGGCGAGTCTTCTTGAATACCAAAGTTTCACATACATATGAATGGGTCGAACCGGGATCAATCAATGCAATCACGGTAGTACCATAAAGGGTGAAAATCTGGTAATGACATCGAAGAAGCGACATCCTCTCTAGCTCGAGTAACATAAGCTCTAGCTGGAGCTCTAGCTTCAGATCGAGCTACTTTGTGCTCTTCGTCCCTCTCGACTACCACCCACATTGCGAGAATGCACGGGTGAGTGCGCCCGTGGCGATGCCGCTCGGTCTAGAATTACATGCGTATTCTACTCAGCTAACATCGGGCATTCTCGAATAAAATGATCTAAGGATCCACATTTAAAGCAGGACCGATCACGAACCCTACAACTTCCAGAGTGCCATTTCCCACAATGTTTACATTCAACTCGATTTTGTGGAACTTTACCAACACTGGCCATCGAGGTAGCTCGGGAGCCCACCGGAGGTCGATCACGTCTAGGTGAATCCGAAGTAGCTTTATGTATTTAAAATCATCTCTAAACTTCTTAGATGTGGAATGGAAATTCTTACCCGCGGTCTCTTACGGGTATCTCTAGCTTCTGTCTCGACCTTTCTTTTCTCATTCTCGAGCTCTTCAGCCTTGCAAGCTCGCTCAACAAGTGTCACAAACTCTTTAATTTCAAGAATGCCAACAAGCAACTTTAATTCTTCATTCAAGCCATCTTCAAACCTTTTGCACATAATGGCTTGAGGTTGATACACACTCCAGAGCATATCGGCTCAATCGACAAACTTTCGCTCATATTGATCCACGGTCATTTGCCCTGTTTTAATTCAAGAAATTCTTTACGTTTACGTCGATGAACCTCTGGTGATATATTTCTTGCGGAACTCATTACGAAAGAAATCCCATGTCACTTTTTCTTTTGGAACCACGATACTAGTGTATTCCACGGTGATAAGCGGTGTCCGGAGCAAGGATATAGCACATTTCAAACATTAAATGCAGAGTGCGGGATAGCTCATCAAGTACCGAATAGTGTTATCAAGCCACAATTCAGCTTGCTCTCGCATCATCATTATCATTGGCCTTGAATTCCTCGGCCCCAAATTTCTTGATTTTATCAGCAGGGGCCTACTAGATCTCATTGGACATATTATCGAGGTCTTTGAAGGTCCGGAGTTGGATTATTCGGGGTGGAGATTGTTGTGCAGTCGGATTATTACGAACAAATGGGTAAACCATTCATTCATCATTTGGTAGAAGGCTTGTTTAGCCTCTCCTCGTGGTTACCCGTGGCGGTTGAGAGTCTAATGGTCTTTGATCCATATGCGAGACCGAGCAACACTCTCTACATCATCATCCTTCTGACTCTATCGGGATCGAAATCCATTTACTATATAAAATACAATTGAAATTGTCGAAGTCACCACACTATCGATATATATAACCAAGGCATGTATAGCTAGACTCACACGCAGCTACGGTAGTCCTAGAATCGACTAAACCGTAGCTCGATACCAATAAAATGTAACACCCTAACGTGTATCCGTCGTCGAAAAAGGGTTACGAGGCATTCTGGGATAAAACACAGTTCCACATAGTCATTTATCATTTTTCATACACAAGGTTATATCAATTTCTATACGATATAACTTCTAAAAACAATAGCAATCATCCGCTAAATCATATTAGTTAAATTTGCACATATGAAACACACTAGATAAAATTTTTCATGCTTAGTTACTTATAATACATATATAAACTATGCTTCAAATTTCAACCATATTAATATCATCTATATATCCACATATTGAACTAACTAATATGCAACAAAGCCATGTTACATGTACTTAATACATATGACTCTAATATTAATGGCATTTGTATACTTAAAACATTTTGCAGCCTATATCATTTCATTCCATACATATACGCATACCTATATTAATATTAACATCAACTTGGCACTTTTAACTATCAATAAAACTATCCAAAACATACCTAAAATCATAACCATCATTTACCATTTGGATCCGTACCAAAATAATCAACAAAAATAGTCATGAAACATATTCATTACTTATCATTTAGCAACCGAACCTATATAACAAAACATCACAAAAATATATACCAAAAACATGCTTTCAAAATAAGTTTAGGACATAGCCACATACACACAAGCTTTAACATTATAATCAAGCCATTTTCGCATGGCTATCTATATACAAATTTCAAAACCAAACATATAAAAACCAGCCTATACATGCCATAGGTTCAAAGTTCAAACTTTTAAAATACCAAAATAGCGATCGATAGTATGGTCATTGTTTTGTGATCCCGTTGAGCAGGTAGCCTTTACCTAATCTATAAAACAGAGGAGAACATTACACACAAATAAGTTTACTAACTTAGTAAGTCCCAAGCAGTATTTATGACATATACACACTATATACCATCTTAGCCGAATTTCAATGTTCATATATAAATAACGAAGCCTTATTCATTGTATACTTAACTTGTAAAACTTATCGAAAGTATCTTGATCGATAAATAAATTCTTATACAATTTCACACACCATTGAATAACAACTTCAATGCACATCTAAAATGATTTCACATAGTTGAATGTATATATATATGTAAAACATGGCGAACTATATATATCTATATAACATAATTGCTCTTATATGGAAATAATCCATATCAACTCAATGTCTTTTATTTTAATCGAATACTTTACATACTAAATGTACCAACACATTCTATCAATTTATTTATTCACGTAGCATCACAAGTATCGTAAACTTGATTCAATACCTAACTTTCGTTAGAATACTATAGTAACAAACCTTGACTTATTCATTACCATCATATATAGACCACTTCTATTCATAAGCATAAGCTCGAATTAACACTCGCTCATATAAAACACCGCTAGACCAAGGTCCAAGATTTAAACAAGGCATAAAGCACGCTGAGCATTAAAGCGAATATATCACCCACGAGGGCTGCTAGGCATTTGGCAAAGCAGATCACCAAAGCGAGCACGCTGGGCACTAAGCGAATATATCAAGCAGACGAGGCACGCTGGGCATTTGGCGAAACAAATCACCGACCACGAGCACGCTGAGCACTAAGCGAATATATCAGATGCGAGGCACGCTGAGCACTAAGCGAATATATCAAGCCACGAGGGCTGCTGAGCATTTAAGCCCGATTATCAAACCAATCAACATTTTCATACACATTACTTAAAGCTAAAATCACATCCACCTCGTATGCTTTATTTTACAATTTCATGTTAAGCCAGAACATAATTATTCACATCACACTCAACACATAAATTTACTAACATTTCATACCCACATTCTACCTATCTCCATTTTCTTGCATTCAATACCAATTTTTATCATACACTACTTTACGTAAATAATTTCTCAACATAAATTTGTTAGGACTTACCTCGGTTGTCGATGGTCAAAATTGAATAAATTATTCGAGAACCTTCGTCTTTCCGGTTTAATTAGTTTTCTTTGCTCTTGATCTAAAACACATTAGAATTTAGCTCATTTAATCGCATTTCATCTCAATTTAGTCCCAAAACACACAAATGGGCAAATTACCATTTTGCCCCTAATGTTTCCCATTTTTACAAATTGGTCCTATTTACACAAAACACAAAATATGCAAAATTTACCAACACCATAGCTTGGCCGAATCTTCCCCATAGCCATATGTGTTCATGCATTTCATTTATTTTATGTTTTAGTCCTTCAAGAATTTTATTATTTTCAATTTAGCCCTATATACTCAAAATCACCAAAAATTCCAATACAAAACTTGTAAATCTTCAACATACATTTAATCTAAAATCATCAAATATCAAAACCATCCAACCATGTTAATGGCCGAATTCTATATACATAATATTTTCAAAATTTAGGCATGGGTCGGGTAATATCTGAAACAACGATCTCAAAAACATAAAATTATCAAAACTAAAGCAAACCATACCTTAATCAAGCTCTCTAAGTTGTGAAACTCAAAGCTCTACAATGGTGTTTTATTTTCTTACATTCGGCTATGAGAGGAGGAAGGTGATGATGGCTTTATTTTATCTTTTGTTTAATATATATACTAACATTATTTCTTTATAAAATACTAACATAACCTTATATAAAAAAATATAATTAAACTAACATATATATAAGGCTAACTTGGCCCATTTCCGTCCTTACTATAGATTATGGGCTAATTGCCCTTTTAGGACCTCCACTTAAAAAGCCACAATCAAATTAGTACCTTTCACTTTAGCATGAAACTTTTATGTTTTTCTCGATTAAGTCCTTTTTATCAAATTAGGCACTTAAATGACTAAATTTTTCTCTGAAACTTTCACACTCGCTAAATCACATATAATAAACACAAAATATAATATTAAAATATTTATCCAGCTCGAATTCGTGGTCTCGAAACCACCGTTCCGATTAGGGTCAAATTCAGTCTGTTACACTCAGGGATCACCAGATTGATATCTTCAATTTGCTTCCTGCAACTTCAGGAATGATAAATCTTTTGTTTTCAATCTGATCCCTACAAACTCAGGGATCACCAGATTGATGTCTTCGATTTGCTCCCTGCAACTTGGGAAGATCAAATCTACTATTTTCAATCGATCCTCGCAAACTCGAGGATCACCAGATTGATGTCTTGATCGCTTCCTGCAACCGGGAAGATCAAATCGCCTTCTACCGATATTCGTTACAAATCGTCATTTGAAGGATATATCCTGTAGACTCATTTTATGTGTTTATGAGTGACATGAATGCGACATGTCATGAAAATGATTCCTTTTAAAGGATTAGGATGCAAAGATAGTAATGAATCAAATGCTCCTAATGAAATTTGCTATGATGCAAAATGTTATGAGTATTATTCCTATTTTAGGTGTTATCACTCATTTGTTTTTCCATTCTTATTCATCAATCATGCTCTGTTCAACCAGCTTGCCCCAATATAATTTTTGAGTCAGCCCCACTTGGATCTTAAAAACACAAGGTTTGTTTCATCCACCCCTTTTAATCTAATCCTTCTGCAAATTTAGGGTGTAGGGTTAAATCTCAAATTCAACCCATTCCACCGTAATTCATGGTTTCTTAGTTCACCATACCACCTCAAATGTCATGATCAGATGACATCATGTCCATTTATCAATTGGACAAAGAATTCAGAGAAATATATCTAACCCGACTCTTCTTTCTTAAATATTTTTATGTACATGGAAATTCTAAACAATTGTCATGTCTTGGTTCCTTATCTTATCTAGAAATTTCCAAAGTAATATGCAAAACTTTTCTTTTGTGAAATTATTAGTTCGTTAATCATTATTCCAATGCAACTCATTTATGATAATATGTAACAAATTAATCACAAAAGAAGGATTAGAATTTGAATAACTTTATCAAAAGAATACAGAGAAAAATTATCCGGAACATATCGTTGACAAGAAAAAGAATCCAAAGATAATAGAATAAGTAAGACAAAAATCAGATGCCCTAGATATCACAGATTTAGCTTCCGTATATAAACTTTATGAAGACTGTCTTGAGTTCAACATGTGTTTAGAAAATCTGAAGTATTTTGTTGATACCCCGTTATGCAACATTCTTCCTTTCATTGCTATCTTAAGTGTAGCGAGATGATTGTTCGTCCGTGCAGAATTTGAGTCGCCCTTTCCGGGTTTCCAACTCAAAACCCCTTTGGTCACAAGGTGCCCTTTGTGGGTTTTCGCCTTGGCCTCTCCCCTTTTTTTTTTTCAGGAGCTCAAAGCGCCCTTTGCGGGTTTTCACTTTGGCTTCTTCTTCTTTTCAAGCAAAGTATTTCTTTACTAAATCTGAGTTCACAGGATTGGGTAAAGTTTTTCCATCCATCTCGGTCAAGATCAATGCTCCTCTAGAGAAAACTTTCTTCACCACATATGGTCCTTCCCAATTTGGCATCCATTTCCCTCTAAAATCATACATGTCGAATGATTTGTTTCAGCACGAGGTCCCCTTCATGAAACTCTCTTTGGCAAATTTTCTTGTTATAGGCTCACATCATTCATTTCGATACATCGACCATGATGAATAGACCTTAGTCTCTTTTCTTCAATCAAGTTCAAGCCGATCATCTGAGCACTGAATCCATTCGACTTCATCCAACTTTATTTACGACGATTACATGAAGAGAAGGAATTTCCACTTGATGGGTAGGACGGCCTCCATCCCATAAACCAACGAATAAGGTGTTGCCCAGTGGGGTTACGATAGAGCGTCCGATAAGCATAGAGTACAAACGGTAGTTTCTCATGCCAATCCTTGTAAGTCTCGATCATTTTCCCCACTATCTTCTTGATGTTTTTGTTAGCTGCTTCCACTGCCCCATTCATTTTTAGACGATATGGAGATGAGTTATGATGTTTGATCCTAAATTGGTTACAAATTTCTGCTATAGAGCTGTTGTTCAAGTTCAGCGCGTTGTCTGATATGATCCTCTCAGGTATTCCATATCGATAAATAATCTCTTTCTTTAAGAATTTACTAACTGCTGATTTAGTAACATTAGCATATGAAGCAGCCTCTACCCATTTCGTGAAATAATCAATTACCACGAAGATGAATCGGTGTCCAGTCGAAGCTTTTGGTGAGATTGGCCCAATAACATCCATGCCCCACATGGAAAAAGGCCACGGAGAAGTCATAACGTGCAAAGGTGACGGAGGCACATGTATTTTGTGTCCATAAATCTGACATTTCTGACATCTCTTGGCATAGTTAATACAATCTCCTTCTATGGTAGACCAATAATACCCAAACCTCATTATCTGTTTGGCCATCGTGAATCCATTAGCGTATGTTCCACAAACGCCCTCATGAACTTCTTCAAGGATTTGCTTAGCTTCAACAGTATCAACACATCTCAATAGCACTTGATCTTTTCTCTTTTTGTATAAAATATCTCTATCTAAGACATAATCAGAGGCCATTCTTCTTAGAGTCCTTTTCTCATTCTCTGTAGTATTCTCTAGATATTCACGATTTTTCACGTACTGCAATACATTCTGATACCAAGGATAGTCATCTCTTTCCTCTTTCTCTATGTCATAACAATGGGCTAGGACCTCAACAATACTCATCTGAATAGGCCTCATGTCTTCTGGTTTGTTTACTTTGATCATAGAAGCCAAGGTTGCTAATGCATCGGCCATCTGATTTTCATCACGTGGAAGGTAATTGAAAGTAATGTTGTCAAATTCTTCAATTAATCCCAGAACTATTTTTCGATAATCAACTAATTTAGGATCTCTTGTCTCCCACTCTCCTTTAAGTTGGTAAATTACTAAGGTGGAATCATCATACACTTCTAGCACTCTGATCTTGCGTTCCAAGGCTGCTCGAAGTCCCATGATGCATGCTTCATATTCTGCCATGTTGTTTGTGCAATCAGAATCCAGTCTACATGTGAATGGATAATAATCACCACCAGGGGATACCAGAACTGCCCCAATTCCATTTCCCATAGCATTCGATGCTCCATCAAAATTCAATTTCCATCGACAATCTTCAATATTCTCCATATACATCAATTCCTCGTTTAGGAAATCAAAGCTTAAAGGTTCATAATCGTCCAAAGCTCTACTAGCCAAAAAGTCTGCTATTGCACTTCTTTTTATAGCCTTTTGGTTCACGTAGACTATATTGAATTCAGATAGTAGAATCTGCCACCTAGCCATTCTGCCATTCAAGGCAGTGGATTCCATCATGTACTTTAACGGGTCAAGTTTGGAAATCAACCATGTTGTGTGGTATAGCATATACTGCTTCAACCTCCTAGTTGTCCAAATCAAAGCGCAACATAATTTCTCGATCGACGAATACCTCATTTCACAATCAGTGAATTTTTTACTGAGATAATATATTGCCCTTTCTTTCCTCCTTGACTTATCGTGTTGTCCAAGCACACATCCCATGGAATTTTTGAATATGGACAAATACAATATCAATGGTTTATCTGGATTAGGTGAAGAAAGTACTGGTGCGTTTGACAAATATTTTTTGACATTGTCAAAAGCTTTCTGGCATTCATCATCCCATACACCTAGATTGTGTTTCTTGAGAAGACGAAATATGGGATCACATTTCTCAGGTAATTGTGAAATAAACCGAGCAATGTAATTCAACCTTCCTAGAAAACCTCGTACTTTTTTCTGAGTGCGCGGTGGAGGTAATTCTTTTGTCGCTTTGACCTTGCTTGAGTCAACTTCTATTCCTTTCTCACTGACCACAAATCCCAGTAACTTTCCTGATCGAGCTCCGAAAGTACACTTTGTCGGATTGAGTTTCAATTGAAATTTCCTCAATCTCAAAAATAACTTCTTCAAGACTTCAATGTGTTCTTTTTCTGTTCGAGATTTGGCAATCATATCATCAACATATACCTTAATTTCCTTGTGCATCATGTCATGGAACAATGTTACCATGGCTCTTTGATATGTTTCCCTGCATTCTTTAGTCCGAAAGGCATTACTTTATAGCAAAAGGTACCCCACAATATTATGAAGGTAGTTCTCTCCATATCCTCAGGGTGCATCTTGATCTGATTGTATCCTGAAAAGCCATCCATGAAGGAAAACAATGAAAATCCTGCCGTATTATCTACTAACGTATCAATATGCGGCAAAGGGAAATTATCCTTTGGGCTAACTTTGTTTAGATCTCTATAATCTACGCACATTCGTACCTTTCCATCTTTCTTAGGGACTGGAACAATGTTGGCAACCCATTCTGAGTATTTGACCTCTCGTAAAAAACCAGCATCAAACTGCTTCTGGACTTCCTCTTTGATTTTCAATACTATATCAGGCCTCATTCTTCGTAGCTTTTGTTGAACCGGCTTGCATTCTTTTCTGATAGGAAGGCAATGTACCACAATATCAGCACTTAACCCGGGCATATCTTGGTATGACCATGCAAAGACATCTTTGAACTCTCGCAATAACTCAATAAGATCTTGTCTCGTCTTCTTGGCAATGAGTGTCCCAATTTTCACAACTTTCCCTTCTTCTAAGGTTATGTTCTCTATTTTTTCTTCATAGGGTAAGATCTGTTTCTCCACTTGTTTCACCATTCTCAACAAATCTGGAGATAAATTGCTATCTCGGTCACCTTCAAAATCCCGAGATTCCTCTAAACACATGTCCTGCTCAAAATGGACTTCTGAATCCATAATATTGTTGCTCATGCCATTGATATCTAGGGACCTATGATGGGTGAAAAAAATGTACAATGAATTTGGGGACAAATATTCACATGATATGAACAAAAGAATATGCAATTTGAGAAGAAATTTAAAAGGATGAAAATGAAAGAATATTTACTCAAGTTGATTATCCAAAATGTATTTTATTGAAATAATAAATTCTGAACAAAAGCCTATTTCACAAAGAGAACTTTATCGTTCCTAGGCTAAAACAACAAATCGTTCTGAATATTACTCTGTATAATTCCTAAAAACTATAAGGAGCTCCACTGCAGTCCAATTGTCTAGAATGCTTCCAGGTTCATAAGGGCGAATACCCATCTGGTTCCTCTATTCTATTCCTTCCTCATGTATGGCGTTGATGTGAGGAATTTCCAATAACCCTCTCTCAGGGTGAATTATCCCTCTTGATACAAAGTTCTGGGATATATGCGGGAATATCATCGGTTTCCACTGGACATCTTCTCCATTCAAGCGTGCCCTTCTGTTCTCCTGTTTCTTTTCTAACTCATTCCTTTTTTGTCTAGCATCCGGCTTGAAACCCAAGCCAAAGTGATCTCTTTTCTCCTTTAGTATTGGCACTCCAATTTCCCCTTGTGGGTATCTGCCTAATCCTTTCCCTGGTAGGGCTCCTTTTCCCACTGTCATCTGTAAGCCCATCCTTGTTGTCTTAGATATCCTGGGCACTGGGACTTCACTTCCCTCCGAGATGAAAGTTATGTTGACAAACTCTAAGGACCTAAAAGAAAATTCAATGGCCTCCTCATTCTTTTCTATATATGGTGCGTTATTTGTAACAGTCGCTATAATATCTTCCTCTGCATTTATAGTGACTAGTCGACCATCTATTACCAGCTTTAGTTTTTGATGAAGAGATGAGGGCACTGCCCCTACCGAATGAATCCAAGGTCTTCCCAACAAGCAATTGTATGAAGGTTTTATATCCATCACTAGAAAATCCACCTCATATGTGCTTGGGCCAATCTACAAAGCTATGTTAATTCTTCCCATCACTCTTCTCTCAGTACCGTCAAATACTCTCACTATGTTGTGGCACGTCTTCATGTGAGAACTATCTATTGGTAACCTCTTCAGTGTTGACATGGTAGAACATTCAAGGCTGATCCATTATCAATCAACACGCTCGGTAAAGTATATCCTTTGCAACGAGTGGTTATGTGTAGGGCCTTAGTCGACCCTATACCCCCAAGTGGAATCTCATCATCACTAAAGGAAATAAAATTGTCGGCACTTATGTTACTAACTAATCAATCCAACTTATTGACCGATATGTCCTTAGTAACATACGTCTCGTTTAGAACCTTCATCAAAGCTTCTCGATGAACTTTAGAATTTAAAAGTAATGCTAGCACGAAATCTGATTTGGTTGTTTGCGTAGCTGCTCCACCACATATTATTTGTGCTTTAAGAATTTCAAAAATTCTTTAGCCTCTTCCTCCTTCAGGTATATTGATAAGATTATAAAATCCTTCTTCTAGTTCAATTGACATGTCTTTTGCCTTTCTTTGGTTCGATCCTAACGTTCTGAGAGTCATAACGCCTCCCATTTCTCGTATAAAATCCTCTCTTTGGACCTCTTTGGAAGTGCTAGTTTAATTACTACTTTGGTGTCGTCACATTACAATTGTAATTCCATGGTATGGCCTTGTCATCTTTGTAAGGAAAGGACTGGTCTCGAATTACTATTTTAGGCGCAATTTGTGCTCGCCTTCCGTATTCTTTGATGGGAAATAATAATCCTTGGATGATTGACTTTTGACCGATCCACTCTCCTACATTGCATATATATTTCTCCCTCGGAACCTTCTTCATAAAATTCCAGTTCTTTATTGTCCATAAGGCTTTGTACCAAAGCCACGAACTCAACACGATCTTGGATCTCATATACATCATCGTCGTGGAACTCACAATAATTCCTTGGTTCTTCACTTCTTTTTTCGGGACTAGATTTTATTAGCCCCCTTCTTGCCATCTCATTCCAGATTATCCTCAATGAGGTCTTCACCTTCGAGATATCCCTCTTGGTCTTTCTTATACGATCTTCTCCAATCATGTTTACCCCATTGTCTCCTTGATTGGGTAATGGGTTCACCGTACTAGGCATGTCCTCAAGTTTGACAACTCCCAATTTAAGAAGCCTCTCAACTACCTTTTTGAAGGCAGTACAGTTTTCTATAGAATGCCCCACTACTCCTGCATGGTAATCACATTGGGCATTTGAGTCATACCATTTAGGATATGAGGGTTGTATTGGCTGTAAATAGTATGGGGAATCTATTCTTTCTTCTAGTAAAGTATCATACATATCCTTATACGCTATAGGGATTGGCGTACATTGGTTTTTATCCACATTTTGTTTGGGACCTGATCCTTGTCTTGTCGACCCTTGTTGTCCGGCAGTAATTACTTTCGGCTAATTTATAGTAACTGCTTTTGAGTACCCTTTATTGTACGTACTCGCATTGTTTACTTCACTCTCTTTTTTCCTAGGAGTAGGTCTCCTAGTGACTTCTCCAACTTCGATCTTGCCACTCTTTATGGCATTTTCGATCATCTCTCCTGCCATTACTATATCTACAAAGCTCTTGGTGGTGCTTCCTATCATATGAGTGATGAATGGAGCCTTCAAGGTATTAATGAAGAGCATTGTAGTCTCTTTTTCTAGGAGTGGTGGCTGAACCTGTATGGCGACCTCTCTCCATCGTTGCGCATATTGCATGAAACTTTCATTTGATTTCTTTCCATGTTTTGCAACATGATTCGGTCAGGAGTCATATTTGTGACGTGATTATATTGTCTCATGAAGGCTTGGGCCAAGTCCCTCTATGAACTAATATTTGTACGACTTAACTGATTATACCACTTAGAAACTGCACCCGTCAAACTATCCTGGAAACAACTAGGAATTGATAATTGTTCACATAGCCTGTCATATGTCTACAAAACATAGTGATGTGGGCTTCAGGGCAAGTAGTTCCATTGTACTTTTCAAATTCTGGCATCTTAAATGTATGAGGAAGCAGCAAATCGGGACTAAACTCAAATCCTTTACATCGATACAGTGATGATGATCATTATTTTCCAAAGCTTTGAATTTTTCCTCCAACCACCTACAGCGATTCTCTAACTATTTTGCAGATTCAGTTTTGATCGCCTCTCCTTCAGCCATGTCTAAGTCAGGGACAACAGGATTAGCTGGGTTGTCTCCTGGGTTGGATCCCATACCAACTTGAAAATTCGTAGGCAATCCAGTGTCAGCTTGCACTTACTGAGGCCTTATTGTGATAGGTGGCCTTCTAAGGTATTCTTCATGTTGCACTTGCACGTGTGTTGGAGTGAATCCTCTAGGGAAATCCTTATTGTCCTCGGTATTGACTATAGGACCTTTTGCTTTTTCTACTATCTCACTCATCATCTGGGCCATCATGTTCTTTTGGGCCTCTAACATTTGGTCCCTCATCTCCTGTTGGAGCTTTGCCATCTGCTCTTGCATCTGGTCTTGAATGTCTCTTTGGAATTGTTCCATCCTTTGGTCCATTTTCTTTGACTTTGCTCGTGTACCGTAAGGATGTTCAGCTTCCAGATTTTCTTTTTCTCTCTCCTATAATTTAAACTAATTAGACTCTTTCTACGAATTTGAATGCATATGATGTTATGTAATGCAAATGCATGAATGCAAAGAGGCATCGATTCTGATCAACTTCATTGTAGAAAACTTTATTAGAAAACAAATTCTTTTACATAAAATGGATTACAAATAAGCTTCCACCTTACGTCCTAAAGTTCTAATTTTCCCTAATAATGAGACTAGCTCTTGATTATGATTGGACTGTAGCTCATACCCCATGCTCAATATGTTAGCCTGCACTGCCAAAGTCTGTAGGTGATCAGCTACCTCTCGAATTTGAACTATGGCTTCCCCCATGAGATAATCCTGATTTTTGACTTGAACATGTAAATGATGGAGTTCTTCCTTCAAATGCCATTCTCTTGTTTCAAGACACTCGATCCGAAGTTCACAACTATGTATTGTTGATTCTAACTCTTCAATTCTTCCCTTCATTTCTTCAATCTTGTTTAGGCTTGATTCTAACTCGATCATAAAATTACGATTCCGATAATGATGAAGGGACCATCCAAGTTTGTCCACTCTAGCTTGCAATTCTCCTTTTTCATTTAAACTTTTCGGTAAGTTCTTTTGCATCTCTAGAAACTTTTTCTCCCAATAGTCAGCTTTGGCCCTTTCTTGTTAAACCTCTTATTGCCACTGTTGCGAAGTCTTTCCCAATCCCACATTTTTTATTGTCAGTCGCATCTTTTTGTATTCGGTCTTCAAGCTATCACGATCTTCCTCAATTGCTCTCTTTTCCTTTTTTACTTTCTCGATTTCTGATTTTTGAGCATCCACCTCTAGCTTTAGAAACATCTTCTCTTCTTCTAGCTTCTCTATCTTTTTTCCAAACTCTAGACTTTGTCTTTCGAAGTCTTGCTTTATAATTTCTATCTCTGATGGGATGACTTGTAAACACTTCTCTAGTGATCGAGCACCTTTCACCCTTGTCTCAGGAATATTATCGTTGATCCTTTTTCTCAACCACTCTTTATATTCTGGGGTTGCCATCGGCCCTTGAGTCAATATCTTCATACAACGAGCCTGCTTCCAAGTCTCAAAAATTTCTCGAATTCTCTTCTTATAATTTTCTCCCTTATATAAGAATTCGCTTTGAGCTAACCCATGTGTCGTTGGTATGAACTGTCCTGCTTTATATTGCCTTAGTACGAGTAGGGATGCATATCCCACAACTCTCCAAACCCCCGGCAGAGGTACCCAATCAAGATTTTCGTACCGGTAAAAGACTTTATCAGGAATCAACCAATAGGCTCTCCATACAACGTCTTCTTCTCGGAGATTTTAAAGAATTTCCATCCAAATTTCCTCTGATAGATCATCTCTCCTTGTCGTAGCTGTAGCCTCCTTTAAAGGGGAGTAACTTTCAAAGAAAACTTGGTGAGAAACTTTGTCAACCTTCCAAAAGTGGCTATGAAACCAAACCATCAGCAGCTGTGCGCATCCAATAAATCTGCCCTCACTAGCTTTTTGACATGCGTCTAAAGATCTGAATGTCTCAGTTAAAATAGCAGGCACCGGCGTGATTCCTTTGCCAAGTCGATTGAACAAATCAGTAACCGCATCTATATGTCGTAGCGCTTTGGGGAAGATCACCAACCCATAAATACTCAATGCAAAGATGTCAATCTTCTTTTTTTCATCTGGATGTGTCAGAATCAAGTCCCTCAAACTCACCCAAGGTATGCATTTACCTTCACCTTTTTCTTGAATCCTAGCTGTAACCCACTGTTCACTCATCCCTGTAATACCCATCAATCTTTTCACAAAGGTCGTAACATTGGTAGCCCTAAAGTAAACTCTATCGGCTTGGAACCTCGAGCAACGAAGTAAAGCTATATATTCCTCCAATGTTGGCACTAAATCTACCTCCCAAAAAGTGAAACAACTATAAGAAGAGTTCCAAAACTGAGTCATGGCCCTAAATAGATGCCTATCTACCTCGATATCCAACAAATAGGGTAGATCACCATAATCACGATAAAATAATTGTTTTGCCTCATCACCCCATTGAGTCCATATATCCTTCAACTCCCTAAACTCATTCTCTATAATACTAACACAAGTAAAATCCCAAAGTTTAGATACATACCCGTCAATTAAGCTATCCCCCTTCTCTAACTGCGTTTGTTTTGACCAAGTGCAAACAGCTGCATTGTCTCCCACTTTATCAAGGAACTCGTTCTCCATAACCAGCTTTCTAACTTAAAAACTGACCGTGAATCAATCCTCTATAGAAATGAGATGATATGCACAAAAATGAAATACCACGAGTTAGTATCGCCAAATAAATATAAAGCAACTAAAATAAATACATCTATTTGGGTAACCTAATGAAACTTAGGATTGCTCTACTTAAGGTGAGTTCTTAAGGTTTACTATATGTAGTTTAGATCTAAAGTTGAGATACCCGAACCAGCAGGTTCCTCGATCTTCACCCATTATAGGATCACCTGCATCGAGTTCGGTTTGTGGGAACACATTTCCTATGGCCATGCGGAAGTGAAAACTTCACGGAGACATAGGTATCAGATGTATTCCGGAAACAAAAATGGGAGTCGCCACCAATCTTTATTATTTAGGTGTGATTGGATCACCTTGTAAAATGTTTTATTTTAAAACATTTGATTTTAGTCCGTGAAAACGAGAAAATAGGTTCGGGAGTCGGTTACGTATGAGGAAGGGTTAGCATCCTCATAACGCCCAAAAATTGGTACCTAATTGATAAGATTATGTCCAAATGTCTAAAATTTAAAAGTATTTAAAAATATGATTTCCAAAAGATTCCAAACTATTTGACTTAAAATATGAGAGTTCCCCGATATGAAAGATTATAAACGTCATATCCAACACGATTGGACACAATGTTTTTTAACCCTCATATCTAAGATCATCTCATAATTCATAAAATATTTGGATTTAATATTTGAGATTTCTTCTATCCGAAAGAATATAAGCATCACATCCAGCACGATTGGACATGATATTTTTAAACCCTCGTCACTAAGATTTCCTCATAATTTTATAAAACTTATTAAAAGGATATTTAGTTATTTAGTCAAACGGGAAATCGCAACCCAGCACGATTGGGCACTATTTTCTGAATTTCTAAATATCAAATATTGCCTTCTTTTGAAAACCTTAAAATAAAATATTGATTTTGTAAAAATGTGTTTTTTTTAACAATATCTATGTGACAATATCGCATTCATAAACTATCATACACAAACATTAAAAATAATAATTATAATACAATAACATACAATATAGACAAAATAAAATACAATTAAAATAATTACAAAAATAAAAATAGTAGTACAATAAGAAAGCAATAATATAGGTTAATATAAAAAAATAGTTGAAATAAAAAATAATGGTAATGGGAATTAAAATAACAAAATAAAATAATAAATAATACATATAATACACTAAACATAAATTTACACATATAATATAAATGATATAAATAAAATAGATTAAGTAATATAAATACATTAAAAAACTTTAGAAATAATAAATAATGTAACATAATATTATATAATATATAAAATAAAATATGATAAATAAATAATATATATATATAATAATACATAAAATTATTAAACAAGTAAGATAATATATAACAATAATTAAATATAAAGAGTAATAAAAATATATAAATATATATTGTCGTAACCATTTTTGGTGAAGCAGTATGGCGACGCTATTTAATTCGATTTTTAAAAAGAAAAGGAAAGGAGTTGCCACCGATCTTTATTTGGTGTGATCGGATCACCTTCGTTTTAATAAAACATTTAATTTACTAAAACAGTGCTTTTGGTCCGCGAACTTTGAGAAAACGGGTTCGAGGTCGATTACGTGTGAGGAAGGATTAGCACCCTCGACCGCCCAAAATTGGTACCAAAGCGATTGATTGATGTCCTATTTGTTGAAAACTTTAAAGGGACTCGAAAATACAATGCTTTTTATTTTAAAATTGGAAGGACGTTAAGGCTTTCCTATTTTCAAGAGGTAAAGCATCCCGTCCGATGAAGTTAGGCACAATACTTTAAACTCCGAAACTAAGCTCGCCTTTTGAAGCTTGGTTTTATTTAAAGAGGATCTTCATTATTCGTCAAATAAGAAATCGGAACCCAGTAAGTTAGGGCTCGATTTCCCAAGATTTCAAATTCGGAAGATTACCTCTATTTTAAGAAAAGAAACTTATCCCAAGTATCTAAGTGTCGAGTCTAGTAAGTTAGGCACGACATTTCAATTTCGAGATTAAGTATTTTGTTTTAAAATTGCAACTTCAAAGAGATGTCCGTTGTTTAACATAAGCGAGTAAAACGGAACCAGTAAGTTAGGGCTCGATCTTCCGAATTTTCAAACACCGAACATTATCTTTATTTTGGAAATTTGATTGATTAATATTAGACAAAGTAATGATACTAACAAATTAAGCGAATATATGAATAAATCTAATTCTTATAAGCGAATGAGCAAATAAATAATGAAATAAGAATAACAATAATAAAATCATAGAAACAAATAGGATGATAATAATAATAATAAAATAAATAAATAAAATTAAAAAATATGATAAATACTTAAAGTGCTTTAAAGTATTAAAGAAGGTAAAGAGCAATAAACGAATAAATAATAAGTTAAAAAATATGATAAATAATTAAAGTGCTTTAAAGTATAAAAAGGTCAAGAGCAATAAACGAATAAATAATAAGTAAATGAAATGACAAATAAATAAATAAGATAACAAATAAATAAATAATGAATAAAATAATATAAAACAAAATTCATAAATGGTGAAGATTAAACAATGATAATAATAAGAGTACATTAATAATGAAAAATAATAACATATTAATAAATGAACAATAATAAAATAAATAAGAGTGATAATAATAGAATAAAATAATAATAATAATAATAATAATAATAATAATATAAGATAACAAATATGTGTGGAAATAATAGTAATAATAATAACATAATAATAATAGTAATATAATAATAATATAGTGATGATGACGATGGTATAATAATAAGATACACAATAATAACAATAATGATGAAGACAAAATAATAATAAATAAAAATAATGATATTGGCCATAAAAAGATAATAGTAATAGCACACAATAAATAAATAAATAATAGTAAAATATAATGGAATAACAAGTAATAATAACGATAAATAGTAAATAACCAATGATAAGAAAAACGTCAAATAATAGTAATAGTAGTAAAGATTGCAAGATAATTAAAAAAATGGATTAAATCGCATAAAAAATGGAAGTTTCGGGTTAATTTGTAAATAAAACAGAGGTGCGGGGGCTGAATGACACGCGCGTAAAAGGCGGGGGACCCAAAAGGCAATATTCGAGTAAGTTAAATGCAAATATTCGATGGGGACCAGATTGAAAATCGGGCCAAATTTTCGGGCCATATTTTAAAATAACAAAAATTTAATTGAAAACAATAAAAAATGCGGAAGGGCTAAAAGTGCAATTAGCCCTTCCATTCAAAAACACGCGGATCTCCTGGAGCGGGTTGGTCGACGCTGGTCAATCTGAAACGACGTCGTTTTGGGGCCATCAGATCGAGGCCCTAAAGCAGCGTCGTTTAGCAACCTTTATAAAAACAAAATTTTGCCTCTTTTTTTTCATTTCACGCTTCAAAAAAAACTTTCATTTCTTTTTTTCTCTCGCAAGGGGTGGTGCGATTTTCATGAGGATTAGGTCGTCGAGACGTCGCGTGGCCGAGTTCTACCACCGCCTAATCGTGGTCGGAAAGGTAAAAAATTTATTTTTTATTTTGTCTCTTTTCTTTTTAAACTATATCTATGTTTTAATAGTGTAGGTTTACTAAAAAATATAAAAAGGAAAAAATAACTTTCGAAAATAAAAGGGTCACCTTCGGTTTCTTTTCGATTTTTGAGGCTTTATGTTTTTTTTTTTTTGTGTGTTTGGATCTCTCGCTTTGAAAATAAAAATTTTTCTATTGATGTTCAAAAAAGGGATCCTTTCTCGCTATCTTTCTCTCTTTTTTTTTAAAAGCACCCTTTTACAATCGTTTTACGTGGCTTTATAGCCAAAGTTTGAATATAAAAGACAAATGGCCTCTCTCTTTCTTTGTCTTTGTGGCGTGTTGTTGTTTTGCGTGTTTGGGTGAGCATGTGAGCAAAGCGATGGACTTGAGCGGCAGAGAGGCGGTGGGGGTCAAGTCGAGGTCGAAAGGCTAGGGTTTTCTTTGTTTTTTCTGTTTGGTGAGAGTTGGGTGGGATTTGGGCTTGTATTTTGGGCCTTTTTTTGTTTTGTTAATCGGGCCCGATTTTTTGATTGGGCTTGTAATTAATTTTAATTTAATTTTTTTGTAATTGGACTCGGGCAATTTGGGCCATCTACAATGCCCTCTTTGCTCATTGTCGTTACACAGAATAGAGCAAAGACATAAAGAGGGACCAAATTTGCGGTTTCTTGAGTCTGACTTCTTTGGTGCTTTTCTTCTTCATGTAGCCTCATTCCATCCACCGCATCTTGTTACTTCAATCTACTCCACCGCTATGTGGCTTCAATTTGCTCTTGTGCGACTCCAATGGGGTGTGACTTGTTTTATTTTAGATTGTTCGCCACATCTCCGAGAGATGTGGTCTTTGGTCTTGACCTATCCCACTTCTAGTTAGGCGATAGGACTAAAGCTTAACCATGCTCCCTACTAGTTAGGGGCAGAATTACAAATTTTGACCTATTCCTTTCGCTGGTCGGGGACATAGGATGATGGCCTAAATCATGTTCCCTCTTGGTTTAGGGAGCCAAGATTCGCCTCGATCTTGCCCCACTCTGGTTATGGTGACAAGATCTACAATTTTGGCCTATTCCACTGCTGGTCGGTGGCAATAGGAGGGTGGCCTAAATCGTGTTCCCCTTTGGTTGAGGAGCCATGATTTGCCTTCGATCTTGCCCCACCACTTGGTTATGGTGACAAGATCTACAATTTTGGCCTATTCCCGCTTTGGTCGGTGGCAATAGGAAGGGTGGCCTAAATCGTGTTCCCTCTTGGTTGGGAGCCATGATTTGCCTTCGATCTTGCCCCACTGCTGGTTATGGTGACAAGATCTACAATTTTGGCCTATTCCACTGCGGTGGGTGGCAATAGGACAATCTTCAACCTATTCCATTACTGGTTAATGGCAATAGGACAATCTTCAACCTATTCCATCACTGGTTGATGGTAATAGGACAATCTTCAACCTATTCCATCACTGGTTGATGGCAATAGGACAATCTTCAACCTATTCCACCACTGGTTAATGGCAATAGGGCAATCTTCAACCTATTCCACCACTGGTTGATGGCAATAGGGCAATCTTCAACCTATTCCATCACTGGTTGATGGTAATAGGACAATCTTCAACCTATTCCACCACTGGTTGATGGCAATAGGGCAATCTTCAACCTATTCTACCACTAGTTGATGGCAATAGGGCAATCTTCAACCTATTCCACCACTGGTTGATGGCAATAGGACAATCTTCAACCTATTCCATCGCTGGTTGATGGTAATAGGACAATCTTCAATAGTGTTGCTACACTGTCCTTTGGGGACATATCCTGTAGACTCGATTTTGTGTTTGTGTTTATGCCAAATGGTGAGGATGCTATGGTGGAATGACTCAAATGCTCCTAACCCGTGTGATATGGATGACACTTACATGGATCTGTAATGTCATGAGAATGATGATTTTCGTTAAGATACAATGATTGCAATGAATCGAATGCTCTTAACTCAATGATATTACGGAGGACATTTGTATGAATGCAGGATGTCATGAGAACAATTTATTATTATTATTTTTGTTTTAAAAGATTAGAACATGAATTGCTCGTTCATTGTCGAGGTCACGCAGACAGACGCAATTTTTCGTCGATACCTATGTCATAGAATCTGGGAGCAGTCATGATTTTAGGCTCCTCTTCTTGAATGTTTCCAACCCCTAAGTGTGGTGGTTCCTAAACAATGATCTTGTTTTAGGTTCCTCTGCTTGTTTAGAGCTTCCGAGTAATAAGGGACTCGTTTTATGGAAGCATTATGGGTCAATGGGTCATTATTTCAATTGCAAACAACTCGAAGATTTAAAATAACAATGGAATTTGTAAAGAATGGAATTGGATTAATTCAACAAAAGTAAACATTATTGGAGTACAAAAATGGGTAAAAAGAAAAAGTAGGTGCCCTAGATATCGCAGCCTGAGCTTCGCCACCGGATGCTTCCGAAGGTTATGGACGTTGGGAGATCTGCAGTGCTTTGTAGATGTTCCGAGGTGTAACATTCCTCCTTTTGCCAATTCTGGGGGAAAAGATTGTTACATACCTCCTTTTTCGTGCTAATTTGGGCCGCCCTTATCGGGTTTTCGACTCAAAGCTCCTTTGGTCTCAAAGCGCCCTTTACGGGTTTTCACTTCGGCCTCTCTATTTTTTTTTTTGGTAAAGCGCCCTTTGCGGGTTTTCACTTTAGCCTTTCCCTTCTTCAAGCATAATACTTCTTAACTGAATCTGAATTTATGGGATTGGGTAGATTTTTCCCATCCATCTCGGCCAAAATTAATGCCCCTCCAGAGAAAGCCTTTTTCACCACATATGGTCCTTCCCAATTCGGCATCCATTTCCCTCTGAAATCCTTTTGTATGGGAAGGATCTTTTTCAGCACGAGATCCCCTTCGTGGAATTCCCTTGGGCGAACTTTTTTGTTGTAAGCTCGCATCATTCGCTTTTGGTACATCTGACCGTGATGGATAGCCCTCAATCTCTTTTCTTCAATTAAGTTCAACTGATCATATCGAGCCTGGATCCATTCACCATCCATCCACTTCACCGACAATACTCGAGAGAAGGTATTTCTACTCGATAGGTAGAACGCCTCCATCCCATAGACCAATGAGAAAGGTGTTGCCCAAAGAGAGGTTCTGACGGACGTTCGATAAGCATAAGCGAACGGTAATTTTCATGCCGATCCTTGTAAGTCTCGGTCATCTTCCCACTATCTTTTGATATTTTGTTGGTCGCTTCCACCGCCCCATTCATTTTTAGGCGATACGGTGATGAATTGTGGTGTTTGATGTTGAATTGGCTACAAACCCCGCTATCGTGCTATTGTTTAAATTCGGTCGTTATGCGATATGATCCTCTCGGGCATTCCATATCGACAAATGATTTTCTTCTTCAAAACCGGCTAACCGCCGATTTAGTGACGTTGGCATATGAGGCGACTTCTACCCATTTCGTGAAGTAGTCGATGACCACAAAGATGAATCGATGCCCGCTCGA
Organism: Gossypium rotundifolium; assembly: GCA_025506655.1. Lineage (NCBI taxonomy): Eukaryota > Viridiplantae > Streptophyta > Magnoliopsida > Malvales > Malvaceae > Gossypium > Gossypium rotundifolium. The sequence continues at coordinate 194,878,824 of CP106727.1, forward strand.
TGCCTTGAGAGATATTGGCCCAATGAGCGCCCATGCCCCACATGGAAAATGGCCATGGAGAAGTCATAACATGCAAAGGTGACGGGGTACATGAATCTTGTCTCCATAATCGGCATTTATGACATTTTTGGCATAGTTGATCGATCTCCTCCATGGTGGACCAATAATATCCGAACCTCATTATTTGTCCGCCATTATGAAACCATTAGCGTGAGTTCCACAGACACCTTTATGGACTTCTTCTAGGATTAACTTAGCTTTAGCGGCGCCCACACACCTTAGCAGCACTTGATCTTTCCTTTTCTTGTATAAGACTTCTCCATCCAAGACGTAATCGCATGCTAATCTCCTTAGCGCCTTTTTTTCATTCCCTGTGGCTTGATCAGGGTACTCACGATTCTTCACATACCACAATATATCGTGGTACCATGGTGGGCCAACTTTCCCTTCTTCCTCGACATTGTAGCAATGGGCTGGGGCCTCATAAATGCTCATTTGTATAGGTCTCATATCCTCCTTGTTGTTTGCTCGTACCATAGAAGCCAATGTGGCTAGAGCATCGACCATCGATTTTCGTCCCTTGGTAAATAACTAAAAGTGATGTCATCGAACTCTTTGATTAGTTCTTGGACCAATCTTTTGTATTCGACCAATTTGGGATCTCTCGCTCCCATTCTCCTTTAAGTTGATAAATTACCAATGCGAGTCTCCATATACTTCCAAAGACCTTAATTTTATGTTCAATAGCGACGGATGCCCATGATACAAGCTTCATACTCGCCATATTGTTTGTACAATCAAAATCCAATTCTGTGTAAACGGGTAATGATCTCCGTTTGGGGACACCAGAACTACCCCAATTCCATTGCCCATAGCGTTCGATGCCCCGTCGAAGTTCAGTTTCCAAGGATGACTTTCCGTGGTATCTTCTTCAGTGGTTGCTACGTACATTAGGTCTTCATTAGGGAAATCAAAGTCCGAGGCTCATAATCGCCGAGCTCTACTAGCCGTAAAATCCGCTATTGCACTCCTTTTATCGCTTTCGGTTTACATAAACTATGTCAAACTCGAAAGTAAAATTTGCCATCGCCATCCGTCCATTCGAGTAGTTGACTCCATTAGATATTTCATGGGTCTAGCTTGAAATGAGCTGTGTCGTATGATACAACATGTACTGCCTCAGTCTCCGAGTTGTCCAGACCAAGGCGCAACATATTTTCTCAATCGGTGAGTACCTTGTTTCACACTCAGTGAACTTTTTGCTAAGGTAGTATATTGCTTTTTCTTTCTTTCCCGACTCATCATGCTGGCCGAGCACACATCCCATTGAATTATCAAGTACCGTCAAATAGAGGATTAAAGGCTTCTCTGGATTAGGCGGTGTCAATACTGGAGGATTGGACAGGTACTACTTTATTTTGTCGAAGGTCTTCTGACATTCCTCGTCCCACACGCCTGGGTTGTGTTTTTTAAGAAGACGAAATATGGGATCACATTTCTCAGTCAGTTGTGAAATGAACCGAGCAATGTAATTTAATCTTCTTAAGAAACCTCGGACTTCTTTTTGCATACGAGGTGGAGGCAATTCTTGTATAGCCTTGACTTTGTCTGGGTCGACCTCAATCCCCTTTTCACTGACTATAAATCCTAGCAGTTTCCCTAACCTGGCTCCAAAGGTACACTTTGCCGGGTTAAGCTTCAATTGGACTTTCCTCAACCTCAAAAATAATTTCCTTAAGACTTGGATATGCTCCTTTTCGGTCTGAGACTTGGCAATCATATCGTCGACGTAAACCTCAATTTCCTTGTGCATCATGTCATGGAATAGGGTTACCATGGCTCTCTAATATGTTGCTCCGCATTCTTCAACCCAAATGACATTACCTTATAGCAAAAGGTTCCCCACATGGTTATGAATGTGGTTTTATTCATGTCTTGAGAAGCATCTTTATATGGTTGTATCCACGAGAACCCATCCATGAATGAGAACAAGGAATAACTCAGTATTGTCCACCAAGGTGTCGATATGAGGTAACGAAAAGTTGTCCTTCTGCTAGCCTTGTTTAGATCTCTCGTAGTCCACACATTCGTACTTTCCCATCTTTCTTAGGGACGGGGACGATATTGGCTACCCATTCTGAGTACTTAACCACTTGCAAGAACCCTGCGTCAAACTGCTTCTTTACCTCTTATTTTATTTTCAGTAAAACATCCGGCCTCATCCTCCGAAGTTTCTATTGGACGGCTTGTATTCTTCTTTTATGGGCAAACGGTGTACCACGATATCAGTGCTTAACCCGGGCATGTCTTGATATGACCATGCGAAGACATCCTTGAATTCTTAGAGTAACTCAATAAGGTCTTGCTTTGTCTCTGCGGTGATACTAGCTCCAATCTTCACTTCTTTCTTTTCTTGCCCATTTCCTAGGTTCACTATTTCCACTGATTCTTTGTGAGGTACGATTTGTTTCTCCTCTTATTCTACCATCCTTAACAATTCAGGAGCTAAATCACAGCCTTGGTCATCTCCAAAATCCTAAAAATCTTCCGCACCCATATCTTGCTCAAAAGGACATTCTGAGTCATTGGTAGCATTACTCAAATCATTGATATCTGGAGACCTATTATGGAAATGAATAAAGGCTCATAGAATCATAGAATCTTGGCATGTTTATTGGTATGATAAATGAGAATAGAAATGTTTAGAAGAATATTTAAAGAAAGAATAATGAATGAATGAAATGAACATAAAAGAAAATTTGCTCAAAAGATAGCGGAGATGTATTTTATTGAAAATAACGATGGCTTATACAAATTCATGTTTCACAAAGGGGTTCTTATTGCTTCGGACTTAAAGCAATAAGTGTGTTCCGAGTATTACTCGAATGAGTTCTAAAGGCTATAGGAATCTCCTCCTTGATCAATTGTTTAGAACGCTACCCTACTCATAGGGGCGGATGCCATTCCGATTTTCTTCCTTAATTTCCCCCTCAGATATAGCGTTGACATGCACGATTTCTTCATTTTGTGTTTCTCGTCCCGGATGGATAACCCCTCTTGATATAAAGGTCTCACGAATATGAGGAATTACCATCGGTTGCCATTTCATCTCATCTCCCCTCAGACGTGCCTTCCTTCTTTCTTGTTTCTTTTCGACTCTTCTCTTTTTTGCTTTATGCGTTTGGCTTGAATCCTAGACCAAGAAGTCTCGCTTTTCTTTTAGTCTTGGGACCTCGATTTCTCCTTGGAGGTACTTTTCAAGTCCTTTCTGCTGTATGACTCTATTCCGACCATCGATTGTAGACCCATTTTCGTGGTTTTGGATAATTGCGACATGGGACCTTATTCCCCACGATTTAATGTTGCGTTGACAAATTCCAAAGAACGGAAGGAACACTCACCGCTTCATCGTTGGCTTCTAAGTAGGGTGCATTGTTTGTTACAGTTGCGATGATGTCCTCTTCAGTATTTATGGTCACTAGACGACCCTCTGAGATTAATTTTAACTTTTGGTGCAACGATGAGGGCACTGCTCCCGCCGAGTGTATCCAAGGTCTCCCCAGCAAGCAGTTATAAGACGGCCGGATATCCATCACGATAAAGTCCACCTCGTATGTACTTGGTCCCATTAAAAGAGGTACTTCGATTCTTCCCATGACTTTCCTCTCAGTTCCATCGAATGCCCTTACTACGTTGTGGCACGCCTTCATATGAGAACTATCAACGGGTAATTGATTCGAGGTCGATGGGGTAGAACATTGAACGCTGATCCATTGTCGACTAGTACCCGTAGTAATGTGTATCCCTTGCATCGCGTGGTAATGTGGAGAGCCTTGATGGAACCCGTACCTCCCGGAGGGATCTCATCATCGTTAAAGAAAATGAAGTTATCAGCACTTATGTTGCTAACCAGGCGATCTAGCTTGTTAACTGTTATATCATTTGCAACATAAGTTTCATTTAATACCTTCATCAGCGCATTACGGTGTGCTTCAGAGCTTAATAGTAAATCTAGCACCGATATACGAGCCGACTGTTTATGTAGCTGCTCTACGACACTGTATTCACTATGCTTCAGAAACTTTAAGAATTCCCTAGCTTCTTCCTCCTTCACTGGCTCGTTTATATGTGCCTCTTGCTTGGTCCCTTTTTCTTTCTTTTGTTCGTCCATCAAGTTTTTCCCTCTTGAGTGCTCCGTCTTTGTGTTTGGCAAGTCGTAGCGCTTTCCACGGCGCGTGTAGGAGCCTTCCTCTTAGTTTTCTTCTGTAGTGTTGGGCGAACCTCCATTCTCAGGAATCGTCACATTGCAGTTATAGTTCTAGGGGACCTTCTTGTCATCTTTATAAGGAAAGGCTGCAGGTTTTCGGATCACGATCTTAGGATATTCCTGGCTCTCTTTTGTGGACGGACCCCCCTTTTCAGGAGTCGTTACGTTGCAATTATAACCCCCGAGAGTCTTTTGGTTGTCTTCAGATGAAAAGCGGAGGCTTTGAATCACTATTTTTACTCCGTCGCCTTTTGATCGGGAGATGGTGACTAAAGGATAGCTCGCCTCCGAGGCTTTTCTTTCCGACTCATCCTCCAATGTGCGATGTTACCCTCTTCCCGCCTTCATTGCTTTCAAAGAATTCTAGCTCTTTATTGTCCATCGATTGCTGTACCAAAGATTCGAACTCGGTGCAACTTTGGATTTTTTGCCCTTCCGAGTCATGAAATTCACAGCCCTTTCGTGTTTCTTCATGTTTTTCCCTTGGACATGTCACAACCAATCCCCTTTTTATCATTTCCTTCCGCACTGTTTCATTGGGGTTTTCACATCGAAATATCCCTTTAACTCTTTTTCTCGCATCTTCGCCTATCATGTTGACCCGTGATTAGGTAGCGGTGTCCCTTGCAAGAGGTGTCATCGACTTCTATAACTCCCATCCGGATCGGTCTTTCCACTAGTTTCTTAAAAGCGAGGCAAGGTTTATAGAATGTCCCACGATTCTGCATGGTATTCGACTGTGTGCGTTCGCATCATACCACTTAGAGTGCAGGGGTTGCAAGGGTTTTAAGTAATGGGGGATCGACGTGTCGTCAAACAGTTTCCGATACATTTCCTTGTATGGGACTGGGATAGGCGTGAATTGGATTTTCTCCGTATTTTGCCTTGTGTTAGACTCTTGTCTAAAGGGGCTCTGATGATCGGGGGTCATAGTCCTTGGCTGGCTCACAGTAATAGGTTTTGAATAACCTTTACCTATGTTGTTTATATCACTCTCCTCTTCTTGGGACCGTCTCTCTAGTACTTTCTCCAACCTCTATTTTACCGCTTCTGATTGCATTCTCGATCATTTCCCACAAAGACAATATCGAAAAACTTTTGTGGCACTTCCAAGCATGTGATTAATGAAGGGAGCCTTCAACGTATTGACAAACAAAGATGGTTGTCTCTTTTTCTAGGAGCGGTGTATTGAACTTGTGGCTACTTCCCTCCACCATTGGGCATATTGCACTGAAACTTTCGTTTGGCTTTTTCTCCATATTTTGGAGCGTGATTCGATCAGAGCTATATCGCCACGCGTGCAGTATTGTTTCGGAAGGCTGTGCTAGGTCCTTCCATGACTTGATCTGGTGCGGTGAGTTGATTGTACCATTTGGCGCGCCCCGCCAAACTATCCTGGAAACAATGAATAAGCAGTTGATCGTTGTTAACATATCCCGCCATTCGTCGACAGAACATCATGATGTGCACTTCAGGGCAACTGGTCCCATTGTATTTTTCAAAATCTAGGGTCTTGAACTTTGGCGGAAGTATGAGGTCTGGGACTAGGCTCAAGTCTTTAGCGTCCACTCCGTAGCGATGGTCAGTAGTCTCTATTTCCTTAAACTTTTCTTCTAACCATTTGCAACGATCCTCAAGTTATCTGGGAAGGTTCGTTTTTGCCTTATCCATTTCAGCCATTTCATCAAAATCGGGACTATAGGGTTAGCCGGACCTTCTCCGGGATTAGTGCTCGAACCGATCGGAAAGTGCTGTTGGCATTGCGGTCTCAACCTCGCTTTGTGGCTCGATAACAAAAGGTGTCCTTTGGGGACCTATTTCGGTGGTGCTTGGGTATTTGGCGGGGTAAATCCGGACGATGGCGAGGTCATCATTATTCCCCGAACTAGCAATGACGCCTTTTTCTCATTCATTGGCTAATAGTTGCGCCGGTGCTCATCATGTTGTTTTGGGACTCTTGCATCCGTTCTATCATATCTTCTTTGGAGTTTCATTATTTGCTCTCAGATCTGTTCTTGCATCTCCTTCAAATTGTTCAAATCTTTGATCCATTTTCTTTGTCTTAGCACGAGTCCCGTAGTGATGTCCGGTTCGATTTCTTTTCTTCTCTCTTGTTTCTCTTTTGTTTCTCTCGTTAATCTTAACCAATTAGGCTTCTTTTATAAACTTTAATGCATGTAATATGATGTAATGCAAATGCATGAATGCAGGAAGAAGACATCGATTTCGATCAACTTCATTTTAGAAAACTTTATTAGAAGGCAAAACCCTTTACATAAAGTAGATTACAAATACGTTTTAGCCCTAAGACCTAAGGTTTTGATTTTTCCAAGCGAGAGATTAGCTCTTCATCACGACGGTGGTAGCCCATATCTCATGCCCAATATGTCACCTCCTCACCAAAGTCCATGGGTGATCGCCTACTTCTCGAATCTGGATTATTGCTTCTCCCATGAGGTAGTCCCGGCTGAATTTGCTCGCAAGAATGGTGAAGCTCTTCCTCTCAATGTCTTTCTCTCGCTTCAAGCTCAATCCGAGCTCGCTACTATGTAATGCCGATTCCAACTCTTCAACCCTACCTTTCATTTCCTCTATTTTGTTCAGCTTGTCTTTAGTTGGCTTTCCGAGTCTCGACTCGATAATGGTGTAGAGATCGCCCAAGCTCGGCTATTCTAGCTTCTAATCCCTTTTCTCTTTTGGTCTTCTCGTCTCCCCCTTCTCTAAGTCTTCCTTCTGCTTTCGTATTTCATGAAACTTTTCTTCCAGCTGCTAACTTTGGCTCTTTCCTCTGGACCTCTTGCCGCCACTACTCCGTAGTTTTCCCTAATCCCGCATTTTTTATCGTTAAGCGCATCCTTTTGTACTCCATCTTCAAGTTATCTCGGTCTTCCTCTACTTTTTGCTTTTTCTTTCTGAGTTTCTCAGCCTCTGATTTTTGACCGTCGACTTCTAACTGGAGGAGCATCTTTTCTTCCTCCAACCTTTCTATCATTTTTCTGAGTTTCGAGCTCATCCATTCAAAATCTTGCTTCACAATCTCTAATTCTGATGGGACCACTCGCATGCATTCTTCTCTTGATCGGGTGCCTTCTGGGTTTGGCTCAGGAATGTTATCGTTGACTCTCCTAGCCCTCCATTCAATATATTCGTGGTGAGTCCTCGGGCACGTAGACAATCTTCTCATTCGTGAATCGATTCCTGCACTAGAAATCTCTTTAACCCTTTTCTTATAGCTTCCCCTTCATATGAAAACTCGCATTGAGCTAGCTCAGTATGTCGTTGGTACAAAGCGCCTTGAACCATAGTGTCTTAGGACTAACAAAGGGCGTGGCGTGGCACCCCAAATTCCCAATAGGGAACCGGTCAAAGCTTCCGCAATGATAAAGGATCCTGTCGGGAATCATCCAGGAGCTTTCCACTCGATGTCGTTCTCTTGAAGGTTTTGAAAGAGTGCGATCCAATTTTCTTGACACATCCTCTCTTCTAGGCGTAGTTGCTATCTCTTCTAGCGGGAGAACTTTTTCGACATGAACCGGCAAGACACTTTCTATTTTCCAAAAGTGACTATGGACCCAAGCCAATAACATTGCAAGACACCCAATAAACTCCGCCTTCACCTCTTCTCCGGCATGCGGTCAAGGATCCGAATGTTTCGGCTAAGATGGCGTGAAGGTGTGACCCTTTGTCCAATCGGGTGAATAGATCGATAATCGCTTCATCGATGTGCCTTAAAGCTTTGGGGAAGATTACCGTGCCATAAATACACAAGGCCAAGATGTCTATCCTTTTTTCAGTCGGGATGCACCGTAATCAGTCTCTCAAACATATCCAAGGTATGCATTTACCTCGCCCTTCTTCGCATTCTATTGAGACCCACTGCTCACTCATTCCGGTGATATTCATCAACTTCTTCGCGAAGGTTGGGCCATTAAGCGCTTTAGAATAAGCTTTGTCAACTTGAATTCTCGGGCAATGTAACAAGGTCGTATACTCTTCCTTTGTGGGAGCAGATCCACTTTCCAAGGAGAAAGCAGTTTATAAGCGGCATTCCAGAACTGGGTCATTGCTCGGAACAGGTGCTTGTCTATTTTGACCTCAAGCAAGTAAGGCAGGTCACCGTAAGTACCATAGAACAGCTGCTTCGCTTCATCATCCCACTGAGTCCAATTTTTTTTCAACTCCTAGAGCTCGTTCTGCGTGACACTGATATTGGTGAAGTTCCGTAGTTCTGACATATACCCTTCGACTAAGCTATCTCCTTTTTCTATTTGGCATTGCTCTGACCATATGCGGATGGTCGCATTGTCTTCTACTTTATCAAGGAATTCGCTTTCCATAACCACCTTCCCAACTCAGAAATAGACCGTGAATCGATGTCTCTTTAAAATATGAAATGATATGCACAAAAAGAAAGAAACACAAAAAGTTAGTACCATGGAATATAAAGTAAGTAAAATAAACTAATGCCTATTTGGGTGACCACTAAGGTTTGCCGTAGCTCTACCTAAGGTGGGCTCCTAGGGTTTGCTATATACGGCTTAGTTCTAAAGTTCGAGGTTCCTGAACCAGCAGATTCCTCAATCCTCACCCATTATAGGCTCATGCGGACCGAGTTCGGTTCAGGGGAATACATTTCCCTATGGCCATGCGGAAGTGAAAACTTCACGGAGACATAGGTACGGATGTATTCCAAAGCGATCCACTAGCCCATGCGGAGGTGAAAACCTCACGAAGGCATAACTTCGCTCCCACTTAAAGGTGTGACCACAACGGTCATGCAATGCAATGCCAAAATATTTACAAGGCTAATATTGAAGATGCGTTAAAAGAAGCATGATTTTCAAAACCATTTTAATTAAAAGGACAAAATCAATCAATCTATGGCTTGACCTCGGGTCCCCAAGAGAGTCGCCAAGTCGTCAGAACCATTTTTTGGTGAAGCAGTAAACGACGCGATCGACTCGATTTTTAAAAAGAAAAGGAAAGGAGTCGCCACCGATCTTTATTTGGTGTGATCGGATCACCTTCGCTTTAATAAAACATTTAATTTACTAAAACAAAGGTTTTTGGTCCGCGAACTTTGAGAAAAGCGGGTTCGGAGGTCGATTACGTGTGAGGAAGGATTAGCACCTCGACACGCCCAAAATTGGTACCAAACTGATTGATTGATGTCCTATTTGTTGAAAACTTTAAAGGACTCGAAAATACAATGCTTTTTATTTTAAAATTGGAAGGACGTTAAGGCTTTCCTATTTTCAAGAGGTAAAGCATCCCGTCCGAGAAGTTAGGGCACAATACTTTAAACTCCCAAACTAAGCTTGCCTTTTGAAGCTTGGTTTTATTTAAAGCGGATCTTGTTATTCGTCAAATGAGAAATCGAACCCGATAAGTTAGGGCTCGATTTCCCAAGATTTCAAATTCTAAGATTACCTCTATTTTAAGAAAAGAAACTTATCCCGAAGTATCTAAGTGTCGAGTCCAGTAAGTTAGGGCACGACATTTCGAATTTCCGAGATTAAGTATTTTGTTTTAAAATTGCAACTTCAAAAGAGATATCCCGTTGTTTAACATAAACGAGTAAAACCGAAACCCAGTAAGTTAGGGCTCGATCTTCCCGAATTTTCAAACACCGAACATTATCTTTATTTTGGAAATTTGATTGATTAATATTAGACAAAGTAATGATACTAACAAATTAAGCGAATATATGAATAAATCTAATTCTTATAAATGAATGAGCAAATAAATAATGAAATAAGAATAACAATAATAAAATCATAGAAACAAATAGGATGATAATAATAATAATAAAAATAAATAAATAAAATTAAAAAAATATGATAAATACTTAAAGTGCTTTAAAGTATTAAAGAAGGTAAAGAGCAATAAACTAATAAATAATAAGTTAAAAAATATGATAAATAATTAAAGTGCTTTAAAGTATAAAAAGGTCAAGAGCAATAAACGAATAAATAATAAGTAAATGAAATGACAAATAAATAAATAAGATAACAAATAAATAAATAATGAATAAAATAATATAAAACAAAATTCATAAATGGTGAAGATTAAACAATGATAATAATAAGAGTACATTAATAATGAAAAATAATAACATATTAATAAATGAACAATAATAAAATAAATAAGAGTGATAATAATAGAATAAAATAATAATAATAATAATAATAATAATAATAATAATATAAGATAACAAATATGTGTGGAAATAATAGCAATAATAATAACATAATAATAATAGTAATATAATAATATAGTGATGATGACGATGGTATAATAATAAGATACATAATAATAACAATAATGATGAAGACAAAATAATAATAAATAAAAATAATGATATTGGCCATAAAAAGATAATAGTAATAGCACACACAATAAATAAATAAATAATAGTAAAATATAATGGGAATAACAAGTAATAATAACGATAAATAGTAAATAACCAATGATAAGAAAACGTCAAATAATAGTAATAGTAGTAAAGATTGCAAGATAATTAAAAAATGGATTAAATCGCATAAAATGGAAGTTTCAAGGTTAATTTGTAAATAAAAGCAGAGTGGGGCTGAATGACACGCTAGCGAAAAGGCGGGGACCCAAAAGGCAATATTCCTGTAAGTTAAACGCAAGCGTCGATGGGGACCAGATTGAAAACCGCCAAATTTTTGGGCCATATTTTAAAATAACAAAATTTAATTGAAAACAATAAAAATGCGGAAGGGCTAAAAGTGCAATTAGCCCTTCCATTCAAAACACTGTGGATCTCCCGGAGAGGGTCGGGTCGCATCTTGAGTCAATCTGAAGCAGAAACGTCGTTTTGGGGCCCATCAGTCGAGGCCCTAAACGACGTCGTTTAGCAACCTTTATAAAAACAAAATTTTGCCTTTTTTTTTTCATTTCACGCTTCAAAAAAAACTTTCATTTTTTTTTTTTTCTCGCAAGGGGGTGGTGCGATTTCGTGAGGATTCCGTAGTCGGACGTCGCCAAGATCGAGCTCGACCACCATACAGTGGTAGAAAAGGTAAAAAATTTATTTTTTATTTTGTCTCTTTTCTTTTTTAAACTATATCTATGTTTTAATAGTGTAGGTTTACTAAAAAAATATAAAAAAAGGAAAAAAAATAACTTTCGAAAATAAAAGGGTCACCTTCGGTTTCTTTCGATTTTTGAGGCTTTTGCGTTGTTTTTTTTTTTTTGTGTGTGTTTGGATCTACTGCTTTGAAAATAAAAAATTTTTCTATTGATGTTCAAAAAAAAAGGGATCCCTTTCTGCTATCTTTCTCTCTGTTTTTTTTTCCGAAAAGCACCCCTTTTACAATCGTTTTCTGTGGCTTTATAGCCAAAGCTGAATATAAAAGACAAATGGCCTCTCTCTTTGCTGTACTGTGGCGTGTTGTTGTTTTGCGAGTGTTTGGTGAACATGTCGGAGCAAAGCGATGGACTGAAAGTGAGAGCGGTGGGGGTCAAGTCGAGGGTCGAAAGGCTAGGGTTTTCTTGTTTTTTTTCTTTGGTGAGAGTTGGGTGGGATTTGGGCTTGTATTTTGGGCCTTTTTTGTTTTGTTAACGGGCCCCGGTTTTTTGATTGGGCTTGTAATTAATTTTAATTTAATTTTTTTTGTAATTGGGCCCGGGCAATTTGGGCCATCTACATATATTATTAATAAATTAATATACAAATAATTTAAAATAAAATAAATATTTAAAATATTTCAATATAATAATATAATCATTATAAAGAAAAATAAATAAAAGTTTGAAAAATTAAGAAATCAGATCAAATTATAATAAAAGCAGATATTAGGGGTCAAATTATAAATAAAAGGATATAAACGGACTTAATTATGAAATTGAAATAATGCGGAAGGACGAAAGGAATAAATTTCCCGTTTTCTGAAAACGCGCGGACCCTAATTCAGATTCGAGTCAACGCACGGGTCATGCTTTAACAAAACGACACCGTTTGCATTCTCCTATAAAAATATGTTTTCTGAAATAAAAATCATTAGCTTTAGGGTTTTAAAAAAATTTTAAAAAATCCTCCGAAAAGAGGGAAGCGATCTTAAATCGTAAAATCTGCGTTAAATCTGGGCCCAGCACGGACGCGCCTCCATGGCCGGTGGCCGGAGGTCTGAGGCGAGGGTTTTCGCGTTTTCGAGAAGGTAAACTCCTTCCTTTTTACTCTTTCAACCATTGATACATGCAGGTATATATAAAAAATAAAATAAATAAGAAAAATAAGCGGAATGAAAAATCACCTATAGAATCACTGACTGTTGAGTATTCGTGTGTGAAATCAGTTTTTTTTGGTGATTCGGCGTATTTGTATCGTATTTGTCTGCTTTTTTTTTGTATTTTTCCATAACGTTTGTATCACAAACTTTTCTTTCTTCTTTTTTGTATGTCCAGTATCCTCAAAAATGTTTACAAAAGGGGTTCTTATACCCAAAACAAATAATAAAAATAAAATAAAAGAAGGGAAAGATATCTTTCCGTGTCTTTCTATATTTTGTGCCCTCTGATTTGTTTCCTTTCTACTACTTGTTTCTTTCCTTTGCAGGTTTGAAGATCTTGCAACGATGAATCAAGGCATAAACAAAGGCCGGACGAGACGGAGTCGTGACGATTGGACTCCGGTTGAAATGGCGTGAATGTTGGGCTCCTGTTAGATGACGGTTGGGTAGCCTCTGCTTGCGGCGCGAGGAGACCTAGGGTTCCAGAGACCCTTGATTTTTGATTTGGAGTTGGGCCCTTAGGTTTGGGCTAAAGGTGTAATGGATCAAATCTGTTTTAGGTTTTGGGCCTTTTGGGCCTCTGAGTCTGGGTCTAGGTTGTTGGTGTTGAGTTTTGGGGTTTAGCCGGGTCAAATTTTGGGCCATCAAAATTGGGCTTTATATGATGGACTGTTATAAAACTTTGGTTTTATTATTTTTGGTTTATTTCAAAGCCCGGTCAAAAATGGGCTCTTACACTCGAAATACTAAGCTAATCTACCGTTTTAAAGTGATTTCTAACTCATTTTGATCTAAAAGGTATTTGATCTTAATTATACAAATCCTTAATGAATTTTAATGAACTGGAAGTTTCCCCTTTTTAATGTTTATACAAGCTTGATTTTTTCAGAAAAGTTAGATCTATGTAATTAGATGAAATTGAGTGTTTAGAAATGTAATTAGATGATATTTAGGTGTTTGAAATTGAAATTGAAGCTTATAAACGAGATTTGAGTGTTGAAATCTTTATTTAAGAAAAACTAGCTAGCTTTTGGTATTATGAATGAGAAGCTTAGATCTGTGGTTCTAAAGTGATTTGATTGTGCTTGTTGCTATTGGTAATGTGTTTGTATTGTATTTTTTTTTATGTGCATGTAAAGTGACAAATCTAATAGGAGCTTCTACAAACAATGAAAAAAAGGCAAACAAAAGCTTACTTGAGCTTTTTTCATTGAAGCAAAGGTGAATGATTTGATATGCTATAATTAATGCAAAAATTAGTGAGTTAAATGAGGGCTTAGGTGACGTAATAACCTATCCTCAGTTCTAAGAGTAAGTATTCTTACCTAAGCTTATATGTGAACTGTTATGTATATGATGTGTTAATATGATTGCACATTGTGTGAATATGTCAGAAATTAACTTGTGATCTGCTAGTTTTATGCACACATCTGATATAAAGTGTATGAGGATCAAGGAGCCATGTGATTACACTTGAAAGTGCATGATATGAACATGTGGAAAGTGATGTGGTTGTGATATTTTGAAATCATTGGATATAATAAGCATGTCATAGGATTTGTGTCACATCCCAAAAACCGTGTTAGTAGAAATTGGGCTAGTGATCACGTCTTGTTTTTGAATTAAGTTTGAGAAAATTATGTCAAGTAATTAACCTATTATAGTGGCTAGGTGTTGGTTATGTTTGTTTGGGGTCTTGTGTTCAAATCCTTTTCATTAAAATTTTATTAATTTTTGTTCCAACCTCTGACTTTGAAGACCTAGTTTATATGTTATTTTTGCTCAATTAATGATAAAAATGAGCTTGTTGTTTTAGTTGTAAGGTCTTAACTTACCTAGAGGTCTTATGTTTGAATCTCAATGTGTGCAAAGTGAAAAATCTTTTTGGTTCCCCAATTTGTGTCATTTAGGAGGTTATAGTTTTGAGTCAAATTCAACTGTTGTGAAATTTGATAAGTGGCTACTTAGTAGTTAGATAGGATTTTATCAGATTTTTTTTATTAAAATTTGAGAGACATAATCCCCTAAAATTTCTCCTACAATTTGTCGTCCCATACTTCCCACATTTCCCATTTATCTAGATTTTCCTCATTTGGCTACTAGAACATTTTTCTCTACCGTTCTCCTCACTGTTTTTATTCTCTTTTGTTGATTCTCCATTCTTGCTGCTAGTTGCGTGTTAAGAGGTGATTTAGTAGTGTAAGTTTTTGTAATTCATAGTTGTTTTGTTGGAAGGTCATTTATTTTGATTGGAGGGCTCATATTCATTTGTTGTCGGTGGAGTTTTGATGGATTGGTCATGTTGATTTTGTTAGGTGAGGTTTCCGAGACGCATAACTCTCCTACGGTGATCAAGGTGTCAAGAGAAGTTACTATTCATTCAAGGGTAACTGGTCTATGCCCTTTTTTAAGGCCGAATCTCGGAGTTTAGGCCGAATAGTTAGTGCTTGTGATCGAATTGGTGACTTGGAAATTAGCCTATCACTCATAAGTTTCACGTTCTAAATGTCATTTTAGGTACTGGTTTTGTTGGTGTTGTGTTGGCGTTGAAGAACGACTAGGTCTATAAAGGAAACCTCAAAAAACAATGAATGGCGCAATACCGGAAAGGTCTCTGTCGACGTGTGACGTCACACGGTCATCCAAAATGTCATAGTAATTTATGGCTATAGATGCTTAAACAACTTGTTGACTGCTTCGACAGACGCAAAATGATAAAATGGAAAGGTATGGAGCTATAATGCACTTTAAATTCTCTTATATGAAAATTTGATATGATAGTAGATTGAGTTGGGACTTTAGAAAGCATGCTAGCATAGGTAATTTGATTGAATGTTAAAGTATGTTTTAGTGTAATTGAGCATGATTTGTATGAAGTGTGTATGCCATATGACATGTTAGAATAGGGTAATTATCATGAAAACATGATTGGTATGTGTAATGGAGTGTAAAGTATCATATGCACGTTTGAGGTTGTTTTCTACACACACAAAAAAACACCTATAGTAGACCTCGTGATGAATCGTAAATGACGTTGCAATGAGAAGTGGTCATCAGGAAATTGCTTTTGCGCTTTCGAGATGAAGACCCTGTTAGTATAAATCTTCAGTGAGGAAAATCTCGAACACACAGACGGAACTCGAACGGAAGAAGAAATAAGACAAGGCTCTAATGCATGTATCAAGCCACTATCTTTAAGGTTATATTCGCCCCCACCTATCTTCGGTGTGCAAACAAGTTCCAAGCAAATTAACCTTGAGGATACAATGAAGCCAATGACTATTTGCGTTTTGCACTGACGAGAATATCCCACTACACACTGAGTAATGTATGACAAGAAACTCAATTTCTATAAAGGATTTCTGCAGTAATACTTTGTAGAATAATCTAATAATATTAAAAAATGAAGGAAGGAAAGAAAGAATATTAAAATTTTTGGTATGATTTCCAAATGAAATCTCATTCCTATTTATAGGAATTTTCATGTCTCTTCATAGAGACTTCTTTCATCAATAGGTGTCTTTCTGAATAATAATATCTTTAAAATAAACACATAATTATTCATTTATAACTATTCAAATAATATTATTTAAATAGTTATAATTCTTTTTCAAAAAATCAAATAATATAATTTTTTGATTAATTACACCCATTCATTTATAGTTATTGGAACACTATAAATATTTGAAAATGTTCCAACAGACCCCCATCCAGACGACGTTGTGACGTGAAAAATCGCGTCGTCTTGACGTGGCTGGCTAAGTGTTTTGGGCATGTTTTGTTAACTTTGCAATTAAGTCCTAAATTTTAAGCAACGTAATTGGAGGCATTAAGCACACCAAAATGCTTTAAAGATTTACATGAAAATGTTTTATATGTTTTATTTAAAATTCTATCTTCAATTTCATAGAATGGTTTTCCTGGATATTTTGTAAATTTTAAGTTTTAGTCCCCAAACTTCGTTTTGAAATTGAATGAGTTTTAATCGTCGTTTTGAACTGAATTTTTCGTATATGGTTTAATATAAAATGCCCATGAGGCACTTGTCGGATTAATTTTGTATTTACGAGTATTTCATATACATTATGAAAAATGATGTTTTTACCCCTGTAGTTATTTTGTTGTGTTATGCTAGACGAAGCATGTCTTAGGCTTTTGTATGTTTTAATTACTTAATTAAGCTTGTACCGCTTGGTGTGAATGGTGGTTTGGGGTGTGTTTGGTGGTCAGTAAGGAGAGTCACGTAAGTGGCTAATGTGACATTTCGGATTTGGGTCGGACCATCCCAACCGGGTTTGGAGCGTCACATTTAATTTGTTTCCTTTCAATTCTAAATTTGGATTTTTGAATTGATTCAGCAAGGAACTTCTGGAGGACAACGATCAACCCTTGTAAGGACTAGATATGGAATGGGAGAATCATCACCATTCAAGTGATTCAAGGTATAATGATTTGTCCAAAATACTCAAATTTAGCTTCAAAATGTTCTAAATATATGATTTTTGTGTGCAACATTTAAGAGTGGTTTCAAGATAATCCTTTTTGGATTTGATGAATCATAGAGAGAACCATTCACATTGTCAATGCCAATAATAGCATCCGGTGCTAAACGTGAGAATTGGAACCTTCTATGGATGCACAAAGAAGCTGGCACTAGTTCCAACACTGGCAACCTTTTCGGTCCAAGGTTAGTTCTACAGATTCCATTTTGTTTATCTTAGAAATCTTGGATACTTTTTTCTCTTCAATCTTTAGATTTTTTATTTATTAAAAAGTTTGATTGCTTTAAGGCCAACTACAAATTCATTGTAAGATCCATTATTCGAGGGATTGGACTGCCTATTGATCCTCATTTGAGGAAGTTTGCCACCATGTAACTATCTGGCAATCCATGGAAATAATGAATTACAATAGAAGTTTGATTATTTGCTTTCAATTTTTCAGGATGAAATAAGGTTTTGACCAGCGAAGGAATATAGACTTCAAGAAGTTTGTTCTTCAATGATGTTGAAACATTGTTACGTTATGTTATGGACTTTAGTTTTAATTTTCTGTCCAACTTTAAAAATGAAATTATCTTGTTATGGATGTTATTTTCGGTACACATGGAGTTTTAGTTTTCTTTTATAATGTAATTAAGTTTTTATTAATGATTTAGTCAAATTATATTGTTTTCTTATTGTGTTAATTTTTTAACTGTTTGAATATTTAAAATTACATTTCATTTAATCATTTATCAATTTAAATGATGTACAAATATTGGAGACATTATTGTTAAGAGAGTAATCATAAATCTAGACTATAAAAATAGGGAAAATAGTATAATTGAAGGCGAAATGATGAATATTTTCCATGGACTTATCATCAATGAGTTGTTGAAAATACAGTTCATGTTGCTCGACATGCTTGTTTAGGGGTGTGTTTCAAGTCAAGTTTAAGCAATAACAAGCTTGATTTTGAACTTGAGGTTTGATTTTCGATTAAATTCTGAACAAATATCATTTTTTAAACTTAAGTTCAACTAGAAAAGTTTGTAACTAATCAAGTTTGTCTTGGTTAGACTCAAATTACATACTCAAACTCAAGTATTAAATGACTCTACACATGTTTCTTGTATCACTTTGATCTAAATGCTGAAGGAGATGGGTGGAAGACAAATTTCATAACCATGGTTGGACTTTTATTTAGCACTTAAATCACACAAGTTTAAAATCATTTTTCATTCCCTTCCTCCAATATATATATATATTTCTCAAAAGAAGAAATATAATCCTGCTTTTGCCTTAAAAAGATATCATAGCAAAGAGGTTGCAAAAAAGGAAATAAATAATTATGTTTACATTACCATTCTTTTACACATGACACTCTCTATTTGAAATACTTATTTATAACTTGTGTAAATTATTCTTTTACTCATTGCATTTTAATTTTTAAGTTATTACATGCATTTTTTTAAATTTGTTCTTTTAATTTTTATAAAATAAATATAAATTTGATTTTGAATAAATTATTTCTTTATTTTGAATCTTTTACTTTTCAATTAAAATTTAAAGTTATAATATTAAAATTAATGAATATTAAATTGTTAAGTATAAAAGATAGTTTTTAAAAACACATATCAATAACATTTATCAAATTAAATTTATATTTTCAAATACAATAAGAATTAATTACATTCATTAATTAAAGTAGAAAAAGATAAATAAAATTGCAAAAGAAAAATCGAATATTAAAATTTTAACATTAAAAAATTAATTATATAATATAACCTATAAGAAATGGTTAATAATATTATTTAAATTATTAGTTAATTTTTTGTATTATTTTAATATTAAATATTTTTAAAATTAAATAAAATTAGTATAACTTATTCTATAAATGTTTTTAAATATATTTTCTAATTACATCTCGTTTTCAATTTTTTTTTGAAAAATATCTTTAAAATTGTAAACAAAAACTAATATCATAAAAATTATTACAAAATAATATTTGCAATTGATTTTTACATCACACAAAAATAAAAACTAATATATTGTATAAATTAACTCCTAGAAATTAACCAAATAATTTTAACCCATTAATTAAAAATAAAATTAATGTTTCACAAAACAATTAAAATTTATTCACCTGTCAAAATTAATGACTTCATATATCTTTTTTTCTTTCTATTGACATATTCATAACCATTTATGTGATTTTGGCACCTAAATCACATAGGATTAAACATTGTCATCTATCATCTCTTTTTAGGCCCGTTCTTGACATTTTTGGGGTCCTAGTTGAAACAATAAATCGAACCCTTTTAAAAATTATAAAATTTAATACAATAAAATAAAATCATATACTAGTAATTTCATTAAAATAATATGTTTTATTATATTAAGCAAATAAGATATTTTCTAACAATTTTTAAAAAAAAAAACTCATTCTATCTACTCCTATGTCATCAAATTAAGAATGAAAAGATTACAAGGAAGAAGATGAAGGAGGAAAAATTATACATGCAACAATGGTAGATCTGAAGCGGATGGGAGACTCTCAATCTCTCAAATATAGAGTAAAAATTAATATCTTCAATTGATTGATGCTAATGACTGATGAATGATATTGTCGAAACCATTTTTTGTTGAAAAGCGGGCCGACTTTAAAATACAAAAACCGAGTCGCCACCAATCTTTTTTGAAGTGTGATTGGGCCACTTATAAAACATTTTGGTCTACGAATTTTAAGAAAATGGGCTCGGGAGTCGGTTACGCACGAGGAAGGGTTAGCACCCTCGCAACGCCCAAAATTGGTACCGTATTAATTGATTAATGTCCTTAATATCAAAAATTAAAAAAATATTTTAAAATATGAATCTTTTAAAAACGTTTGGATAACTCACATTGGATATCGAAACTCTCTTGTTTCGAAAAGTTGAAATACCACATCCAGCACGATAGGACACGGTGTTTCAAACTATCGATACTAAGATCATTTCATGATTTTTAAAAGGATATTTCACTATTTGGCCAAACCAAAAATCGAAACCCAGCACGATTGGGCACGATTCCTTGAATTTCCAATCATGAAATATTGCCTTTATTTAAGAAACACAATAAAAGAATCTTTGAAGAATATTTAGTTGTTTGGATGAATAGAAAATCGAAACCCAGCACGATTGGGCACGAATCTCTCGAACTTCCAAACACGAAACATTGCCTTATCTAAAAAACAATCGGAATCTTTAAAGGATATTTAGTGATGTAGACGAATGAAAAATCGAAGCCCAGCACGATTGGGCACGATTTCCCGAACTTCCAAACACACAAAATTCTCTTTTTGAAACATTTTTTAAGTTTTTGGAGAAAAGCTAAAATAAAAACGTGGAAATGTAGACACGATGATAATAGGGAATGACAATAAATACTAAAAGAAAAAGACACTAGTATTACAATTATAAAAAACGATATATAACAAATAAAGTAGTGATAATAATGAAATATAAAACTAATAATAAATAATTAATAACGAATATATGGCAAAAAGTAATGATATTAACAGAATAACAAGTAAAAAAAAGGTTTCTTGATATAAAAATAATAGATGTAAAGGTAATAATATATAATAAGACACTAAAGTGAATCATAATATATATAATAATGGTATAATAGTATGTAATAAAATAATATGGTGATAAATATAATAATAAATATATTATAGTAATAATGATATATAGATGTAAAGTAATAGGGATAATAATAAAAGGATAGTAGTAATGTGATAACATAAAATAAAAGTAAGATTTAATAAATAAAATAATAAAATAACAATAAAATTAATAGCAATAATAATAAATAAAAGTAAGATTTAATAAATAAAATAATAAAATAACAATAAAATTAATAGCAATAATAATAAACTAATAGTAGTAAAGCAATAGTATATATATATAATAATAATAATAATAATAATATATAATATAATAATGTAAATAATATGATTGGAATAATAATAACATGTATAAAACAAAGTAAATAAAAAATTAAAAAAAAACTAATCCAATGGTAAAATAGCCAAAGATAAAGCGAAAAAGGACTAAACCGTATCAAAATCACAAGTTTTGGGGTAAAATCGAGGTAAAATAAAGGGAGGGACCGAATTGCGAGGCATGCGCAACCTATAGGATCAAAAGCGAAATAAAACCCAAACAAGATGCAGCGGATAAAATTGTAATGGGCGCAAAATTGAGGCCAAATTTTAAAACAATGAAAAGCGAAGGGATGCAATTAAAACATCAAGAAAAAGGAGGGCCAATAGCGGAATTTACCCATTTAGGGTGAAATTGCGATATCCACTTGCGAAGCAAGTAATGCGCTGGGCCCACATCCTTTAATGCTTAAAACCAAAAACCAAAATCATTCATTCATTTCTTTATCTGTTTAAAACCGGAAAAAAGAAAGAAACCGCCTCTTTCCTTCTTTTTTTTTTAGGGTTTCAATCCTTTTCCTTTCGAGGCCATTTTCTGTGCATCAAACAAAACCAAGACCCCAATCGCGAATCAACGGTGGCGGCCAAGGAGCCGGTGAGATCTTTTCGACTTTTCCTCTTTTTTTTAACTTTGTTTATTTTTCTTGAAAATTTTAATATACATACATATATATTGTACTTTTCTTGAAAAAATGAACAAGAATTTAGGAAAAAAAGCGAAATAAAAAACCCGAAGATTGAAAATAAACAAAATAAAGGGAAACCTTTTCTTTGTTTTTGATTCTATTCCTTGTGAAAATGTACTCTAGCTCTCAGATTCTATTTTTTTTGCGTAAATCCTATAAAACCCCCGTTACAATCATTTTTTTTCCTTTTATCCTAAAAACCCCCTAAAATAGAATAAAATCCAAACTACCATCTCCTTCCGTGTTGTATTGCTTCACGCTTTGTAGGTTCGACTACCGGAGGAGTGGATGCCACGATCGGAAGGCGTGGTGACGTGGCTCTGTTGGTGGTTGGGATTGCTATGCTAGGGTTTCTAGGAGAAAATTTTTTTGTGGGTTGTATTAGTTGTTGGGCTTTGGATTTGGGCCTGTTTATTGGATTGTTTTGTTTTATTGGTATTGGTGTGGGCCTCGGGCCAAAATTGGATCATCTGGTGCCCTCTTTGCTTGTTGTCGTAATGAGAACAAAGCAAAGATTCTAAAAGAGCCAATTTTGCCCGCTTTGTTGAGTCTTGACTTGACGTTTCTTTCCTTCAGGTAGCCTTTGCTTTAACCCACTACATCTTGGGGGCATAAGAATTTTATTTCAATCTACTCCATTATTGCTTAGGAGATAAGATTTGCTATTTTCGATCTGCTCCACTCCTCGCCATGGGATAAGATCGCCTCTTTAACTGTTACCCTCATCGCTAGGGAATTAAGGCTGGTGGCTTAAATCTGCTCCATCGTCGATACATGAAGATAAGATTCGTCATCTTCGATCCGCTCCACTCCTACTCGGTGGAGATAGGATCTGCATCTTTGGCCTGCTCCACTCCTACTCAGTGGAGATAAGGCTCCAGTCTTTCGATCTACTCTACTCCTGCTCAGTAGAGATAAGATCTGTTGTCTTCAATCCGCTCCTCACCTTTCGGTGGAGATAGGATCTACTACCTTAGCTCGCTCCACTCACCCGGTGGAGATAAGGCTTGATCTTCGATCTGCTCCACTCCCTTTCGGTGGAGATAAGATCTGCTACTTTCGATCCGCTCTACTCCTTGCTTAGTAGAGATAAGATCTGTTGTCTTCAATCCGCTCCACTCCTGCTTAGTGGAGATAGGATCTGCTATCTTTTAGCTCCCTCCACCTCGGTGGAGATAAGGCTTCAATCTTCGATCTGCTCCACTCCTGCTCAGTGAAGATAAGATCTGCTGCTTTTGATCTGCTCTACTCCTGCTCAGTAGAGATAAGATCTATACTTTCAGCCTGCTCCACTCGCTTTCGAGAGAGATAAGGCTTCAATCTTGATCTGCTCCACTCTGCTCGGTGAAGATAAGATCTGTTGCTTTTGATCTGCTCTACTCACCTTTCAAGAGAGATAAGATCTATACTTTCAGCCTGCTCCACTCCTTCTCAGTAGAGATAAGGCTTCAATCTTCGATCTGCTCCACTCCTGCTCAGTGGAGATAAGATCTGCTGCTTTTGGCCTGCTACCCTACTACTTAGGGAATTGAGGCTCAATGCTTTCGACCTGTTCCACTCCTACTCAGTGGGATAAGGTCTGATATTTTCAGCCCGTTACCCTACTGCTTAGGGAATTAAGGCTCAATGTTTTCGACCTGTTCCACTCCTGCTCAGTGGGATAAGGTCTACTATCTTTAGCCTGTTACCCTACTGCTTAGGGAATTAAGGCTCAATGTTTTCGACCTGTTCCACTCCTTTCGGTGGGATAAGGTCTACTATCTTAGCCTGTTACCCTACCGCTTAGGGAATTAAGGCTCATCGACTTGATCTGTTCCACCTTTCGGTGGGATAAGATCTCGCTATTTTGGCCTGCTACCCCACCGCTAGGGAATTAAGGCTCATCGACTTGATCTATTCCACTCGCCGGTGGGATAAGATCTGCTATTTTGGCCTGTTACCCTACTTGCTTAGGAATTAAGGCTCATCGACTTGATCTGCTCCACTCCCTCGGTGGGATAAGATCTCGCTATTTTGGCCCATTACCCTACCTGCTAGGGAATTAAGGCTCATCGACTTGATCTATTCCACTCTGCCGGTGGGATAAGATCTGCTATTTTTGGCCTACTACCCTACTGCTTAGGGAATTGAGGCTCAATGTTTTCGACCTGTTCCACTCCTGCTCAGTGGGATAAGGTCTGTAATTTTCTGTAACTCCCATCAATTTTGCTACATTGTCCTATGGGGAACCTACCTGTAGAATTGATTTCATGGGGTATATATTTATGCCAAATGATTAGGATGTCATGAAAAATGCTCCTAACCATGTGTATTATGAATATTATGAATGAATGCAAAATGTCATGAGAATGATCCATTTTTAACATTTGGGCTGTCATTGCTTATTGTTTACTAAGGTGATATCCCTGACGTATGTCTTCTTTGTTCAGCTGATACCTCTAACGGAGAATCGGAAGATGTTGTCACTGCTTAGTCCCTTTTCTCAAGTGCTCCGAGCCCTTTAAGCCTGGTTAGTTCTAAATAATTGTCCTGTTTCGGATTCTTGTATTATTTAGAGACTTTCAGAGTAATACACAAAACTTCTTTTGTGAAAGCATTATTAGTTCCATAATCATTATTTCAATGAAAAATGCTTGGAGAAGATCATAATAATGGACCAGAAAGAAATTAATTAGGAATATAGCTCGAAACAAATAAGATAGTAAATGCAATCAAGAAGGAAATTTATTGGTAGTGTATTTTGGAACGAGCAAATTAAGAATGGGTAAGATGGCAATTAGGTGCCCCAGATATCACCGACTGAGCTTCTTTGTTCAAACTTCTTGAGGACCATTTAAGCTCAATATATGTTTAGGGGATTTAGAGTACTTTGTCGATGCCCTAAGATGTAACATACTTCCTCGTTGTCAATTCAAGCGTGGCAAAACTACTGTATGCCCCATCATGATTTGATCACAACTTGAGCCGCCTTTTTCGGGTTTTCAACTCAAAGCCCCTTTGGTCTCAAAGTGCCCTTTGCAGGTTTTCACCTTGGCCTCTCCATTTTTTTTTTTTTGGATTCAAGATGCCTTTTGTGGGTTTTCATCTTGGCCCACTTTCAAGCGAAGTACTTCTTGACTGAGTCTGCATTAATTGGATTTGACAGACTTCTGCCGTCCATCTCGGCTAGCATCAAAGCTCGTCCAGAAAAGGCCTTCTTTACAACATAAGGTCCTTCCCAATTAGGCATCCACTTCCCCCCAAAGTCCTTTTGCATATGGAGGATCTGTTTCAATACCAAGTCTCCTTCATGGAATACTGAGGCGGACTTTCTTATTGTAAGCTCGTATCATTCGCTTCGCATGCTTGACCATGGTGAATGGCTTTTAGCCACTTCCTCGATCGATTTGATCGGTCATCAGAGAGTGAACCCATTTCGCTTCGTCCAACTTCAGTTCCGACCAAATCTAAAGAGTAAGAATTTCAACTTCGATGGGCAAGACTGTATCCATCCATAAACCAATGAGAAGGATGTTGCCTCGGCGGACGTCCTTGCCAACATTCGAGAAGCATAGAGGGTAAATGGTAACTAGTCTATGCCAATATTTACAGGTTTCCATCATCTTTCAAAATCTTTTTTTTTTTGGATAGTTTCTTTCTTTTCTTTTCTTCTTTCTTTCTTTTTCTTTTTCTTTTGTTTTCTTTTGTTTTTTTTTAAATTTGAACTTGAACTCGAAGTTGAAATTGAACTTGATGATTGGCCCTGTAACTTTGTCATAGGAACCGACCATCACCCTCTTAGTGGAATAATTGACAATCACGAAAATGAATAAGCGTCAACTAGATACTTTTGACGAAATCATCCCCGTAACATCTATGCCCCATGTATAGAAAAAGCATATAAGTCATGTCTTCTCAATTTGGCATTTACGGTAATACTGACGAAATCTCCCTTTCATGGTAGCCTCATCGTGCCTAGGCATATCTTGATGTGATCACACAAATACATCTTTGAATTCTTTGAATAACTCAATGTCGTCTTGCTTTGTTTCTACGGTAGGCAATGTTTCGATCTTCACTCCTTTCCCAGACTCATAATGTCCACTGACCCTTTGTACGATAGAGTCTATTTTCATTTTGTTTTCCCATCCTTAACAGATCGATGGGTAAGTTGTACTCTCTGACATCTTCAAAATATTCAGATCCTTTTAGACCCATTGTCGAAACCATTTTTTTTGTTTGGAAAACGGGCCGACTTTAAAAAAAAAGCGAGTCGCCACCAATCTTTTTGAAGTGTGATTGGGCCACTTATAAAACATTTTGGTCTACAAATTTTAAGAAAAGCGGGCTCTGGAGTCGATTACATACGAGGAAGGGTTAGCACCCTCATAGCGCCCAAAATTGGTACCGTATTGATTGATTAATGTCCTTGATATCGAAAATTAGAAAATATTTTAAAGAATGGACAAATGTTTGGATGACTCGTATTGGATATCAAAACTCTCTTGTTAGAAATCTTTGAGAGATCATGTCCAGTACGGTAGGACACGATGCTTCAAACTTTTGATCCCAAGATCATTTTACAATTTCAAAATACATGTAGTGCAATTTGAAAAGGGTATTTCACTATTTGGCTAAACTAAAATCGAAACCCAGCACGATTGGGTACGATTCTTTGGATTTCCAAACACGAAATATTGCCCTTATTTAAGAAATATGATAAAAAATCTGTGAAGGATATCTCGTTGTTTAGATGAACAGAAAATCGAAACCCAGCACGATTGGGCACGAATTTCTTGAACTTCCAAACACGAAACATTGCCTTATTTTCAAAAATATGATCAAGATCTTTAAAGGATATTTAGTGATCTAGACGAACGAAAAATCGAAACCCAGCACGATTGGGCACGATTTCCGAACTTCCAAACACACAAAATTGCCTTCGTGAAACATTTTTTAAGCTTTTGAAAAAGGAAAAATAAATAAATACGTGGAGATGTAGACACAATTGATAGGAATGACAATAATGAACACAAAAAAGGAAAAATACACCATAATATTATAATAAAAAATATGTGATAAATAAAGCAGCGGTAATAATAATAATAGTAATAATAATAATAATAATAATAATAAAGGAAAAAGTTTAACATAAAACAATATTAATAATAAAGCTAGTAATAATAGGTTTAAAAAATAAAATAATATTAATAAATAAAGATAATAATAATATTAAATGAAATAGTAATAATAAAAGAAAGAAAATCAAAATAATTTTGGCAAGAACGAAAATAATAGGAATACTAAAACAACAATGTAAATAATAAAAGTAATAAGAGTACTAATAATAATAACAAATATAATACTAATAATAAATATAATCATAGTCATAATAATATGTATATAATAATAATAATAATAATAATAAATAATAAGAAAATAAGATAATAATAGTATTAAATAAAACAGTAATAATAAAAATATTAAATATAATAATATATATAAATAGTAAAAATAACACTAAAAATGATAAAAATGACAGTAATAAAATAATAAACAAAAGAAAATAAGAAAAAGGGACTAAATTAAGCTAAAAATGAAAACTCGGGGCGAATTTTAAAGAAAATAGAAGGATTAGGGGGCCGAATTGCAACACGCGAGAAACCTAGGGGGCCAAAACAGCAATAAACCCTCCTACCAAACGGGGCGTTTAAACCGAGGACTTAATTGAAACTGGAAAGAAATTATTGGGCCACAATCAGGAATAAAAAAACCTGATTATGAAACCTCAAAAAAGCGGAGGGGCTAAACGCGCAATTAGCCCCTCCAAAGCAAAACACGCGGATCTTAGCCTGTCTTGGGTGGTCATGGGTTAGAGGCCCAAACGACGCTCGTTTGGCCTCGACCTGATGCCCAAAAGCTGCGTTTAATGTACACTATAAAAGCCAACACTCTTCAAAAAATCATTTTATCATTCTCTTCAAAAAAAAAAGAAAACTCTCTCAAATCCTCTCCCACCGATGGGACGCCGGCCACGTCCCGGCCCCCGGAGCCATGTCGTAAACACCGTTGTGTGATGGTAGAAAATCTGAAAAAGTAAGTTTTTTTAAAAAACTCCTATATATTTTTTTTTAAAAAAAGGAAATCCAAAAGCAGATTCGAAAAAGAAAAAAAATTAAAATAATAAAAATAAAAACGAAAAAGGAAAAAAAATTGAACTTTTGCTTTTTTGTATTTCTCTCTGAACTGTTTCTGTTACAGTATTTATTTTTCTTTTTTTTCTCTCCCAAAAACCCTAATCCCCCCTATTTTGATTTCTGTTGCGGCTTTTATAGCCTCTATTTTACAACCGATTTGTTTCCTGTTTTGTAGGTTCGTGGTAGATCTGGTTTCTAACGTGGCACCGTGGTGGCGCGAGTTGCGGACGTGACCGTTCGGAGGTGGATCTTGCTGGCGCAGGTCGTGCGGCGCTAGGACTCTCCACCGACTTAGGGTTTTTTCCTTCTTTGGGTTTGGGCCAGTTTTGGGCCTTTTATTCTTTTTGGTTATTGGGCTCCGAGTTTTTTTAAAAATTGGGCCTTACAGCTGCCCCTCTTTGCTCATTGTCGTGCAACGAGAATAAAGCAAAGACTTTAAAAGGACCAATTTTGCCCTAGCTTGTTCGATCTTGACTTCTTGATGCTTCCTTTTCCGGTAGCTTTATTCCACCCTTCGCATTCGGAGGTGTGGAAGTTTTGTTTCGATCTACTATCTTTGCTTTGCTCCACTCCCTTTCGGTGGAGATAAGGCTTGCTATCTTCGATCTGTTCCCCTCGCTTAGTGGGGATAAGATCAGATTCTTCGATCTACTCCATTGCCGATACATGGAGATAAGACTGTAACTTTCGATCGCTCCACTCTCGCTTTCGGTGGAGATAAGATCCGTATCTTCAGCCTGCTCCACTCCTGTTCAGTGGAGATAAGGCTTCAATCTTCGATCTGCTCCACTCCTGTTCAGTGGAGATAAAATCTCTGCTTTCGATCTGCTCTACTCACTGCTCAGTAGAGATAAGATCGGTCATCTTCAATCCGCTCCACTCCTGCTCAGTGGAGATAGGATCATCGTCCTTAGCTCGCTTCACTCCCCGCCGGTGAAGATAAGGCTTCAATCTTTGATCTGCTCTACTCACCTTTCAGAGAGATAAGATCACATTATCTTCAATCCGCTCCACTCCTTTCGGTGGAGATAGGATCTACTATTTTTACTTTGCTCCACTCCCTTTCGGTGAAGATAAGGTGGAATCTTGATCTGCTCCCTCACCTTTCGGTGGAGATAAGATCTGCTACTTTCGATCTGCTCTACTCACCTTTCAGTGAGATAAGATCTGTTATCTTCAATCCGCTCCACTCACCTTTCGGTGGAGATAGGATCTACTATCTTTAGCCTGCCCTCCTGCTTTCGGTGAAGATAAAGGTGGAATCTCGATCTGCTCCCTCTCGCTTTCAGTAGAGCTAAGATCATTATCTTTAATCCACTCCACTCACCTTTCGGTGGAGATAGGATCTACTATTTTAGTCTACTCCACTCCTACTCAGTGGAGATAAGACTTATCCTCGATCTGCTCTACTCTTGCTCAGTAGAGATAAGATCTGCTTGCCTTCAATCCGCTCCACTCTCGCCGGTGGAGATAGGATCTACTATCTTTAGTCTGCTCCCACCTCGCGGTAGAGATAAGACTTGTCTTCGATCTGCTCTACTCCTCTTTCCAGAGAGATAAGATCTGCTGCTTCAATCCGCTCCACTCACCTTTCGGTAGAGATAGGATCTACTATCTTTAGCTCGCTCCACTCGCCGGTGGAGATAAGGCTTCAATCTCGATCTGCTCTACTCCCGCCAGAGAGATAAGATCTGCTCTCGATCTGCTCTACTCACCTTTCGGTAGAGATAAGATCTCGTTGTCTTCAATCCGCTCCACTCCTCCTTTCGGTGGAGATAGGATCTACTATTTTAGTCTGCTCCACTCTGCTTTCGGTGGAGATAAGACTTGTCTTCGATCCGCTCTACTCTCGCTTCAGAGAGATAAGATCTGCCTTCAATCCACTCCACCTCGCCGGTGGAGATAGGATCTACTATCTTTAGCTCGCTCCACTCTTGCTCGGTGGAGATAAGACTTATCTTCGATCTCGCTACTACTCCTCGCCAGAGAGATAAGATCTGCTTGTCTTCAATCTGCTCCCTCACCGCTCGGTGGAGATAGGATCTACTATCTTTAGTCTGCTTCCTCTCGCTTTCGGTGGAGATAAGACTTGTCTTCGATCTGCTCTACTTACTCGCTCGGTAGAGATAAGATCTGCTTTGCTTCAATCCTCCCACCTGCTTCGGTGGAGATAGGATCTACTATCTTTAGTCTGCTCCACTCGCTTTCGGTGGAGATAAGGCTTCAATCTCCGATCCGCTTACTCTCGCCAAGTAGAGATAAGATCTGCTGCTTCAATCCGCTCCACTCCTGCTCAGTGGAGATAGGATCTACTATCTTTAGCCTGCTCCACTCCTGCTCAGTGGAGATAAGGCTTCAATCTTCGATCTGCTCCACTCCTGCTCAGTGGAGATAAGATCTGTACTCTTCTGTAACTCCTATCAACTTTGCTACATTGTCCTCTGGGGAACCTACCTGTAGAAGTGATTTCATGGAGTCTATGCATATGTCGAATGATTAGGATGTCATGAAAGATGATCCTAATCATATGTATCATGAATGTTATGAATGGATGCAAAATGTCATGAGAATAATTCATTTTTAACACTTAGGCTGTTATTGCTTGCTACTTATTAAGGTGACCCCTGACGTATGTCTTCTCATTCGGTGATACCTCTAACAACTAATCCAAGATGTAATCCTTGCTTAAACCCTTATCTCAAGTCTCGAGCCCTTTTAAGCACTGGTTAGTTCTAAAAATTATCCTGTTTTGGATTCTTGTATTTTTAGAAACTTTTGAGTAGTGCATAAAACTTCTTTTGTGAAAGTATTATTAGTTCAATAATCATTATTTCAAAGAAAATGCTTGAAACAAGACTATAGAAATGAATAAAACTGAAATTTATTCGGGATAAAACCCGTGAAAATGGGTTGAACAAGGAAAACAAAGTCCATTAGGGTGCAATATGAATAAGAATGGTATTGATGCCCAGATATCACCGATCGAGCTTTTAGATGTACTTCTTGAAGACCTCTCTGAGTTCAACATGTGTCTAGAAGATCCATGGTACTTTGTAGATGCCCCAAGACGTAACATATCTCATCATTGTTAATGCAAGTATAGCGAAATTACTGTATGCCCCCTCACAAGTTGATCATACTTTGAGCTGCCCTTTTTTGGGTTTTCAACTCAAAGCCCCTTTGGTCTCAAAGCGCCCTTTGCGGGTTTTCGCTTTGGCCTCTCCGGTTTTTTTTTGAACTCAAGATGCCCCTTTGTGCATTTTCATCTTGGTCCACTTTCAAGCGAAGTATTTCTTGATCGAGTCTGCTTTAATCGGATTTGGCAGACTTGTGCCGTCCATCTCGGCTAGTATCAAAGCTCCTCCGGAAAAGGCCTTCTTTACAACAAAGGGTCCTTCCCAATTAGGCATCCACTTTCCCCTGAAGTCCTTTTGCATAGGGAGGATCTATTTCAATACCAAATCTCCTTCATGGAATACTCTGGGGCGGACTTTCTTATTGTAAGCTCGCATCATCCGCTTCTGGTACAATTGACCATGGCGAATAGCTCTTAGCCTCTTTTCCTCAATTAGATTCAGTTGATCATATCGAGATTGAACCCATTACGCTTCATCCAACTTTAGCTCGACAAAACCCGAGTGAAGGGATCTCAACTTCAATAGGCAAAGCGCTTCCATCCCATAAACCAACGAGAAAAGAGTTGCCCGGTAGAGGTTCTAACCGATGTTCGATAGGCGTAGAGGAAAGCGATAACTTTTCATGCCGATCCTTGTAGGTCTCAACCATTTTCCCCACAATTCTCTTGATATTTTTATTAGCGCCTCAATCGCTCCATTCATCTTGAGGCGATATGGCGACGAGTTATAGTGCTTAATGTTGAATCGATTGCAGACTTTCGCTATCGCTTTATTGTTCAAGTTTAGTGCATTGTCGGACACGATCCTTTACGGCATCCGTAGCGACATATGATCTCCTTCTTCAAAACTTGCTAGCTGTCGTCTTCGTGATATTAGCATATGAAGTCGCCTCTACCCATTTGGTGAAGTAATCAATGACCACGAAGATGAAACGATGTCCATTAGAAGCTTTCGGTGAGATTGGCCTAATGACATCCATGCCCCACATTGAGAAAGGCCATGGAGAAGTCATAACATGAAGAGGTGAATGAGGCACATGGATCTTGTTTCCATAAACACGCACTTATGGCACTTCTTGGCATAACGAATGCAGTCTTCTTCCATCATGGACCAGTAATACCCGAATCTCATGATTTTCCGCCATCGTAAACCCATTGGCATGTGTTCCATGAGACACCATCATGGACTTCTTCGAGATTTTTCTAGCTTCAAGACATTCACACATCCGAGCAACACTTGATCCCTCCTCTTTTATCTGGGATCTCTCCATCGGACATAGTCATTGGCAAGTCTTCTCAATGTTTTCTTATCATTTTGATCGCTTGATCGGGATATTCATGGCTTTTCACATATTGCGAATATCATAGTACCAAGGATGATCATCTCTCCTCCTCTTCGTCAATATTGAAACAATGAGTGAGCCTCACAAATACTCATTTGGATAGGCTTCATACCCTCCGCTCATTCACTTTGATCATAGAAGCTAGAGTGGCCAAAGCATCGACCATCCGGTTTTCATCACGCGGGAGGTAAAGAATGTGATATCATCAAACTCCTCAATTAGTTCCAAGACTAACTTTCGATAGCTGATCAGTTTGGGATCTCTTGTTTCTCATTCTCCTTTGAGCTGATATATTACAAGGGCAGAGTCTCCGTATACCTCTAAAGCCTTAACTTTGTGGTCTATGGTCGCTCGGATCCCCATGATACACGCCCGTGATTACGCCATGTTGTTTGTGCAATCAAGTCCAACTTGCAAGTGAATGGATAGTGTTCTCCATTTGGGGATACCGGATCGCCCTAATTCCATTACCAACGGCATTTGATGCTCCGTCAAAGTTCGTCTTCCAGGGACGATCTTCTAAGATATCTTCTTCAATTGTAGCTACGAACATCAGATCTTCATTAGGAAAATCAAAATTAAGGGGCTCGTAATCATCTAGTGCCCTGCTGGCTAAGAAATCTGCTATTGCACTCCCCTTCACCGCTTTCTGGTTCACATAGACAATGTCGAACTCAGAGAGCAAAATTTGCCATTGGGCCATTCTTTCATTCAGGGCCATCGACTCCATCATGTATTTCAGAGGGTCCAATTTTGAGATTAACCAAGTCGTGTGGTACAACATGTACTGCCTCAATCTCCGAGTTATCCAGACCAATGCACAACACAATTTTTCAATTGGCGAGTATCTCATTTCACACTCGGTGAATTTCTTACTGAGGTAGTATATCGCTCTTTCTTTCCTCCCTGTCTCATCGTGTTGGCCTAGCACACATCCCATTGAGTTATCGAACACTGTCAGATACAAAATCAAGGGTCTATCAGGACTGGGAGGCATTAACACTGGGGTGTTAGACAAATATTGTTTAATCTTGTCAAACACCCTCTGGCATTCATCATCCCAAATGTCTGGATTGTGCTTCTTAAGAAGACGGAATATTGGATCACATTTCTCAGTCAATTGTGAAATAAATCGAGCGATGTAATTCAATCTCCCTAGAAAACCTCGGACTTCCTTACGAGTCTTGCGGCGGAGGCAATTTTTGTACGGCCTTGACTTTATCCGGATCTACTTCGATTCCTTTTGCACTGACCACGAAACCCAATAGCTTCCCTGATCGAGCCCCGAAGGTACATTTGGCTGGATTGAGCTTCAGCTGAAATTTCCTCAATCTCAGGAATAGCTTCCTCAATACTTGCACATGCTCCCCTTCCGTTTGAGACTTTGCGATCATGTCGTCGACGTAGACCTCAATCTCCTTATGCATCATGTCATGAAACAAGGTTACCATAGCCCTTTGGTATGTTGCTCCCGCATTCTTTAACCCAAATGGCATCACTTGGTAACAAAAGGTTCCCCATAAGGTTATGAAGGTAGTCTTTACCATGTCCTCAGGATGCATCTTTATTTGATTGTATCCCGAGAAACCGTCCATGAAGGAGAAAAATGAAAACCCCGCCGTGTTATCCACTAAAGTGTCAATGTGAGGTAGTGGGAAGTTGTCTTCTGGGTGGCCTTATTTAGGTCCCCAGAATCGACACACATCCGGACTTTTCCATCCTTTTGGGGACGGGAACCACATTGGCTACCCATTCTGAGTAATTTACTACTCGTAAGAACCCAGCATCAAATTGCTTCTTGACTTCTTCTCTTATCTTTACTGTGACATCGGGTCTCATCCTTCGAAGCTTCTGTTGGACCGGCTCGCATTCTCTTTTTATGGGGATACGGTGTACCGCAATATCAGCACTCAACCCTGGCATGTCTTGATATAACCACGCGAAGACATCTTTGAACTCTAGCAGAAGTCTAATGAGGTCCTGCCTTGTTTCATGGGTTATGCAGGTACCGATTTTCACTTCTTTCCCATCCTCTAGAAGCACCTTTTCAATTGTCTCTTCGTGAGGTAAAATCAGCTTCTCCTCCCGCTCTACCATCCTTAACAAATCCGGGGATAAATCATAATCTTCGTCATCTGTAAAGTCCTGAGATCCCTCTGGGCACGTGTCCTGCTCATAAGGGAATTCTGAGTTCATAGCAGTGTCACTCATGACGTCGATATCAGGGGACCTATGGTAGGTATAAAAGAATATTCAATGAAAATGAATTTAAGGATGACTTATTTATGCGTTATGATTATGAATGGAGTGGAACAGAAGTAGAAGAATAATTGCACGAAATGGAAAGAAAATGCATTTCTTATTGAAAATAATGATGCGTGAACATGCCTATTTCACAAAAAAATTCTTATTGTTCCTAGGCTTGAAACAACAAGTGTGTTTTGAACATTACTCTGTTTTATTCCTAAAAACTACAGGAATTTCTTCCGATCCGAGTTGTCCGAACACTTCCAGTTCGTAAGGCGAATACCCGCCAAGTTTCTTCTTCTCGAACTTCCTTGAGACACGACGTTGATGTTCAAACTTCGCATCATGTCTTGTTTGTTTCCTCATTCATGTCCTCCCATCTGAATGAATAATCCTCCCGACACGAATGAATTAGATATATGGGAAAGGTCATTGAACCCCACTCAATCTTAGCACCATTCAATCGTGCCCTTCGTCTTTCACGCCTCTCTCTAGCTCCTCCTTTCTCCGTCTGTATCAGTCCATACCCTAGACCAAAGTGATCCTGCTTGTCAACCAACCCTGGCACTCTGACTAGACCCTGGAGATATTTTCCAAGTCCTCTCCGGGCATTGCTCCTTTTCCCATTGTCAAACTGTAGGCCCATCCTCGTTGCTTCAGAGAGTTTGGGCACCGGGATCTTACTTCCTTCACTTATAAAAGTCGCATTTACAAACTCTAACGACCTGAAGGAGCACTCTATGGCCTCCGCATCATTCTCTATGTACGGTGCATCACTAGTAACGGATGCGATGATATCCTCCTCTCAGATTTATAGTTATCAACCGCCCTCGTTACTAATTTCAACTTTTGGTGCAATGACGATGGTACAGCTCGTTGAGTGGATCCACGGCCTCCCAATAAGCAATTATAAGAAGGCTTGATGCTCATCACAAGGAAATCTACCTCGTATGTATTTGGCCCAATTAGGAGAGGTATCTCAATCCTCCCCATTACTTCTCTCTCGGTGCCATCGAATGCTCTCACTATATTTTGGCACGTTTTTATGTGAGAGCTGTCTACAGGTAACCTGTCTAGTGTAGACAGGGGTAAAACATTCAGTGTCGAGCCATTGTCAATTAATACCCCTGGCAGTGTATACCCTTTGCATCGGGTAGTGATGTGCAATGCCTTGGTAGATCCCCTGCCCCCCGGCGATATTTCATCATCACTGAACGAGATGAAATTATCTGCGCTCATGTTATTTACAAGACGATCCAGCTTATTTACCGAAATGTCATCAAGAACATAATCGGTTCAATGCTTTCATTAACGCACTACGGTGTCCCTACGAGTTTAGCGATAAAGTCAATCTGGATGTGCTTGTCACCGCTTGTGTATGCTGTTCCACAACACTGTACTCAACGTGCTTGAGAACTTCAAGAACTCCCCGGCCTCATCCTCTGTTACTGGTTTATTAACAAGTGGTCCTGTCTTCTCATCTCCCCTTCTCGTCATAGAGGACTCAGCTTCTGGGTCGGGTATGCTGGCCGAATTCTTTTTCTCGAGAACTGTCATAGTGCAATTGTAATTCCAAGGTACCCTCTTGTCATCTTTATAAGGAAAAGTCACCAGTTTCTGAATTACAATCTTCGGTGTATTCGTAGAAGGCGAGATTACAGGTTTTCTGATTACGACCCTCGGTGCCACCTTCACTCCGGCCTCGTCGACCCCTGGCCGCGTGATAATCACACGTGGGTGATTGACTTTAAGGATCCTTTCTGTTGACCCTCCTTCTGTGGAACATACATTCTCTCTTTCTACCAAGTCAAAGAACTCCACTCTTTATTATCCATTAGCCCTTGTACTAGGGCTCTAAATTGATTACATTCTTTGGATTTCATGGCCTTCCTTGTCATGGAACTCACGGTAGTTCCTTGTATCCGGAGATCTGCTTACATTCTCTTGCGAACTAGCCCAACCTTCGCATTTCTTTCCAAACCATTCTCAGCGGAGTTCGACCTCGACAATCTCTGTTTGAACCTCCTCCCCTGTTTTCAACTATCTCGTTTACCCATTATCGGCATTCTTGGCAGCGGATTTCCTCCACCGGTGGGTCTTTGAAGTCACGACCCGCCTTGATAAGTCGCTCAACTAGCCTTTTGAATGAAGTACGCTTCTATCGAGTGACCTACTACATCCGCATGGTACTCACATCGAGCGTTTGTGTCATACCACTTAGGATATGGAGGTTGCAATGCTTCAAGTAAAATGGGGACACGGCATGCGATCGAATAAAGTCTTATACAACTCCTTATATGTCACCGGTATAGGAGTAAATTGGAATCTTTCAGTCCTCTGTCTCGTATTGGGCTCTTGTCTTGGTCGGGCCTGCTGGCCCACAGCTACAACTCTCGGTTGGGTGATAGTAACGGTTTAGGATAACCCGAGCTTATATTCCCCACTTCAGCTTTCCTTTTCTTCGGTGCGGCTCTTCTTGTGCTCTCTCCGGCCTCTATCTTCCCACACCTGATTGCGTTCTCTATCATCTCGCCTGACATCACCATGTCCGCGAAACTCTTAGTCGTGCCTTCCAACATGTGGTTAATGAACGGTGCCTTCATGGTATTGATGAAGAGCATGGTCATTTCCTTTTCTAGTAATGGTGGCTGGACCTGCGTAGCGACCTCCCTCCACCTTTGGGCGTACTTTCTGAAGCTTTCACTTGGCTTTTTCTCCATGTTTTGCAATGTGATCTGTCGGTGCTATATCGGTCACATGGTAGTAATGCTTGATGAAAGCTGCGCCAAATCTCTCCACGATTTGATTTGGGTACAACTCAACCGGTTATACCATTTCTTTGCA
This sequence comes from Gossypium rotundifolium, assembly GCA_025506655.1. Lineage (NCBI taxonomy): Eukaryota > Viridiplantae > Streptophyta > Magnoliopsida > Malvales > Malvaceae > Gossypium > Gossypium rotundifolium. The sequence goes on from CP106727.1 coordinate 194,916,247, forward strand.
GCCCCAATCGAGACTATCCTAAAGCAATGGATCAACAATCTGGTCATTGTTGACATATCCTGTCATTCTTCGACAGAACATCGTAATATGGGCCTCAGGCGCCTAGTCCGTTGTACTTTTCAAATTCGCATCTTGAACTTTGGAGGAAGTACTAAATCTGGGACTAGACTCAGCTTCTTAGCATCCACTTCACATTGGTGATCAGCACTTTCCAATACTCGAAACTTCTCTTCCAGCCATTTGCATCGTTCCTCGAACTCTTTTGGAAGCTCTGCTTTTACTTTCTCCCTTCTACCGCCTCATGAAGCAGGACCATTGGTTTTACAGATTGACTTTGGGGTTAGAGCTCGAGTCTGGGAAATTTACCAAAGGTTTGAGTCTGCGGATTGGTCGAGGCTTGATATTGACCGACACTCTCGGTGGTTGCACTTAGGAACTTATCGGGGCGGGCCGGAGGTAAGTAAAATCTTCATTATCTTCTCGGTATCGACCATAGGCATTTTTCCGTTTCAGCCCTCCGGTCAACAAGCGTGTTAGGTGGCTCATCATGCTTCTCTGGGATTCCACATTTGATCCCTCATATCTGTTGGATCTTGGTTAAGCGCTCTTGCATCCGAGCTGCAGTTGGTCTTGCATCTCTTTCTGCATCTGTTCCAACTTTTCTATCCTTTGATCCATTGCTCTCGTCTTTTTTCGAGTGTAATAGCGGTGTTCCAGGATAACTATAGCTTGACCTCTAGTTAATAGGGTTGTCTTATAATATTTAATGCAAATGTAGTGATGCAGTGCCAATGCATGAAATGTAATGCACATGAATGAATGCAAAAATAAAAAGAGTCGATTCTGATTCAATTTCTTTTAGAATACTCATTGAAAAAGACAAAATCCTTTACATAAAACAAAGTCACATATACGACCTAGCCCTTATGCCCAAAGTTTTGACTTTTTCAAGAAGAGAGGCTAACTCTCGACCCTGATCTGACTTTGACTCATAAAATGTACTTAACACATCAGCCTGAACTGCTAAGGTTTATAGATGATCAGCCACCTCTCGTATCTGAACCACAGCTTCGCCCATAAGGTAGTCTCTTTCTCTGACTTGGTTACGAGATCGTTGAAGTTGTTCTTTCTCTCATTTGGTTATCTCGCCTCTAATAGTTGGATCCGAGCTCATTGTTTTGCAAAGATTGTTTGAGTTCCACCACCTTTCCTTCAATTCTTCAATCGGCTTAGGCTTGATTCCAACTTCGCCGTAGAGTTGTGACTTTGACACAATGCCTTCTCTAATTCTGCTACTCGAGCCCTTAGCATCTTATTTTCACTTTGGCTCTCCCCTGCCGTCTTTTTCAGGGCATCCTTTTGTGCTTGAACCCTATGAAATCTCTTCTTCCACTGGTCGACTTTGGTCTTCTCTTCCTGAACTTCTTGACGCCATTGTTCTGAGGTTTTACCCAGCCCAGCAGTCCTCATCGATAGATGCAACTTCTTGTAGTCGGTCTTCAAGCTATCCAAATCTTCTTCGGCCTTCCTTTTTCCTTTCCTCAGCTTCTCAGCCTCTGATTTTTGGATATCAATATCTAACATCAGATTCATTTTTTCCCCTTCTAGTTGTTCTATCTTTTTCCCTAACTCTGAATTTTTACTTTCAAAGTCCTGCTTCATGATCTCCAACTCGGAAGGACTACTTGCGTATTCTTCTATCGATCGAAAGCGACTTCCGTGCGGTAGGGAATATTATCGTTCACTCTTACGCTCCGCCATGTGTTATATTTGAGAGTTACCATTGGATTTATAGCAACTCTTTTCATTCGGTGAATCTGCTTCCATGCATCAGAAACTTCTCGAACTCTTTTCTTACAATTATTCCCACTATACGAGAATTCAAACTGAGCTAACCCATGCGTTATCGGTATAAACTGTCTTGATTGGTATTGCCTTAGCACGAGCAAAGGAGCATACCCAACAGCTCTCTAGATCCCTAACAGAGGAACCCAATCATAACTCCCACACCGGTAGAGAATTTCATCGGGAACAAACCAAGGAGCTCTCCATTCCACATCCTTTTCCTGAAGATTCTGAAGAAGCGCGATCCAGTTCTCTTCTACTATGTCATCTCTCCAAGGCGCGGTGGCCAACTCCTTTAATGGGGAGTAATTTACAAAAAAGACCCGACAAGAATTTCTATCTACTTTTCAGAAATGGCTATGGAACCACCCCAACAATAGTTGTGCGCATCCCATGAATCTTCCTCACCTGCTCTCCGGCAAGACGAGTTCAAAGATCTAAATGTTTCGGCGAGAATCATTTGGTATCGGCATAACCCCTTTGTCAAGACGATCGAACAAATCAATAATCGCTTCGCCCACATGCCTCAAAGCCTTGGGAAAAATTACCAAACCATAGATACTTAAGGCAAAATGTCGACTTTCCTCTTCACATCTGGGTGGGCCACCATCAGTCCTCAAGCTTACCCAAGGAATGCATTTCCTTCACCCTTCTCTTGAATTCGTGCCATGACCCTTTGTTTCGCTCATCCCGGTGATGCTCATCACTTCTTTACAAAAGTCGGTGCATTAGCGGCCCTGAAGTAAATTTTGTTGACCTGAGCCCTTTGACTGCGAAGCAAAGCCGTATATTCCTCCACGGTAGGCACCAAGTCCACTTCTCCAAATGTAAAACAGCTATAAGCGGGATTCCAATATTGAGACATAGCCCGAAACAAGTGTTTGTCCACTCTGATGTCGAGTAAGTAAGGTAGATCACCATAATTAGTGTAGAACAGTTGCCTAGTTGCTTCGTCCCAACCAGCCCATATATCTCTTAATTCTTGTAGCTCATTCTGTGTCACACTGATACGAGTGAAGTCCAATAATTCTGATGTGTAGCCTTCAGTTAGGCTATCCCCCTTCTCAAGCTGTGTCTTCTCTGACCATATACGCACGGCCGCATTATCCTCTACTTTATCAAGGAATCCGTCCCCCATAATAAGTATTCTAACTTAGTAATTAAAACAGGAATTGACGCCTTTTAAGTATGAAATGACATGCAAATATGACCAAAATAAAATAAGTTAGTATTATATAAAAGTAACCAAAGCAAGTGAAAAAAAAAAATGTCTAACCACTACATTGGTAGCCACTAAGGTTTGGCATGGCTCTACCTAGGGTGGGCTCCTAAGGTTCACTATATGTGGTTTGGTTCTAAAGAAAGAAAAGGGTACCTGAACCAGCAGATTCCTCAATCATCACCCATTATAGGCTCATATAGATCGAATTCGGTTTAGGGGAATACATTTCCCTATGGCCATACGGAGGTGAAAACCTCACGGAACCATAGGTACGGATGTATCCCGGAAGCAGTCCCCTAGCCCATGCGGAGGTGAAAACCTCACGAAGATATAGATTTTTGCTCCCACTTAAGGGTGTGACCACAACGGTCATGCAATATGAATGCCAAAATATTCTATGTCTCACAAACCAAAGCGGTATATATGGCGATTACGAGACTCATACAACTGAAAAACGAAAAAATTTTATTTTTGATAAAAGGACATTAATCAACCAATTTTACGACTTGACTCTCTTATTGGTCCCGATGAGTCGCCAAGTCGTCGAAACCATTTTTTTGTTTGAAAAGCGGGCCGACTTTAAAAAAAAACGAGTCGCCACCAATCTTTTTGAAGTGTGATTGGGCCACTTATAAAACATTTTGGTCTACTTAATTTTAAGAAAGCGGGCTCAAAGTCGATTACACATACGAGGAAGGGTTAGCACCTCTCAACGCCCAAAATTGGTACCGTATTGATTGATTAATGTCCTTGATATCGAAAATTAGAAAATATTTTAAAGAATGGACAAATGTTTGGATGACTCGTATTGGATATCAAAACTCTCTTGTTCCGAAATGCTGAGAGATCATGTCCAGCACGATAGGACACGATGCTTCAAACTTTCGATCCCAAGATCATTTTACAATTTCCAAAATACATGTAGCGCAATTTGAAAAGGGTATTTCACTATTTGGCTAAACTAAAACCGAAACCCAGCACGATTGGGTACGATTCTTTGGATTTCCAAACACGAAATATTGCCCTTATTTAAGAAATATGATAAAAAAATCTGTGAAGGATATCTCGTTGTTTAGATGAACAGAAAATCGAAACCCAGCACGATTGGGCACGAATTTCTTGAACTTCCAAACACGAAACATTGCCTTATTTTCAAAAATATGATCAAGATCTTTAAAGGATATTTAGTGATCTAGATTTAACGAAAAATCGAAACCCAGCACGATTGGGCACGATTTCCCAAACTTCCAAACACACAAAATTGCCTTCGTGAAACATTTTTAAGCTTTTGAAAAAGGAAAAAAATAAATACGTGGAGATGTAGACACAATTGATAGGAATGACAATAATGAACACAAAAAAGGGAAAAATACACCATAATATTATAATAAAAAATATGTGATAAATAAAACGAATAAGGTAATAATAATAATAATAGTAATAATAATAATAATAATAATAAAGGAAAAAGTTTAACATAAAACAATATTAATAATAAAGCTAGTAATAATAGGTTTAAAAATAAAAATAATATTAATAAATAAAGATAATAATAATATTAAATGAAATAGTAATAATAAAAGAAAGAAAATCAAAATAATTTTGGCAAGAACGAAAATAATAGGAATACTAAAACAACAATGTAAATAATAAAAGTAATAAGAGTACTAATAATAATAACAAATATAATACTAATAATAAATATAATCATAGCCATAATAATATGTATATAATAATAATAATAATAATAATAAATAAATAATAAGAAAATAAGAAAATAATAGTATTAAATAAAACAAGTAATAATAAAAATATTAAATATAATAATATATATATAAATAGTAAAAATAACACTAAAAATGATAAAAAATGACAGTAATAAAATAATAAACAAAAGAAAATAAGAAAAAGGGACCAAATTAAGCTAAAAATGAAAACTCGGGGCGAATTTTAAAGAAAATAAAAGGATTAGGGGGCCGAATTGCAACACGCGAGAAACCTAGGGGGGCCAAAACAACAATAAACCCTCCTACCGAAACGGGGCGCTTAAACCGAGGACTTAATTGAAACTGGAAAGAAATTATTGGGCCACAATCAGGAATAAAAAAAACCTGATTATGAAACCTCAAAAAAGCGGAGGGGCTAAACGCGCAATTAGCCCCTCCAAAGCAAAACACGCGGATCTTAACCCTCATGCTGGTCGGGTCATGGTCGAGGCCCAAAATGACGTCGTTTGGCCTCGACCTGATGCCCAAAAAGCCATTTAATGTACACTATAAAAAGCCAACACTCTTCAAAAAAATCATTTTATCATTCTCTTCAAAAAAAAAAAAAACAGAAAACTCTCTCAAATCCCCTCTCCCACCGATGGGACTCCGACCCACGTCCGGTCGCCGAGTCATTGCAGCCACCGTGCACTGTGGTAGGAAATTGAAAAAAGTAAGTTTTTTTTTTAAAAAAACTCCTATATGTTTTTTTTTTAAAAAAAGGAAATCCAAAAACAGATTCGGAAAAGAAAAAAATAAAAAAATAAAAAAAACGGAAAAGGAAAAAAAATTGAACCTTTGCTTTTTGTATTTCTCTAAACTATTTACATTATGATGTTTTTTTCTTTTTTTCTCCCAAAAAACCCTAATCTCCCCTTATTTTGATTTCTGTTGCGGCTTTTATAGCCTCTATTTTACAACCGATTTGTTTCCTGTTTTGTAGGTTCGTGGTAGATCTGGTTTCTAACGTGGCACCGTGGTGGCGCGAAAAGTGACGTGACTGCTCAGAGGTGGATCTTCTTTGGCGCAGGTCGTGCGGCGCTAGGACTCTCCACCGACTTAGGGTTTTTTTCTTATTTGGGTTTGGGCCAGTTTTTGGGCCTTTTATTCTTTTTGGTTATTGGGCTCCGAGTTTTTTTAAAAATTGGGCCTTACACCCATATTGCACTCAAAAGGGAGTCTGTAACAGCGTTGCTTATGTCCCGATATCTGGGTACCTATTGTAGGTACGAAGGTAAATTCCAAAGAACAAATGGTTCAAGATGATTATTTATAATGATGGATGAAAATGAAAGAACATTCCAAAGAACAAAAGAATATATAGTATGACATAGAAAAAAATGAGAAAATATTTGCTCGACATGAAACACAAACATGCATTTTATTGAAAATAAAGATGTTTGAACATGAGCCTATTTCACAAAAGATTCTTATTGTTTCTAGGCTTAAAACAACAAGTGTGTTTTGAACATTACTCTGTTAGCTCTAAAACTACAGGAGTTTCCTTCACAAATTCAATTATTCAAAACACTTGAGCTATTAGGGATAAACGCCCTAGGTTTCCTTCATTCGATCTCTCCTCGAATACGGCTTTGATGCTCAAGGCTTTTAACATGTCTTCTACCGCTTTCTTCATTTGTCATCCCCGTTTAGGAGGAATAATTCTTTCCGATATGAATACCTTAGATATATATGGAAAAGTAATTGATCCCCATTTGACCTCGGCGTCCTTCTTTATCGACTCACTTCCTATGGTACATACGCTTTTCCCTCCCGCAAAGTCAAAAACTCCACTCTTTATTATCCATTAGTCCTTGTACTAGGGCTCAATTCGCAAGATCTTTGGATCTCATGGCCTTCCTTGTTATGGAACTCACAATAGTTCCTCGATCCCGGATTTGCCCTTACGCCTTGTATGATTAAACCTCTTTCCACCATTCTTCTCGCACCTCTCTCATCGGGATTTTTATTTCGCAACGCTCAACTTGATTCTTTTTCTGCGCTCTCGATTATCGCATTCATCCCATTATCAATGTGGACTGGGTAACGGATTTTCTACAACAGCGATCATTGAACTCCACAATGCCCATTTTGATGAGCCTCTCGACTAGCTTTTTGAAAGGAAAGCAATTCTCTATCGGGTGTCCCACTATCCCCGCATGGTATTCACATTGAGTGCTTGCATTGTACCATTTAGGATATGGGGGCAATGGTTCGAGTAGACAGGGGCTACTACGTGTCGCCTAATAAAGTTTTATACAACTCCTTATACGTCACCCAGATAGGAGTAAATTGAATTTCTCATCCTTTGCCTCATGTTGGGCTCTTGTCTTGGTCGAACCACGCCCACGCCTACCGCTTCTCGGTTGGGTAATAGTAATAGGTTTAGGATAACCCAAGCTTATATTTCCTACTTCACCTTCCTTTTCTTCTGATGTCGCTCTTCTTGTGCTCTCTCCGCCTCTATCTTCCCACACCGATCGCGTTTTCTATCATCTCGCTCGACATCACCATGTTCATTTAAACTCTTAGTCGTGCCTCCTAACATGTGGTTAATGAAAGGTGCCTTTAGGGTATTGATGAAGAGCATGGTCATTTCCTTTTCTAGTAATCTGGTCGGACTCAAGTAGCGACCTCCCTCCATCTTTGGGCGTACTTTCTAAAGTCATCACTTGGCTTTTTCTCCATGTTTTGCAACGTGATCCCGTCGGTGCTATATCGGTCACATGGCCATAATACTTGATGAAAGCTTCGTGCCAAATCTCTCCACGATTTGATTTGGGTACAACTCAATGGTTGTACCATTTTGTCAGCAGCCCAATCGACTATCCTGAAAGCAATGGATCAACAACTGGTCATTGTTGACATATCCTGTCATTCTCCGACAGAACATCGTAATATGGGCCTCAGGACAGCTAGTCCCGTTGTACTTTTCAAACTCTGGCATCTTGAACTTTGGAGGAAGTACTAAATCTGGGACTAGACTCAGCTTCTTAGCATCCACTTCGCATTGGTGATCAGCACTTTCCAATGCTCGAAACTTCTCCTCCACCATTTGCATCGATCTTGAACTCTTTTTGAAGCTCGCTTTTACTTCCTCCCCTTCTGCCACCTCATCGAAGTCTGGGACTATTGGTTTTACCAAATTGACTTCGGGGTTAGAGCTCGAGCTCATGGGGAAGTTTTCAGCGTTGAGCACCGGATTGGTCTTGAAGTTTGATATTGACCGATACTCTTGGTGGTTGCACTTGGGAACTTGTTCGAGCCAGCCCGAGGGCAAGCAAAATCTTCATTATCTCCTCCAAGATCGACCATAGGCCTTTTTTCGCTTCTGTGCCCTTCACCACCAACCGTGTTAGGTGGCTCATCATGCTTCTCCGATTCCAAAGATTTGATCCTCATATCTGTTGGATCTTGGCTAACCGCTCTTGCATCCGAGCTTGTAGTTGGTCTTGCATCTCTTTCGCATTTGTTCTAACCTTTCCATCCTTTGATCCATTGCTCTCGTCTTTTTCCGAGTGTAATAGCGGTGTTCCGTGATAACTATAATATGACGCCTAGTTAATAGGGTTCTTTATGATATTAAATGCACATGATGCGATGTGATGCTAATGCATGATATGAATGCAAAAATAAAAAGTATCGATTCGGTTCAATTTCTTTTAGAAAACTTATTTAAAAACAAAATCCTTTACATAAAATAGAGTCACATATACTACCTATCCTTCTCAAGTCGACCATATACACACAAACAGCATTATCTTCTACTTTATCAAGGAATTCGCTCTTCATAACAAGCCTTCTAACTTAGTAATCAAAACACCTTTTAAGTATGAAATGATATGCAAACATGGCCAAAATAAAACAAGTTAGTATCGCATAAAAGTAACCAAAGCAAGTAAAAAATGTCAAACCACTACATAGGTAGCCACTAAGGTTTAGCATGGCTCTACCTAGGGTGGGCTCTTGAGGTTCACTATATGTGGTCTAGTTCTCAAGGAAGGGTACCCGAACTAGCAGATTCCTCAATGCTCACCCATTATAGGCTCATATGGATTGAGTTGATTCGTGGAGATACATTTCCTATGGCCATGGAGGTGAAACCTCACGGAACCATAGGTACGGATGTATCCCCGAGGCGCCCCCAGCCCATTCGGAGGTGAAAACCTTACGAAGGCATAGATTTTTGCTTCCACTTAAGGGTGTGACCACAATGGTCATGCAATATGAATGCAGAAATATCCTATGGGTTTCAAACCATACAGACATATGATGTAACACGAGTTCATGCAGTGAAAGAAACGAAATCCAAAATTTTTATTTTCGATAAAAGGACATTAATCAATAAATTTTACGGCTTGACTCTCTTATTGGTCCCCAGTGGAGTCGCCAAGCTGTCGAAACTATTTTTTGTTGAAAAACGGGCCGACTTTAAAATACAAAAACGGAGTCGCCACCAATCTTTTTTGAAGTGTGATTGGGCCACTTATAAACATTTTGGTCTCATTAATTTTAAGAAAATGGGCTCTGGAGTCACATGACAAGGAAGGGTTAGCACCCTCGCAATGCCCAAAATTGGTACCGTATTAATTGATTAATGTCCTTAATATCAAAAATTAAAAAAAATATTTCAAAATATGAATCTTTTAAAAATGTTTGGATAACTCACATTGGATATCGAAACTCTCTTGTTTCGAAAAGTTAAAATACCACATCCAGCACGATGGGACACGGTGTTTCAAACTATCGATACTAAGATCATTTCATGATTTTTAAAAGGATATTTCACTATTTGGCCAAACCAAAAACCGAAACCCAGCACGATTGGACACGATTCCTTGAATTTCCAATCATGAAATATTGCCTTTATTTAAGAAACACAATAAAAGAATCTTTGAAGAATATTTAGTTGTTTGGATGAATAGAAAATCGAAACCCAGCACGATTGGGCACGAATCTCGAACTTCCAAACACGAAACATTGCCTTATCTAAAAAACAATCGGAATCTTTAAAGGATATTTAGTGATCTAGACGAACGAAAAATCGAAGCCCAGCACGATTGGGCACGATTTCCCGAACTTCCAAACACACAAAATTCTCTTTTTGAAACATTTTTAAGTTTTTGGAGAAAAGCTAAAATAAAACGTGAAAATGTAGACACGATGATAATAGGAATGACAATAAATACTAAAAGAAAAAGACACTAGTATTACAATTATAAAAACGATATATAACAAATAAAGTAGTGATAATAATGAAATGTAAAACTAATAATAAATAATTAATAACTAATATATGGCAAAAAGTAATGATATTAATAAAGAATAACAAGTAAAAAAAAGGTTTCTTGATATAAAAATAATAGATGTAAAGGTAATAATATATAATAAGACACTAAAGTGAATCATAATATATATAATAATGTATATAATAGTATGTAATAAAAATAATATGGTGATAAATATAATAATAAATATATTATAGTAATAATGATATATAGATGTAAAGTAATAGGGATAATAATAAAAGGATAGTAGTAATAAAGAATATAAAATAAAAGTAAGATTTAATAAATAAAATATTAAAACAACAATAAAATTAATAGCAATAATAATAAATAAAAGTAAGATTTAATAAATAAAATAATAAAACAACAATAAAATTAATAGCAATAATAATAAACTAATAGTAGTAAAGCAATAGTATATATATATATATAATAATAATAATAATAATAATAATAATAATATATAATATAATAATGTAAATAATATGATTGGAATAATAATAACAAGTATAAAACAAAGTAAATAAAAAATTAAAAAAACTAATCCAATGGTAAAATAGCCAAAGATAAACGAAAAAGGACTAAACCGTATCAAAATCACAAGTTTTGGGGTAAAATCGAGGTAAAATAAAGGGAGGGACCGAATTGCGAGGCATGCGCAACCTATAGGATCAAAAGAAATAAAACCCCAAACAAGACGCATGGATAAAATTGAAGTAGTGGCGCGAAATTCGGGCCAAATTTTAAAACAATAAAAAGTGAAGGGACGCAATTAAAACATCAAGAAAAAAGGAGGGCTAATAGCTTAATTTACCCATTTAGGTGAAATTGCGATATCCACTTGCAGAAGCAAGTAATGCACTGGGCCCACATCCTTTAATGCTTAAAACCAAAAATCAAAATCATTCATTCATTTCTTTATCTGTTTCAAAACCAGAAAAAGAAAGAAACCCCCTTTCCTTCTTTTTTTTTTTTTTTTAGGGTTTCAATCCCTTTTCCTTTGAGGCCATTTTCCTGCATCAAACAAAACCAAGACCCCAATGCGCGAATCAACGGTGGCTAAGGAGCCCGGTGAGATCTTTTCGACTTCTCCTCTTTTTTTTTAACTTTGTTTATTTTCTTGAAAACTTTAATATACATACATATATATTGTACTTTTCTTGAAAAATGTAACAAGAATTTAGGAAAAAAGCGAAATAAAAAACCCGAAGATTCAAAATAAACAAAAATAAAGGGAAACCTTTTCTTTGTTTTTGATTACATTCCTTGTGAAAATGTACTCTAGCCTCAGATTCTATTTTTTTTTTATGAATCCTATCAAAACCCCCTCACATAATCGCTTTTTTCCTTTTTATCCTAAAAAACCCCTAAAATAGAATAAAATCTAAACTACCATCTCCTTCCGTGTTGTATTGCTTCCCGCTTTGTAGGTTCGACTACCAGAGGAGTGGATGCATACGATCGGAAGGCGTGGTGACGTGGCTCTGCTGGTGGTGCTTGGATTGCTAGTGCAAGGGTTTCTAGGAGAAAATTTTTTTATGGGTTGTATTAGTGTTGGGCTTTGGGTTTGGGCCTGTTTATTGGACTGTTTTGTTTTATTGGTATTGGTGTGGGCATCGGGCCAAAATTAGATCATACAGATATATTATTCAAATCAAATTTAGACCTATTTAATTTGTAGACAATTTCTCCCATTGTCATGGTTATGGGAAAATAGAGAAGGTAGAATGCTAGTAACGGTTTATTTTTTTTAGGAAAATTGAAAATTTCAATTTTAATGGTAGGAGTTGGACTTTAAGACTTAGATGAGGTTTGGAGAAGCCAAGGAGTTAAAGTATTTATGACTAAGAATAGAAAATCCTAAGCATTTAATTATTTTATTTTAGTTAAAAAAATTTTTTTCACATGAAAAGTTATAAATAATCTTTTCGGGCCCTTTTAACCTTGGACTTTGAGCGGCTGCACCTCAAAACAAGCCCAAGAGCCGGCCCTGCCCCTTCCTCCAATATTGTATAGCTAAAAAAAAATTATTTCTTAAAAGAAGAAAAATGATTAAGCTTTACCCTTAAAGATATCATACACGCACTATAATCATGTTCACATTATAGTTTCTTTACACATATCCTCTCTATTTGAAGTATTTATTTACAATTTTGATAAATTATTCTTTTACTCTCTGCCTTTGAATATTTTAAGTTACTACATGCATTTTGTTAACATTTTCTTTTTAATTTTTATATAATAAAAACAAAGTTGATTTTAAATAAATTGTTTCTTTATTTTAAATATTTTACTTAATTGTATTAAATTTTAATGTTATAATATTAAATTTAATGACTGCTAAACTTAAAATATATTTTTAAAAAGACATATTAATAACATTTATCAAAATGAAATTATATTTTCAAATACAATAAAAGTTAATTACATTCATTGATTAAAGTAAAGTAAAATAAATATAAAATTACAAAAAAATTGAATATTAACAATTTTAACATTAAAAAATTAATTTAACAATATATATAAAATATGGTGTGCAAAGATTAAAGTACAAAAAACCAAACTAGGTTCAATTCCAAAGAAAAATTGCATAGATCACAGACAGTTTCGCTTAAAGCCCAACCTCCTAGACAGAATTTTCCTCCAATGTAATTTAATAGCACAACATATCACTACAAATGTATCTTACAAAACATTGAAAGAAAAACAGTAAGGAACACTAGAATTATAAGAAGGTTCAGCAAATTACGCCTACGTACACAGACATTACCAAATATATTTCACTGCAAAAGATACAAGTGAAAAATTACAAAAGAAAAAAATTGCCTTAGGAAGAAAATGACAAATTTTGGGGTGATTTAAAGGTGGAGATACTACCATTTTTTGGTGAAAAAAGGCAATCAAACTATATTAAACAGTCATAATCGGAAAATTTGAAACTTTAGCAATATCAACAAACACTGCAATCTCTTCTGGAATTTTTGCAAATATTTGTAAAGCTGAATTTCTCTCTGAGGCCATTTTGTTTAGCCTGTCCACAACTTGATTTCTCTCTCTGAGAATATGCTTGATCTCCCATTGCTCCATAGTTTGTAAGATCGTATGGATTCTTCTAACCAAGGCCAAAGTTAATTCAATCCTGGGAATGCCTTGAAGAGCTTTGACCACCTCCAAATTGTTTGTATGAATGAAAGCCTTCTTGCATCCCTCTCTTTGAACTAAGGTCAGGCCGTCTAGAATTCCCTACAGTTCAGCATAAAAAATTGAACAAAATCACAAATACTAATTGTATCCAATGATCCATTGCCCATCTTGTTTATACGCTATCCCTCTGGCAACAGCCCACCCTACATTCAACTTAACAGGACCATCAGTAAAGAAATGAATCCAATTACTTGTCAAACCAGGATTACACTCCACAGTCTTGTAGTTTTAAATGTGGGATAGTACTATTTCAATAAAATATAACCTAAAAAAAGTTATTAAGAATATTATTTAAATTATAATATATTAATATTAATATTCATAATATGATGATTTTTATTATTTAATATTAAATATTTTTAAATATATTTTGTAATTACATTTCCTTTTCAAGTTATTAAATTTTTTAAAATAATCATTCAAAATTGTAAACAAAACTAACATCGTACAAATACTCCTTCAAAACAATAAAATTTAAACTAGTATTAATTGAGATGTCTAAAATTAATGACCCATTTTCTTAATCATATATATCTTTTTTTTTTGGTTTTGGACATATTTATAACCAAATATGTGATTTTAGATTCATAACCATATATGTGATTTTGGACAACTCAGCTGATAATATTTCCATACGTAGCCAATTAAACGTTATAAACTAAACTAAGATAAGTATTAATCTTAATCCTTGTAATTTTGAAAATTATTTTTAGGGCCTTTATTTCAAACAAATTACATCATGAAATAATTTTATTTTTCGAAAAGAATGAGAAAGAAAACCTTTACCTTCACTTAATTACACGAGTTTAGTAGAGAATGGAAAAATAATTATTAAAAAACAAGAGAAAATTATTGTATAAACGAAAAGAATCTCCGATTTTAACGTCCAAGTATGATACACAATAATTTTTTTAAAAAAAAAAACCTTTTCTAGTATTATGTAATTTTAATTAATATTCATTAACTTTATTTTAACAATATACATGAACTTTAATAATAATAATTTTATCAATTCAATAGCCATCTCTTTTCTATAATTTTTTTAAATAGATATTATTTTAACTATAATTTTACATGGTGCCATCTACATAAAACAGAGAATCAGGTAATTAGAATTTTGGGTCTTTTATTTTAGGAACTAGATAATATATTGAGCAGGTTTATCTTGCAACTCAACTAAATTTACTATTTACCCTTTATATAAAAATTAATATATAACACGATGATTTGACTATTAGTGAATCAAATGATGATATATTTTTTAAAAATAAAGTTAAAAATTTTCAATAACATATTATCAATCTGATTCACTAGTGGGTTCTTAAAATTTGAATCAATATTAATTAAGGTGTCTAAAATTGATGACCCAAAATTTCTTAACTATATATGTTTTTTCTTTCGTTTTGAATATATTTATAACTATATATGTGATTTTGGACAATATAACTAATTAAATGTTAGAAATTAATATATATATATATATTACTAAATAACTATTAAAAAACATGAGAGAATGATTGGAAAACGAAAAAAATCGATTTTAACTTCAATACGCAACAACTAAAAAGGTTTTTTTGAGTATTTTGTAATTTTAATTAGTGTAATAAAATTATAAAAGAAATTTCTTTTTCCAAAAAAAAAATAAAGCATTAGCCAATTTTATGAATATATTTTCCATTTTGATTCATAGGGTTAGATTGAAAATGACATTAATTAAGGAATATTTAATTAATATTTTCTCATTTATTTTTGCATTAATTTTTATTTTATTCAATTAAAATTATTATTTTTATAAAGGTTTAATATATCATTTAGTATCCAAATTTGACACTTTTTTTAATGTGATTACTATATTATTTTTGTGTTATTTTATTATTAAATATTTTTAAAATTAAAATAGCATTAATATACCTTATTCTAAATTCGTTAACTATTTTCAAATATATTTTTAATTACATTTCTTTTCAATTTATTTCAAAAAATCATTAAAAGTTGTACACAAACACTAATATCATAAAAAAAATTACAAAAGCAATATACACAACTGATTCAACATCGCAAAAAAAAATACAAAATAACATATAATATATAGTAATATACCAACTAATTTTGACCCATTAATTAAATCAAAATTAATATTTCACAAAACAATAAAAATTTGAACTAATATTAACTGAGGTGTCTAAAATTAATAATCCAAATTTTTAACCATATATATCTTTATTTCTTTTTTTGATATATTCATAACAAAATCTATGATTTTGGATTCATAATCATATATGTGATTTTGGACAACTCAAAGTTAATAATATTTCCATACGTAGCAAATTAAACGTTACAAATAAAAGAAAATATTACCAAATAACTATTAAAAATAAACGTTATCAAATAACGTTACAAATGATTGGAAAAATAAAAAATTAATTTTAACTTCGATACACAACAATTAAAAAAGTTTTTTTAGTATTATGTAATTTTAATTAGTGTAATAAAATTATAAAAGAATTTTTTTCCAAAAATAAAGCATTAGCCAATTTTATGAATATATTTTCGATTTTGATTTATAGGGTCAATTGAAAATGACATTCATTATGGAAAAATTAATTAATATTTTCTTATTTATTTTTGCATTAAATTTTATTTTATTCAATTAAAATTATTATTTTATGAAGGTTTAATATATCATTTAGTATCTAAGTTTGACATTTTTTTAATGTGGTACCTTTATGTTATTTTTTGTCCAATTTGGTACTTATATTGGACAAAATTATATATTTTTTGGTACTGAAAAGTAACAATGTTATCTTTTAATGTTTATTCAAATTTAGGGTTGATTTAATGAACGTTAATTGCTAATATTATTAGATTTGATTTTTGTATTTGTTTAATTTTGTATTTAATTTGTCAAATACTGCTTTGATGGACGTTGTTTAATTTAGGTTTCACGATTTATTTGATGAAAGTCAATTGATAATATTATTAACTAAATTATTAATTTTCATCAAATCAACTCTAAAACACGAATTAAACACTAAAAGCTAACACTGTTACCTTTAGGTATCAAAATGTATAACTTTGGTCAAATATAAGTACCACATTGGATCAAAAAATAACACAGGTTTCACAATTAAAAAAAGTGTCAAACTTAGTTACCAAATTATATATTAAACTTTTATGAATTTTACATGTAATTCGCAAACCACAATAATAATTAATTTGTATTTGAAGCTTATAAATTATATAAAGTTTGAAATTTGTTTGCACGAACACGTGTAATTTAAAGAACTACATATGAATGAATAATGACAATAATTTCTATTTGAATCCTATAAATTAAATAAACTAAATGATTGATATTGACAAAACACGTGTAATATTGAGAACTGCATAAGAATAAATGAAGACAATGGTTTGTATTTGAACTCTAAAATCAAATCAATTATACAATCGATCTTCACAAACATAAATAATATTAATAACAACATATGAATACATGACGATAATAATTTATATTTGAATCTTGTAGCGACCTAAAATTTGCTTGAGGCGCTAATTGAGAAATTATTTAAAAATTTGAAAATAGAGTTTCAATTTTATTTAAAAAGGAGTCGCCACCGATCTTTTTTCTAGGTGTGATCGGACACCTAATAAATCCTCTTTTAAAGAAAAATCATTTTTTGAATTTTCTTAAAAGGCTGGATTTAAGTCTCGACAAAATTTAGAGAAAAATAGGGTTCGAGTCGGTTACATGAGGAAGGTATTAGCACCCTCGCGACGCCCAAAATTGGTATCTCGTTAAACGCGCGTTGTCTTAATTTTCAAAAATACAAGTTCAATTTAATATTTAATCGTGATCCGATTGAGACACGAGAAATTTTTTTTTAAAACAAGAGAATTTTAAGACTCGAGAAATTTTTTTAAAACCGAGAATTTTTGAAAACACGAAATTTTTTTAAAACCCGAAAATTTTGAAAACACGAAATTTTGGAAATACGAAAACTCTGAAAACACGAGAATTTTCTTGAAACAGAAATTTTTTTTGAAAACACGAAATTTTTTTAAAACACGGAAATTTTAAAACACAAGAAATTTTTTTTGGTTTTAAAAACATGAATTTTTTTGAGAATACGAAAACTTTGAAAACACGAGAATTTTTTTAACACGAAATTTTTGAAAACACGAAATTTTTTTAAAAACACGGAAATTTTAAAACACAAGAATTTTTTTATTTTAAAAAACATGAAATTTTTGAAAACCCGCAAATTTTGAAACGCGAAAATTATTTTTTTAAAACACGAATTTTTTGAAAATACGAGAATTTTGAAAATACGAGAATTTTTGAAACACGAAATTTTTGAAAATATGAAAATTTTGAAATACGAAAATTTTTGAAAACACGAAAACTTTTAAAACATGAGAATTTTTGAAATACGAGAATTTTGAAAACACGATTTTTTTTTTAAAAACACGAAAATTTTGAAAATACGACAATTTTCTAAAAACACAAAAAGTTTTGAAACTCGAAATTTTATTTTATTTTTTTGTCTTTTTTATTTTTTAAAAGGGCGTATCGTATTTAACACGAACCGATGATATTCACCCAACATAGCGATGAAATCAACGACAAGTGTTAAACCGATTCGTTGTCTTATTTATTAAAAATTATCAAAAATAAAAGTAAAAAAAAAAAGATACAAATAAAAATGCTAAAAATATTAATAATATTAAAACAAGATGTAATCAAAAAATATACAAATTAAATTAAAAGTGGGTAAAAAAGGAAATTACCGAAAATCAAAAATACGAGCTTGATCGAACGATTTTGCTGCCTCTTTTTTTTTTCCTTTTCCTTTTTTCTTTTTTTTCTTTTCTTCTTTTTTTTTTTTTTTTTTTTTTTTTTTTTCTTTTTTTTTTTGGGCTTGGCCTGGCCTTCATCTTCATTGGGCACTCATTCATTGTCATTGGTGGTCTTTGTTAAATAATGCTTGTTTGGCTGGCCTGCTTTTTTTTTTTTTTGTAGCCTGCTATTTTTTTTTGTTTTTTTTTTTTTTGGTGGTACACTTGGGTTGGGTCACACCATGGGTTAAGTCACTGTGTCAGTCGGTCAATTGATCAAAAAAAATATTTTTTTTTTTTCTTTTCTTTCTTTTTCTTTTCTTTCTTTTCTTTTTCTTTCCTTTTTTTCTTTTCTTTTTTCTTCTTTCTCTTCTTCTTCTTCTTCTTCTCCTCTTTTCTTCTTCTCCAAATTGTCATTGTGGTCGCCGCCTCCTTCACGGCAGACCTCCTTCCTTTCTCTTTCTTCTTCTTCTTCCTCCTCTTTTCTTTTCTTTTTCTTTCTTTTCGTGGTTTTTTTTTTTTGGTGTGGGGTTTGATTTTGGGAAAAATCCCTTTTATAGCGCTTTTGTGTGCAGTAGCAGTGACTAGGGGAAGGAGGCCATCCCTTAGGTCGGTGGTGAAAAATCGGGGTGGGTGAGCGAAATTCACGGATTTTTGGAGATTTTTGATGTATGACCAGATTGCAAACACAAGAAACTGCTAGCCAAAGTGTAATTTTAAGAAAGATAAGGGTAAAATGTAATTTTGAAAAGTTTTGGGGCCAAAATGTAATTTCAAGAAAGTTTAGGGTTAAATGTAATTTTTTAAATTTTTTAAAATTTTTTAAAATTTATTTTTTAAATAAACCCATAATTAATCCGGACAAAATTTAGTGCTTATAATGTTTCTCTTTGCTCATCATTGTGAAACAGGATAGAGCAAAGACTTAAAAGCTTAAATTTTGTTCGATGTCCAATATTTATTCTTTATTGAAAATAGAAATCGAAAATAGCTCGACATGTGACACGAAGCTCAACTCACTTCTGATTATGAGTTGATATTTGAAAACAAAATTGAAAATACCTCAACAGTGTGGTTCGAGGCTCAACTCACCTCTCGCAATGTGAGTTGATTTTTGAAAACGAATTGAAGATACCTCAACAGTGACTCGAGGCTCAACTCACCTCTCGCAATATGAGTTGATTTTTTGAAAACAGAATTGAAAAATACCTCGACGTAGGACTCGAGGCTCAACTCACCTATCGCAATATGAGTTGATTTTTTGAAAAGCGAAATTGAAAATACCTCGACGTGTGACTCCGAGGCTCAACTCACCTCTCGCATTATGAGTTGATTTTTGAAAATAGAAATTGAAAATACCTCAGTGTGTGACTCGAGGCTCAACTCACCTCTTGCAATATGAGTTGATTTTGAAGAACTAAAATTGAAAAATACCTCAACGTGTGACTCGAGGCTCAACTCACCTATCGCAATATGAGTTGATTTTTTGAAAACAAAATTGAAAAATACCTCGACGTGTGACCGAGGCTCAACTCACCTCTCGCATTATGAGTTGATTTTGAAAATAGAAATTGAAAATACCTCGGCAGTGACTCGAGGCTCAACTCACCTCTTGCAATATGAGTTGATTTTGAGGAACGAAAATTGAAAAATACCTCACCATGACTCGAGGCTCAACTCACCTCTCGCAATATGAGTTGATTTTTTGAAAAATGAAATTGAAAAATACCTCGACGTGTGATCGAGGCTCAACTCACCTCTCGCAATATGAGTTGATTTTTGAAAAATGTAAATTGAAAATACCTCGACGTGTGACTGAGGCTCAACTCACCTCTCGCAATATGAGTTGATTTTTGAAAACGAAAATTAAAAAATACCTCAGTGTGTGACCCGAGGCTCAACTCACCTCTCGCATTATGAGTTGATTTTTGAAAAACAGAAATTGAAAATACCTCAGCGTGTGACCTGAGGCTCAACTCACCTCTTGCAATATGAGTTGATTTTGAAGAACGAAAATTGAAAAATACCTCAGCGTGTGACCTGAGGCTCAACTCACCTATCGCAATATGAGTTGATTTTTTTGAAAAGCAAAATTGAAAAATACCTCGACGCAGACCCGAGGCTCAACTCACCTCTCGATTATGAGTTGATTTTGAAAACAGAATTGAAAATACCTCAACAGATGATTGAGGCTCAACTCACCTCTTGCAATATGAGTTGATTTTGAGGAACTAAAATTGAAAAATACCTCACTTGTGACTCGAGGCTCAACTCACCTCTCGCAATATGAGTTGATTTTTGAAAAATGAAATTGAAAAATACCTCGACGCAGGACTCGAGGCTCAACTCACCTCTCGCAATATGAGTTGATTTTTTGAAAATGAAAATTGAAAATACCTCGGCGTGTGACCCGAGGCTCAACTCACCTCTCGCATTATGAGTTGATTTTTGAAAACAGAATTGAAAATACCTCGTGTGACTCGAGGCTCAACTCACCTCTTGCAATATGAGTTGATTTTGAAGAACTAAAATTGAAAATACCTCTGCAGTGACTCGAGGCTCAACTCACCTATCGCAATATGAGTTGATTTTTTGAAAAGCAGAATTGAAAAATACCTCGACGTGTGACCCGAGGCTCAACTCACCTCTCGCATTATGAGTTGATTTTGAAAATAGAAATTGAAAATACCTCAACAGTGATTCGAGGCTCAACTCACCTCTTGCAATATGAGTTGATTTTGAGGAACTAAAATTGAAAAATACCTCACCAGACTGGGCTCAACTCACCTCTCGCAATATGAGTTGATTTTTTGAAAATGAAATTGAAAAATACCTCGACGTGTGACCCGAGGCTCAACTCACCTCTCGCAATATGAGTTGATTTTTTTGAAAATGAAAATTGAAAAATACCTCGGCGTGTGACCCGAGGCTCAACTCACCTCTCGCAATATGAGTTAATTTTTGAAAAATAGAAATTGAAATAATTTTAAAAAGTATCAAAATTTCAAAACATATCATCCGTGGAACTCGAATGTCTTCCTTGTCCTTGGTTCTGTACAGCTTATCATCAAAACCTTTTGCTTTATTGAATACCAGATATGTCATGCATGATGTTATCATGATATGCACATGTTTGGTCTTAAATACTTTTATGCCTACATGATTATGCCATACGCCCTAGGCTTATTTGTCAGATATCTCTTTTCGTACGACTCTCATGATGACCGCATTCATTGCTTCGATTCTTGATTTCCTTTCGTGTTTTGTACCCATCCTCGAGTAATCTGCGTTTCTCGTGTATCACCCTTTTGCCCCTTCTTGAACTTTGTCCTTGCTTTGAGGCTTTTGCACTTACCAAATTCTCATCCGGGTAATACTCAACATTCCTTTTGTTTAGAGTATGTCATTTCACTATTTATCATTTAGACGAATCACACATGAGATGCATGAAAATAGGAAAGTAGGTACGAAAGAAATACCTCACATTCATATTTATTTCAAAAGCAATAAGCAAAGAAAATTGACAAGGAGAAGCTCAATAAAGAAAACATTATAAAGAAAGGAAAGCAGATTCAATTGTCACAAATGCTCTAGATATTCAACGCATGAACTTCTCCACATTTCTTCATCCTGGATCTCTTCGAGCACGACTTCTTGTGTAGAAGATTTTGAGCTTCCAGGACTGCTTCAAATATTGTAATCTCGCCACATGACTCCCCGTTCAAATCGTCTTGCTCCTTTTGTCCGAACCTCCTTCATTAGGACGCCCTTTCGTGTTTTCATCCTAATCCTTTTTGTTTATCAAGACGCCTTTTCGAAGTTTTCATCTTGATCTTTTTTTCTTCTTTTTTATTTTATTTTTTTCAAGACGCCTTTTCGGTTTTCATCTTGATCTTTCTTTCTTTTCTTTTTCTTTTTTTATCAAGACGCCTTTTCGGTTTTCATCTTGATCTCTCTCTTTTTTTTCTTTTTTTTAGGCATAGTACTTTTCACTAAGATCCGAGTTCACTGGATTAGGTAACTCTTTCCCATCCATCTCTGTGAGAATCAAAGCTCCACCAGAGAAAGCCTTCTTTACGACGTACGGCACTTCCCAATTTGGTGCCCATTTTCCTCGAAAGTCTTTTTGTATTGGGAGAATCTTTCTCAAGACGAGTTCCCCTCATGAATTCTCTTGGCCGCACCTTCTTGTCATGAGCCGTGATCATTCTCTTTCGTACATCCGTCCATGATGATTGCCTTCAAGCGTTTTTCTTCGATAAGATTTAGCTGGTCATATCGAGCTTGAACCCATTTCGATTCTTCTAGTTTCGACTCCATTAAGACTCGAGAGAGGGATCTCAACTTCAATGGGCAGCAGACTTCCATTCCATGACCGTGGAGAAAGGAGTTGCTCCGTAGATGTCCGCACAGATGTGCGATATGCATACAAAGCGTAATGGTAGCTTCGTCGTACAATCTTTATATGTCTCGGCCATTTTCCCAATAATCCTCTTAATATTTTTGTTAGCCGCTTTCATCGCTCCGCTCATCTTTGGTCGATAGGTGAGGAATTATGATGCTTTATTTGAAATCGCCACACACTTCTTTCATCATCTTGTTGTTCGATTTAAAGCGTTATCTCAAATAATTTTCTCGTGCAAACCCAGACGACATATGATTTCTTTTTTAAGAACCCGTAAACCGCAGCCTTCGTCACATTAGCAAATGAAGCGCTTCTACCCATTTTGTGAAGTAATCTATAACCACAAAATGAACCGTGGCCATTAGAAGCTTTTGGAGAAATTGGTCCTATAACATCCATGCCCCACATAGAAAAAGGCCACGGAGAAGTCATGACATGAAGGGGCGAAGGGTCGTATGAATTTTATCGCCAGAATTTGACATTTGTGGCACCTTCGCGTAATTAATGCAATCGCTTTCCATCGTCACCAAGAATAACTAAGTCTCATGATCTGCTCGCCATAGTGAAACCATTGGCATGCGCCCCACAAATTCCTTCATGGACATCTTCAAGTATTTTTCTCGCTTCAACAGAATCTACGATCTCGTGAGCACTTGATCTTTTCCTCTTTGTATGTGATATCCCCATCAAGGACAAATCCCACCGCCATTCTTCCGATTGTTCTTTTGTCGTTCTCATTTGCTTGCTCGGATACCTTTGATTCTTGACATATTCTAAGATATCATGGAACCACGGCGCACCATCCGCTTTCTTTTTCAATGCTAAAACAATGTGTAGGGACCTCATATATACTCATTTGGAGAGGCATTATTTCTGTTTCTCTGTTTGCTTTAAACATTGAAGCCATGGTTTTCTTCTCGTGTGAAGTAGTTAAAAGTCACTTCTTTGAATTCTTTGACCAGCTCCGCTACGAGATCGCGATATTTGACCAATTTCGAATCTCTCACTTCCCAATCTCCACGGATTTGGTAAATCACCAATGCTGAGTCCCCATACACCTCTAAGATTTCGATGTTTCGTTCAATAGCTGCGTGAAGTCCCATGATGCAAGCCTCATATTCTGCTACGTTATTGGTATGTAAGAAATTTAATCCAAGGAACGGATAGTGGTTCCTTCTCGTGGCACTAAGATCGCTCCAATCCCATGCCCCAATGCATTCGATGCACCATCAAAGCTCATCTTCCATGATTTCTCTTTGACGAATCACACTCTTTTTCGCAATGCATATCAAATCCTCGTCTGGAAATCAAATCTCAAAGGCTCACATTCCTCCGTGGCTCGAGTTGCTAAGAAGTCACTATTGCGCCCCTTTATCGACTTTTGACTCACATATACAATGTCGACTCGATAGTAGGATCTCGCCATCGTGCCATTCTTCATGAAAGTGCAAGTGATTCCATCATGTATTTTATTGGGTCCAAATTTTGAAATTAACCACGTCGTATGATACAACATATATTGTCCGAGCCTTGAACTACCTGCACTAAAGCACAATAGAATTTTTCAATTGACGGTACTTTGCTTCATATTCGTGAACTTCTTGCCGAGGTAGTAGATTGCCCTTTCTCTTTCCCCGACTCATCATGTTGCCCCAAAGACGCAACCCATTGAATTTTCGAACACAGTTAGATACAATATTAACGGTCTTCCGAGAGTTGGTGGTACTAGCATCGGAGGGTTAGACAAATACTGTTTTATTTTGTCAAAAGCCACTTGGCACTCATCGTTCCACTCTCCCGGATCATGTTTTCGAAGGAGTCAAAAATTGGGTCACACTGGTTGGTAAGTTGAGCAATGAATCGAGCGTTGTAGTTCAACCTCCCTAAAATCCTCGACTTCTTTTTGTGTACGCGAGGTGGTAATTTTGTATGGCTTTTATCTTATCCGGATTAACCTCAATACCTCTCTCACTAATAACGGTTTAGTAATTTTCCGAGGTAGCTCTAAAAGTACACTTATCGGATTAAGCTTCATTGAACTTTCTTAGTCTTTCAACAATTTCTTGAGGTTCCCAATATGCTCTTTTTCTCCCGAGATTTGGCAATCATATCATCAACATAAACTTCTATCTCTTTGTGCATTATGTCATGGAATAGCATCACCATTGCCCTCTGATATGTTGCCCCGGCATTCTTTAATCCAAACGGCATCACCTTGTAGCAAAATGTTCCCCACATCGTTACGAAGGTAGTTTTCTCCATATCCTCGGGGGCCATCTTTATCTGATTATAACCCGAAAATCCATCCATGAAAGAAAATAATGAATGTTTTGCTGTGTTATCCACCAACATATCGATGTGTGGCAAGGAAAATTATCTTTAGGACTTGCTCGATTCAGATCGTGATAATCCACGCACATCTGCACTCTTACCGCCTTTCTTGAGATCGGGACTATGTTAGCTACCTATTCGGTATTTAGAGACTTGTAGGAAGCCAAAGATCAAATTGTTTCGGACTTCTTCTTTATCTTTAACAAAGATTTCGTGTCTCATTCGCCTTAGCTTCATTGAATGTGTTTGCATTCGGTTTCAGTGGGAGTCTATGGACCACTACATCTTCGTTTCAACCCTAGCATGTCTTGATACGACCATGCAAATACATCTTTATACTCACAAAGCAAGGTGATCAAATCATGTTTAGTGTTATCCAAATGGAGGTCCCAATCTTCACTTCTTGCCTCTTTTCTTCATTTCCCAAGTTCACTGTCTCAACAGATTCTTGATGGGGTAAGATCTGCTTATCTTCTCGTTCTATCATTCTTTGTAAGTCGAGACGAGACATAATCTTCAAGATTTTCCTCGACTCAATTCTCCTAAACAAATAGCTTTCTCAAAATCGATTTCGGACTTGTAACGGATTGTTCATGTCGTTGGTATCCGAAAGCACCGAAAGGTGAATGGAAAAGAAAACTATAGAGGAGTATCAAAGGATTGGAACCAACAAGTATATGTTATGGCATGATATGAGATATATGTAAGGATAGGTGTGAGAAGGAGAATAATTATGAAGTTAATGAGAATGAAAAGATTATGACAAAATGCATCTCCATTAATGTTCATTTAAATAATAAAGAGCAAACATAAGCTCTACAAAAGAATCCCACTATTACTTAGGGACACACAAAAAGGAGAGTTAACATTGAGCATTACTCCGAGAGGACTTAGAAACTACAAGAAGATCCACAGCAATTCAATTGTTCAAAATGAATCCGGAGGACAAGGGCGATCATTGAAACATCTTCAATTGCATCATCTCTTTGTTAATAACATTTATATCGACGCTCAAGACCCTTTCAATAAATAACAATGTGCTTCGTGAATTATCTCGCCTCGGTACATCATTCCCGCAGATGTAAATGTTTTTGACAAAGGAGGATACGCTATGGGCTCCCATCCCAATTCTCGCCCGAGGCTTTTGCAATCCTCCTTTCTTGATCTTTTCGCAACTATTTTCTTATTTGTCGACATCCGCTTGAACCCTAAACCGTGACGAGCCTTGTGGTGTAATCGCTTTAGTGCTCTAACTATCCCTTGCCGATATTTTCCCAAACCTTTCTTCGCCGGGCTCCCTTTCCCACAATCGACTTAATTCCATTTTGGTATTCCTTGACAACTTGGGCGTGGAATCTTATTTCCTTCAAGAATAAATGTAGCATTGATAAATTCAAGGAACTAAGGAACATTCTATCGCATCTTTATTTACTTCAATGTAGGGTGCGCCAAGAGAGATAGATGCAACAATGTCTTCTTCACCAAATGATCGTGATCAAGCGGCTATCCATGATAAACTTTACTTTTGATAGAGATGAAGGAACCGCCCAACAGAATGGATCCAAGGCCTCCTAAAAGGCAATTATATGAAGGCGTGATGTCCATGACCGAACTCGATATCATATGTATATGGGCCCACTTCAGAGGAATCTCGATCTTCCCATGACCTCTCATCGTGTCCCATCAAATGCCCTCATCAGAGAGTGACAAGGCCTAAGATAAGACATATCAATTGGCGACCTAGAAAACGTGGCCAAAGGTATGACATTGAGTGCGTAACTCGCTGTCAATAAGCACATTCTAGATTATATAACCCTTGCAACCGGGTTGTAATATGCAATGCTTTTATAGAGCCCCTACCGTTTGGTGGTATTTTGTCATCACTAAAAGAGATGAAATTATCCGCATTTAAGTTGTTCACCCACCTATCAAGCTTTTCAATAGATACGTTGCTCGCCACATACGCTTGATTCAACACTTTCAAAGAAAGCATTTTGATGTGGTTCGAGTTCAACAAAGGAGATAACACCGAGATTCTTGCCTACCGCTTGCTCAACCGCTTCCACGACATTATATTCACTGTGTTTGATGAACTTCAAGAATTCATGTGCTTCATCCTCATTTATGTGTCTTTTAATCTCTTGCCTGATCAGATTTCAACATCAACCTCAAGATCATGCATTGGTGCCTTTCCTTTCGATTCGAGTCAACAAACTTTCTTCTTTGGTTCACCTATTTGGAGAATAACACCTCCGCGGGTGAAGTGTCCTACTCTACTAATATCTCCAATCACGCCTTTGACTTTTCACCTTCTGCACGACAATATTAACATCATATTTCCATGGTAATCGCTTTATTGTCCTTGTAAGGAAAAGGAGATGGCACTTCAATCACCACATTTGGTTTGACTTCTTCTTCTTGGCCTCGTAATAAATCACCAGAGGCCGATCAAGACTATAAGGGATAGTTGATGGTTGATTATCGAGGCGATATTTCCTTTCCTCGGCCTCATCCATTTTATCAAAGATCTTGACCTCATTGTTATCCATCATGTCCTCAAGTAATTTTCTCAATCCTCACAAGACCGGATGTCACGCCCTTTCATACCGTGAAAATCACAAAACATTGACTCTTTGTGTTTCTTTCTTTGAAAGATCTGTTGGGATAACAAACGGCCCT
This sequence comes from Gossypium rotundifolium, assembly GCA_025506655.1. Classification (NCBI taxonomy): domain Eukaryota; kingdom Viridiplantae; phylum Streptophyta; class Magnoliopsida; order Malvales; family Malvaceae; genus Gossypium; species Gossypium rotundifolium. The sequence goes on from CP106727.1 coordinate 194,943,823, forward strand.
TTTTAACCATTACCTCCCAAACCTTCCGCAGAGGTGTCTTTATTTTAAACATAACTTTTAGCTTGCCGCATGTCTTCTTTTATCACCGCTGCTCACGTTCCCTTCAAGATGGTTAGGGAGCGAATTTTCAGCCACATTACTAGTGCCATCAAATCGTAAAATCCTCGCATCAATAAGACCTTGAACCCTTCTTTAAAGGCTAGACAATTTTCTATAGAATGCCCTCGGTTTCAAAGATGGTACATGCAACTAGCATTAGGATCGTACCATTTTGGGTATGGAGGCTTCAAGGGTGCCATATAATGTGGGATATTAATTATTTTTCCAATAACTTCAGCACACTCTCAGTATGATACGGGAATAGGGGTGAATTGAGATTTTTCAGGATTGGGTCTTGTCGCTTTTTGTTCATTTTGGGTTGGCTTTGAGCAGCATGGTATTTGGTGGGAACATGGTGAATGGTCTTTGGTTATTTGTGGCATAGACGGGTAAGGAGGAGGTGCTTGATAGTAAGGGCTTTGGGGAGGAAAATAGAAGTTTGAAGGTGGGCAATATCGGGTCTTGATTGGGTTAGGTATGGGTTAGAAGTGTAGTGTCTCTCGGTTCCCACCATATGGGTTCGCCTCTTTTTTCTTTATGGTACCGCCTTTTCGAACCCTGAGCCTTCCATCCTTCCATTCTTGATAGCATTTTCTATAAGTTCCCCAGATATTACAATATCTGCGAAATCTTTCGTGGCGCTTCCTACCAATTTATCGTAAAACGGCGCTTTCAAAGTGTTGATGAAGAGGACTGTTATCTCTGTTTTTGTTAATGGGGGTTCTACTTGGGTCGAGATATCCTTCCACCTTTGAGCGTATTGTCTAAAAGTCTCTCACGGCTTCTTTTCCATCATCCGCAGAGTTAATCGATCGTGCACCATGTCGATACATGCTTGTATTGTTCACAAAATGCTGATGCTAAGTCTTTCCATGGTCGGATCTTTTCTCTACCATCGAAGAGCCGATCCGACCAAGCTATCTTAAAAACAGTGTATTAGTAATTTATCCTCATTTACATAACCAGTCATCTTTCGACAAAACATGATAAGATGCGCCTTTGGACATCTCGTTCCATCATATTTTTCAAAATCTGGTACTTTAAATTTCGGAGGCAGAACTAGATCGGGCACCAAACTGAGCTCTTTAGCACTCAGTGCAAAGAAGGCTTCAGTACCTTCTATCGCCTTAAGCCTTTCTTCCAGACTCCTATACTTATCTTGAACATCATGATCATCTATTTTCAACCTGGCTATTTCTATTGGATCATCTAAATCCGGAACAATCGGGTCAGCAGGATTAGCTCCGGTTTGATACTTAATATACCTTGCCCTAGATGAGAGGGTGGCGCAGTCGTTGTTTCAGCTCGCAGCTCCCTTGAGGATGTCCTCTTTGCATTGCATGGACGTGAGGTGGAGTGAATCCTGGAGGATAAAGCGGATCCTGATTAACTCTTGACTGGGGCTCTGTGATGTCAGGGCTCTGCATGGGTCCTTTTCCTTTGACCAAAGCTGTCATCATCTCCATCATTTTGGCCATTTGATCTCTTTGCTCGAGCGATTCCTCTCGAGATCTCACCATCGATCTCTTGCTTCTGTTGTGACTTAGCCAACCGCTTCTTGCAACTCTTTTTGGGTCCTTTCCATCCTTTCAATTCTTTCGTTGAGTTCAGCATCCATAGTTCTAGCTCTTAGACGTGTCCTATAAGAATGTCGTGATTCCAGATTCGTAGTGTCACAACTGTGGATTATACGGTTTCAGCCTCAGTGAATGATTAGAGTGATATGCATATGTAATGAATGAATGAATGAATAAATGACAAATGGATGTTAATTATGAATAAATATGCAAAATTTGGTGTTGATTTCAAGATAGCCCCATATTTAGGCATTTCATTAATCAAAAGAGTCTATTACAAAAGTTTTACTGTCTCGATTTAATAGATTACACAAATTTCCTAGCCACATCGCCTTTGTTTTTCACTCGTTCTAGGAATTCGACATGTTTGATCCTTGTCTCGGAGGAATTGGTAATCGAGATCTTCGCTTCATCCGATAGTTGCACAATTTGTATAGTCGCCTTTGTAATTTCATTAATCAAACCACCAAGATACATATCTTTTTCTTGGAGAGCTTTTTCAGAGGCACGAATGTCTCATCATGTCGGCCATTCTTTTCTTCTAGGGCTTTTAGAGAGTATCCAAATGTTGCTGATGAGCTTGCAATGTATTTTCTAAATCTTGTATTTTCCTTCTTAGCTCTTGACGCTCAGACTGACTAGTCATTAATTCTGCAGACGTAGTTTCGTATTCAACATTCTTCTTCCTTAACTCTATCATAGCACGAGCAGCTTTTTCCTCTTTCTTCTTCGCTTTCCCTCTCTAGAATTCCATCCCACCTTTGATGTTGCTTAGTTCTTCTTTCCATTCCGTCGATGATTTGCCCAGCCCGCTATTCTTTATGGTGCCTCTTAATTTCTTATTTTCCAAATGAAGATCCTTTAAGTCATTTCTCATGATTTCAGCTTCTTTCTGGACTTTCTCGTTTCTGGATTTTTCAATTTGAACATCTATCTTCAGCTGGTAATTTTCCTCTTGAAGAGAACTAATATCCCGTAATGATCGACCTTTTCACGCTCAAATTCATGTCTTGCTATTTCGATTCGGATGGCATTTCTTCCGAGAAAGGATTCTAGAAAGTATAATCCGTTGGTGAGGTTTGTTGACTATTCACTGCCTTTGTCTCCATATTTTATAATCTTGAGTGATAGTATCAGATACGAGCTAACTCCATTAGGTAGATTTCCTTCCAAGACTTTGCAAGATCTCGGACTTTTTCATGTAACCTTCACTGTAAAAGCAAACTCGATCGTGCTAATCCTCCAGTAGTTGGTATGAACTGTGTGAAGCAAACCGCCTTTGAACCATTAACGGTGCATATCCAACTCCTCCCCATAACCCGAGTAAAGGTACCCAATCTTGGCTTCCGTGATTTGTATAGCGAATCAAGGACGGATCCATGGTGCTCTCCAAGTTATATCTTCGGGGCGGAGGTTCTGAAAAACTGAGACCCAATGCTGTTCAGTGACATCCTTCGGCCAATCTTTCTCAAGGTAAGCTTCAAACGGAGCGAATGTTTTTGAAAACATGTGGAAAGGTGTACGCTCCACTTTCCAAAAGTGGCTCAGAATCCAAACATTGAGTAGCTGTGCACATCCGATAAAACATCCTTTCCCTTTCTCCTACAACAATTTAGAGATCTAAAAGTCCCACTAAGATAGTTGGGACGGGTTGATTCCTTGCCTCAACTTTTCAAAGAAATCCACTACCGCAACTTCTATATGCCCAAGAACTTTTGGGAAGACAATTAATCCGTAAATGGCTAAAGCAAACAGATCCACTCTCTTCACAATATCTGGATGGTTTTGAACTAAGTCTCGCAGAGAAAACCATGGAATACAACTGACTTCGTTTTTTTCTTTATCTGTTTTTCAGCCCATGTATCAGCCATTCCTGTCAACTTCATTAGCTTTTTCTTGAAGGTCATTGGTTTGGGCTCTTTCACATATATCTTGTTGAATTGTGCATTGTTAACGCGAAGCAAGGCGGCATACTCTTCTATGGTCGGAGTCATATCTTCTTGGTTGAAAGTAAAACATTGATAAGCTGGGTCCCAGAATTGAACCATGGCTTGAATCAACTGTTCGTCTACGTTGACAGCGATTAAGCGAGCTATATCCCCGTACTTCTCAGTGAAGATGCCCTTAGTGTCTGAGTCCCACTGTTTCCAGATCCTAGTCAAGTCTTCGAGGTTATTCCGACGAACATTCATGGTCACATGCTCGGGAAGGTTGGAAATACATCCTTCCTTTAAACCGTCTCTTTTGCTTTCGGGTTTTCAAAGACCGCCTCGAACCATGGCGTTTTCTCGGTTACTTGTGTAATTGACTCCTCCATCGAAACCCATTTTGGCAACCAATCTCTAATCAACACCTTCCTAACAAGATGCCTATGATGCATGATGAAAAATAAAATGAAGACAAATAACATTGGTTAGTAATTACAACAAATATAAACGGAGAAAAACTATGGAAAATCTAACAAATTAAGATATTTAATTTTGCATTTTGGTGAAGTCGACCTACTTTTTTTTTTTACCCCATCATATTTACAAAATAAACTTACCCCACATGCTCATCGATAATCTACCCTCTCTAAATTATTAAACGGACCCGATTTGCTTGCATAAAAAGTGTAAATGTAAAAGAAATAAAAGGTAAGAAGCGTTTCTCCCATGTACTTATTTTGGTAACTATTAACGGACGGAGGTTCGGCATGGCTCTAATCGGGTGGCTCATACGGTTCACTATATGCGGTTTCGGTTCTAAAAGGTATTTCGAATTATCCGACTGTCGCCTACTAAGGCTAGCACTGAGCCTCTGCTATCGCCCATCATAGGCTCATGAGCTCAATTCGAGGGATTACATTTACTTATGCCTATGCGGAGGGACAAGTTAACTCACGAAAGCATAAGTCATATGCAACCCAGAAGTATTCACTAGCCTATGCGGAGGGACGAGTTAACTCACGAAGGCATAGCGTTTACTTCCACTTAAGCTTGACGGATGAGCCCGGGTAGAGAGCTCATGTTATGCAAAAATGCAAGTGCACAGTGTGTGGGGAGAAACTCACAAACCTTTTCGTTTTTTATTTTAAAACTAAAAAACAAAAACCGTAAAAACTTAAAGCTGAAAACAAAAAGATAAGACAAGTTAGAAAAATATTTACAACATGATGCAAATGCATGACTTTTCAAAAAACAAAATTTAAGGATCACGACTTAATATTAATTTGAACAAAAAGTTTCGAAAATTTTGACAACACGCGTTTAATTCCAGACTCGACTCTCAAAAAAGGTCCCCAGTGGAGTCGCCAGCTGTAGCGACCTAAAATTTGCTTGGGCGCTAATTGAGGAAATTATTTAAAATTTGAAAACAGAGTTTCAATTTTATTTAAAAAAGGGAGTCGCCACCGATCTTTTTTCTAGGTGTGATCGGACACCTAATAAATCCTCTTTTTAAAGAAAAATCATTTTTTGAATTTTCTTAAAAAAGGGCGGGATTTAAGTCTGCGACAAAATTCCAGAGAAAAATAGGGTTCGGAGTTCATACGCGAGGAAGGTATTAGCACCTCGCGACGCCCAAAATTGTATCTCGTTAAACGCTGTTGTCTTAATTTTCAAAATACAAGTTCAATTTAATATTTAATCGTGATCCGATTGAGACACGAAATTTTTTTTAAAACAAGAGAATTTTAAGACTAGAAATTTTTTAAAACCAGAATTTTGAAAACACGAAATTTTTTAAAACCCAAAATTTTGAAAACACGAAATTTTGGAAATACGAAAACTCTGAAAACACGAGAATTTTCTTGAAACAGAAATTTTTTTGAAAACACGAAATTTTTTTAAAACACGGAAATTTTAAAACACAAGAAATTTTTTTTTGGTTTTAAAAACATGAATTTTTTGAGAATACGAAAACTTTGAAAACACGAGAATTTTTTTAACACGAAATTTTTGAAAACACGAAATTTTTTAAAAACACGGAAATTTTAAAACACAAGAATTTTTTTATTTTAAAAAACATGAAATTTTTGAAAACCCGCAAATTTTGAAACGCGAAAATTATTTTTTTAAAACACGAATTTTTTGAAAATACGAGAATTTTGAAAATACGAGAATTTTTGAAACACGAAATTTTTGAAAATATGAAAATTTTGAAATACGTAAAATTTTGAAAACACGAAAACTTTTAAAACATGAGAATTTTGAAATACGAGAATTTTGAAAACACAATTTTTTTAAAAACACGAAAATTTTGAAAATACGACAATTTTCTAAAACACAAAAGTTTTGAAACTTGAAATTTTATTTTATTTTTTGTCTTTTTTATTTTTTAAAGTATGATCGTATTTAACACGAACCGATGATATTCACCCAACATAGGGATGAAATCAACGACAAGTGTTAAACCGATTCGTTGCCTTATTTATTAAAAATTATCAAAATAAAAGTAAAAAAAGATACAAATAAAAATGCTAAAAATATTAATAATATTAAAACGAGATGTAATAAAAAATATACAAATTAAATTAAAAGTGGGTAAAAAAGGAAATTACCGAAAATAAAAAATACGGGCTTGATCGAACGATTTTGCTGGCGTCTTTTTTTTCCTTTTCCTTTTTTTTTTTTTTGTTCTTCTCTTCTTTTTTCTTTTTTCTTCTTTTTTTTTCTTCTCGGCTCTCACGCTTTTAATGGGCTCTTCTCATTGGGCCTCGGTCATTCATCTGGTGGTGTCATAATGCTTGTTTGGCTGGCCTGCTTTTTTTTTTTTGTATTCTGCTATTTTTTTTTGCTTTTTTTTTCTTTGGTGGTACACGGTCGGTTGGGTCACCATGGTTTGTCACTGTGGGTCTGGTCACCTGATCAGAAAAAATATTTTTTTTTTTTTCTTTTCTTTCTTTTTCTTTTCTTTTTTTTTTTCTTTCCTTTTTTTTTCTTTTTTCTTCTTCTCCTTCTTCTTCTTCTCTCTCTTTTCTTCTTCTCCAAGCTAGCCATTGTGGTCGTCGCCTCCTTCACCAATGTGCGACGCTCCTTCCTTTCTTCTTCTTCTTCTTCTTCCTCCTCTTTCTTTCTTTTTCTTTCTTTTTCGTGGTTTTTTTTTTTGGTGTTGGGGTTTGATTTTTGGGAAAATCCCTTTTATAGCTTTTTGTGCAGGTGTAGCAGTGGCTAGGGGAAGGAGGCCATCCCTTAGGTGGTGGCCGGAAAATCGGGTGGGTGAGTGAAATCACGGATTTTAGAGATTTTCCGATGAAGGACCAGATTGCAAACGCAATAAAATTGTTAGGGCCAAAGTGTAATTTTAAGAAAGATAGGGGTAAAATGTAATTTTGAAAAGTTTTAGGGCCAAAATGTAATTTCAAGAAAGTTTAGGGTTAAAATGTATTTTTTTAAATTTTTTAAATTTTTTAAAATTTATTTTTTAAATAAACCCATAATTAATCCGGATAAAATTTAGTGCTTACAAATCTCATAAAGTAAATAAATTATAATATCCATCTTCACAAAACACGTGCAATATTAAAAATTGTATAAGAATAAATGAAGACTATGGTTTGTATTTTAACACTAAAACTCAAATCAATTATCCGATCAATCTTCACAAGTACGTAACGTAAAGAATTGCGTATGAATAAATGAACAAAATAATTTATATTTGAATCCCATAAATTAAATAAATTATAAGATTGTTCATCTTAAACACATGCAATATTAAGAATAGCATAATTAAAATTTAATGAAGATTGATTTCTTATTTGAAAATCTAAGGTGATGTGTATCACTTAAGCCACTCGCATTATATATAATTAATATAACTAGTACTTATATAACCAATAAATATTAGATGCAATAACAAAATACATTATACTCCCTAGAAGATAACTCAAATTTCAAACAATGAAAACTACATTATTAAAAGAGACAATAGACATAAGTTTATACTATAATCTTATCAGTTATCCAAATACTTAAAAAGAATAAAAAATTGAGTGGACCCAAGCCACATTTGAACAAGGGTAGGTAAAATTTGAAGCTTGCCATACTTAGCAAACACCTAACAAGGCCCCATGTCCCATTTCTTCTATAAAAGCAAGGGATTTGCTCCCAGTATGCTTCACTCCACTACTCACATAAGCCTAAGCCTCTCACTCTTCTCTTGTTTTTCATCCATGGGTGCGTTACTAGCCAATAGCAGGGAGGAGAATTCTCCTCAGAAGCAGCAACAATGCTCAAACACAAACCACACGCCTAGGCCTAACCTTAATGTGCTCCTTCCACAACCCCGACTTCCCATCAATAGGTATATCATATACATATATATCCTTTTTTTTCTTCATATAATGTTGTATTTATATTTTCAAAAATATTTAACGTTGTGTAACCTGATGGTTATAGGCCTGATGAAATTATTCTGGTCCCTAATAATTTTCGAGATCCATACTTAAGCAGGTGGTATTGAATACATACATACACACACACATACATACATACATATATATATATATATATATATATATACTTTTTATTTTTAAAGAAGCCCATTGTAGTTCTGCTTTAATTTTTTTCTTTTGTTGTGGTGGTTCAATGATGACAACATCAGTGATGATAGTGATAGTGAATATGAAAGTGATGAATATTTTGGGGACGAAGATTTTGACAATGAACAAGAAGAGGTGGTGGATGATTAGTTTAATAATAAGTCTATCAATTCAATAATTATCTCTTTCCTATATTTTTTTTTAAATAGATATTATTTTAACTATGGTTTTGCATGGTGTCATTTAGGTGAACAAGGAGATCAAGCTGCTGCAACTTCGGCTCTTTTTAAATCGGGAACTAACCAATATGATGATGCAATTTATCTTGCAACCCAACCAAATCTACTATTTATCCTTTATATAAATATTAATATTTGATAATTGATGATGTAGAATTTTTCGACAATGTACCAAATGATGATACATCATTAAAAAACATAAAACTTTTTATAACATATTATCATTTGATTCACATAGTAATTAAATATTAATCTTGATTATAAATCATAATTTATTTTTTAGTTCTAACTATATATTTGTTTCCTTTTCCTTTTGGGTCCTTATTTTTGCCTACTTGTTAACCTCTCAACAGTAGGGTGCAGGTAATATATTTGTATCCAAATATTTTGTTGGCAAAAGAAAATAAAAACAACGTTTTAACTGAAAATTCTTTTCGTTTATCTCAGAAGCTTCAACTTGAAATCTCTCAAATTGGTCTAGAGATCGAAAACCTGCAAAGGAGAATGGGTCAGTCAGTCCTTTAACCCTAACACTCCTCTATATTACTTGTACTCTCTATACCAGTGAGATCCAACCACTACCTTTTGTTTTTTCACATATATATATATATATATATATATATTCTGTCATTTGATACTGTAATTGATTGATATTAATTGGTGATGCATGTTTGCCAACGATTGAAATAGGTTAAACCCTTAACAAATAACAACTTGTGGAGCATGATGGGCGATTTGGAAGATGATCTCGAAGAGCACATTGATGTTCTACTATAGTAGTTCTAGTAATGGAATAAGGAAAAACAAGTTGTTTCTTTTCAATCCTTTTGTTTGGTTGGGTGTTTCTGATCATTTTGTTTTTGTTTTGCTTTCTACTTGGGCCTAAAGTCTTTTGTATGTCGGCTTTGATCGGGTTTCATCATTTTATCTTTGTTTTGCTTTGTTTTGGGTCTTAAAGTCTTTTGTAAGAGACTAATATTAATGAATAAAAGGTCGTTCATCGAGACAATATTTTCGATATTTTTTTAAGCCACGGTTCAAAAACATGGTATAAATCTAAGAAGAAAATAAACTCTGTTTTTTTTTTGCTCAATCGAGGTAAAATAATGTAAACCGAAAAAGATGTTGGAGCCACTAACCTCTTTCAAGGACAACAAGATTACAATAGACCAAAGACAAACATTTCAAACTCCTATAAGATATTAATCAATACTAATTCATCTATCTTAAATGGTATCATGGTTATTAAGCACAAAAAGAAACCCATAATTTTAAAAGCTCAAACTCCTATAAGATATCGTGTTATCCAACAAAAATTCGAAAATAATCCTTAAAATGAAGAATTAGAAGTTCGATGTAACGCCCCAAATTTTGAGCCTAGAAGTTTTGGGATTTGAACATAAGGACAATGAGGAGGCTGCACATATGTGTTTGGCTGTGCAATTTAGTGGTAGAATGGGTTTGCTAGTTTGGTGGGTAAGTGGAGTGTTAGTGTACCTTTGGGTTTTGGGTTCGAGACTTGGGGTGCGCGTTTTGGGAGAGCCTTCTAAATTTGATTTGTTTGTATTTAGTTAATAATTATAATCATTTATAATTATTAAATTATGTGTTTTAAGATATAAGTTTGTTTTTATTTTTATTTTATTTTATTTTATTTTCGTTTTCCCTGTTTTCATGTTCTGCTACTTCTCTGCTCTTTTTGCTTTTCTTTTCGCTTTTGGCAAAATTACTCAAAGATCGGTTTTAGTTTTTGGCATCGGGGATTTCTGCTTCACTGTTGTCTTCTTTGCCATCGATTTAGGTGTGGGAATCAAACTTCTACTACACTATAATATTTTCTTTTTACAACATTCATATTCGGCTTTTCTTGAACATAGGCTAAACCGTTGGTTTTGGGTTTTTAGTCATTTGAAGTAATGGGGAATTGTCACTTTTTGATATATGTTGATAGGGCAAAGGTTGGGGACGGATCTGGTGGCTGAAACGGTGGTTTTGGGGCTATTTTAGGGTGGTTTCATGACCACCCCGAGCCCACACAGGCATGTGTCGACCCACACGGCCATGTGAAATTGGGCATTAGGGTTTTCAGGCCAAATTGGTGCCACACAGCCTGGCCACACTGCCATGTGGCCGGTTTGGGGATTTTTTTATTTTCACACGGTTGTGTCCCCTGGGCACACGGGCGTTTGGGTCTGAAAATTAGGGTTTCGGGATTTAGTGTCACATGGCCCGCCACACGGTTGCTATTGATTTGGGATTTAGGATCCCACACGGCGCCTCGCTTGAACACACGATCAGAATTGGTGGCACACGGACGTGTGAGACCCTCACACGGCCGTGTCTGCTCTGCACTTGACTTTAGCGAAATTGAGCAAAGAGTTACACAGCCTAGATGTGAATGACTGTCTGTAATATTGTACTCTGATTCTGTTCATCTGTTTGCACACATACATATGGATATAATGTTTTTGGGTGGAATTGTAAAGAGAAGGAAGACTAAAACTGAACTGAACTGGCAGCTGATCTACTGGTTGTTAGCCCCTAATACCTAGAGGGTTGTAGGAAGTCTCAATACCCTAAGGGTCGTGGACTATGCTGTTAACGGGCTACCGTATTACACCGTACAGATCATACATCAGCCTTGCTGCGTGTACTTATCTGATCTAGAAGTTTAATTGTACTTTATCGTTATAGTGGTTTACCGCATTGCACTGTACCGCTTATACATCAAAGATCACCGCGATCATCACTATCTCGACGGGCAGTTCATATCTTGATATCTATATCATGGTTTACCGCATGGCATCATCTGATTTCATCGATAGCCCTAATACCGGATGGTCGTTGGCAGTCCCAATACCCTAAGGGTCATGGACATTATTAGAGTGCAGGGATGGATGGGCTTTACGAGGTCCTATGTGGTGTGATTGGTTGGGTGAGCTCAAACAGCTCTCATGTGGAGTGATGGGGGACGGAGTGGTGTGTTGGCTGGTTGGGTGGGTTTATAACTCAATTGCATTCATAAGCATCTGTTTGACTATTCTATGCGCTAGAATATCTAATTGTTCTATTTGACTAAAAAGAACTTTTATGGTTCTACGTACATTGTAACTCCGATTGTATTTGACTAACTGGATAGAACTGTTGACTCTGTTGTGAACTGTGATTATCTGATTGAGACTTCTGTCTCGAAGTTACTATCTGATTCTGTAAGTATGTTTCACTTCTAAACTGCTACGGATTTTCTGTTTTTGATTCTGTAGTAGTTGGTTTTGATCTCATACGGATCTCGAGTAGCTCACCCCCTCTTCTATAACCCCTTCTCAGGTACATCTAGAGATTTTGGATGTTGGACTCAGTAGGTGGAGGTCTCGGACAGTTTTAGTGCAATGGAATGTCAGATTTTCTTTTCTATCACGACTTTATAATTCAGTTAAATGTTGAACTGTAAGGTTTTATAAGACTGTGGTACAATTTTCACTTTATATTTTCATTCGTACATTTATTCTAGTTATTTATCATACTTAACGGTAACTTTATCGAAAGGACTTTTAACAATTAAATGTTTTTGGTGCGTAAAGATATGAATGGTTTTTGGAAATGAGATTAAGGTCGACTGGTTTTGTAAAATTTTCCCATGATCACTTCGGTGATCAATGTAGCATCCTGAGTTCGATCTGAACTTCTAGGCTGGGTTTGGGGTGTTACATTCAAAATAATATAATCCACACTTTTCTAATAGAGTAAAAAATGTTTGGTAGAAACCGAAAAGGAAGCCTTCAATAATATAATCGTTTGTAAAGTTATGTTGTAACGTGTGTTGTAGCTTTTGATCCATTTTTGGGTTTTAGGTTCTTTCTATTGAGAGCTTCTTTTTTGGTTTTATAATTGCTATTAGGAAGATGAATGGGTTGATGATTACAAAATAGAAGACTGAGGTGAGTTTTGCAGGGTTTGGAGAAAGAAAACTAGGAATCAATGATATGTTTGGAATCAAGCAAGGACTAAAGTAGGCATGACCTAAATGACTCATAGAATGTATAGAGATGTCCGAATTCTGGGTGCCAAAATGGAAGCTGCTAGTGCGATACTTTGGCTATCGGTGTTTCAAAAGAGTTAGACATGAAGACATGTGTTTTGGAGTTGGATGAAGATAGATACATTTGGTTCCATAATTGCTATGTTTACAAGATGGAAGGTTCATTCCATGATTAGCTTATGCCTTGCGAGCAAAGGTTGGTGTGGAACTTCTGAATTGTTGATGAGGTAAGTTTTGGACACATAAATGGAACACTAAAATTTGTTTATTTATAACCTTTCATTTGTAGCTATATATTGAGGTTTAATATACCATTTAGCATCTAAATTTGAACCTTTTTTAAATGTGGTACCTCTATTTTTTTTGTCCAATTGGATACATATATTTGACAAAAGTTATATATTATTTTGTACTGAAAACTAACGATGTTAACTTTTTAGTGTTTAATCGAATTTTAAGGTTGACTTGATGAAAGTTAATTGCTAATATTATAAGGTTTGCTTTTTTTATTTTTTTAATTTTTCATTTAATTTGTCAAATACAGTCTAATGTATGTTGTTTAATTTAGGTTTCATGATTTACTTGATGAAAGTCAATTGATACCATTATTAACTAAATTATTAATTTTCATCAAATCAACTCTAAAACCCGAATTAAACACTAAAAGTTAACATTGTTACCTTTAGGTACCAAAATGTATAACTTTGGTCAAATATAGGTACCACATTGAATAAAAAAATAACACAGTTCCAAATTTAAAAAAAGTGTTAAACCTAGGTATCAAATTGTATAATAAACATTTTATGAATTTTACACGTAATTATGCAAACCACAATAATAATTAATTTATATATAAACCCTTTAAATTATATAAATTTTGAATTTTTTTGCTCGAACACATGTAATTTAAAGAACTACATATGATTGAATGACGACAATAATTTCTATTTGAATCCTATAAATTAAATAAACTATATAATTGATGTTGACAAAATACGTGTAATATTGAGAACTGCATAAGAATAAATGAAGACGATGGTTTGTATTTGAACTCTAAAAGTCAAATCAATTATACGATCGATCTTCACAAACACGAGTAATATTGATTACTACATATGAATACATGACGATTGTAACACCCTAAATCCGGCCTAGATGTTATGGCCGAATCCTGGAGCGTCACATGTAATGGGTTTGAAAGTTGTTGTCGTTAAGTTAAAAACCATACTAATTCGTTAGCCCTTATCGCTATTAACAATTTCAAAATTCTCATTCATTTAATCACTTAGAGGTAAAACGTGTTTGTAACGGAAGCTTTTAAAATCGTTGTGTTTAGAAAACCGTTCAAGATTTTAGAAAAACCCTATTGCTTTTGGTGAAATCTGAGTTATATCATGGTTGCAGTTATAAAAACATAAAAATCACATTCTAACACGGGTTTAAATGAAACATTCCATAAAGTCTGAATTACATGAAACAAACCCAGAATAAAACAGAACATAAAAGTTTAATTGTAGCTAAACCAGTCCGAACGTGTGGTCTCCGAGGGGCTCCGCAGCACCGATCTGCCTAAGACTGTGGATTACCTGTATAGAATAAACAGAAAAGAGTGATTTTACGTCAACTTAGTCTGTAACCCCATAGAATTAAGCATGCAGACAACCAGAAAATCAGAACCAGACATATACAGATTCGGGCCTAAGCCCATTACAGTAATAGATGCATAATCGGGCCTAAGCCCATCTCAGATACAAATACAGATTTACAAGTCATCATCATAAATAGATATCCTACTCCCATCCTTTACACACCATCTTCGACCATCCCAACACACCATGTGGGGTTTAAAACACCCACCTAGCCCTACACACATTGTTGTACAAATACGACACATATCAGATATAATACAGCCATACTGCCAGATAATAGGCATAAATTGCCTTTCAGAACACTTCCTCCAAAATACATTATCCCACCCCAATAACAGTAACAGAGCATACATACAAAAGTAACAGATAAATCATACTTAACATGCTTTTATAAACAGATAACAGATATACAAACATAGGCATGCTCATAATCATATTTTAGTCTAATAGATTATTTGGTTTTAGGGTTAAATAGCATTTATCGGCCCTACGGTAGGCCCACATTCGATTAGGACGACCGTGTGACCCTACAGAAAATCTTAATATAGTGGGCCCACACGCCCAGATTGGCCTTGCCCGTGCAGCCCACATGGCCTGGCCCATTAATCGCCACGCACATGTGTCATGCCCGTGTGGGCCCACACGCCCAACTTGGCCTAGCCTGTGGCTCACACGGCCACACTCAAGCCACCACATGGACGTGTGCTGCGCATGGCCATGCCTTCATCGATCATACAACCGTGTCCTCTCACACGGCCTACCACACGGGTGACCACACACTCGTGTGGCGTCGATAATGGCCTTTTTGCGGCTTTTGTCGAAACCTCATTTTCTACGTTTCGGGTACACACCTGGTATCGATTCGATGCAAAACCACTCTTGAGCCTTCCAAGACCTAAAACAGTATAGCAAACCCCGATTTAGCAACTACATTTACTAATTTGCAAACCACAAACTGCCAAAAACCTCGACTTACCGATGACGAACAACACTGTTACCACCGATTAATCAAACGAAATGAAAATTATAGTTTGTCGACTTCCCTTACAACACAAAAATACAGCAACGTTTCAATCCTTTAGAAATTAACGGTAAGAAGAACACCCACGGAAGCCCAGTTACTGACTATTCGAAGAAAAAGCAAGGATCGCAGCACCCCTCAACAAGGATTAACAAAATAAGCAAAAACAGAAGGGGAAGTTTAAAACGATAGTGAGAAAAGAGAAGAAGAAAAAGAAAATAGAGATTTTGTTCTTTGGAAGGAAGAGAAAACGTCAGAAGCAAATGGATTTGGGAAGAGGAAAAAAATAAAAATAAAATAATAAATGCCCTTTAATCTCTTCCCACAATCCCACTACACACAACCAAATCAGAAGTTAAGCTCCACCGAAACTCTCAACACAACACTGAGCAAAAATTAATACCCATGCTAATACTAGGATTTGAACATAACTTCTTTACCACTCAAACCGCAAGCTCATTTTGATATGTTTTTATTAATAATTAAATATAAGCCCACTGAACAAAGACAAGGCTTAAGTTAGAAAAATAATAAAATTTGTTAAAGCTAAGGCTTCAACTTGGGATCTCACACATACCCCCAGAACACATAACCACTGAAGCAGAGATATTTGTGTCTTAAATTATCCAGAAAAAGAAATAGAAATATTGAGGCGTTACAACGATAATAATTTATATTTGAATCTTGTGAATTAAATAAATTATAATATCCATCTTCGCAAAACACGTGTAATATTAAGAACTACATAAGAATAAATGAAAACTATGGTTTGTAATTTAACATTAAAAATCAAATCAATTATAGTACTCTTTGAAGTCGGTTAACCTTTTACTTTCTAACCTCTTAGTGCACTATAATACTCAGGTGGCAGGGCCGACTATATATCATTCAAGCGGCAGAGCCGACTATATATAAAAGCCAACCCAAGTGCACCAAGTGTTTAAAAACTTAAGGCTTAACCAAGACTTACAATTACAAGAGAAGAAAACACTTTTATTAATACACAGTACAATTACAATATGACACAACATTAATATAAATGTCGTGTAACCTGTTGGCTATAGACCTGATGAAGTTATATACATATATATTTGCTTTTTTTTTTAAAGAAGCCCTTTATAATTCTTCTTTGGTTTTTTTTTTTCTTTTAGTGTGGTTGTTCTATGATGAGAATATCAATGATGATGGTGATGGTGAATATGAGAGAGATGAATATTTTTGAGATGAAGACTCTGAAGACAAAAAACAAGAAGAGGTGGTTGATGATTTATTTAATAATAAGTTTATCAATTAAATAACCATCTCTTTCCTATAAATTTTTTTAAATAGATATTATTTTAACTAAGATTTTATTTGGTGCCATTTACGTAAAACAAAGGATTAGGCAGCTGGAATTTTGGGTCTTTTTATTGGGGAACTAGGCAATATGTTGAGCAGATTTATCTTGCAACCCAACCAAATCTACTATTTACCTTTTATATAAAAATTAATATTTGATACGATAATTTGACTATTAGTGAATCAAATGATGATATATTGTTTTAAAAAATGAAGTTAAAAATTTTCAATTACATGTCTGTCTTCTGATTCAATAAGTGGGTACTTAAAATTTGAACCAGTATTAACTGAGGTGTTTAAAATTAATGACCCAAATTTTCTTAACTATATATGTTTTTGGACATATTCATAACCATATATGTGATTTTGGACAACATGACTAATTAAACGTTAGAAATTAAAAAAATACTAAATAACTTTTAAAAAACATGAGAGAATGATTGGAAAAATGAAAAAAAAAATCAATTTTAACTTCGATATACAACAACTAAAAAAGATTTGTTAATTATTATGTAATTTTAATTAGTATAATAAAATTATAAAAGAAATTTCTTTTTCCAAAAAAATAAAGCATTAGCTAATTTTATGAAAAATTGAATATATTTTGGATTTTGATTCATAAGGTTAGACTGAAAATGACATTCATTAAGGAATATTTAATTAATATTTTCTCATTTATTTTTTGCATTAATTTTTATTTTATTCAATTAAAATTATTATTTTATAAAGGTTTAATATATAATTTAGAATCCAAGTTTGACATTTTTTAATGTGGTACCTATATTATTTTTGTGTTATTTTATTATTAAATATTTTTAAAATTAAAATAGTATTAATATACCTTATTCTAAATTGTTAAATATTTTTAAATATATATTTTAATTACATTTCTTTTTCAATTTATTTCAAAAATCATTAAAAGTTGTAAACAAAAACTAATATTATAAAAAAAGTTACAAAAACAATATACACAACTGATTCAACATCGCACAAGAATACAAACTAATATATAGTGTATAGTAATATACCAACTAATTTTGACCCAATAATTAAAATTAAAATTAATATTAATATTTCACAAAACAATAAAAATTTGAACCAAGATTAATTGAGGTGTCTAAAATTAATGACCCAGATTTTTTAACCATATATGTCTTTTTTTTTTTTTTTGGGACATATTCATAACTAAATTTGTAGTTTTAGATTCATAATCATATATGTCATTTTGAACAACTCAACTAATAATATTTCCATAAATAGCCAATTAAACATTACAAATTAAAAGAAAATGTTACCAAATAACTATTAAAAATAAACGTTACCAACTAACGTGACATATGGTTGGAAAATGAAAAAAAAATCAATTTTAACTTCGATACAAAACAATTATATTTTTTTGTATTATGTAATTTTAATTAGTGTAATAAAATTATAAAAGAAATTTCTTTTTCTAAAAAATAAAGCATTAGCCAATTTTATGAATATATTTTTTATTTTGATTTATAGGGTCAGTTGAAAATGACATTCATTAAGGAATAATTAATTAATATTTTTATTTACTTTTTGCATTAAATTTTTATTTTTATTCAATTAAAATTATTATTTTATGAAGGTTTAGTATATCATTTAGTATCTAAGTTTGACACTTTTTTAATGTGGTGCCTATGTTATTTTTTGTCCCATTTGGTACCTATATTGGACAAAAGTTACATATTTTTTGGTATTGAAAAGTAACAATGTTAACTTTTTAATGTTTATTCAAGTTTTAGGGTTGATTTGATGAACGTTAATTGCTAATATTATTAGGTTTGATTTTTTTTTATTTGTTAAAATTTGCTTTTAATTTGTCAAATACAGTCTGATGGATGTTGTTTAATTTAGGTTTCACGGTTTATTTGGTGAAAGTCATTTGATAAATGTAACACCTCAAAACCCGGCCTAGAAGTTTTTACCAGATCTCAGAGGTCACATTAATCACTGAAGTGATCTAAAAGTAATTTACAGACAAAGGCTTGTTTAAAACTCATTTACAAAGCGGTTTGCTAAAAACTAACTAAGCCGTTTAACAATGTAAGATTCAAAACAAAGATTAAATGGCGTTAAAACATTTAGGAAATAATGATTTGGCGTATCAATTTACGAAAACCCAAAATCAAACTTATACCACAGTTGTTATAATTAATTATAGTCCAAAATAGTTCACAAAACACCTGAAGTGGCTTATGAGTTTATAGAGGAGATGTCACTGAATAATTATCAATAGCAAGTCATGAGAACAAAGCCAATCAAACCAGCCGGTGTTTTTAACATTGATGTGGTCACCTTATTATCAAATCAGGTAGAACTTTTGAGTAAAAACATTGATGGTTTACATGGTTCTATGTAGGTACATCCGGTGATGTAGTGTGATACAAATGGAGGAGGGATGAACAATCTAGAATGCTTGTCCTACAACCCTAGCACAGAGAACGAACAAGTCAACTATATGGGTAACAATTCTAAACCTCAGAATAATCCCAATAGTAACACGTATAATGCAGGTTGGAGGAACCATCCCAACTTCTCTTGGGGTGGTCAAGGAAATCAATGACCACAACTCCCTCCAGGCTTTCAACCCCCTTACTAGTAGGAGAAAAGCCAACCTTGAGGAGATGTTGACGAAGTTTATTTCGGTGTCAAAAACTCGTTTCCAGAACACCAAGACAGCACTTAAAAATCAACAAGCATCGATTCAAGGGCTCGAGAATCAAATAGGTCAGCTGGCTAAGTTAATTTCAGAAAGACCACAAGGTAGCTTGCCGAGTAATATTGAAACTAACCCAAGAGAGAAGCTTCATGTGATTACTGTTCAAGATGAAGAAGGGTTAGTTGAATCTAAATCTGAATCTGAACCAAGGCAAGAAAATGTGGTAAGTAATGGTAAGGTTGAGGTAAGCCAAAACGAACAAAAACCGGTAAGTAAGGAGTATAAATCTAGTGTACCATATCCAGATGCGACAAGGAAAGACCACACAAATGAAAAATTCGGTAAATTCCTTAAACTTTTGAAAAAGTTGCATATTAACTTACCGTTTATTGAAGCTCTTTCGCAGATCCCAAATTTCGTAAAATTTTTAAAGGAGCTTTTAGCAAACAAACGAAAGTTAGATGATTCATCGCATGTGGAGCTAAATGCAGTTTGCTCAGCTATCTTATAGAACAAACTACCAAGCAAATTGAAAGATCCAGGGAGTTTTACTATTCCTTATTTAATTAGTAGTTTAAAGGTTGATAATGCTTTAGCTAATTTAAGGGCAAGTATTAATGTCATGCCCTATAACTTGTTTAAACAATTAGGTCTTGGGAAACCCAAACAAACTAGGATGAGTATTCAATTATCAGATAGAACCACAAGATTTCCTAGAGGTATTGTTGAAGACATACTTGTAAAATTTGACAAAATCATATTCCCAGTTGATTTTGTTGTTGATAAACCGTAAAATTAACATATTTTAGGCCCACATTTAGCATGCTTTTGGATGATTTAAGCCTTGAATTATGTAATTTGGTGCTCTTAATCCTTTGTTTTCATGTTTTATACCCAGGAGAGCACCGGATGATGAAAAGAACTGAAAACGGGCCCAAAACAGAGTAAATGGGCAATATCACGAAATCCACATGGCCTGGGTCCAAGCCACACGGTCGTGCCTCATTCAACAGCCTCGAACACGGCCTGGCCACGACTTACATGGGCGTGTGCCATAGGCGTGTCCCTGTCATGAGAAAGAAGAATTTCACTCAGATTAGGATACTTAGGGGCGAAGAAACACATTCCAAAGCCTATATAAACACCCTAAGTGTAACCTAAAAGAGGGAACCCGAGGCTTTAGTCAGGGGGCATCCAGCTAGGCCAAAGAGGGCAGATTTGTGGAGATTTACCTGAAGATAGCCAGTTGATTCATCTCAAGAAGCCAGAATCATACTCAAGACGGAGGATCTCTCCTTCAATTCCTTCAGGGGGTTTTAGGGATTTCTTATGTTTTGTTTTATCTTTTTTTTGAGATGTTTTCTTTTATTGTTATGAACTAAACCCTCAGATACTTGAGGGGGATGAAACCTAAGATGAATTTTGTTATCGTTTGCTGAACTATATGATAAATATTTGACTTGTTCTTAATTATGTGTTCTTAATTCTTTTATTGATATTTCTAGGATATTAATTCAAGTGTGATGTGCTTAGGTGGAGGAGCAAAAGTCCCTGCATAAGAGTAGATCTAGCATAATTAAGCGGAATTGATCGCGAGCCTAGAGATAGAGTGACGAGATTTTGCCGGATTAGGGTGAAACCTAATTTGGGAGTCCATAGATCGAGTTAATGCGACTCTAGGGGTTTTAATTAGAAAGAGATTTCAATTAATCAACCTAGGGTTAGACGTTAGTCGCCTTGAGAGAGGGATCAATATACGTTAGGGAATCTTATGGATCAAGTCAAGTGAATAAATCATCTGGTTCAGAGTTAGATAACAAGTGAAGTTGAGGTGGATTCTTCCTTGGGTGTCGTCTTAATCAATTGGTTTTTCCTAAAGTTATTTTCTCAATTCATCTTCTTTGTCTTAGATTCTTTAGTTTAGTAGATTAGTTAATTTTAGATTAGATAAACAATTCTCTTAATTCTTAGGCTAGATAATAAAAAGAGAGTTGGTATTAGTACTTTTAGTTCCTTTGGGATTCGACATTTCGATCTTGCCTAAACTATATTACTGTTTGATAGGTGCTCTTGCCTCAAATCGTTGTCATAGTTAGTTTCCAGGTTCGATCATTCTTTATATAAATTTTAAGACTCTGAAACACGATCAAGTTTTTGGTGTCGTTGCCGGGGAACTAAAATATTAAGAACGCTCAATTTTTATTACTTTAGCCATTTTTATTTCTTTTTTTTTTTGCAATTTACTTTTATTTTTTATTTTTGTCTATTTTTATTTTTACTAATTTCTTTTTCTCCTTTCAGATACCTCTAGTTTATGACTAGAAGGAACTCGACAGGACCCTTACTTTACAACAGTGATATTGAAGGTACCGTTTGCAAAAATCGCAGAGAGATAAGGCGAAGCTTAAACTACATAGAAGAAGAGCAAGAACCCGAGATTAATACTACAGAAGAGATGGCTGAAAACAATCCGCCACCTTCAGAGATGGCCGACCATCATGCTCCACGTACTATGTATGATTATGCTAAACCTAGTTTAACAGGAACTGAATCAAGTATTGTTAGGCCTACTATTGCTGCAAATAATTTTGAACTGAAACCTAACACTATACAGATGATACAACATTTTGCTCAGTTTGATGGTTTGCAGGATGAGGATCCTAACACACACTTAGCAAATTTTCTAGAATTTTGTGATACCTTCAAGATAAATGGCGTTTCTGATGATGTCATCCATCTTCGGTTATTTCCCTTTTCTTAGAGGAATAAAGCCAAACAGTGGTTACATTCTTTTCCACGAGGATCAATCACTACATGGGACCAAATGACCGAGAAATTTTTATTAAAATATTTTTCACCGGCCAAAACAGCCAAATTAAGGAATGATATATCTTCTTTTGTGCAGATGGATCTAGAGATACTTTACGATGCATGGGAGAGATACAAAGATTTGCTGAGGAGGTGCCCACACCACGGATTACTTTTGTGGTTACAGGTCCAAACTTTTTACAACGGTGTAAACCCTTCAACAAGACAACTAATTGATTCAGCTGCCGGCGGAACCTTGAACAAGAAAACTCCTGAAGCAGCCTATGAGTTTATAGAAGAGATGTCATTAAATAACAATCAGTGGCAAGTTACAAGGACAAGGCCAGCCAAAGCAACCGAAGTTTTCAACCTCGATGCAGTAACCGTGTTATCAAATCAGGTAGAGTTGCTACATAAAAAATTTGATGGTTTATATGGTTCTTCGCAGGCACATCCAGTTATGTAGTGTCACGCAAGTGAAGGAGTGGCGAATCCTGAGTACCCACCCCACGGACAGGGCATGGAGAGCGAACAGATGAACTATATGGGTAACAATTTTCAATCTAACAATAACCCTTATAGAAATACTTATAATCCAGGTTGGAAGAACCATCCCAATTTCTCATGTGGCGGTTAAAGAAATCAAAGGCAACAACCATCCCAAAACTTCCAACAACAGCCCTACCCACAGGAAAAGAAGTCGAACCTTGAAGAGATGCTGACAAACTTCATAGCAACCTCAGAAATACGTTCCCAAAATATAGAAACATGTTTCCAAAAGATAGAAGCAAAACTTGAGGCATTGACACAGGAGTTCAAGGATCAGATCGGGCAACTTACTAGGTTAGTTTCTGAAATACGAACAAAAAGCTTATATAGGGAAAGAGAGCAGGTACAGGCAGTGGCACTGAGAAGTGGAAGGGAGTTAATCGAAACAAAGAAAGAGGTACTACGTGAAACCGATAAGGCAAAAATAACCTCGACCCATGAGGAAATAAAACCAAAAATCCCGTATTCAGCGAAGTTGAAGAAATATCACTTAGACGCACAATATGGTAAATTTCTTGAACTTTTTAAACAGCTACATATTAACTTACCTTTTGTTGAAGCTATTTCGCAGATGCCAACATATGCAAAATTTTTAAAGGAGCTTCTAACAAATAAAAGGAAGTTCGAGGAATTTTCAACAGTGGAACTTAATGAAGAATGCTTAGCTATCATCCAAAATAAGCTGCCAACCAAATTGAAAGATCTAGGGAGTTTTACTATTCCCTATTTAATTGGTAGTTTGAGCATAGAAAAAGCATTAGCTGATTTAGGTGCCAGTATTAATTTAATGCCTTATAAAATGTTTAAGCAACTTGGTCTCGGGGAACCAACACCTACTAGGATGAGTATTCAGTTAGCTGATAGATATGTTAAGTATCCTAAGGGAATTGTTGAAGATTTTCTGGTAAAAGTAGATAAATTTATTTTTCCCATTGATTTTGTTGTGCTTGACATGAATGAGGACGTAGAGGTTCCTTTAATTTTGGGACGAACCTTTCTAGCTACTGTTAGGGATGTCATTAATGTTGGTGATGGTAAACTTGCACTAAGGGAAGGAGATGAGGAAATTATTTTC
The DNA here is from genome assembly GCA_025506655.1 of Gossypium rotundifolium. NCBI lineage: Eukaryota > Viridiplantae > Streptophyta > Magnoliopsida > Malvales > Malvaceae > Gossypium > Gossypium rotundifolium. The sequence continues at coordinate 194,967,423 of CP106727.1, forward strand.
CAAATTTATAATGCTATGCGATATTCTAGAGAACAAGATGATTCTTGTTACTTTGTTGATGCCACTTATCACATTTTTCAAGAATCTTTGCAGGAAATTATGCACAGTGACACGATAGAACTGTGTCTTTCACAAGGTGAGGGGAAAGATGAAGATACAGATGAAGTGAATCCCAATACATCCTCCTCTAGATAGATGGAAATAGAAGACATTGAGATCAATGACGAACTAAAACAAAAACCCTCTATTGATGAGCCCTCCAAAGTTAGAACTAAAACAATTACCAAAGCATTTAGAATATGCATTCCTGGGGGATAATTCTACGCTACCATTAATCATCTTTTCAGAACTAGGACCCAAAGAGAAAGAAGATTTGCTAAGAGTACTAAAGAAGCACAAAAAAGCCATAGCGTGGAAAATGTCAGACATTAAAGGAATAAACCCATCATTTTACACCCACAAAATTTTAATGAAAGATAAGTATAAACCGTGTATGCAACCTCAGAGACGTCTAAACTCCAATATGAAAGAAGTCGTCAAAGACAAGGTAATTAAACTTCTAGATGCAGGAATAATCTATCCTATTTCTGATAGCACTTGGGTGAGTCTTGTGCAGGTAGTTCCAAAGAAAGGAGGTATGACTGTGGTAATCAACGAAAAGAATGAATTGATTCCCACAAGAACAGTCACAGGATGGAGAGTCTGCATGGACTATAGGAAGCTGAACGACGCCACCAGAAAAGATCACTTCCCTTTAGCCTTTATTGATTAGATGTTAGAAAGATTGTCTGGGCATATGTACTACTGCTGCTTGGACGGACTCTCCAGCTACTTCCAAATCCCAATAGCTCCTGAAGATCAAAAGAAGACAACATTTACATGCCCATACGGTATGTTTGCTTATCGTAGAATGCCTTTTGGATTATATAATGCTCCTGCTACTTTTCAGCACTGCATGTTAGCCATCATTGATGAACTTGTGGAAGACATTATGGAGGTATTTATGGAAGACTTCTCGGTATTCAGTAATTCTTTCCACCTTTGCCTTAAAAATTTAGAACAAATCCTAATAAGATGTGAGGAACCTAATCTTGTCTTGAATTGGAAAAAATGTCACTTTATGGTTAGAGAGGGGATTGTGTTAAGACATAAGATTTCTAGTAAAGGGATTGAGGTAGATAAAGCTAAGATTGAAACCATAGAAAAATTACCTCCCCCTAGTTCAGTTAAGGCTATTAGAAGCTTTTTAGTACATGTTGGATTTTACAGAAGATTCATTAAAGATTTCTCTAAAATAGCTAAGCCTTTAACGAGATTACTAGAAAAAGATGTTCCTTTCAATTTCGATCCGGAGTGTCTAAATGCATTTAATATCCTCAAAGATAAACTAATAAATGCTTCGATTATAATTGCACCTGATTAGAATCTACCTTTTGAACTAATGTGTGATGGGAGTGATTTTGTAGTAGGAGAAGTTTTGGGACATCGAAGAAACAAGCATTTTCAGCCAATTTATTATGCTAGCAGAACACTGACACCTGCTAAAGAAAACTACACCACCACAGAGAAAGAAATGCTAGCTGTAGTTTTTACATTTGACAAATTTAGACAGTATCTGATATTATCTAAAGTTGTCATTTACACTGATTATTCAGCTCTTCGTTATCTCTTAACTAAACCTGATGCAAAACCTCAACTCATACGATGGATCCTACTCTTACAAGAATTTGATGTGGACATACAGAATAAGAAGAGAGCTAAAAACCTTGCAGCAGATCACCTCTCCAGGCTTGAGAACCCACATATCAAAGAGCTCGATGAAAGTGAGATAAATGATTCGTTCCACGAGGAACAACTCTTTTCTATAACCAACTCCGAGGTACCATGGTTTGCAAATATTGCGAATTATTTAGCTGCTAACATATTACCAAAAAGGCTAACACATCATCAAAAGAAGCGATTCTTTGCTGATGGGAAAAGCTATTTTTGGGAGGATCCCTTTCTTTTCCGCATATGTGCAGATCAAGTAATTAGGCGACGCGTTACAAAGGTGGAATCAAGTAAAATCTTAGAACATTTCCATTTAGGACCTTCAGAAGGACATTACAGCAGGATTAAGACAGCACACAAAATACTCGAATCAGGATTTTATTGGCCAACTCTTTTCAAAGATGCCAACAGGTATGCTGCTTCGTGTGATAAATGCCAAAGAGCAGGTAATATTTCTAAACACGATGAAATGCCTCAAACATATATGTTATCATGTGAGATATTTGATGTATGGGTTATTGACTTTATGGGTCCGTTCCCTAGTTCATTTGGAAATAAATACATCTTAATAGTAGTAGATTACATGTCAAAATGGGTGGAAGCCCACGCTTTACCTACTAACGATGATATAGCTGTAGTAAAGTTTCTTAAGAAACTTTTCTCTCATTTTGGAACACCCAGAGCAATCATCAGTGATAGGGGCACTCACTTTTGCAATACTCAATTTGAAAAAGTCTTAAGAAAGTATGGAGTACATCACAGAATAGCTACTCCTTATCATCCTCAAACCAGTGGGCAAGTGGAAGTGGCAAATCGAGAGCTTATATGAATCCTAGAAAAAAATAATTGAATCAAATAGGAAAGATTGGGCAGTAAAAGTAGATGATGCTTTATGGGCCTATAGAACAACATTTAAAACCCCTTTTACAAACTTGTTTACGAAAAAAGTTGTCATCTACCATTTGAGTTAGAGCACAAAGCCTACTGGGCTATAAAATTCTTGAATTACGATCTTAAAATCGCAGGTGAGAAGAGGATGATGCAGTTAAATGAACTAGATGAATGGCGAGCTGAGGCCTATGAAAATTCACGACTATATAAGGAGGCAACAAAACGATGCCACGATGCTCGTTTAAAAAATCAAAGTAATTCAAATTAGGAGACTTAGTCCTACTGTGTAACACCCCAAACCCAGCCCAAACACTACAACCGGATCTGGTATGTCACTAAGGAAATTTTGTAAAACATGTCGCATTCTCAGAAAAACATTTTGGTAAAGTTTAACCTTTTATTCGGGAAAAATTTATAATTTATAGTGTTAAAGAAAATATGCCTTTATGAATTAAAAACCCAAATTTAAATACATGCCTTAGTTCAATTAAAAATAAAAATTTAAATAACTAAAAGTAATAAAAGCCCGTAATAAAACAAAATATAAACTGATGGCCCTATAATGAGATTTAAAATCCATTAAATAAGAATATAAAATAATAACTAGAGTCTTTTGTTGGATCCAAATGTTCTTTTGCATGGCCACCTTGCGCCCTCTCCACTCGATCTAATGCACTAAATGCTACTTGAAATGTTAATTAATTGGTTGAGTCATGAGACTCGGTGCAGCAACCCTCATGCACCATTAGATTTGGGCCTTAGCCCCATACAACTAAAATAATCGAATTAATATACATAATAAAAATAATACGCAAGCCCAAATCCTAGGTTTCCATCCGCTACACGCCTCCCACACCATTCACACCATTGGGGATTTCTACAATCAACCCACATCGCACATCGCCTTGATGGCGTCGTGTCACGCTCATCATCGATCATGGTCAGCCACTATAAAATCACTCGCATAATGATCACGCAAAAAGCCGCTACAACAGATCACGGTAAAACCGCTACAACAAATCACGGTGAAAATCGCTACAACATATAACTTCCTCCTTTCATCAAACCCAACCCATGCAATCACATAAAATCAATATACTTATATCGTTTAATCAGAACATTCACTAACCTAATGATTTGCTTTTACCCTCTTTGGGTATCCTCTATTATGCTCGAATTTCGGCATTTATCAAAACATATAACACTTATAATCATATATTAATCAAACAGATCTAGATGGTGGGAAAGTGTTACACACCTGATTATGTCGATACCCTTGCTAAATCGATTTACTGCCTTCTATCTACCACTTTGCTCAAAAAGCTAGAAAGATGTGAAAATAGGGCCTCTTCTATTTTCGGCCATAGTTAGTGTTTTACCCAATTTCATATATTTAAAAATAAACCAATCTCCTTGCCTTGAAATCCCGAAAATAACACGACTTGAGTGTTTCTGATCTTTGACTTAGAGATCTAAACGTTGGACTCCTCTTCATATCCCGAAATGCCAAAAATAAGAAAAACCCTTGATTAGTCACTAAATAGCCATTCGGCTAGGGACTTTGAAAAGCCGAAGAAATATTAGAAACTCAAAATTAACACATGCCTATTGTTTTCTTCAGATTCGGCACAAGCAGACTTTACTGAAGAAAATTTGGCAACTTCAGGAGGTGAGATCTAAGAATTTCGATTTTTAGAAGATTTAAGAATTGAAGAGATGGCTAAGAGAGATTTGGCCAATGAATATTAAGGAGAAGAATAGAATAATAGAGATGTGATTTCGGCTTTTAGGGATTAGAAGAAAAATAACAATAGAAGTTAAAAGATTCGGCCAACTAGGAAATTTTAGAGAGGAAGAAAGGGTGAAGAAAATGGTTGTTTTCGACTTTTGAGAGGAAGAATATTAGGAAAGAAAATAAAAGAAAGGCTTCCAAAATTTTGGCACACCCCCTCTTTATATAGAAAACCGATTCCTCCCTTTAGCAGAGATTGATTTTCAGCCAACACTGCCACACATGATAGCTCCTATCCCTTTTCCCTTATCTTAATCTATTATCTCCTCAAAAATAATCTTTATCTGCTTATTATCCATATAGAATAAATATAATAAAATTTCAAAAAAAAATAGCCTTGTGCCGTCCACTTCCCTAATCCCTAATGCCAAATTTAATTAACTTAAATTAGAAGATTTGGGCTCCTTAAAACTTAAAATTTGGGCCCCTAACACTTAAATTAACTCATTCCACATATTCACCCATTAAACGCATAGGCCCAAAAATTTAGGATGTTACAGGCTGTATAATTCAAGGCTCAAACTATTTCCTGGAAAGCTGAAATCAAGGTGGTCAGGACCATTCGTGATAAAATCTATCTTTCCTTACAGCACAGTCGAGGTAACCCATCCAACTCAAGGAACATTCAAGGTAAATGGCCATCGACTGAAACTTTATAATAGTGAAGATTTCAAGGAATTGAGAAAGGAGCTTCAGCTCTGCGAACATTCTTTTAGGAATGAAAATAGGGTGAGTCTAGCTTAAGACTTTAAACGAGCACTTCGCGGGAGGCAACCCAATCACTAACTTCACTAACCCCATTAATTTTTCATATTTTAATTTTATTTCTCCTTTTAGCACCTAAACCAAACTAAATGATTCAGTAAAGTGCAGGTTCCCTACCAAACGACCTTACACACGGGCGTGCCCATGGCCATGTGACCGTCATGGGATGAAAAATAGGCATTCAGGTAGACGTACGAGAAGAAGAAGAAAAATTTTCCCCAACACGGGCTGCGATAAAAAGACCACAGCCGTGCGATACGACCGTGGTCTATTCTGAGTAAACCAACACGAACAAGAGCCACACCCGTGCTGACCAACCGTGTGCAACACTAACTACAAGAACACGGGTGTGGCAAACTTAGCACAAGCATGGGAGAAGCGAACACAATCATACACGACCTATGGGCATAGGCATGGGCAACATAAAAAATGCGCCCAAATTCAAAAATCACGAAAAACACGGGCCAAATAAAAGAGACACAGGTGTGGGACCTACCTATGTCTCCTTCTCTATATATAGATCCCACAACCGTCTTTCCAAAAAAAATTTCCCCGCCATTTTAAACCCTAGCCGTTTTCTCCCTAAAAATTACCACAAAAATTCCGGCCACCCTCAAGAATCCCCCACCATTGTCCTCCCCCATCCAAAATCTTTCACTTTCCTTCACAACCACAACAAAGAACCAATCCACGCCGTGTTCGCCAACATGCCCGCCTCACAATGTTCCACCACCGTGTCGTGTTGACTATTTACAGAATACGCCCGTGCCTTGCATCTACATGCCCATGCTCACCCATCCATGTTGCCACGCTCCAAGAACACCTCTAGTCACCCCTCACTATTTTATTTTCATCTATTTAACTATTCTAAGAGTAGAATTACATTTAGTTAAGTCTCTTTTTACTATTATTATTTATTATTAAACTTTAGAATTTTAGCACTAATTTGATCTTGAATACTTTAGTCATTGTTGAAATAGTTGATTAGAACTAAAAAGGACCAATCTTTGGCAGAATGCTTACTCATGGTTGAATTTTTCCTATAAATTTAGTCTTTGAATATTTTTTTGGGTATCGATTGAAGTACTTGATATATTTTGGTAGAAAATTACTTAAATTTTAGGTTTACAATGTCATCATCCCAAAGAAAGAAAACGACAGCCCCAAGTTCTAAGAAGCGAAAGGGATCCGGTTCATCCTCCGCAAGCGCATCAACCGAAGTACGCCACCCGTTCCTACAATTTCCCCCAAGGGCCTAAGAAGACCGTTATAAGATACTCTGCACACGATCCCTCGAGATAGGAGATGTATCGATTGGGCCACTCTGGAACAAATCCATCTTGCCGACGATGTACGAGCCCTCTTAACCACTGATCCATGGGACCAATTCTTTAACATAATCGAGCCGACATACCTAGAGCTCACTCTAGAGTTCTGCTCAACATTCTAACTTTAGACGGTGATGACAAAACACGATGATCCGGGTACAATACAATTCTGTCTCGGAGGCACTATACGACAACTGAACGTACCACAGTTCGGAGCTGCACTAGGACTTTATACGGAAGACTTTGTAGCAGAGAATGATCTCTCCGAGCTACACCGCCATATTCATCACACCGTAAGCTATTGGTACAACATTGCCCCCGATGGAGGTAATTACGACCGAGCCGCTCCAAGGCGACAACTCTTGTCCCACTCCTGAGGTACATACATTCTATTCTAGCCCATACTCTTACAAGTTGACGAGAAAACACTGGCGTCGTCAATACTAACGATGCCTACTACCTGTGGTGCATGTCGAACGGACACATTTTGACTTGTCCTATTTCCTAGCCCGTACCATTCAACACCAAACAGAGCAACATAGGAGAGGAGTCATCTCTATGGGGCCCTACATCACACGCTTGGCTCGATATTTTAGACTCCTCAACACCGATGCCCAAACCTCCTCCCTTACACTGATAGGTCGGATGACACCACAAGGCATCCAGACTATGTTACACATGAGGATGATCCAACACCGACGTGGAACTGATCCTCTTCAATATCGACTTAAACCATCCACTGACGAGGAGGAAGCTGAGAACGTTCCTGAAGATGTTCCTCCACTACAGGAAGCACCACAACAGAGTCACCAGACAGTTCATTCGGCTGTTTCACTCTCAGACATTTTTGCACGTCTCACTCAATTTGAGCATTACACCGCACGATGATTCGACAGCATTGATGCGACTCTTCAGCAGATCTGTCATCACCTTCATATCTCATCGCCACCACCACCTCAAGACCCAGATCCTTTTCTTTTTAATTTTATGTTTATTTTTATTTTTATTTTTATTTTCATTTTACTCCTTTATCTTTATTTCTACTTTTATTTTGATTATATTTCAGTTTAGTGTCTAAAGAATTGAATGTTTTATTATTACTATTGATCTCGATTTATCACTGGCTATCTAACCATTAAATTCCATAACAACATCCACCCCCAAAACTAATTGATGACTTTGCAGATTAAATAGATTGAATATACCACTCACGGAATGAAAACATTATGTACACCTAGTCATCACGTTCGTCATGGAACATCCTCCAAGGAATTCATCCATAATTCAGGAAGTTTCACTTCTCTCCCTCTCTTTTGATTATATTACTAAATGATATTATCTATCTTTGTACATTGTGGACAATGTACAACTTAAGTGTGGGGGTTTAACTATAGTATTATTTGAAAATCCCTGAATTATGCCTTGTTCGAAATTAAAGTCTCTCATATTATGATTAGAATGAATTTTCCCTAATCTATGATTTTTATTGATATGTTTTGGATTGAGTCATTGATAATTGTGCATTGATGATTAAATTTGAAGGATACTAGAGAATTAAGCATGATAAGTGTATTTTTCCAGAATTAAAATTTTTTAGGTTGTCTACCTGAATCTGAATGTTACATTGAAGTTTGAAATTTATGAGCTTGACATCAAATACCCATAATTTTCGTGAGATTTTGAGCCTTATAGAGCATACATTCTTTCGTGCTCACTTTTTGATTATGAGTATGTCAACATTGATCTGTTATTCTAGAACTTGCTTCGATTATACATGTCGAGACCACACCTTTGATTTGATATACAGAGATGATAAAGGCACCTAGGTTTTAACCCACTTACTCCAAAAAAAGCTTACCTCCACAATTAACCCCTAGTGAACCTCGTTTAATCCTAACAGCCTTTTATTGACTCACCTACTAATAACCCAAAACTCTTTGTATTTGTTATCACCATCCTTCTTAACTACCATTTTTTCGAGATTTTATTTTGAGCAGTTACCTAACTATGTTCTTTATTTCAGTTGTTAAAATTTGTTACTATTATTTGACTTGTTTTTTTTAAAAAAAAATCAAAGTATATTCATTAAATGAGCTTATATGTTTAAATTCCAATTGTTGAAGAAGAAGCTCATATTAGAGTGTTATTAGTATTACAAAATTTCAATTGATTAGTTCATTTTTCTAGTTAGGTAAATTGTCAATTCAATCTCGATTCTAAACCTTCTAATTCAGCCTTTATCCACACTTTTAAACCCAAGCCCCGTTATAACCCTGTTAAAGACCTTTTGATTTGTGTATCATCTCATTTTATAGTGATGGAGATTTGATTTTCAGGCAAGCCTATGGGATTAACTTTTCATGTTTGACTTTTCAGTGCTTAATTCTGAACCTTAAACACTTCGAGTGATTTGAGTGAATCTTTAGTGAGGATGTCGACTCTTTTCAATTTCGAATCAGAGGTAATTATTTAGGTAAGGGGAAACACCTAAAGTTTTCAGGACTATAAATGTATGACTTTGATTGTTTGAATCTTTAGGACCCTTTGAGTTGAATTATCCATATATGAATTATCTTTGAATTGATGAAGCATTATTGATGAATATTATGAATCAAGGAAGTCTGTTTTAATTATGAGTTGAGAATTTTGCTTGAGGACAAGCAAAAGCTTAAGTGGGGATATTTGATAAACCGTAAAAGTAACATATTTTAGGCCCATATTTCCCATGCTTTTGGATGATTTAAGCCTTGAATTATGTAATTTGGTGCTCTTAATCCTTTATTTTCATGTTTTATACCCAGGAGAGCACCGAATGATGAAAAGAACGAAAAACGGGCCTAAAACGAAGTAAATGGGCCATATCACAAAATCCACACGACTAGGTCCAAGCTACACAGTTGTGCCTCATTCAACAGCCTCGAACACGGCCTGGCTACGACTTACACGGCGTGTGCCATGGGCATGTCCCTGTCGTGAGAAAGAAGAATTTCACTAGGATTAGGATACTTAGGGGCGAAGAAACACATTCCGAAGCCTATATAAACACCCTAAGTGTAACCTAAAAATGGGAACCCAAGAATTTAGTCAGGGGGCGTCCAGCTAGACCAAAGAGGGCAGATTTGTGGAGATTTACTTGAAGATAGCCAGTTGATTCATCTCAAGAAGCCAGAATCATACTCAAGACGGAGGATCTCTCATTCAATTCCTTCAGGGGGTTTTAGGGATTTCTTATGTTTTGTTTTATCTTTTCTTTTGAGATGTTTTCTTTTATTGTTATGAACTAAACCTCAGATACCCGAGGGGGTGAAACCTAAGATGAATCTTATTATCGTTTGATAAATATTTGACTTGTTCTTAATTATGTGTTCTTAATTCTTGTATTGATATTTTCGGGATATTAATTCAAGTGTAATGTGTTTAGGTTGAGGAGCAAAAGTATCTGCCTAAGAGTAGATCTAGCATAATTAACCAGAGTTGATCGCGCGCCTAGAGACAGGGTGACGAGATTTTTTTGGATTAGGGTGAAACCTAATATGGGAGTCCATAGATCGAGTTAATGCGATTCTAGGGGTTTTAATTAGAAAAAGATTTCAATTAATCAACCTAGGGTTAGACATTAGTCGCCTCGAGAGAGAGATTAATATACGTTAGGGAATCTTACGGATCAAGTCAAGTGAATAAATCGTCTGGTTCAGAGTTAGATAACAAGTGAAGTTTAGGTGGATTCTTCCTTGGTGTCATCTTAATCAATTGGTTTTTCCTAAAGTTATTTTCTCAATTCATCTTCTTTGTCTTAGATTCTTTAGTTTAGTAGATTATTTAATTTTAGATTAGATAAACAATTCCCTTAATTCTTAGGCTGGATAATAAAAAAGAGTTAGTATTAGTACTTTTGTTTCCTTTGGGATTTGACATTCTGGTCTTGCCTAAACTATAATATTGTTCGATAGGTGCGCTTGCCTCAAATCATTGTCATAGTTAGTTTCCAGGTTCGATCATTCTTTATATAAATTTTAAGACTCTGACACGCGATCAGTTGTTCTAGACATGGATGAGGATAGTGACGTACCTGTGATTCTAGGTCGGCCCTTTTTAGCAACTGCCAAAATTATTATTGATGTTGGTACAGGTGAATTAATACTTCATGTAGGTGATGACACGATTAAACTCCAAGCTCGTGATTCTGCTAAGATATCTTGTGATCAAATTGATTATACGAGTTCTGTTAATATGAGTAACCTTGTGACTCAACATTTTTTGCAGGAAACACCTCGAAAAAAGTGATAGAGCCACGTTCCAGCTTATGCGACAAAAATAGAACAACTCATACAGAACAAAGGCTTGCAAATCGATGAACTAGATGAATGACGAACACATGTCAAGGAGAAACCGAGAATACACGATGCTGAACCAAAGCGACGCCATGACGAGTATAAGGATGGAACAAACCAATTTAAGGTCGGGGACCAAGTAATTCTAGATAAAATGGATCCTCGAATTGCCACTTCAGAGTTTAATGCAAACGGAGCAACTCCTTTTACAGTACTGAATGTCTTCCCATACAGTACAGTCGAGGTAACTTATTCTGAATTCGAAAATTTTAAGGTAAATAGTACTCAAATCAACCCTTATTTTGATAATAGAATTACTAGTGAGAAAGAGGAGTTTCAACTCCGTGAACCACCGTAACCGTGCTAATTTGAGGTAAGTCGAGCTTAGTCTTTAAATAAGCACTTCCCGGAGGCAACCTGAGTGTAGACACTACTAATTTTCTTAACTTTATTTCATGATATTTTTTAAAATTAATTAATTTTCAAAATCTTAAAAAAAAAAGTGTGTTTTTGACCCACATGGCCTGGCCACACAGGCGTGTGGGATCTCACATGGGCATGGGAGAAGCGAAGGAAAACACACACGGCATGGCGACATGGCCAGGTGGCCCACACGGCCTGGACACACGCCGTGTCTCTCACACGGCCGTGTGCCTTTCCTGTGTAACTCTCTGACTTTAAAAAAATTAGCTCCAGGTTTCACACGGCCTGGACACACGGGCATGTCCTAGGCCGTGTGAAACCTAGAGCTAATTTTTTTAAAGTTAGAGAGTTACACAGGAAAGGCACACAGCTGTGTGAGAGACATGGCCAGGCAACACAGGCGTGTGGGATCTCACATTGACGTGGGTGAAGCGAAGGAAAACACACATGGTCTAGCACATGGACCGTGTGACCCACACGGCCAGGACATACGGGCGTGTCCATGGCCATGTGAAAACTGGGTTAATCACCCCATTTTTATTTTATTTTATTTTATTTATTTATTTTTATATTTTATATTTTTACTAATTTTTTATATTTATTTATTTATTATTCTTATACTTATATTTTAAATTTATTTTAATTTTTTTGCTATTTCTATTTTTAGTATTTTTTCCTTTTATTAATGCAATTACCTTTAAGTTTATTGGTATCATTGAGTTTATTATTTTGTTATTTTTTGTTTCATTTTTTTCTTTTCGTTTTATTTTTAAAATTTTGTTTTAGTTCCTATTATTATTATTATTATTTATTATTTTCTTCAACTTATTTTCATTATTATCTTTTGAAATATATATGGTTGTTTCTAATCGAGTTATAACCCCTTAATCTTCTTTATTATTTGTGTTTATTTTCTTATTAGTTTGCTCAGAATCATGAGTTACATTTAGGTTTGGCTACAATTCCACTTTTGACTATTCTGGGAATTTCATCCACTATTCTGGGCAGTTTCAATTCTCTCCCTCTTTTATGATATTTTGTTTCTATTGTGATTATCTATTTTTGTACATTGAGGATAATGTACATCTTAAGTGTGGGGAGGTTATTTATATGATTATTAGAAAATCCTTTGGCATAGATCTACTTGTTGTTAATGGATCGGTAAGAGTATTGTTTCGATAGATAACTCTTCTATAGTGTTTATTAATATCTGAACTCATTAGTTTACCCGCATCTATCTGAATGATCGGTCTCAACTCAGGAGGAAGAACCGGTAATAGACATAAAACCATCCATTCTGGTTCTATATTTGTTCAAATAAAATGCTTAGCCAATTCTATGCGTTTAACCAAAAAATCCTTTCTTCTTCCAATTTTTCGATCTTTCCATTCATTACCCATGAGGCCTTCTTCTCCTAATTCATTCCATTCTACCGAATAATCGATAAGAATAATCGATAAGATTTGAATTTCAAATCTAGATCGGCTAATTGTTCTCAATGTACATCTTAAGTGTGGGAGGTTATTTATAATTTCACTATTCTTGTATTCAAGGAATTTCATCCACTATTTAGGCGCATGTCAATTCTCAAAAAATATTTTCCTCTCTTATGATATTTTGTTTCATTTTATATTAACTTGTGATTATCTATTTTTGTACATTGAGGACAATGTACATCTAGTTCGATGCACTAGGTGCTACTTGAAAGATATTAAATAATAGGGTGAGTCGCGAGACTCAGTGTGCAACCCTCGTGCACCATCAAATTGGGCCTTAGCCCCACAGAACAGGTAACAAAATATAATATGTCAGGAATTATGCAAAGCCCAACCCAATCCTAGGTTTCTATCCGCTACACACCACCCTTACCTGCCAATCACACCATTGGGGATTTCTACAATCAACCCACAACGCTACACACCATCGATGGCAGTCATGCTTGAGTTAGCTGCTCATCGTCAAATCATGGCAATAGCCACTACAACAGATCATGGCAAAAAGCCATTACAACAGATCATGAAAAAAGCCACTACAACAGATCATGACAAGAACCACTACAACAGATAATGACAAAAGTCACTACAACAGATGACTTCCCCTTTTATCAATCACCCAACCCCGTGCAATCACACAAATCGGCATACATATAAAACATATCATCTTAATAGAAACATTCACTTATGAATGACAGAAATCACTAACCTGGTGATTCACCTTTACCCTCCTCGGGTTTCAACCAGTATGCCGAGATTTCAGCATTTAACAGAATATAGCAGATTTATATACATGTACTAACAAACAATCTAAATGGTGTGAAAAGTTACACACCTCATTACGCTTAACACTTTATTATCGAAATTGATGCTCTCCCTAGCCGAAATCGCGATTATCATATCCCTAATTTGCCGGTCAAAAACTTACTACAAGAGATACGATTCGAATGTCCACCCAACTCGGTTAAGATAACAGATATACAATGAATCGATTAATAGAACCACTAGGAGGGATCTTCTTACCTAAATCGACTGGATCTCGGAGTTAACGGTCTTGGCTAAACATCGATTAAACCCCTTCAACTATCTTCAGGATTCGGCACAAGCAGTCTCAACAGGGGGATTCACTTCTAGGAATAAAGAGTGAAAATAAAAGAACAACCCAACGAGATATTAAAGAAGTGATTCGGCTTAGACTAAAGATGAGAATGGAAAGAGATAACAAAGAAGAAAACAACAGAAAACTTACCAACCATGGGATGATGATTCGGCTATGGTGAAGCTTCGGGAAAAGAAAAACAAATGAAATGATGCTGAGATTTAGAGGTTTCGGCTAAGAGAGAAAATAAGAGTGTAGTTTTGGCTTTTTGGAAGAGAGAAGATAGGAGAAGAAAGAAAGAAAACAACTGAGTATGATGGCCTTCAAATTTTGGCACACCCACCTAAAGCCAAAACCGAATGCCCCTCTCCTTTCCAACTCTTTCAAAATTTCGGCTAACACTAACCTTCTAAAGATAGCTCCTCATCCTATCCCTTATCTTTATCAAAACACCCATCCAAAAGTGTTCTACATCGCACCACTTCCTCCCTTCTTTATCAAAATAATATCATATATTTTAAAATATTACAAACACCTATTTGTAGCCACCTTGCCGTCCCCTCCTAGCTCCCTTTAGTGCCGAAATTGGCCCAACTTTATGGGCTCCAAACGGCCACAAATTGGGCCTCTCCTTTACCTATTGACGCCATCTATAACTCCCTTTACCGCGCCCCTTGTTGCTGGGCCACAAGCCCAATTTGTCAATTAAACTACCAAGACTTTATTTTAAGCCCTAGAGTGTCTAAACAAAATATTTAATCAAGGCCTCAGCCCAAACTTAAGCCCTATTTGCACCTCAAATTCTCAAATTAACACATTAAACATGTCTACACATTAAACGCATAAGCCCACTAATTCGGGATGTTAGATTTTTATTGATATGTTTTAGATTAAATTCATAGGTAATTGTGCATTGATTGTTTAAACTTTAAAACATTAGAGAATCAAGCATGATAAGTCTATTTTCAAAATAAAAAAAATTGCTAGGTTGTTTCCCTAAATTGAGTTATTACCTTAAAGTTTGAGGTTTATAAGATTGATATCAAAAACGATAATTTTTGTGAGATTTTGAGCCTTTAGAGCATACACTTTTATTGCTCACTTTATTATTGGTTATGGGTGTGTCAATCCCGATTGGTTATTCTAGAACTTGCTTCGATTATACATGTCAAGACCACACCTTTGATTTGATATACTGAGATGATAAAGGCACCTAGGTTTTAACCCACTTATCCCAAAAAGCCTACCTTCATAATTAACCCTTAGTGAACCCCTTTGAGCCTAATAAACCGTTTCTTGATCTACCCTTAATATTAACCCATAACTCATTCTTTTTGATTCATTAAGAATTTTTCCTATTGTATTGACTCCCTTTTTGTCGAGATTTGATTTGGTCAGTTGCCTAACTATGTTCTTTTGTTTCAATAGTTAAATTATCTCTTTTTATCCATAACTCAAAAAAAAGTGAAAAAAATATGTACATTTATTTTAATTATTACTAGTTCTATATTATTTGAGCTTAAACGGTTAATTTCACATTTTGAGAAGAAGCTCGTGTTATTATTGATAAATTTTCAATTGATGTAATTATTCAATATTAGTTTATTTTTCTAGTTAGGTAAATTGTCAATTCGATCTCGATTCTAACTCTCTATTTCAGCCTTTATCCACACCTTTAACTCAAGCCCCATTACAACCCTTTAAAGACCTTTTGATTTGTGTATCATCTCATTTTATGGTGGTGGAGATTTGATTTTCATGCAAGCCTATGGTAATGACTTTTCATATTTGACTTTTGAGTGCTTATTTTTGAACTTTAAACACCTTGAATGATTTGAGTGAATCTTTAGTAAAGATGTCAATTCTTGTCAATTTTGAATTAAAGGTAATTACTTATATAAGGGGAAATACCTATATTTTCATGCTTTAAAAATGTGTGACTTGGATTATTTGAATCTTTAGTGCTCTTTTAGTTGAATTATCAATGTATGATTATTTGTGAATTATGACAAAACATTATTGATGAGAATTACAAGTTGAGAAAGATTAATTTTAATTGTGAGATGAGGATTTTGCTTGAGGACAAGCAAACGCTTAAGTGTGAGGATATTTGATAAGCCATAAAAGTAACATGTTTTTAATCCCATTCTTGATGCGTTTTTGGATGAAATATTATGTGAATTAGTGAATTTGATGCTCCTAATCCTTTAAATTCATGTTTCTATACTTAGGTGAGCATAGGGGAGCGAAAGGAGCGAAAACGATCCAAAATCGAGCAAAAAGAGTTATTTCCAAGATCCGCAAGGCCTGGGCATTTCCACACGGGCTGGCCACATACCTGCCCGTGTTGATATCACTCCCTATTTCCCAAACACACAGACAGCCAATTTTTAGGGTTTCTGAGCATTCTAAAGTTTATAAATACACCTTAGAAGAAGATCTAAAGGTGACGTAGAGTAGAACAAAAAAAGACTCGAAGAACACCAACGAATTCAACTCAGAAGCAGGATCTCCTTCAAGACTGAAGATCTCCATTCAATTTCTCTCAAGTTTTGGGTTTCTTTATGTTTTGTTGTTTTCCTAATTTTGAGATGTTTTCCTTCCAAAGTATGAACTAAACTCCCTAAATACCTAGGGAGGATGAAACCTAAGATGGATCTTATTATTTGATTTTTTTGAATTACATGATAAATATTTGTTCTTGATCTGAATTATGTGTTCTTATTTCATGTTTTAATGTTTTCAGGATATTAATTCATGATTAATGTGCTTATTCTAGTGGAGCAAAAGTCCCTATTTAAGAGTAGATCTGGCATAATTGAGTGGAGTTGCATGCAATCCTAGAAATAAAATGACATAAATCTACCGGATTAGAGTCAAATCTAATAGGGGAATCCATAGATCGAGTTAATACGACAATAGGGGTTTTAATTAGAAAGAGATTTCAATTAATCAATTTAGAGTCAGTTATTTTTACTCTCGAAAGAGATATTAATATAATTTAGTGATTTCTACGGATCAAGGCAAGTGAATAAATCATTTAACTCAGGTTTAGGATAATAAGTGAAGTCTAGGTGGATCCTTTCCTAGGTATTGTCTTTATCATTGGTTTTCTTCGAATATTTTCCTAATTCATTCTCTATCGAGTATTTAGTAAATAGTTTAATTTTAGATTAAAAACAACCATTCAATTTATAGGCTAGATAATAAAAAGATAGTAATTACTAGTATTTTTAGTCCTCATGGATACGATATCCCCGACTTACCATAGCTATACTATTATTCAATAGGTGCACATGCCTTTGTCGTGATTTTAGTTAGTTAAGTGAATCATCATCAACTTGAAAGGGAGAAATCTAAGGGTGAGCTATACGAGTTCAGTGTGTCCGAAATAGACAAAAGGAAAAGACAAAGTAACTCAACGTATATTCCAACAAAGCATATGTTTACCAATCACATACAAATATCTCAAACGATAGTCCGATATACGAAAAGTTACCATTAACAAAATGAACACAAATATATTATCATTCCAACACTCATGCAATCCAATCGCAACAGACTATTTAAAGCATTTCATAAATGTTCCAATGATCATACAAACATACATAAATTCAAATGCCTAAAATATGCGACAATCAGAAATCCCACCCATCCAACCGAACACCTTTCCGACCCCCCTACACACCACGAATGAGCTATAGAAAGCCCAACCAACCCTGTACACCACATAGGACCTTGAAAGGCCCATCCACCCTACACACCACATTTGTGAAAACTAAGACACTTGGAGTAAAAGTATACAGATATGCTAGTATACGGTTAGTATAGTACGATAAACCACTATACAAAAGATTGCGATTAAAACTGCCCAAATATCAAACTCATTTCTCTTCACAACCAAAACCCTAATTCTATGCACATGTATGAATGCACCTCAAACACTAATAGTCCCACAGATATAAAAGCTCATATTTAGTCGGTCAATTGCAAAATTTTCATGCCATTGCAAAATGCAAACAACATACAAACATTCATACAGAAACTGAAATGCACAAGCTCAATCGATCAGATTCAGAATCAATTATGTTTGTAACTATTTACTAGTAACATCACATAACATTTAATCAAACTGATAAATTAACACTATAATTATGAACAAACATACAAATTGGAGCTGATCAACGTCTCAACCAACCTTACTAAGGCCTAATCGAGGGTCGGAACACACATAAACACCAAACGAGTCAAATCCGACATAGAATAAAAATCTACGAAATAGGGCCACACGACCGTGTGGCACGACTGTATGGTGGTCTACACGCTCATGTGGAGGGGACACACGCCCGTGTGACCGAGTTATAGGGTCGTGTGAGCAGCCCATGTAACTCACTGTCCAAAATTGGCAAAATAAGGTGCAAAACTGACACGGCCGTGTGGAAACCTCACAAGCCCGTGTGTCTAAAGGACACGGCCGTGTGACTAAGGAACACACCCATGTGAAAATCGAAAAAATCCCCAAATATCAGCCACACGGCCATGTGGAACCAAAAATTGCCTAAAAACCCTAATTCCCAAAATCACACAGATATGTGGACCGCCAGTGTGCGGCACATGCCCGTGTGGCCACTCGTGTGGTCACGAAATCACACGAAAATAGGTTGAAAAATGCACTTTTGGCAATGAAACAGACCCCTAACCTTCGGTAATTCAGAGATATACCAAAACACACAGATTCTTATACAATTTCAATAGCAAAACAACACTTCAATTAGTCAATTTCAGAAACACACCTTAGAAGCGATAACAAGCACCCAAAATCATTCGATTCGCTCCACCAAGCCTATTCAGAAACCTCAATTAACATACAAATTGAACTATAAGAGTTTCAATTACGAAACAAATACAAATTAAAGCAATTCTATCATTAATCCAAAAGACAAACCTACCCGATTCAGAATGCGATTAGACGGAACACAAGAAAACGATCAATCGACACAGATGATGCTCAAACCTAAAACTTAATTTGAAAAACAAAATTATAACGGCTCCAACAATCACCAAAATGAAAATATGAGAAGAGAAAAGAAACAAAAGAGAAAAGGAAGAACATAAAGGGAGAGGAACACCAAAAGAAAAATGGAAAAAGAACGTGGCTTTAATTTTTAATTCACTAACTAAATAAAATAAATTAATTAATAAGTATTTTAAACATAAAACAAAAACTAAAGTAAAATTATTTCCCCAAAACACACATGGGGACTCAAACTTAGGACTCAAAGACAAACAAAAACATTGTCAACCACCAAACCAGTAAGTTCATTCTAACATCAAAACGCGACTATGAAACCAATTGCTCAACCCACTCATTGACCCTAAATTTCAGAGATTTTCATCAAATCAACTCTAACAATAACAATATAATAACAATATACTATTCCCCGTACCACTGCACAGTCACGTTCATGCTAACACAATTCGCACAATTTTTGGCTTATTAAACATTTAAGGGCTTGTTCTTCTGTGCTTAAAAAAAGCTGTGCAGAAAAAGCTGCTTTTGGCTTTTCAAAATGCTTTTGAAAAGCATTTCTGAAAAGAAGAAACTAAAATTTTTAACTTTTTCTCTCCCAAAAGCATTTTTAGTGCTTGATTACTTTTTTACCCCTCTAATAACATAGTTAATTACAAATGTGTTAAAATTATTAATTAAAATTGAAAAATATTTTTAAAATACTAATTACAAATATTTAATGGTTATATTTAAATATTTAACATGTAGTTTATATATTCTAATTAAATTTTATAAGTAATTAATATTTATTACTTAAAATATTTAAAATTTATATTTCATATATTAAAATATTAACAAGTTATAGTAATTTTTTATATTCTTACTAAAATATAATAATATTAACTAATTTAAATTTTATTTAAATGCATATTTGTTACTTGATAATAACATGTCTAAAATGGAAATTTTATTTCTCAAAAGCATTTTTTGACAGCAATGCTAAACACTTAAATTTTAAACTAAATTTTTCAAAAGCAATTTTCCACAATACTTTTTAAAAATATTGCCAAACTAGCCATTAGGATCTCATTAGATTGAGTATCCCCACTATAGATAATCTCAATACAGTACACATGTATACAATTCACAGAACACAATTCTAGCAGTAAAGCACACACGGTTCACTAAACAGTAATTTAGAAGTTCACACATAGACACATATAGGGTTGCAAACAAATTCACATAACATAAGAGGTTCGTAGAGAGGTTCGCAGAGGTTACAAAAATATCACATAAGAGGTTTGCAGAGGCGTTCGTAAAGGATTCGCATTTATATTCGTATAAGGAAAAAAGGTTCGCAGAGGATTCACAAATCACAAAATCACAAAGCATATGGTTAGTGTCCATTCATACAGTTCACAAAAGATTAAGTCCCGCACCTGAATTTGCTAAACTGAAGCACTATTGATAACACGAAACGCGCCACGATTCAAACTTGCCTCGCTTTCTTCCCGATCTATACCTTGCAGACAAAAAGTATACATGAAGAATTCGACCACCAGAGAATTAAAGAAGGAGAGCAAAATTTGATTAGATCACCACAAACTTACACTGCCAGAGAGTAAAACGATGCAACAATAAGATCCTTGAGTAGCCAAAACATTCAGCAATGGAGGAACAAAATCAGCAGAAGGAAGAAAGGTGAAAATGAAAAGAAATTTGAAGAGGAAGAGAGGAGGAAGGAAAAGAAACGACAGAAAGGAAATCCTAGCAACAAAAAAAAAAAAAAAACAAACGTGAAAGCCAAGATGGAGAAAGCGGGAAAAAAATGGGTAAGTGAGTAAAGTGTGGAACTACAAAAACAATTTTATTTATTTTATTTTTAGTATTCTTATCCTCTTATAAAAAAAAACTCCAAAACAATTTAATTAATATCCAATTATCAAAAACCCTCCAAAGGTTTAACATATATTTTAAGGAGTTAAAATTGTAAATAAAAAAAAACTGAGAAAAAAAATTCCCACATTGTTCACACCTGGACTCAAACTCTAGACCAAAGTTAAGCTACCAAAGATTTAGGGCCATTTTGCAATGCTTTTGAGAAGTGCTATGGAAAAGTGCTTTTGAGAAGTACTTTTGAAAAATTTAAGTGTTTGGTATTGCTATCAAAAAGTACTTTTGAGAAGTAAAATTTCTATTTTAGACATGATATTATAAAGTAACAAATATGTTTTAAATAATGTTCAAATTAGTTAATATTATGATATTTTAGCAAAAATATAAAAATAATTTATTATAATTTATTGTTAATATTTTAATAAATAATATTAATTTTAAATATTTCTAAGTAATTAATATTAATTATTTATTAAATTTAATTAGAATATATAAACTACATTTAAATATTTAAATATAATAATTAAATATTTGTAATTAGATATTGACACAATTGTGTTATTTTAAAAATTATTCTTTTATTTTTAATGCTTTTAACACATTTGTAAAACTCATATTAGATATTAACATAGCATAGAAAACATAAACGTAATAAATTAAAATATTACATATATTTGGATTAAAATTTCAAAAAGGGATAATATTTATATACCAAATATAAATACTAAAAATTTTACAATAGCATTTACAATTTAAAGTGAATTCATTAAACTAGAAGCTATAGCATCTCTTGTTAATTCCATTTCAAAACCACTTAAATTGCTTGATTCACCATCATCATCACCACCATCATCTTCGTCGTCATCATCATCACTTTCTCGACCATGTGCATTTTCTGAATCAATAGTATTCTTATATGCCCAGTTAATATCTTCGTATTCCATAACATCTGCATCATTTCGACCGACATGTTTTCGGATAAAATTGTGTGTCGTCATTGTAGCAACAACTATCATCATTTGCTTTTCAAAACTATAACTTGGTATATCCCTTAAAATGACCCTGTAAGACCCAGATTTTGCCCGGCCCATACACAAACCAACCCATTAACCCTAAAACCAACCCAAGACATTAAAGCCCAAACCCAAATCAAAAAAAAAAAAAGAAAAAAAGAAAAGAAAAATAAAACCTAACCCTAATGCAAGTGGCGCCGCAACCTAGGGCCACTTGCTCTGACATTCTCACGCCACAGGCCACGCCCACAGCCCACGTCGCGTCTCCACCGCCCAAGAGCACCTGCAAGCATTAAAAGAGAAGTGACAGAAAAATTGTAAAGAAAATGGCTATAAAACCTATTTGGAATATTGTAAACAGGTCTTTTTTTTTTCTCTTTGGACTATCAATAAAAATAATAGATTCGAACAAAAAAACAACTCAAAGCAGTGAGCTGAGATCGAACACTAAAAGACAAAGATTTAAACACCGAAATAGAGGCCGAAAAGGTGATTTTTTTTCTAACTCTTAAATTTTTATTTCTTACTACAAATCCCTTTTATTCATGAAATATACAAAATATATATATAAACTTGTAAAAACATAAAATAAAAAAGAAGAAAAAACATACCTTTTGCAAAATTTCTACCACCGGTGGTGGGTGATGATATGGCGATAATAATCTTGCGACGGCGGACTCACCGGAGTTCCCCCCCTCAAGCTCTGTAGAGAAAAAAAAAGAGAGAGAAGAGTGTTTTTTTTTTCAAAAGAAAGATGGAATGATTTTTTGGGAAAATTTGGGCCTTAAATAGCCCTCAAAGCGGCGTCGTTTGGGGTCGATTTTTAACCCAAAACGACGCGTTTTGGCCTTGACTCGATCCGACCGACCGACCCGCCTCAGATCCGCGTGTTTTTACAAAGGGTTTATTGCGCTCCGATCCTTCCGCATTTTCACTTTTAAAATTAGGTTTTCTATTATTTTCAATTCTGGCCCAGAGATTTCACGCAGTTTGTAATTTGGCCTTTAAATGTGCGCTCAAACCACTCGGGGAAAATAGCGCTCGCGTCCCTCATTCTTTCAAGACGTTGCAATTCAAATCCCCTATTATTTATTTATTTATCCTAAAAACTTCCGCTTTAATGCGATTTAACCCATTTTAATTATTTTGCAATTTTTATCATCATTTTTATTTTTATTGTCTACTATGGATTATCTATTATTATTATCATTATTTTATTGCCACAACCACCATTTTACTTATTTATTAGTTTGTTTTATGTTTTGTTTTACTATTATTATTATTACCCTAATATTATTACTATATCTCTACTATTATTATTATTATATTAAAATATATATTTGCTTATTCTTTTGCATACATTACATTATTTATTTATTAATGACTATTACTATTATCATTTTATCTTTCGTTTTATTTTTCATTACTATTTATACATTATATATTATTATTAGTATTATTTATATTTTCATTGTCATTGTTCTTTATTATTATTACTATGTTATTATTATTGTATTACCGTTATTGCTAGATTATTATTTTATCGTTATTATTATTATTATTATAATAATAATAATAATTATTATTATTATTATTATTATTATTATCATTTGTATATT
The DNA here is from genome assembly GCA_025506655.1 of Gossypium rotundifolium. Lineage (NCBI taxonomy): Eukaryota > Viridiplantae > Streptophyta > Magnoliopsida > Malvales > Malvaceae > Gossypium > Gossypium rotundifolium. The sequence goes on from CP106727.1 coordinate 194,990,854, forward strand.
ATTATTACTATTATATCCTTTTACGTTATTATTATTAGTATTTTATTATTATTATTATTATTATTATTATTATTATTATTATTATTATCACTTATATTATTATTCTCACCCCATTACTATTATTTTATATATTACTATTTTATTATTTAATTATCATCATTATTGTTATTTTATTTTCATTATTATTGCTATTACAATTATTTGTTATTATCAATATTCTCATCGTTTGTCTCACTAATCCTTCCCAACATCTCAATTTTTATAACGACCAATATTTCCATGTTAGCAATTCGGGAGAATCGAGCCCTAACTTACTGGGTTCCGGTTTTTCTCATTTTAAGCTAAACAACGGAATATCCCTTTTAAAAAATTGCAATTCAAATTTTAAACAAAACACTTAATCTCGAAATTCAAAATGTCGCGCCCTAACTTACTGGACTCGACATCTAGATATTTCGAGATAAGTTTCTTTTCTTTCTTCAAAAATAGAGGCAATATTCCTAATTTGGATTCTCGAGAAATCAAGCCCTAACTTACTGGGTTCTGTTTTTTCGTTGGACAAATGACGGGAGATCCTCTTCAAATGTAAAACCAAGTTTTAAAAGGCGAGCTTAGTTTCGGGAATCTAAAGTATTGCGCCCTAACTTACTGGACATAATGCTTTATCTCTTCGAAAATAAGAGAGTCTTAACGTCCCTTTCGATCCCTTCAAGTTTTGGAAATCAAAAGTATCTATTTTCGAATCATTTCAAAGTTTTCAACATTAGGACATTGATCAATCAATTTGGTACCAATTTTGGGCGTATCGAGGGTGCTAACCCTTCCTCGTGCTTAACCAACTCCCGAACTCATTTTCAGGATTTCGTAGACCAAAATCGTTGTTTAGATAAATCAAACTGTTTATTAAAAATAACTATTTTACGAGGTGGCCCGATCACACCTCATCAAAAAAGGTAGGTGGCGACTCCCTTCTTTTTCATTTTCAAAACCCGAGTCGACCGCTTCATTTCCTGTTTCATCAAAAAATGGTTACCACAGCTTGGCGACTCCACTGGGGAGTTATTCGTTGAGAGTCAGGCCATAGATTGATTGATCCTTGTCCTTTTGATTAAAATTGGAAAATGGTTCGGAATTCATGTTTCTTTAAATGCACTTTCAATATTATATTGGATCTCTTGAATACTTTGGCATTGCATTGCATGGCCATTGTGGTCACACCTTTAAGTTGGAGCGAGAAACTATGCCTTCGTGAGGTTTTCACCTCCGCATGGGCTAGTGGATCGCCGGATACATCCGCACCTATGTCTTCGTGCGTTTTCACTTCCACATGGCCATAGGAAATGTGTTCCCTCGAATCAAACTCGGTCCGTATGAACCTATAATGGGTGAGGATCGAGGAATCTGCTGGTTCGGGTACCTCAAACTTTAGAACTAAACCACATATAGTAAACCCTAGGAGCCTACCTTAGGTAGAGCTATGTCAAACCTTAGTGGTCGCCCAGATAGGTGTTTGTTTATTTTACTAGCTTTATATTCCATGGTAGTAACTTGTTGTGTTTTATTCTTTTTGTGCATATCATTTCATATTTTAAGAGGCATCGATTCACGGTCAGTTTCTGAGTTAGAAAGCTGGTTATGGAAAGTGAATTCCTTGATAAAGTGGAAGACAATGCGGCCACCCGCACATGGTCAGAGTAAAGCCAATTAGAAAAAGGGGACAGCTTAGCGGAGGGATATGTGTCAGAACTACAGGATTACACCAATATCAGTGTCACGCAGAACGAACTCCAAGAGTTGAAAGAAATATAGACCCAGTGGGATGATGAGGCAAAGCAGTTGTTCTATAGTACTTACGGTGACCTACCTTACCTGCTTGATATCAAAATAGATAAGCACCTATTCCTAGCAATGACTTAGTTCTGGAATGCTGCTTGTAGCTGTTTCTCTTTCAGGAAAGTGGATTTGGTTCCCACGGTAGAGCAGTACACGACCTTGCTACGTTGTCCAAGAATTCAAGTTGGTAAAACTTATTCCAAAGCAGTTAATGGCCCGACCTTTTGTGAAGAAATTGATGAATATCACGGGAATGAACGAACAATGGGTTTCAGCTAGAATTCAGAAGAAAGGCGAAAGCATATTTGTAATTTATTTTATGTAAAGGGTTTTGCCTTCTAATAAAGTTTTCTAAAATGAAGTTGATCCGAATCGATGTCTTCTTCTTGCATTCATGCATTTGCATTGCATCACATTACATGCATTTAAGTTTATAAAAAGGGGCCTAATTAGCTAAAATTATCAGAAAGAGAAAAAAAAAAGTGAAAAGAGAAAATCTGGAAGTGGAACATCACTACTGAACACGCGCTAAAACCAGGAAAATGGATCAAAGGTTTGAACAATTCCAGAAAGAAATGCAGGAACAAATGCAAGAGCAAATGTTAAAACTCCAACAGGAAATGAGAGATCAAATGTTGGAGGCCCAGAGGAATATGATGGCCCAAATGGCCCAAATATCGAGTGGGCCAATGGATAAGGGGAAAGGTCCCATACCGCCGGTCGAAGAGGATAGTGATGACATCCCCCGGGTTTTACCCCACCGCACGCAAGAGCACAGCTTGAGGAATATCTCCAAAGGCCACCAGTTACAATCAGGCCCCAGCAAGGGCAGGATGACACTAGACCTCCCATGAGCTATCATGTAGGCTCTGGATCCCAACCAGGAGATAGCCTGGCCAACCTCGTTATGCCTGATTTAGATGCAGTAGAGAAAATGGGGTCGAGAATAGAATCCTCAAGGCAACTAGAGGATCGTTGCAAATGGCTGGAGGAAAAATTCAAAGCGCTGGAAAGTATCGATCATCATGGGATCGACGCAAAAGATTTAAGTCTTGGTACTGCCTTATAAGTTTAAAATGCCTGAATTTGAAAAATATAGTGGGACTAGCTGCCCGGAGGCCGACATCACTATGTTCTGCAGACGAATGGCTGGCTACGTGAGCAATGATCGACTCTTAATCCCTGTTTCCAAGAAAATTTAGTGGGCGCAGCTGCTAGATGGTATAACCAGCTTAGTCGGGCCAACATTAGTTCTTGAGAGATTTGGCTCAAGCATTTACGAAGCATTACTACCACGCCACGACATGGCACCGGATAGAATTATTTTGCAAAGCATGAAAAGAGACAAAATGAAAGTTTCAGACGAAGACAGGCAGAGGTGGAGGAGGTCACCATGCAGTCCAACCACCCCTTTAGAAAAGGAAATTACCATGCTCTTCATCAACATCCCAAGGCTCCTTTCATAACCCATATGATAGGGAGTACCACTAAGAGCTTTTTCGACATGGTAATGGCAGGGAAATGATTGAACATGCGATCAGATGCGGCAAGATTGAAGCAGGGGAAACTATTAGAAGGTCTACTCCTAGAAAAAGGATGACGAGGTGAATAATACAAATATGGGGGACCCAAAGTCAATTACCATTAATCAGCCAAAAATGGTGGCTACCGAGTATCAAGGTTCATCAAGGAAAGAATCTCGCACAAGGAAAAACATTGAAAAACTCTAATTTACGTCAATCCCTATGACGTATAAGGAGTTGCATCAAAGTTTATTTGATGCACACGTTGTGTCCCCCCAATATCCAAAACCGATGCAACCTTCATACCCAAAATGGTATGACCCAAACACTCAGTGTGAGTACCACGCGGGGATCACAGGCCATTCGATAGAAAATTGCCTTACTTTCAAGAAATTGGTGGAAAATCTCATTAACATGGGTATTCTGAAGTTCGATGACAGAGAACTGGTAATTGAAATTGGGGGCAGGAGAGTTGTGTTTCCTTAAATAAGTCATTAGAAACCTAGAAATCAGGGGATCAGAAAGCTAATGGTATACCCGAAAAGAGAACCGAGGAATAAAAGTTTTCTGAGCATCTGCCTTTATGTACTTGAGAGTGTTTTGAACAATGAGACTATGGAAAAAACATGTATTTTTAAAGCTAATCTAGAGTAATTTGCAAAACACACTTGTTGCTTTAGGCCTAGAGGCAATAAGAGTCCTTTTGTGAAATAGGCTTGTGTCCAGAATTTTTATTCCAATCAAGTGCATCTTTCTAAGTAAATATTTTTATCCTTTACATTTTATACTGTACATTTTTTTCATTTTTATTCATGACCATATCATACGAATAATTATCCTTAGAATAATTTATTATTTGGATTTTCTACCTTCAAGCCTACAATTGGTCCCAGATATCAATGACATGAGCGACGCTGTTACTGACTCTCCTTTTACTAGATATGTGTCTAGAAGGATCTAAGGATTTTGAAGATGACGGAGGTTACAACTTATTTCCTAATTTGTTAAGAATGGTAGATCCTACTTTACGAAGTGCCAGCGAACACTTAGCTTATCACAAAAATAAGACGAGACATCATTGAGTTGTTTTCAATAATTCAAAAATATTTTTGCACAATCATATCAAGGCATAGTAGGCCACTGAAACATGGGTATGCTGTTAAGATTGGTGTTTAAAGAACCCATGTTAATGTTTCTACAACGGCCAGGAGGTTCAAGCTACTGGTTTACCAAGAAAAGGAAATTGAATACAGGATTTATGCGCCTCCTTTACAGATTCCCTATACATGGGGCATGGACGTTATCAAGCCAGCCTCCTCAAAAGCTTTTAGCCAACATCGATGGTCACGTGTTACCTCACCGAGAGGGTAAAGGTATTTTCATATGCCAAAATTACAAAGTCAGCAGTCATCAAATTCAAATTCAAATCTAAAAAAAGGGTGGCAATAAAGAATGTCGGAAAGGAACATAATTGCACAATGTCAAAAATTTACAGTCTGTTCAAAGATCAGACACCATTCAGTATAGCAAAGGCAGCAAAGAAAATTCAAAAATTTAAAAAAAAAGACTGAGACTTGTAAAAGTTGGCATAGAGAAGTTTCCATTTACCCTCTAGGTTTCTTGAACGTTGGCCAGGACTTTCGCCGGGGCATCTTTCCCATTAGTTTATGAAAGGGAAACAATCCTTGGAAGATAAGATTCTTTTCCCCAAGCTTAGATTAAATTAGATGAAACAGAATACCTCCAGTAAGCTTGATTGAAAGTATTCAGCATGGTCTAATTTACCAAAAATGGATGATACGAGCTTATGACAAAAAGGTTCGCTAAAGAGAATTTCAAGAGGGGGACCTGGCATTAAGAAGGTTCTTCTTATCCAAAAGGACTCCAGAGGAAAGTAAATGACTTATGCAGTAAAGAAGGCCTGTTCTAGGGAAACATGGATATTAACCGAGATGGAAGGCAAGGACCTCCCCAATCCGGTGAGTTCAGACTCAATAAAAAAATTTTACAAAAAAAAAGAGAAAAACAAATAAAACACAAAAAAAGAAAGAAAGAAAGAAAGAAAGAAAAAGGAGAGGCCAAGGCGAAAACCCGCAAAGGGCGCTTTGAGACCAAAGGGCATTTGAGTTGAAAACCCAAGAAGGGCAGCTCAAAATTTTGATCGAAAGTAGGGCGTACAGTAGTCTTGCTATGCTCGAAGAAGTACGTTACGTCTTGGGGCATCGACAAAGTACTCTAGATCCCATAAACACATATTAAGCTCAAAATGGTCCTTACGAAGTTTGGACAGAGAAGCTCAGGCTGCGATATCCGGGGCACCTAGTTTCCATTTTACCCATTTTGAATTTGCTATATTTGATTACCTTATTTGTTTCAAAATACCTTACCAATAAATTTCTTCTTTGAATGCATTTGCTATTCTTGATTAACTTATTTGTTTCGAGCTATGCTCTCAATTAGTTTCCTTCTTGTCCATTGTTGCAATATTTTTCAAGCATTTTGCATTGAAATAATGATTGGTGGACTAATAATACTTTCATAAAAGGAGTTTCACATATTACTCTGGAAGCTTCTGAATAATACAAGGACCTAAAATAGGACGATTGGTTAAAATTCACCAAGCTTAAGGTTTGGAAATATTAGAGAAAGATGATTATCTCTTTGGACCTTTTATTGGTTGAACGAAAAGACAAGGCATTTCGTCGATAATACCACCTTGACAAATAACAAGCAATGTCAATCCAACGGTACAAGGGGATCATTCTCGGGAAAAGAAAAATGATACTCTGCATTTGTGCACATATTAGGCATATACATCTGGTCATGACACCCAGAGAATGGAAGGTGTAGTAGACCAAATTGTTTGAATAAGTTACGAATTCTATACCCCTGAGTCATAGTGGGATGGTTGAGATGATACAAATCCTATACCTCGAAGTTACAGTAGGATGGATAGGAGGAAACAAATGTTATTCTCCTGAAGTTGTAGTGAGAGGTACAAACTTTATGTCCCAGAAGGTACAGTGGAAGGGACTCTGAAATCACAGCGGGGCAAGCTTGTTGAGCAGAATATGATCGTTTCTTTGGGTTTTCTATCAAAGATACTGGCTGAACGAGAAAGCATGATAACGCATCAGTGATAGAACCTTAATGAACTACGAGCAATGACGACCCCAAGCATTTAAAAAGGGATCATTTTATTTTGCATTCATACATCATTTCAAAGCACATTTAGTTAGGAGCATTCAACTCATTTTGATCATTGCATCCTAATCATCATAAAAAGACCATTCTCATGACATTCTGCATTCATACAAATATCGTCCAGTGCATCCTAATCATTATACATTTAACAAAGGATCATTCTCATGACATTCTGCATTCATGCAAATGTCATCCATTGTCATTTAGTTAGGAGCATTCGATTCATTCTGATCATTGCATCATAATCATTGTAAAGACCATTCTCATGACATTCTGCATTCATAAAAGTGTCATCCATAACACATGTAGTTAGGAGGCTTTGAGTCATTTTGATCATAGCATCCTCATCATTTGCATAAGTATAAGCACATAAAATTAATTCTATAGGACAAGTTCCTCAAAGAATGGTGTAGCAATATCAAAGTTTAGATTTTGTTCCCTAGAGATGATAGTGGAGCAGTCTGGAGATTGAAGTCTTCCTGACGATAATAAGGAAGCAAATTAAAAAGTTCAAATTTTGTTCCCTAGAGATGATAGTGGAGCAGACTGAAGATTGAAGTCTTACTGAATATAGCAAGGAAGCAAATTGGAAAGTTCAAATATTGTTCCCTAGTAGAGCAGACTGAAGATTGAAGTCTTCCTGAAGTAGTAAGGAAGCAAATTGGAAAATTCAGATTTTGTTCCCTAGTGGAGCAGCCTGAAGATTGAAGTCTTCCTGAAGATAGTAAGGAAGCAAATTGGAAAGTTCTGATTTTGTTCCCTAGTGGAGTAGATCAAGATTGAAGTCTTCTCAAGATAGTAAGGAAGCACATTGGAAAGTTTAGATTTTGTTCCTCAAGATGGTAGTGGAAGCGATCAAGATTGAAGTCTTCTCAAGATAGTAAGGAGCAAATTGAAAGTTCAAATTTTGTTCCTTCGAGATGGTAGGGAGCAGATCAAGATTGAAGTCTTCTCGAAGATAGTAAGGAAGCGAATTGGAAAGTTCTGAATTCTTATTTCCTCGAAGTTCCTGTGGAGTAGGTTGAGATTACAAATCCCGTCTCCCTAAGTTAACAATGAGGATAAATTCTTATTTCTTTGAAGTTTTAGTAGAGAAGATGGAGACTACGAATCTCTTCTCCCTGAATTCTTAATTCCTCGAAGTTCCCGTGGAGTAGGTTGAGATTACAATTCCCGTCTCCCTGAGTTAACAATTAGGATAAACCCTTATTTCAGTAGAGAAGATGGAAACTACGAATCTCTTCTCCCTAAATTCTCATTTCCTCGACGTTCCAGTAGAGTAGGTTGAGATTACAAATCCCGTCTCCCTGAGTTAACAATGAGGATCAATCATTATTTCTTTGAAGTTTCAGTAGAGAAGATGGAGATTACAAATCTCTTCTCCCTGAATTCTCATTTCTTCGACATTCCATTAGAGTAGGTTGAGATTACAAATCACATCTCCCTGAGTTAACAATGAGGATCAATCATTATTTCTTTGAAGTTTCAATAGAGAAGATGGAGACTACGAATCTCTTCTCCCTAAATTCTCATTTCCTCGACGTTCCAATGGAGTAGGTTGAGATTACAAATCCCGTCTCCCTGAGTTAACAATGAGGGTCAATCATTATTTCTTTGAAGTTTCAGTAGAGAAGAGGGAGATTACAAATCTCTTCTCCCTGAATTCTCATTTCTTCGACGTTCCAGTGGAGTAAGTTGAAATTACAAATCCCGTCTCCCTGAGTTAACAATAAGGATCAATCATTATTTCTTTGAAGTTTCAGTAGAGAAGATGGAGACTACGAACCTCTTCTCCCTGAATTCTTATCCTAAAGTCACAATGGAGCAAGTTAGAGATAAACAAATCTCATCCCCTCGAAGTTGCAGCAGGAGCAAATTGAAGCTGCAGGTCCTATCTCTCTGAAATAGTAGTGGAAGGGATGGAAGCAACAAGATGCAGTGGACTGGAATGAGACTACATGAAGAATAAGAGCACCGAAAAATCTAGACTCAGTGGATCCGGGCAAACTCGGGCCTTCTTGAAGTCTTTGCTTCATTCTCATTACACGACAATGAGCAAAGAGGGGCAGCTGTAAGACCTAGATTTTGCCCGGCCCATACACAAACCAACCCATTACCCCTAAAACCAACCCAATACATTAAAGCCCAAACCCAAATCAAAAAAAAAAAAGGAAAAAAGAAAAGAAAAACAAAACCTAACCCTAATGCAAGTGACGCCGCAACCTAGGGCCACTTGCTCTGACATTCTGACGCCACCGGCCACCGCCCATAGTCCACGTCGCGTCTCCACCGCCCAAGAGCACTTGCAAGCATTAAAAGAGAAGTGACAGAAAAATTGTAAAGAAAATGGCTATAAAAGCCTATTTGGAATATTGTAAGCGAGTCTTTTTTTTTTCTCTTTGGACTATCAATAAAAATAACAGATTCAAACAAAAAAACAACTCAAAGCAGTGAGTTGAGATCGAACACTAAAAGACAGAGATTTAAACTCCGAAATAGAGGCCAAAAAGGTGATTTTTTTTCTAACTCTTAAATTTTTATTTCTTACTAAAAATCCCTTTTATTCGCGCAAATATACAAAATATATATATAAACTTGTAAAAACATAAAATAAAAAAGAAGAAAAAACATACCTTTTGCGAAATTCAGGCCACCGTGTACGGTGGCCGGTAACGGCTACCAAATTGTGACAGTCTTGGGCTACTGGCGATCTCACCGAGTTCCCCTCAGGCTCTGCAGAGAAAAAAAAAGAGAGAAGAGTGTTTTTTTTCAAAAGAAAGATGGAATGATTTTTTTGGGAAAATTTGGGCCTTAAATAACCCCCCAAACTGGCGCTGCTTTGGGGTCGATTTTAACCTCAAAGCGACATCGTTTTGGCCTTGACCCGATCCGACCGACCTGACTCGCCTCAAGATCCGCGTGTTTTTTACAAAGGGGTTTATTGCGCTTCCGATCCTTCCGCATTTTCAGCTTTTAAAATTAGGTTTTCTATTATTTTCAATTTTGGCCTAGAGATTTCGCGCAGTTTGTAATTTGGCCCTTTAAAATGCTGCGCTCAAACCACTCGGGGAAAATAGCGCTCCACGTCCCTCATTCTTTCGCACGCGTTGCAATTCAGTCCCCCTATTATTTATTTATTTATCCTAAAAAACTTTCGTTTTAATGCGATTTAACCCATTTTTAATTATTTTGCAATTTTTATCATCATTTTTATTTTTATTGTCTACTATGGATTATCTATTATTATTATCATTATTTTATTGCCACAACCACCATTTTACTTATTTATTAGTTTGTTTTATGTTTTTGTTTTACTATTATTATTATTACCCTAATATTATTACTATATCTCTACTATTATTATTATATTATAATATATATTTGCTTATTCTTTTGCATACATTACATTATTTATTTATTAATGACTATTACTATTATCATTTTATCTTTCGTTTTATTTTTCATTACTATTTATACATTATATATTATTATTAGTATTATTTATATTTTCATTGTCATTGTTCTTTATTATTATTATTACTATGTTATTATTATTGTATTATTGCTAGATTATTATTTTACTATTACTATTATTGCTATTATTATTATTTTATTATTATTATTATTATAATAATAATAATATTATTATTATTATTATTATTATTATTATTATTATTATTATTATCATTTGTATATTATTATTACTATTATATCCTTTTATTATTATTATTATTATTATTATTATTATTATTATTATTATTATTATTATTATTATTATTATTCTCACCCCATTACCTATTATTTTATATATTACTATTTTATTATTTAATTATCATCATTATTGTTATTTTATTTTCATTATTATTTCTATTACAATTATTTGTTATTATCAATATTCTCATTGTTCGTCTCACTAATCCTTCCCAACATCTCAATTTTTATAACGACCAATATTTCCATGTTAGCAATTCGGGAGAATCGAGCCCTAACTTTCTAGGTTCGATTTTTCTCATTTTAAGCTAAACAACTAATATCCCTTTTAAAAATCGCAATTCAAATTTTAAGCAAAACACTTAATCTCGAAAATTGAAATGTCGCTACTAACTTCATCGGACTCAACATCCAGATATTTCGAGATAAGTTTCTTTTCTTTCTTCAAAAATAGAGGCAATATTCCTAATTTGGATTCTCGAGAAATCAAGCCCTAACTTACTGGGTTCTGTTTTCTCGTTGGGCAAATGACGGGAGATCCTCTTCAAATATAAAACCAAGTTTTAAAAGGTGAGCTTAGTTTCGGGAATCTAAAGTATTGCGCCCTAACTTACTGGACATAATGCTTTATCTCTTTGAAAATAAGAGAGTCTTAACATCCCTTTCGATCCCTTCAAGTTTTGGAAATCAAAAGTATCTATTTTCGAATCATTTCAAAGTTTTCAACATTAGGACATCAATCAATCAATTTGGTACCAATTTTGGGCGTATCGAGGGTGCTAACCCTTCCTCGTGCGTAACCGACTCCCAAACTCTTTTTCTGGATTTTGTAGACCAAAATCGTTGTTTAGATAAATCAAACTGTTAATTAAAAATAACTATTTTACGAGGTGGCCCGATCACACCTCATCAAAAAAGGTTGGTGGCGACTCCCTTCTTTTTCATTTTCAAAACCCGAGTCGACAGCATCGTTTCCTGTTTCATCAAAAAATGGTTACCACAGATCCATTGTTTTTTTCAAAACACCAAAAGTTCGTTCAATCACACTACGTAATGATGAATGTGAATGATTGAATATCTCTTCTTTACCGTGACATTGGTCTACCTCACGAAAGTCGTAAATGATATCGTGACCTCTATATGGTCCAAGATAACCTTTCATTTGAGGATATCTAGAATCAACAAGATAATATTTTCCTACATGTCATAATATAACAAACAATTAGTTCAATAATTTTTTAATAAAATTATCAATTAAAGAACTTATACTTTATTTTTAAAAATCACATATAAATAAAATATCTAACCATTTGGTGGGTGTGGAAATTTGTATTTTGGATCTCGAATTGCATCAAAAAATATTCTAGTGTCATGTGCCGATCCTTCCCATCTAGCTACGACAAAGGTGAAACACATATTAAAATCACATACTGCCATAACATTTTGAGTAGGGATACCTTTTCTTCCAATATAGGGAATTTGTTCATTTGGTGGAAGAATAACGGCAATATGAGTACCATCAATTGCACCTATGCAATCCTAAACAAATAATCATATTAGTCTCGTGCATATTTTAGTCGACCAAAATATTAAAAATATAATAAGATAAAATTAAATTTTAACCTTAAATGCGGCATATATCTAGAATCATTACGTATTTGTTCGGTATTGAGCTAAAAAGGATCTTGGTGCAATTAGATCAGTGGCCATCCTTGAAACTTTCTCAAGAACAATTGCAAAGTATCGACTTATTATTGATCCAGACTTTGAAATCTTTCTCAACATTGGGAAACTTTTGCACCGGTGCCCAAGATGTATAAAAAAAATTCCCAACATTTCACTAGAAGATATGTTTCTTGAAGTTTGCAAGTTGTATCTTGTCTCCAAACCTCTCAAAAAACTTGTGAATACCATTTTAGACATCCTAAAATTAATCATACAACGTGATTCGTGACCATCAAGGATCTCTCGGATCCATGTCTGACCTAATTGTTTTGAATTCATGCATGGTTGCTTCAATATATACTTCTCGTGATATAATTGCATGGAAGAATATGCAACAACAAATAATCGGTTAAAACATTCCACGCGTTGTAAAATCTCTTTCTTTTCCCGTTCATCATCACTTTCATCACTGCTATAATTCTCAACTATACTCATCAACTGTAAAAAAAATTGAACATCCAAAATCATATATAAACAACTATTGATAAAACTAATTTAGTATAAATAAGTAGAACATAAATTCAATATCCAAAGACCAAATATAAACAACTATTAATAAAAGTAGATTACACATAAATAAGTAGAACATAAATTCAATATTAGAAAATCAAACATAAATGACCATTGATAAAACATAAATTCAATATCCAAAAACCAAACATAAATAACTATTGATAAAACTAGTTTAGCATTTTTTTTAGCCACATAATAGATATCTCTAAACACTAAAAGATCAGAAAATTTTCAACTATCCTCCATTTTCGTCTTAAGCCACAAAGCTCTAATCTTAGGATTAATTGATAAAAACATAATTCGCTTGTCCTTATTGAGCAATAATCTAAGTGTGAAAAAGTATAGCGGACTAGCTTCTGGAACTTCTTCCGACATGCTGTCGAGCACTTTGACTGCTTCTGGAATACCATATGGATCCATAATAGGAGTCAAACTAGATGTGGCTTGACTCATATTGTCAGCTGCATTGCATAATTTTTCTATTTGACTAGACAATCTTGCAGCCCCTCCAATTTGCTTTGAGGATTTCTTTCTTCCAGTTTTAAAATGTGAACTTGATATCTCAGGGTTTTTTCTTTTTTGCCTATTTCCATCAATTTGAACATCATTTGAAATGTGAACATCATTTAAAATACGAACATCGTTTCTCACATTCTCTTCTTCATTCTCTTTAGGTATTTCATTGTTAACATCCTCAAAAAAATCACTACGGAGTGTACCAGAAAAAGGTGCCCATACTTTATCACCTGTTGTAACTATCCTCATGAACATTTGGTCCAACTTCCTTCAATTCGGGATCAATGCCCGATGTTTTAAATTTTTGAGCTTGTGCACAACCTACATATAAAATGATAGTTTAATAATGTAAATTATCAATAACCTTATAGAAAAGAAAAATAATAATAATATTCAGAATTATTAATGTACATTTAGCCTACTCTCCCACCAATCATCCGATGCATTAACGGTTCTTTTTATAGGATTCCACCCTAGACCAGTATCTTCACCTTTAAGGTTTTTTCCAAGCTTTTTATTCTTTTTTTAGGGCATCCCACCTATTTTTAAGTTGTCTCTGTGAAAAACCCTTACCCGTTTCTTTCTCAAAGTTGGTCATTATTTTCAACCATCCATCTTTTGTGAAATGAGTACCAGGCCTATTGCCTTTCAATATCTCTTTAAAACAAATATCACAAAATATTTCTGTCAATCTCTTATCCCACATTGCTTTCACTTTTTCACCACTAACTTCAATCGCCGAAGTACTCATCTATTGTGTATACAAACAGATTCATTTCAGCCAAGCAATCAAGAAAATCAAATGTCACATAAGTATATTTGTTAACATGTGTATCAAAATATTTTCCTCTAACATTAATTTTACCAAAAATGGACCCGACACCAACAATGACTACCATATGCTTTGTAACAAACAATTTCATATCTTAAATGAGGAAGGGGATAAAAATGAGAAGATTCAATTTCATCCTAAGCCATTAACCAATATCATTGGCATAAATGATCATATTTCATATAATTCTTCAAAGCATGCTCAAAGAACAAATCATTCTCTTTCGGCAGAAAAATTAGTTGGGAGCAGCATCTCCAATATTTTTAGGAACATACCTCTTAATATCCTTCAAAGCTTCTTTACGCCATTGTATCTGAAGTTCCAGAATGTGAATTAGTGTTGCTCTAGCCAAAGCATAAACAAAAAACAAAAACAAACATAGAACTAAATGGATTCAAAAGCATTTACCAAGGTAACAAAAGAAGTCGAGATAATGCGATAATGTTTTTCTTTTACCTGATGGGGGCGCAATGAATTCAGCAAGTGGTGCAAGTTCTTGAATATGAGAGATTAAAGTATTGCCTTGTTAGCATCTAGTGACCTTCTCCAAATTAAAGTATTGCCTTGTTAGCTCAAATGCTCAATCATCCAACCATTGATAACCGAACAAAAAAGAAAAATAAACCAAACAAAAAATAAGAAAAAAACATTTAAAACATATTATAATATGTTTAAATATTTAATATATAAAAGATACGAATATGTTACATTTAAAACATATTATTATATGTTTAAATATCACAAGCATGAAGCATGGTGAATGGACACCACCAATTAACTGGAATATGGACCGTTGTTGAATAGAGAACCCTAGTAGCAGTGGCACGGGTGCTATTATCTCTTCGGCTTCTAGCATTCTTTGTAAATGCAAGGAAAAACTTAAGTCCTGCTTATTTTAATGAAAAATATTGATCTTTTGGCTTATTTTTTCTCACTTAAATGTAACTCCTTAAGTCCTAAATTAAGATTTGGTTACATAATTGGATAATGACAACAAATTTGGCTACTAATACAAAATTAACTTCAATCATAACATCAAAAATACCATAAACTCCATTTCATTCCTTTACAAGCAAAACATTTCACAAAACATGAAACTATTAGAAAATAGGAGCTGTGAGAAATGAAACCATTTCATTACATTTGAGAGACTACAGTAGAGGCTGTAAGCTTTGGCAGGTCAATAAGACTTCGAAGTACAAACCTCCACTGAAATAGGTCTTCATCAATAACTTAGGAACATCTAAAAGAAAAAGAAAAGGAAAAACGGATGTTTGAAAACCATAATGAAAAAAACTCCCTGTTCTTAAACTTTATTTTGCTTAATCAGGAATTGTCTAGAGGTTACGTAAAGAAAGAGAAACATAAATCAACCAATAAATGAATGCCAAAACCCATTGTTTAATGGGAACGAAAAAACTCATTATATCTATTTCTTTCACAACTCATCAAATGTTTTTGTTTCCAAAATTTCTAGCTAGATCCAATTTGAAAATCAAACTACTATTGTCAGGGATGATCCATATTGTCAGAAATAGTAAAATCAGCCGTAATTGAATAGGCAACAAAGGCATTGTCAACCAATCTAGATCTTTTATGGCAAAAGACTCATTCTTTTGAAGAAAAGGAAAATAAGAAAGAAGAGGGAAGTCCAAGCTCCATTATTACAATCAAAGAAATAAAAGGGCAAATGAATGATGCTTAATGAAAAAGATTCCTTTCTTCATTACAAAGAAACCAATTAGACACATGCACATGCAAAAATATCGATAGCATCTATCTTACTATTGTGTAGTGTGTACAAAATCTCCTAACATCACCATCGTGGTCTAACTTGAAACCAAGAATCTACAAACTCACTACTTACCATTTCAATTATGAGAGCACCAAGTCCAGCTTGGATAGCCAAACAACTTCGTGACAATGCAATGGCAAAACAACATTATGTAAGATTAGGTTCTTCCGGTTTGCTCCTTTTCGTAATAAAAAAGGAGTTAATATTTACCAACCAAAAAGTTTAGAATGGTCTTATACATTACCTTATAAAAAGAGATTACAACAAAATCAGAGGATAAGGTGACAAATCGGGAGGTTGTGTTGCAAAGCCCTTTGGAGCATCAATTAAGACCATCCAATGTCTCCTAATTATACACAGTGGTCAAATATATGTGACGGAAATAGTCAGAATCAATTGTTAAAAAGCTAATGTCTAATAGGTTACATACAAAAAGCACATTTAAAAATGAAGTCTTCAAAGAAACAAGAGCACATTTAAAAATAATGACTTCAAGTATCAACATAGATTATGAGTGTTTAGTTATCTTTTTAAGCATTACATTAAATAAACTTCTAGGTCTAGAACTTTTCTACCAAATCGGAGAAATTATTAGGTTTCTTATGTTAAACATAGGTTTTATGCAGCTTTCTCTTTTGCATGATTAGTAATATATTATGCACCACATGATCAAAGTAGGACTAAATTTTAGAAACTTATAAGGCAGAAAGAGCTTCAAGGCTATGTTAAGCTATCACTATTAAACTTCCTCATGCCTGTAATGCCTTTTATAAACAAATATAAACATGTTGGTACCATCTTCGATCTTTGTTTCAGCAAGACAAGATAATTAAGTGCTTTTCAGTTTTTATTTTGATATTTGCTTCTTCGAAATTTCTAGACCCTCCAGTATTAGGTATCGACTAGCCACATTGAGGTCTGGCTAAATCTGGAGTCGATCCTGATCGGAACCTATTTACAATATAAAACTTAGGAAATTCGTAGAGAACATAAGCTTAACTGATGAAGCACAAACTATCGAATTGAAACCGATGATTCAGTAACTTAAACACGAAATTTTGCATCAGTACCTGGGAAAATTTGGAACTTTCCATGAAATGAATTCAACAAACCCAACCCACACATGCATTCCAAACCTCAATCCCCCAATTCCAATAAATCAAAAGATTCAAACCCATGAAGAAGAAAAAAAATAAGTATGTCAAACCTCAATTCCCCCAAATCAAAACAATAAGTTTCAAACCAACAAAGAGAACAAAACCAAAATTAAGGTTTGCCAAAACATACCAGAAAATCGAAACAAGCAATCACCAGGAACAACTTACCGATTGATCGAATCCAACGGTGAGAGATCGAAGAGAAGAGAAACGGAAGTATAATAGAAGAGAGAAAGGGAAAAAAAGAGGAAGTGTTCACGTCTATCTGGAGAAGAAATAATAAGGATAAAAAAGTAAAACACTAGCAAAAATCCTTTTACTCTGAGAAAAGCTAAAATTTTTGGCTTTTTCGTCTGTGAAAAAGTACTTCACAAACGTTAAAATAATTTCTCCACTGGCCCTTGTTCTTTATTGCTTTTTAGGGAAAAGGACTTTAGCCACTAACCCAAATGTTTCATTTTGGTACTAAAATGCAAAAATCAACTTAATAGTCCCACCTAACCGCTGGCCCAACCAACTAACTTGAATAATTCTAACCCAATTCTGGGGCATTACATAGGCCGTGTAACTCACTAACTTTCACCCTAAGGAAATTATCAGATGACACATGACAGTGTCGCCAGGTCATATATTTCAATCCTAATCTCACTGACTTACTGTGCAAAAAGTTAGACTTAAAATTTTGGTTTGGGTAAAAAAAATTAAAGCCCATTTAAAAATGGGTCGAGCCTCAAGTAAGCTTTTTTTTGGCCCAAACTCGACCCGATCTAATTTTGCAAAAAAAAAATATTGTTATTTTGTCACTGTTTTGCTGCCATTTCACTATTATATTATTATGTATTATTGTTTGGATATTGTATTAGTCTTGTTTTATTGTTAATTTTGTTACTATTTTATTTTTAGAGGCACTAAATAGCACAAAGATTTCTTTTTAATTTACTTTCAATTTGTTGATAAACATTTATTTTAATTTTTAATATATCTGATTTATCATATTTTTTAAATCTATTTATATATAATAATACGGGCGGATTGAGCCGAGTTCGAGTTTTAACTTTTTTTATCCATACCAAGTTTAAACAAAAATTTAGGCCTATTTTTGGTATTAGGTCGAGCTGGGCTGGGCTTATAAAACAGGCTTGAAATTTTGTTACAACCTGTCCCATAATCACCTCTAGTGCAGGTCAAGTCAAACTCGAATTCTTTCAAACTTATTTGAATTAAATTTGGGTATAAAAGTAATGTTACGCTTTGAGTAAAGTCAAGTTCAGACAAATAACATGCTATATTTTATTTAAACTCGACCCACAAATAAATCTAATGTTTCAAGATTGGAGTGAAATGGTTGAATGTAGAGGTGAGCAAAATTCGATTCGACTCAAAAAACTCGATAAAAAATTTAAATTTTGAGTTAAACAATTGAAGTTAATCGAGTTATTTAGATCAACTCGAATAAAAATATCATTTTTTTTGGTTTAACTCGAATGTGATTTATACAATTCGGGTTATCCGAAAATCCGACTAAGAAAATGCAAAACTACGTCGTTTTGATAAATGTTTACATTTTCTAAGTTGAAAGTCAAAACCATTAAGTTAAAAGGCAAAACTATTTCATTTTGATAAATGTTTACCTATTAAGTTAAAAGGCAAAACCATTAAATTGTTTACGTAGTTAAATAATCATATACTTTGTCTACTAGTTAAATAATTGGTTTATATAAACACAACATTGAGCATAAATAATAGGATTTGTTAACTCAACTCGACTTGACTCGAAATTTTTTTACTCGATTTGACTGAATACTCACCCCTAGTTGGATGAACTCTAATAAAATCCAATAGAAGTTTATGCCTAATAAAATTAAATTTGTTAGTTTGGTATCCTATAGACTCCAATTGAAATTGCTTTTAACAGAAAATGTTTTAAAATTGTCGAGGCACTTGTAAGAGCAACAACACCAAGTATTTACAATTATGTTGATAACTGTCCAAAGGTTTTATAATTTGTCGTATTTGAAGTTAGCAATTTTTTGAAACAATAGAGTTGGGCCATGAATTAGTTGATATTATGGACATGTATTAGTCCATATTTGAAGATTGATATTATGAAACAACAAATTTTTAAAGATTGGATTTATTTAAATCAAGTAAATTGGATCTATTGTTTCATGGAAATTAATTTGAATTGCTTCAAAACATATCTTAGAGATTTTTTATTTAAATCAACCAAATAATATTTTTATAACACTTAATTAAATCAAATAATTAATCTATATGCAATTAAATTAATATGGGAAGTCACTAAATTAAAAAATGGATAACGGCTACTTACCCATTTGAAGTTGTGAGAAGACCATTGCAATTGAGTTCCAGCACACTAGGCTGGGCTAATTCCCAGATTGCTACAACTAAGTGGATATAAAGCTTTTAATACAATCCTCAAAATTGTTTCTCAAAAATTTAATGGTTTTCTAATTGTGACATGGGAAGCAACACCAGAACATGGGGAGTTCATCTCACATTTATATTTCTATTATGTTCTAAGGTTTTAATGAGTGTGATTATGGGTAAGGAATGGTAGTTGTCATAACCATTTTTTAAAAACGGAGGTCGACTTTGATTTTAATAACGAAAATAAAACGGGAGTCGCCACCAATCCTTTTTGTTGAGGTGTGATCGGGTCACCTCGTAAAACGGTTGTTTTTAATAAACAATTCGATTTATCAAAACAACAATTTTGGTCTATGAAACTCAGAAAAATAGGTTTGGGAGTTGGTTACGCACGAGGAAGGGTTAGCACCTCGATACGCCCAGAATTGGTACCTAATTGATTAATCGATGTCTTAGTGTAGAAGATTTGAAAACTTGAAAGAATTAAAAATATGATCCCTCTTTTATAGTGATGCTAAAAAAATTTGTTTTAAAAGAAGTTGGAAATGTGTGTCAATGTAGTCTCGTCTCTACGTAAAATGTCATATCCAATACGTTAGGACACTACATCTCGACCTTCGAGGCTAAACTTGCCTTTTATTCAAAACTTATGTATTTGATTTTGAAAGGATATTCGGTCACTTAGAACGAACGGGAAAATCGAAAACCCAATACATTAGGGCACGATTCCTCGAGTTTCTAAATACAGAACATTGCCTTAGTTTAGAAAATCTTACCTCGAAATAACAAAACGTCACATTCAATGCGTTAGGACACGACGTCTCGAATTCTCGAGAATAAGCTTTTTATTTAAAATTTATTTGTTTCAAAAGGATATTCAGTTATTTAGATCAAACGAGAAAAATCGAAACCCAATACGTTAGGGCACAATTCCCCGAATTTCTAAATATGGAATATAGCCTTTGTGAAAGAAATCAATTTTGCAAAAATTAATATAACACAAGTTTGTAATAAAATGTAAAAACAAATTGCAATATGAATGCGTGTAGCAAAATAGTAGGAAATGCATTAGTGCGAGTGACCACATAGAGGGCAAAAATGAAATACATAAATAGTAAGAATAAGCTAAAAAGGAAAGAAGAAAATAAGCAAGCTAAATACATTTAATATGTAAGAAAAATTAATAAGAAATGAGAAAACAAATGAATAATACATGAAATAAATAATAATAATAACTAGAATGATGATAAAAATAAAATGAGTGAAGTGAGATGTAAATAAAAAAATAATAATAATAATAAAGAATGTTACATTAATATATAGTAATAAAAGTAATAATAACAAATAATGAAAATAAAAATAAAAATAAATACAAATATAATAGTAAAATATGTTAATACTGAAACAACAATAATAATATGTTTATTACCATATTAATCGAGAATAATAATGCTTATGAAAATATAAAAATAAACAAGTTTATATAATAATAATAGCACTAGTGGTAGTAGTTATAATAAAATGATAAAATAATTAATAGTAAGAATAATAAACTAATATTTTAAGAATAAAGTAAAAATAAATAATAAATAATAATAGTAATAATTATAGTAATAATAATAATAATAATAATAATAATAATAATAGGAATAACAAGGAAAATAGTAATAATAAAATAATAATAATAGTAAATAGTTATAATAATAAGCCTAATAATAATAAATAAATAAAATAGTAGTAATAATAGCAAAATTAAAAATAATAATAAAATGGTTAGGATAACAAAAAAAAAGACTAAACTGAATAAAAAATAAAACTTCGAGGCAAATTTAAAATAAATAAAAGAGGGAAGGGCCTTTTGTAATGCGCTAAAGAAGTGGAGGGACTAAAGTAGATAATAGCCCCTCTCTGCAAAACGCGCGACATGGGTGAGGACCAGATTGCAAACCAAATAAACTTTTCGGGGCAAAATTAAAAAAACTAAAAACATAATTGCAAGAATATAAAAGGGCGGAGGGGCTAAAAGTGCAATTAGCCCTTTCGCAAGAAAACACGCGGATCCTTCGGGTACGGGTCGGACTCAAGTCGAGCAGCCATGAAACGACGCCGTTTTATAATAAAAGGGCTCTTGATAAAACGTTATCGTTTTAATGGGTATAAGAATCAAAAAAAAAAATTTAACTTCATTTTTTGATCTTCTCTTTTCAAAAAAACTAATACACTCTCAAACATCCCTCCCCTATTCAGTCTTTCCCACGTCCGACCTAGGGCCTCCGATGTCCGTTGCACCGCCGTCGTGGGCCAATGGCCAGCTTTTACACGGAAAGAACTCTCCTGCGACGAGGGGACCAAGGTAAGTACTCGATTTTCTCCCTTTTTTGTATAAAATAGATAAAATAAAAGAGAAAAAAAACTTAAGGAATACCGTTTATAAAATGTAAATCACCTTCCGAAAAAATGGAGAAACCCGGTTCTGTTGCGATTCAATAATCGAATGTTTGCTCTTTTTTGTATTGATTTGTTTTCTTGTTTTTGTGTTTGAAAATACTGTTATTGTATTCAAAAAAAAGGTCGCTATTTACATGGTTGTTGCTTGGCTTTATAGCCATTTTACAAGATTTTTTTGGACTATTCTATGCTCTCTTTTCCTTTTTATTGTTCTTACAGGTAAGTGGCGGTGATGCGCATGGGTGGTGCTTGGTGAGAGAAAGCTTTCGAGGTCGAGCAAGTGGTCGATTGAAGGCCCTAGGTGCCGTGCACCTAGGGTTTGAAAATTTTGATTTTTTGTTAGTGGGCTTTAGGGTTAAGTGTCTGTTTGGGTTTTGACTGGGTTTTTATTGTTTGTTTTAATTTGGGCTAGTATTGGGCTAGGTCTTATCGAGCCCGGGCCAAAATTGGGTTGTACAGCTGCCCCTCTTTGCTCATTGTTGTAACGAGAATAGAGCAAAGACTTTAAAAGAGCCAATTTTGCCCGGTCTCTCTAAGCCTTGATTCCTTTGGTGCTTCTTTTGTTCAGTTAGCCTCGTTTCAGTCCACTGCATCTCGTTGCTTCGATCCACTTCACTGCAACCTCAATCTTCTCTACTGAAACTTCAAAGAAATAAGGGTTGATCCTCATTGTAAACTTAGGGAGGCGAGATTTGTAATCTCAACCTATTCCACTAGAACTTCGAGGAAATAAGAATTTAGGGAGAAGAGATTCGTAATTTCCATCTTCTCTACTGAAACTTCAAAGAAATAAAGGCTAATCCTCATTGTAAACCCAGGGAGGCAGGATTTGTAATCTCAACCTACTCCACTAGAACTTCGAGGAAATAAGAATTTAGGGAGAAGAGATTCGTAGTCTCCATCTTCTTTACTGAAACTTCAAAGAAATAAGGGTTTATCCTCATTGTAAACTCAGGGAGGTGGGATTTGTAATCTCAACCTACTACACTGGAAATTCGAGGAAATAGGGATTTAGGGAGAAGAGATTCATAGTTTCCATCTTCTCTACTAAAACTTCAAAGAAATAAGGATTTATCCTCATTGTAAACTTAGGGAAACGGGATTTGTAATCTCAACCTACTCCATTGGAACTTTGAGGAAATAAGGATTCAGGGAGAAGAGATTTGTAGTCTCCATCTTCTCTACTGAAACTTCAAAGAAATAAGGATTTATCCTCATTCTAAACTCAGGGAGGAGGGATTTATAATCTCAACCTACTCCACTGGAACTTCGAGGAAATAAGGATTCAGGGAGAAGAGATTCGTAGTCTCCATCTTCTCTACTGAAACTTCAAAGAAATAAAGGTTCATCCTCATTGTAAACTCAATGAAGCGGGATTTGTAATCTCAACCTACTCTATTGGAACTTCGAGAAAATAAGGATTGTGGTTTTTGATCGGCTTCACTACTGCTTAGTGAGATAAGATATACAATCTTTAACTGATCTGCTCCACTACAAACTCAAGGATGCTAGACCTGCTATCTTCTATCTGCTTCTGAAACTTCAAGAATGTCAGACCTGCTATCTTCGATCTGCTTCCTACAACTTCAAGAAGACTAGATCTATAATTTTCAGTTTGCCCCACCACTATCTCAAGAGGACAAAATCTGAACTTTTTGCTTCCTTACTATCTTCATAAAGACTTCAATCCTCAGCCTGCTCCACTACCATCTCGAGGGAACAAAATCTGAACTTTCTAATTTTGCTACACCGTCCTCTGAGGGACATGTCTCCTGTAGACTCGAATGTATTATGGATGACATTTATATGAATGTGGAATGTCATGAGAATGATCCCATTTTTTTTTTAAATGTATAATGATTAGGATGCAATGGTCAGAATGAATCTAATGCTCCTAATTGGAACTGTGAGAATGATCCATTTCTACTGTTTGGGTTGTCATTGCTCATAGTTTATCAAGGTTCTATCACTTATGTATTACCATGCTTTCTCGTTCAGCCGGTATCTTTGACAGAAAACTCAAAGAAACGATCATATTCTGCTCAACAAGCTTGCCCCGCTGTAATTTCAGAGTCCTTCCACTGTAACCTTCGGGAAATAAAGTTTGTACCTCCCATTGCAACTTCAGGAGAACAACGTTTGTTTCCTTCCATCCGTCCTGCAGTAACTCCGAGGTACAAGATCAATTTGATCTGTTACACCATTCACTGGTTGTAATGACCAGATGTATATGACTGATATTTGCATGAATGCAAAGTATCATTTTTCTTTTCCCAAGAATGATCCCCTTGTACACCTGCGTTGACATTGCTCATTATTTTTTGAAGTTGTATCACCGATGAAATGTCTTGTCTTTTGCTCAACCAATAAAAAGTCCAAAGAGATAATCATGTTTCTCCAATATTTCCAAACCTTAAGCTGAGTGAGTTTTAAACAATAGTCCTGTTTTAGGTCCTTGTATTATTCAGAAACTTCTAGAGTAATATGGAAAACTCCTTTTATGAAAGTATTATTAGTCCACTAATCATTATTTCAATGCAAAATGCCTGAAAGAGATTGTAACAATAGACAAGAAGGAAATTTGATTAAACAAACAAGTTAATCAAAGCTAGCAAATGCAATCAAGAAGGAAATTTATTAGTAGTGTACTTTGAAAGGAATAATAACAAAAATGGATAAAATGGAAATGAGATGCCCCAGATATCGCAACTGAGCTTCTATGTTCAAACTTCTTGAGGACCATTTTAAGCTCAATATGTGTTTAGGGAATCTGGAGTACTTTGTCGATGCCCCAAGACATAACATACTTCTTCATTGTTAATTCAAGCGTAGCAAGACTACTGTATGCCCCACTTTTGATCAAAATTTGAGCTGCCCTTTTTGGGTTTTCAGCTCAAATCCCCTTTGGTCCCAAGGCTCCCTTTGCGTGTTTTCATCTTGGCCTCTCCTTTTTCCTCTTTCTTCTTCTTCTTCATTTTTTTGCTTAAGGCGCCCCTTGTGGGTTTTCACCTTGGCCTTTCCCCTTTCAGGTAGAATACTTCTTGACTGATCCTGAATTCACCGGATTGGGCAAGTCTTTGGCAAATATCAATGCTCCTCCAGAACAGGCCTTCTTTACAACATAAGGTTCTTCCTAGTTTGGCATCTACTTTTCTATGAAATCCTTTTGTAAAAGAAGGATCAGGCTCCCCTCGTGGAATTCTCTAGGATAAACATCTTTGTCGTAAGCTTACATCATCTGACCGTGATGGATAACTTTTAACCTTTTCTTTGATTAGGTTCAATTGGCAAAAATACTTTCATTCCACAAACCAATGGATAAGATGTTGCCCCAGCAAAAGTCCTGGCCAACACTCAAGAAACAAAGAGGTAAATAGTAACTTCTCTATGCCAAATGCCAACCTTTACAAGTCTCAGTCATTTTTGAAAAAAATTTGAATGTTTTTTTTGGCCTTTGCTGCACTGATATGATATCTGATCTTTGAACAGACAATAAATCTTTGACATCGTGCGATTGCCACTTTTTTTTAATTTGAATTTGAATTTGAATTCGAATTTAGATTTAGATTTGGATTTGGATTTTCGGATTTGAATTTGAATTTAATGACTGTTGACTTTGCATCTTTGGCATATGAAGCAACATTGACCTTCTTAGTGAAGTAATTGGCAACCACAAAGATAAATTGGTATCGACTAGATGCTTTTGATGAGATCGACCTCATAATATCTATGCCCCACATATGGAAAAAATGGAGGAGGCAAATAAGTCATGTCTTCCTCAATTTTGCATTTGATGCAATTTCCCTTTCAGTAGCCCAAACCTCTTGATTAGCCTGGCCATTGTAGAACCATTAACATGGATTCCAACCTTAGCAACATTCCCACATTTCAGTAGTTTGGCGTGCCATGATATTATCATGCGAAAACATCTTTGAATTATTGAAAATAGCTCAATGATGTCTCACCTTATTTCTGTGGTGAGCTAGGCTTCAATCTTCCCCTTTTTTTCCTAAACTCGCAATGTCCATTAACCCTTTGTAAGGTAGAGTCTATTTTCATCTTGGTCTACCATCCTCAACAAATCAAAAGATAGGCCACAATCTCTATCATCTTCAAAGTCCTCAAATCCCCTAGACCCATATCTTATTCAAAAAGGGAGTCAGTAACAGTGTCGCTCATGTCGTTGATATTTGGGTACCTAGGTACGAAGGCAAAAAATCCAAAGAATAAATGATTCTAAGGATGATTATTTGTATGATATGGTCATGAATAAAGAATGAAAGAACAAAAAATGTACAAAATGAAATGTAAAGAATGAAAATATTTACTTAGAAAGATGCATTTTATTGAAATAAAAATTCTGGACACAAGCCTATTTCACAAAAGGACTCTTATTGCCTCTAGGCTTAAAGCAACAAGTATGTTTTGAATATTACTCTAGATTAACTAAAAAATACAGGGATCCCTTCCACAGTCCCATTGTTCAAAATTTTCCCATGTATGTAAGGGCTTGGAAACTTTTATTTTGCGATTCTCTCTTCAGATATGTTATTAGTGTTCGATTTCTCGATTTCTAGGCTTCTGAGGACTTCTTCAAGGAAACGCACTCTCTTACCCCACCCCAATTTTAATTATCACATTTTACTGCTTCGTCAGAATGATTAGGTTTTGAAAAATCATTGAACTTCACAATTCTCATTTTAATGAACCTTTCGACCAATTTCTTAAATACCACTTAGGGTACGGGGGTTGCATCAATTTCAGGTAATGAGGACTACAACATGCATATCAAATAAGCTCGGTATAACTCCCTATACGTTGTTGGAATAGGTGTGAACTGGGTTTCCTCTGAGTTCGGTCTTGAATTGGGTTCTTGCCTTGAGAGACACGATAGCCGATATTTGTCATCTTTGGCTGGCTTACTATAAACGACTTCGATTGGCACTTTTTATACCTGCTCGTATTATTCATTTCCTTTTCCTTCTTCCTCGGGGCTTTTCAAATCCACTCTCCCTTTTCTTTATTTTGATGAGCCAAGAACAACAGGATTAACTTGATCATCCTTCGATTAAAGCCTGAGCCCATCTGGAAGTTCAACAAGGCCGGAGTATCTGTCTGATATTGGGGTCCGATAATGGCAGGTACCCCATGCGAATGCGTGCCTGCTTGAGTCGGGACACTTATTGGGGAAAATCTTGGGGAATAAATGAAGATTTCATTATCATCCTTATTGTTGACCACCGTGCCTTTCATTTTTTCAAGCCCTCCGACTAGTAATTGGTTTAACTGGCACATCATATTCATTTGATCTCGTATACCCTGTTGAATTTTGGCCAACTACTCTTGCATCAGTATTTGCCTTTGCTTTAATCTCTCCAACCTTTGTTCTATGTTTTCTAGGTTAACTGAAATAGTTTCACCTAATTAGGGTCTTTCTATGGATTTTAATGCATATGATGCTATATAATGCAAGTGCATGAAATGAATGCAAAAAGAAAGAGAGGCGTTGATTATGAATTCAATTCCATTATACTAACTTTTCTAGAAAATAAATTCCTTTACATAAAACGGATTACATATATGGCCTTGCCCTTATATTCCAAGCAAAGATACCGATCCTTTTCTTCATATCCGGACTTCATGGTCGTGCCCCGTGAACTTCCTCAATAGATGTCTCTTCTAGCTTCTTGTTGTTTGATCTAGGCCACAACTTTTCACTCACCTACCCCTCGCGATGCTCATAAGCTTCTTTAAGAAAGTCGAGACGTGATGACTCTTGAATAATCCTTGTTGGCTTGAATCCTCGGGCAAAGTTTTGTATTCTTCTACGAACTATCAGCCTTCTCTCGTTGTTTACTTGGACTATATTCGGACGATCGTATTATAATCCACTTTATCAAGAAATTCATTTTCTTATGACAAACTCCTCTATTTAGCAATTGAATATTAATCAACACCTCATTTCTAAGATGATGCAATGCAATGCAATGAAAACAAAAGAAACACGTTAGCACAAGAGAAATAAAAAATAGAATAAAGTACCTATCCGGGTGACCACTAGGGGTTCGGAGTAGCTCTACCTAGGGTGGGTTCTTAAGACTTGCTATATGGGGGTTCGATTCTAGAGTAAAGGTACCTGAACCAGTAAATTCCTCGAACCTCACCCATTATAGGCTCATATGGATCGAGTTCAGTTCAGGGGAATACATTTCCCTATGGCTACACGGAGATGAAAATCTCACGAAGACATAGGTACGGATGTATTCCGAAAGTGATCTACTATCCTGCACGAAGGTGAAAACCTCACGAAGGCATAACTTCTCACTCCCACTTAAAAGGGTGTAACCAAGTGGTCATGCAATACAATGTACAAAGATATACACAAAGCTCGAAACAAATAAGGAAATATGAATACAAATGATGAAGATCTAACACAAAATAGATGAAATGCAATGAAAGGATCATATATTAAAACCAAATTTTCAATTTTCGACAAAAAGACAAAAATTAATCAACTCATGGCTTGACTCTCTTATTCAAATCCCCAGTGGAGTCACCAAGCTGTCGTAACCATTTTTTGAAAACGGAGGTCGACTTTGATTTTAATAACGAAAATAAAACGGGAGTCGCCACCAATCTTTTTTTATTGAGGTGTGATCGAGTCACCTCGTAAAACGATTATGTTTAATAAACAGTTCGATTTATCAAAACAACAATTTTGGTCTATGAAACTCAGAAAAATAGGTTCGGGAGTCGATTACGCACGAGGAAGGGTTAGCACCCTCGATACTCCCAGAATTGGTACCTAGTTGATTAATTGATGTCTTAGTGTCGAAGATTTGAAAACTTGAAAGAATTAAAAATACGATCCCTCTTTTATAGTGATGCTAAAAAAATTTGTTTTAAAAGAAGTTGGAAATGTGTGTCAATGCAGTCTCGTCTCTAGGTAAAATATCATATCCAATACGTTAGGACACTACATCTCAACCTTCGAGGCTAAACTTGCCTTTTATTCAAAACTTATGTATTTGATTTTGAAAGGATATTCGGTCACTTAGAAGGAACGGGAAAATCGAAAACCCAATACATTAGGGCACGATTCCTCGAGTTTCTAAATACAGAACATTGCCTTAGTTTAGAAAATCTTACCTCGAAATAACAAAACGTCACATCCAATGTGTTAGGACACGACCTCTCGAATTCTCGAGAATAAGCTTTTTATTTAAAATTTATTTGTTTCAAAAGGATATTCGGTTATTTAGATCAAACGAGAAAAATCGAAACCCAATACGTTAGGGCACGATTCCCCGAATTTCTAAATACAGAATATAGCCTTTGTGAAAGAAATCAATTTTGCAAAAATTAAAATAACACAAGTTTGTAATAAAATGTAAAAACAAATTGCAATATAAATGCGCGTAGCAAAATAGTAGGAAATGCGTTAGTCGAAAGTGACAACATAGAGGCAAAATGAAATAAATAAATAGTAAGAATAAGCTAAAAAGGAAAGAAGATAATAAGCAAGCTAAATACATTTAATATGTAAGAAAAATTAATAAGAAATGAGAAAACAAATGAATAATATGTGAAATAAATAATAATAATAATAACGAGAATGATGATAAAAATAAAATGAGTGGAGTGATATGTAAATAAAAAATAATAGTAATAATAATAAAGAATGTTACATTAATATAATAGTAATAAAAGAGTAATACAAATAATGAAAATAATAATAATAATAATAATAAATACGAATATAATAGTAAAATATGTTAATCTTGAAACAACAATAATAATATGTTTATTACCATATTAATCGAGAATAATAATGCTTGTGAAAATATAAAAAATAAACAAGTTTATAATAATAATAATAGCACTAGTGGTAGTAGTTATAATAAAATGATAAAAATAATTAATAGTAAGAGTAATAAATTAATATTTTAAGAATAAAGTAAAAATAAATAATAATAAAGTAATAAAAAATAATAATAATAATAATAATAATAATAATAATAATAATAATAATAATAATAATAACAAGGAAAATAGTAATAATAAAACAATAATAATAGTAAATAGTTATAATAATAAGCCTAATAATAATAAATAAATAAGTAATAATAATAGCAAAATTAAAAAAATAATAAAATGGCGAGGATAACAAAAAAAGACTAAACTGAATAAAAAATAAAACTTCGGGGTAAATTTAAAATAAATAAAAGAGGGAAGGGCCTTATTGTAATGCGCTAAAGAAGTGGAGGGACTAAAGTAGATAATAGCCCCCTCTGCAAAACACGCGACATGGGTGAGGACCAGATTGCAAACCAAATAAACTTTCAGGGCAAAATTAAAAAAACTAAAAACTTGATTGTAAGAACATAAAATGGCGGAGGGGCTAAAAGTGCAATTAGCCCTTCCACAAGAAAACACGTGGATCCTTTCGGGTTCGAGTCGAACTCGGGTCGAGCAGCCATGAAACGACGCCGTTTTATAATAAAAGGGCCCTTGATAAAACGTTGCCGTTCTAATGGGTATAAGAATAAAAAAAAATTAAACTTCATTTTCTGATCTTCTCTTTTCAAAAAAACTAATACACTCTCAAACATCCCTCTCCCCCTATTCGGTCTTGCCCACGTCCGGCCTAGGGCCTCCGATGTCCGTTGCACCGCTGTCGTGGGCCAATGGCGGCGTTACTCGAAAGAACTCTCCGTGATTTAGGGACCAAGGTAAGTACTCGATTTTCTCCTCTCTTTTTTGTATAAAATAGATAAAACAAAGAGAAAAAAAAACTTAAGGAATACCGTTTATAAAATGTAAATCACCTTCCGAAAAAATGGAGAAACTCAGTTCTATTGCGATTCAATAATCGAATGTTTGCTCTTTTTTGTATTGATTTGTTTTTTGTTTTTGTGTTTGAAAATATTGTTATTTTATTCACAAAAAAATTCCCTATTTATATGGTTTTTGCTTGGCTTTATAGCCATTTTACAAGATTTTTTTGGACTATTCTATGCTGTCTTTTCCTTTTTATTGTTCTTGTAGGTAAGTTCTGGTCTTTGCATATGCGCGGTGGCCTATAGCAAAGTTTCGAGGTGCTCAAAGGTTAGAGCAAGTGGCTGATGTGAAAGCCCTAGGTGCGGCGCACCTAGGGTTTGAAAATTCTGATTTTTTGTTAGTGGGCTTTGGGGTTAAGCGTCTGTTTGGGTTTTGGCTGGATTTTTATTGTTTGTTTTAATTTGGGCTGGTATTGGGCTAGGTCTTATCGAGCCCGGGCCAAAATTGGGTTGTACAGTAGTTGCCTCCGGCTATCACACTCATTGAACTAAATACTACATATGATGGTGATGGGTGGTGCTAGATTAGTTGGAGTCTAGGTTGATTTTATACGTGGTATTAATATTTTATATAATTATTTAAAAATAATCTGGTTCTATAAACCTCAAATTATACTAAATTTTTCCATATCAATATATAATTAACACAAATTTACCGCAAGACATTTTCTATGGTGGATCACTTGAATACTTCACAGTAGATGACAATCAGCTTATTGGGCCAATCCCTCAAGGGTTGAAAATTTGTACTAAATTGAAGAGAGTCCGCCTTGACAAAAACTGACTCAAAGGGAATATATCAAAATATTTAAGTGTTTACCCGAACCTAAAATTCATTGACTTGACAATGAATTTCAAGATGTAGTGTCTTCCTATTGGGGGTTGTGCAAAAGTTGACATCTTTGCTTTATCTTGGTTTGAATGAGAATAAACTTTCTGGTAATGTACCCTTGGAACTAGGACTTATGTCCAAGCTTTTGTATCTAGACTTGTCTGCAAACCAATTGAGCAATCCATCCCTGAAACTTTCAGGTTAAAATAATCAGCTACAGATCTCTATTAGTATTTGTATTTTATGAAAGTTGCGGATTTAGTCCCAATACTTTAAATTGGGTTGGGTTTATAAATTATACTAGATTAGGTTTATATTGGATAGGACTTAGAAGTGCTGAGGTGAGCCGCTGGTTGGGGATTAGGTGGGCAATAGGCTAAGCCTAATACATATAATATATGATATTAATTATTAAGTTTGATTAATTTGATTAATTACTTGCTTTCGAGTCAAATTAATCGATAATTGAGCTTTCGAAAAATTATTAACCAATCTCTGATCGAATTAGATTAGTTAACTGACCGATTAATTTTAACCGAAATTTAAACCCCCTAAATTTGTTATTCTAATATGATGATCTTTAAATTATTTTTTATAAATGTATTTGTTTCAATATAATATATATTTAAAATGGTATAAAAAAAGTATGAATTTGTCAAATTCATTTATACCTTAGGAACCCAAATCAACTAGTAGGAATCCAACAAATTCTTATTTTTAAGAAATAATCATGGATGTTATATTTTGTATATATGTTATCACTCAATTTGTATATATATATATTTTTAAATTCAAATCCAAAATTTAAAACTAAGTTCCCAAACGCTGCATAAATTGGATAGTAAAATACTTCCAAATATAACATTCATTATTATTTCTAAATCTATCGATTTGTTAAATGTAAAAATTCAAATTTCTTAAATTATTTAGGGCTAATATGCAATATTACGTGAAATTTGAAATTTACCACTATATTTCACTCTCATCAATATTTTTAAAATTTTAAAATTTTTTATAAGGCTAAAATAACAATTTCTCATTTTAGGGGTCCAGCCCTCTTCCAACCCCCTAATTTCACCTCTGACCATAAAGGTTTAATTTAATTTTCAAATACAATTATTTGAAGGACAAGAGAGATGGCCTTAAAAGAACTGAATAAAGTGTAAAATCACACTACTATATAATTTTAACTTTGTCAATATTTCTTTATCCAAAAAAAGCACCCAATTACATCAACTACAAAGTTTTAATCAAAATAATTGACAGCGTCTTCAAAGTTTCTCTTCACCATCAACATGGGTCTTGACTCAACTCCATGCACCAACATGTTCCAACTGAGGTCTAAAAGAGAGGTCTAAAAGGGAGGAAAAAAATCTAAGAGTAAGAATATAATTTTATATCATTGCAACAAAAATTGAAGGCTTAAAGAGACAAAAACAAAAAAGGCCCTATACTTTTCCAAAAAAAATCAATTGAACCCCTAGTCATTAGAATTATAATAAATTAAGCCCTTTTATCATTAAAGTTATCCATCAAAGTTATAAAGCCAAAAGTGCCATTTTTTTTGCCAGTTGTTTTTATCACATGGCAAAAACTAGTATTTAATGTATAAAACATTAAAAAAATCAACAACCATTTATAAAAAGTCATAGAAAATTGTAAAATACTTTTTTATAATTTTATGTTGATTTTATATATAAATGCATGTTTTTGCCACATGACCACGTGGCAAAAACAGCCTGAAGAAAACCGGCACCCTTGCCTTTGTAACATTGACCATTAACTTTAATGGTCAAAGAGCTTGATTAATTGATTGATTGTAATTCAAATGTTCAAGGGCTCAATTGAGTGAAAACAAAAAAGTTTAGGGAGCTTAATTGATTTTCTTTACCCTTTAGCAAAAATTAAAGTATATTTGATTGATATATAATATATCATTCTGCTCCATAAAAATAATAATTAAAAATATACACACACATATCCATCAGCAGACCACATCAACAGGCACCAAATGAGCCCTAAAAATCAACATTGTTAATAATAATAAAAGCTTCCATGACCTTTTACAGCAATGAAAAGTGAGTAAAATTTATTATTATTATTATTATTATTATTATTATTATTATTATTATTATTATTATTACTCACAACTACCAACAAAACAAACACATCGGAGAAACGATTTCCATAATCTATTAATGGTTTTTCAGATATACATCTGCAGTCTGCAGCATTCATCTTCATATGTAATTCATTCCATTTTTATTTTTGACTTCTTACGTGTTGGGGCTTCATCAGTCAAGCACGCAAGAACAAAATCAAAGAAACGAGGAAAAAACAATACAGATATAATTATCACTCCCAAACCTTCTTACTTTCCAAGAAAACATACGATTCATATGATTATGATATACAAAACCGGAAATAGGATGGGAAAATATTTAACAAGAATTTCCAAATAAACATTGTTGTCCCCTACTACTTACTTTTTCTCTACTTCAAATTCTCTAGTTGTAGGAATTAGGACTAAGTAATTCCCATTTATTAGAGTTATATTCTTAAGTAATATTTTGTCCACTCTCTTACTGATTTCAACAAGCTAATAGCTCACTTAGTAATAACATTCACTATCTCAAATCAAATTCAGACTATTGAATAAATCTATCCTCACTTAGTAATAGTTATATTTTCTGCACTTTCATCTTGCTTCTTATCATATGCATGTTGCAAAAATTTCTGTTCAGTAAGATGAGGAAACCTTGTAAACCAGTAAAACAAGATGTTGCAAGAAGACAGAAAGGAAGACTAAAAGGAACAAGTGCGGTGATGAAGGTTGTATGTTCCCGAGGCCAGTTAAATCATGATGATCGTACCAATCGTACAGAATTTCTTGAGAGCCAAAACTTCATCTCTGGGACAACTGTATAGCCTCTTCGAGTGAAGTTAAAAGGGCTGGGAATTTATTAGGAAAGCACTAATATGAAAGTAACACCAATCATGAGTAGTGGGAGAGACGGAGGTTATCAAAAGTAATTGGGGGGGTGATGGAAGTCAAGTAGAAGTTACAACCCAAGTAATAGTTTGGTCATAGGTAGGCCTGCTCACAAGTCGAGCCTAGACAGGATACTAACACCTTTGACGTTTGGGTAGGCCCCTGACCCAGCACAAAATATGGGCGATATCATTCGACTAGACCCAACCCTAATTACCAAAAGGGAGCCATGCTTGGCCCAACACAACCCACCCAAATTCTTTTTCTAATTTTATTTAACTGGCAGTCAAGCTTTACTTTGTTTACTTATTGATCAAGGTTATCATAGTCCTTATCAATATTGGCATTTTTACGTGTGGTATCCATCACCGACAAAAGGACATCATTTTACTAAATCTTCACTTGCCTATAAGTAATGACCTCGCTCTGATATTTCAGGCAAAAACATTGTCATAGTCTACCAACTTCCTAAGTAGGAATTTAAGCCTTTGTTTAGATCAGGACATTTTATTTTCTTTTTGGAACAAAAAACTAGAAGCAACTATTGGGGGTAAGGCAAGACAGAACTTGAGTTCTAGTTCTCTAAAGGTACTAGGAGCCTCGTAACCATTCAAAACAACAAATAGACCACAGCGCATAGTCCTAATAAAACTGAGTCTTGGAAAAAGGAAGACATTTTCACACAATGCGAACCCGACGCCTGATTTGTCTATTCCGTACCTTAGCATTACTCAAGTTTTATACAGGAAGTTCCAGGCTCACTATCAACTTCTTAGCGACAACAAGAGCAAACAAAATGCAATGACAAGCAGTATTGGCAAATGAAAAATCCGTCAATTTACAAGGATGGGAATAATTAAGATGTGGTAGTGATGTGAAGGGGGCACTAACCATCATTTAGAGCAAACCAAATGTAATGGCAAGCGGCATTGGCAAATGAATAATTATGATGTAGTAGCGATATGAACGGGGCTCTAAGCTTCATTCAGAACAAACATATATCATAAATATCTTCCGGATATGGAACAACGATGGCAGTTTGATGCTCTGCAGCTGCATCAATCCCTCCCTGCTCGTTGCACCAAACATTAAATCTCATGTACACAAAACCCTTATGGAGATCGTTGACCCAAGTCACCCAACCGAAAATAAGCTTGCCATTGCCCAAACGATACAGAGTGCCACCCATTGGTGGAGCCACTGGAAATTCTGATGACCATTTGACGGGCAAATGTTTCTTATCAAGCAAATTATACGCCTCCAAACAATGGGACTTACAAGAATCATTATAAATGAAAGTATACAGCACATCGTCCACGATTGTCGCTGAGTCAGACTAGTAACCAAATTTTTGTTCGAGGCAAACCCATGATTTACGATCATAGTAATAAGCTTAAAGAGTATCACTGGTATGGCAGTGCACCAAAATCTGAGATCGGGAAGAATCTAGAACAGGAACACTTATATTGATAGGTTCCGGAGGGGGCGACAATGGTTCCCAAATATCCCCACTTATATCGTAAACCTCGCCAAAAGATTCAGAACCCAAATATAAATATTCGAAGACGTAAATCTTTCCTTCAGCAGCAAAAACCAGGGGAAGAACCCGAGGGAACAACATAGAAGTAGTTTTTCTCCACCCACATTCAAAGTCCTTCAAATCTAATTGGAAAACATCGTTTACTCCATCATTTTCGCGCTTTCCCCCAATAACGTCAACGTGGTTGCCCTAGGAAACGGCAGTGGAACATGAAGGAGCATCAGGTGGCATCGCCTTAATAAAGACTTTATTGCTTTCCAGATCAATAAAGTGCAAACCGTGCGTTATTTTACCATCGGTACCCGGCCATTTCTTGACGAGGGCCCTGATCAGTTCATCTGGCTCTCGCCCATCAAAGTAACTGGAGGAATCACTAGTATCGCCGCTCATGGTTCACCCTCAGCTTCGCCTTTCCAGATCCAAAATCGCTTTTAGTTATAGGGTTTCTAGCTTCGGGTTATTTCCATTCTTTTTTCTTTTTTCTTTTTTTGGTTTGGGTTTAGTAGTCATTGACAAAAAAGATTTATAGTTAAATAAATTTGTTGACAAGTTAGTAAAAGGTTGATAAATTATTTTTTAAAATAGTAATTTGCTTGTTTTAGTTGTTAATTTCCAAAGTAAAGATATTGTCAATATGTGACTGTTTGTATTTTAAAATTATTTATTGATTATGATTATTTTTAATGAATATAAAATAATATTATTTCGAATCAAATGTTAGAGATTTATTAAAATTTGATCAATCATTGGATTAATTGAATCGGGAGTTGATAGGTATATTAATTTGAATGAGACAAAAAATCGGTTGACATGTTTATATGAACAAGTTGAATCAAATTAAACACTAAAAGTTAACACTGTTACTTTCAGGTACCAAACTGTATAGCTTTGATCAAATATAGGTACCACATTGGATTAAAAAATAACACAAGTATCACAATTAAAAAAAAAAGTGTCAAACTTAGTTACCAAATTATACATTAAACTTTTTATGAATTTTACACGTTATTCTACAAACCACAATAATAATTAATTTGAATCCTATAAATTATATAAAATTTGAAATTTGATTGCTCAAACACATGTAATTTAAAGAACTACGTATGAATGGTGACGATAATAATTACTATTTGAATCCTATAAATTAAATAAATTATATGATTGATATTGACAAAACACGTGTAATATTGAGAACGCATAAGAATAAATGAAGACAATGGTTTGTATTTGAACTCTAAAAATCAAATCAATTATACAATCGATCTTCACAAACACAAATAATATTGATAACAACATATGAATACATGACGATAATAATTTATATTTGAATCTCATAAATTAAATAAATTATAATATCCATCTTCACAAAACACGTGTAATATTAAAAATTGTATAAGAATAAATGAAGACTATGGTTGTATTTTAACACTAAAACTCAAATCAATTATCCGATCAATCTTCACAAGTACGTGTAACGTAAAGAATTGTGTATGAATGAATGAACACAATAATTTATATTTGAATCCCATAAGTTAAATAAATTATAAGATTGTTCTTTTTAAACACATGCAATATTAAGAACAACATAATTAAAGATTTAATGAAGATCGATGATAAACCATAATATGTACATATTTTAATCCCATATTTGGCATACTTTTGGATGATTTATCCTCTGAATTGTGGAATTTGGTGCTTTTAATCCTTTAATTTTATGTTTTATACTTAGGAGAGCCTCAGAAGATGAAAAAAAAAGAAACGGGCCAAAAAGCGGAGAAAATGGGTCAAAGTATGAAATTCACACGGCCTGGATCCAAGCCACACAGCCGTGCCTCCTTAACAGACCCGAACACAGCCTGGATTCAATTCACACGGCCGTGCCACACGGGTGTGTCCCTGACGTGACCTGTTTTAATTCTATTCTAAATAGGGTACTTAGAGGCAAAGAAAGACATTCCAAAAGCCTATATAAACACCTTAAAAGCCAACCTACAAAGGGCGGTTCAGGTAGGCCAAGGAGCAAAACCAGAGAGGCCAGAATTGTGGGATTTACTTGAAGAAATCCAATTGATCCATCTCAAGAAGTGTAACACCCCTAACCCGTATCCTTCGCCGGATTAGGGTTATATGGTATTATCGATCATATTACAACTTATATAAATATGCATTGCTTATTACAGCTCAACTTTAATATCGCATCAGAGAGTATAATCATTTCATACACCAGAACCTAAAAATTTCATCATTTATCACATGGTATAAACAAAATATATCTAATTAAATCTTATTTCATAGTTTAGCAAACAACTACGCATACAATATAAATTCAGCATAACATAGCCGAATACATATATGCATACATAATTGATTTCATATTCGAATTTTTATTATCTACCAATAGAAAATTCCATAGCCTAACACAGTTCAAATTCATTTGTACCGCATTTTATTATCTAACTCAAATATATATATCATAACCAAATATGCATGGTTTACAACATCAATTTAAACCATCCTATTAAAGTCTCAATGACTAAACAAATCCTCCTATCTATTTACCATATTCGAATCTATATAACACCAAAACCAAATCACACAATACAAGTATATAATTATACATTTGGTTTGAGTCCATTTCATAACTAAAATCAATCCATCACCCAAAACATAATAGAGGTGCATGTACTAACCACTCAACCAAATCCATTATTAACATTTAACTAAACATTTAACTACCATTTAATGTCATGATTTTGACACCAATACCGAATCACAAATAACTTATAATTATCACCTTTATTTCATCACATAACCTATTACTTAATTTACAATGCAAACAATTTCCAATTTGATTCATGTTTAGAATTATGTAACTCAATAATAGGTCATTAACAACCCACACCTCAAACATATGCCTCAATCACATATATCAAACTTTCCAAAAAGAACTAAGCATAAATCATTAATGGTTACTCCATACCCAAACATATATATGTACCTAGCATGAACTCATATCACAGTCGAATTTATAGACCAAGCATAACTTTCACATATACTACGATTAAGATTACTTAAACATTAAGATCAAGCCATTTTCTCATGGCTCAAAATTACATATTCAAAGTTGAACAAAAATGCATATTAGCCTATACATGCCATAAGTTCGGAAATAAACTTTCTAGAAGTACCAACGATTGACGATAGTGTTGATGACTTCAATAACGATCCCCGAGCATATAAAACAATTTAAAAGAACATTCAAACATTTTAACTATTTAATTTGTATTATTAACATGATAATATAGCCCAAATATACTATCATGGCCGAATACTAATGTTCTTATATGGCATATCATTATTCACTTCTCAATCCCAAAATTTCACTATCTCATTTAAATTTACAAACTTACCAATTAAGCAAAAGGTTTAAAATCTAAAATGTCATCTCTTAATTACCTACTCATATTGCCGAATACACATAGTTCAACAAGTCCCCATATACAATCGAATATGTAAACACCATATATCAATATATGCATATATAATCGATCATACAAATATCAAATACATATTTATCATGTATATAACCGAATATATATATTCATTAAACATCACATGTATCCCAAAGATTCAAATTTAGTATAACAACACATGTATTCAAGTATATAATATCGTTACATTACCATTTTATCCACATACCTAAGAGGCTGAATATACAAGAGCATTTTGTCAATTTACTTGCTTAATAATCACAAAATTACGAGGCCTTAAAATGTAAATTTGAAGATAGATCACTAGTATAAAACCTGCAAGCCTGAATCACACACCAGCACTAGGCCTGCTAGACCCGAGGTTTGATATTCAATCACCGGCAATAAGCCTGCTAGGCACAAACCCTGATTAAGTTCACCAACCCAAGGCTTGCTAGGCTCACAGCCTAAATAACGATACTTTTAAGTTGTCTCACACACATATTTCATATATCGAACCCTTTTATACACTTCATAATCTTTGTACGAACATTTCAATAACATATCTCAATCGAACAAACTTTAACACGTTAAATTTTAGGTTTATTAACATTCGGCTATTCATTGTTGATTCCACAAATTTCCAAAACAGCAAATTACTAAGTTATATGCATAACTTACAATGTGTTATCCCTTAAAGACTTATCTCGAATATCGACGGACAACAAAAATCGGCTATTCAACTATTTTTGTTTTTCCCCTATCCAAGTCCGACTTCTTTGGTTCTTGATCTAAACATATTCAAATTAAGCTCATTCAAACATATTTTCATTCAATTTAATCCAAAAACTCATAAATAGGAAAATTACCATTTTGCTCCTAACATTTCACACTTTTTATAATTTAGTCCTATTTGCACAAAACACAAAATACACAAAATTTGACTATACACCTTAAGGGCCGAATATTCCTAGCCTTCATACAAGTCCATATATTTTATTTATTTCACATTTTAGTCCCCCTAAAATATATTTTTTTGCAATTTAGTCCAACATACTCAATTTCATCAAAAATTCAAAGACAAAACTTGTTAATCTAACACATATTTATCATAATTCATCCTCAAACAACATAAAAAACAAACTATCATCAATGGCTCAACTCAAAATATTCATCAAACTCAAAAATTAAAGCATGGGTCTTAAAGATTTCAAAGCAACGATCTCAAAAACGTAAAATTATCAAAAACCAAACAAAAACGAACCTTGATTGAGCTTGAATAAGTGCCGAAACCTAGCTTGGTTTCTTTCTTTTTCTTTTCTTTGTTATTCAGCCATGGAAAGAGAAATGAAACTATGGCTTTATTTTTTTATGTCATTTTATTATAATATAACACTATTATACATTAATATTTATTTTTAATTATAACAAATAATATATAGAACATATAATGATGGCATGTTGCCATCCACTACCTTTGAAAATGGGCTATTTTCCCTTTAAGGACTCCATATTAAAAAATCACTATCAACTAAGCACTTTACACTATAGTTTGTAACTTTTACATTTTACGTGATTAAGTCCTTTTATTTAATCGAGCACCTAAACGACAAAATTAAGTCACGAAAATTTAACACCAACAAATTCACACATAATAAACACATAAAATAATTTAAAAATATTTTTTAGACTCAGATTTGTGGTCTCAAAACCACTATTTTGATTAGGGTTTAATCAGACTGTTACAAGAAGCCGGAATCATACTCAAGACAGAAGATCTTCCCTTCAATTTCCTTCAGGGGATTTTAGGGTTTTTCTTATGTTTTGTTTTATATTTTCTTCTCGGATGTATTATTTTATAGTTATGAACTAAACCCCTCAAATACCTGAGGGGGAAGAAACCTAAGACGGATCTTGATATTGTTTTCTGAACTATATGATAAATATTTGATTTGTTCTTAATTATGTGTTATTAATTCTTGTTTTGATATTTCAGGATATTGATTCAAGTATTGATGTGCTTAGGCAAAGGAGGAATATTCCATGTTTAATAGTAGATCTAGCATAATTAAGCGAAGTTGATATCAACCCTAGAGATAGGATGACGAAAATCTGCCAGATTAGGTTCAAACCTAATATGGGAGTCCATAGATCGAGTTAATGCAATTCTTGGGGTTTTAATTAGAAAGAAATTTCAATTAATAAACCTAGGGTTAGACGTTAGTAGCCTCGAGAGAGGTATTAATATAAATTAGGGAATCCTACAGATCAAGTCAAGTGAATAAATCGTCTGGTTCAGAGTTAAATAACAAGTGAAGTTTAGGTGGATTATTCCTTGGGTATTGTCTTAATTAATTATTTTTTCCCAAAAGTATTTTCCTCAATTCATTCTCTGTGTCTTAGCATCCTTAGCTTAGTAGTTAGTTAAATTTTAGAATAAATAACAATTCTCTTACTTCTGAGGCTAAATCATAAAAAGAAAGTCAGCATTAGTACTTTTGGCTCCCTTGGGTTCGACATTCCGGGGTTATTTTACCAAACTAACCTAAAAAAATTTAATATTTGTAAAAATAACCCAGGTTTAAAAATAATCACAAAAATAACCCGAAATGAACAATAAAATGGGGTTACGGCACATCAATGGCGGAACCCCTTATATTGAACCCATGATTGCTTGATAATTGTGTCAGGCTTTAAAAAATAATTTTTTTTGGTTCCGGCCTGTCAATGGCCAGAATCAGGGTATTTTTACACTGTATAAAACTGGTATACAAAAATTTTAAAAAAAGAAAAAAAAATTTGGGTGCTGGCCTATCAATGGTAAGCACCCTATCTGAAAAAAAAATTTGAATTTTTTTTGGGTGTTGGCTTGTCAATGGCTGGCACCCCCATCCCGAAAAAAAAAATTTTTGCAAGCACCCTCTGTACCAAAAAAAATTTGAATTTTTGGATATCTTTGTCAATCATTGGCACCTTATCAAAATAAAATTTTTGAATTTTTTATCAATGGTGACACCCAAAAATTTTTTTTTCGGGATGGGGTCTACCATTGAACAAATAGCACCCCAAATTTTTTTCATTTTTAAAATTTTGTATACCAATTTTTACTGGTGTAAAAAATATTCGATTCCGACCATTGACAGTAGGAACCAAAAAATATTTTTAAAGCGACACAATTATCGTGCAATCATGGGTTCAAAATAAAGGGTTCCGCCATTGATGTGTCGAACCCCATTTTATGCTCATTTCGGGTTATTTTGTGATTGTTTTAAACTCAGGTTATTTTGCAAATATTAAATTTTTTTAGGTTAGTTTGGTAAAATAGCTACATTCGGTCTTGCCACTAAACTATACTACTGTTTGATAGGTGCACTTGCCTCGTCGTTGTCACAATTAGTTTCTAGGCTCGATCATTCGTTATATAAATTTTAAGACTTCCTGACACACGATCAATCGATTTCTTATTTGAAAATCTAAAGTGACGTGTATCACCTAAGTCACTCGCACTGTATAAAATTAATACAATCCATACTTATATAACCAACAAACGTTAGATACAATAATAAAACACATTGTACTCTCAAGAAGATATATCTAATTCAAATAATGGAGACGATATTATTAAAAGAGATAACAAGCGTCTGTTAATACTAAAATCTTATCAATTATCCAAATACTTCAAAAGAATAAAAAATTGAGTGTACCCAAGCAAAATTTGAAAAAAGGGCAGGTAACATGTGAAACTTGTCGTACATAACAAACACCTAACAAGACATGATGTTTCATTTCGTCTATAAAAGCAAGGTTTTTTCTCCCAATATGCCTCACTCCACTACTCACACAAACTTCAGCCTCTTTCTCTTCTCTTGCTTTTCATCCGTTAGTGAGTTACCAGCCAATAGCAAGGAGGAGAATTCTCCTTAATAGCAGCATCAACGCTCAAACGCAAACCACATGCCTAGGCCTAACCTTAATGTGCTCCTTCCACAACCCAGATTCCCTGTCAATAGGTATATCATATATGTCGAAACCATTTTTGTTTAAAAATGGGCTGACTTTAAAATATGAAAATGGAGTCGCCACCAATATTTTTTGTAGTGTGATTGGGCCACCTTATAAAACATTTTGGTCTACGAATTTTGAGAAAACAGGTTCGGGAGTCGGTTACGCACGATGAAGGATTAGCACCCTCGTGACACCCATAATTGGTACCTAATTGATTAATTAATGTCCTAATATTGGAAATTTGAAAGATTTTAAAATACGGTTCTTTATATTTTAAAGAAAAAAACTTGAATAAAATATGAGC
Source organism: Gossypium rotundifolium (assembly GCA_025506655.1). Classification (NCBI taxonomy): domain Eukaryota; kingdom Viridiplantae; phylum Streptophyta; class Magnoliopsida; order Malvales; family Malvaceae; genus Gossypium; species Gossypium rotundifolium. The sequence continues at coordinate 195,034,485 of CP106727.1, forward strand.
AATCAGACTCTCTTATCTCGAAGAAGTAAAATGTCACGCCCAGTGAGTTAGGGTACGAAATTTCAAATCCCCGAAATTGAGCTTGTCCTTTGACTTTCAAAATTAATGTGTTTAAATCTAAGAAGAATACTCGGTTATTTGGGGTCTAATGAAAAATCGAAACCCAGTAAGTTAGGACTCGATTTCCCAAAATACCAAACACGGAATATTGCCTTTGTTTTTTTTTTTGAAATCCTTATCTCGAGATAACAAAACGTCCCATCCAGTGAGTTAGGACACGATGATTTTGAATTCTCGAGAATAAGTTTTTATTCAACTTTTAAAAAGAAAGTAATAGGTTCTTTAGACTCGAAAAGAGAAATCGAAACCCAGTAAGTTAGGGTACGACTCCTTTCGAACCTTAGAACACGGAGGGTGTGCTTATTTTGAAACGAAAACTATAATGTATCGCATAAAATATGATATGATTTAAAATAAAATGGAAGAGGGGGTATAGTACAAATACATAATATGATAGAAACAAGAGTAATAACGTAAACAACAAAAATAAAAGCATAAATAATATAATAAAATAACATTTAAAATCAACAATCTATACGAAATAATTGAAAAATGATAGATAAATAAAAGAAAATAATAGCAAAAATAAAAGTTAATGGTAAATCAATAAATAAATATTATATGCTAATTTTTTAAAAAATAATAAAATAATAAAAGTAAAAAGTAAAATAATAATAATAATAAAATATACTAATAAACAAATAGTAATAGTAAAAATATAAAAATAATAGAAATAATAAAAATTGCAATAATCATCAAAAATAAAATAATAATAATAGTAATAATAATAATAAACACAACTATAGGAATAATAATATGTATATAAAAATAATAATGATAATAATAAAATAATAGTGGTAATAACAACGTAAAAGTAATAGTAATACTAAAATAATAATAATAATAATAATAATAATATAAAAATAATAATATATATAAAATAATAATTATCGTAACCATTTTTGAGGGTGAAGCTTAGTGGCAGCGCAGTCGACTCGATTTTGAAAAAGAAAAGGAAAAGTCGCCACCGATCTTTATTTGGTGTGATCGGGTCACCTTCGTTTTAATAAAACATTTAATTTACTAAAACAGTATTTTTGGTCCGCGAACTTTGAGAAAAGCGGGTTCGGAGGTCGATTACGTGCGAGGAAGGATTAGCACCCTCGACCGCCCAAAATTGGTACCAAAGCGATTGATTGATGTCCTATTTGTTGAAAACTTTAAAAGGATTCAAAAAGCATAATGCTTTTTATTTTTAAAATTGGAAAGGACGTTAAGACTTTCTTATTTTCGAAGAGGTAAAGCATCATGTCCAGTAAGTTAGGGCACAATACTTTAAACTCCCGAAACTAAGCTCGCCTTTTGAAACTTGGTTTTTATTTGGAGAGGATCTTCCATTTATTCGTCAAATGAGAAATCGGAACCCAGTGAGTTAGGGCTCGGTTTCCCGAGATTTCAAATACGGAAGATTGCCTCTATTTTAGGAAAAGAAACTTATCTCGAAGTATCTAGATGTCGAGTCCAGTAAGTTAGGGCGCGACATTTCAAATTTCCGAGATTAAGCTTTTGTTTAGAAATGTATTTGTTTAAAAAGGACATTCAGTCATTTAGATTAAACGAGAAAATCGCGACTTAAAAGGAGATATCCCTGTTGTTTAACATAAGCGAGAAAAGCGGAACCCGATAAGTTAGGGCTCGATCTTCCGAATTTTCAAACACCGAACATCATTTTATTTTTTGAAAATTTGATTGATTGATATCAAGCGAAGTAATGAGACTAACAAATTTAGCGAACATGCGAATAAATCTAATTTTTATAAATAAATGAATGAGCACATAAATAATGAAATAAGAATAGCGATAATAAAGCTATAGAAGCAGATATAATAATAATAACAACGACAATAAAATAAAGAATATGATAAGTAAATTGCCTTAAAGTATTAAAGGAGTAAGGGACGAGAAGCGAATAAATAATAAATAAATGAAATGACAAAAATGAAAGAATAAATAAATAATGAATGAAATAACAAAAATCACAAGTGGTGAAAATTTAAAGAATGAAGATCAAATTTAAATTAAATAATTGAAATAAAAATGATATGCTAAAGAGAATGATATATTGATGAGCGAATAATAAGGAGGGTTAATAAAGTAATAAATAAACAAATAAAAGCAAAATGAAAATAATAATAATAGGGTATTAATAATAAAAAATGGAGCAACAATGGTAGTAATAAAATAACAATAACAAGTATAAAAGTAAATAAGTAAACAAGAGTAAAAATATAATAATAATAATAATAATAATAACAATGATAATGAGCAGTGGTGAAATATAATGGAAATAATAAGCGATGATAACAAAATTAATAATAATAAAAATAATAAAGAAATAAAATAAAAAATAACGATAAAAATGGTGCAAATTGCAAAATAAGCGAAAAAGGATCGAATTGCATTAAGAATAAAAGTTAAGGGTTAATTTATAATAAGCGAAAAGGGAGAGGACCCCATTGTGATGCTATGAAAACAAGAGGAATTTGGGGCATAAATTACCCAAACCGCCTAAGCGGCGTTTTAAAAGGACTAAATTGTAATTTCGAAGCTTCGGGCGAATAGCAAAATTGAAAGACTTAATTGTAAAAATAAAAAATGCGGAAGGACATGGCGTAAATTTTCCATTTTTGAAAAAACACGCGGATCCTTTGGGCGGGTCGAATTCGCTCATGGTCGCGATGAAGCGACGTCGTTTTGGGGCCATGTCGAGCCCTAAGCGACGTCGTTTAAACTTTATAAATTCAATTTTTTCCTTTTTTCATTTTAACAGTTTCTTTTAAAAATTTCTTTCTTTCTCTGCTCTTCTCTGCAGCGGGGAGGGAGGGGGACTCAGTAGAAATTCGGCCGTCGGACCTCACCGTGACACCCGTACCTGCGGTGGTAGGAAGTCAAAGGTCGTCTTTTCTTCTCTTTTTTTTTATATTCTTGATCTATATTTTTTGTTTTGAAAAACCGGAAAACCCACCCCATCTCGCTCCGATCTCGGCTTGACGACGGAGATGGGACTCAAACGACATCTTGCATGGGCTCGGTAGGTATTCGTCTTCTCTTTTTAGATTTAGTTTTAAAAATCTAAAAAAAAAATATAAATGAAGCGAAAAATAAATAACAATAATAGTTAACAACAAATGATGAAATCAACCTTAATACTTCTATATCGTGTTTTGATTCTTTGAAGATTCGTAAAATAAAACCCTCTCGTTTTCTATTGATTTTTTTAAAAAAGGATCCTTTTACCTTTGTTTTTGCGGTTTTTATAGCAGGAGGGGAGAAAAAAACAAAAAGAGGGTCCCTCCTTGCTGATATTTGTTTTTGCGTGTTTTGCAGGCCGTGGGAGCGTCGGGGAGCAGGTCGGACGGAGCGGTGTCGAGACGTCTGGCGGTGGTGGGGCGGAGGTCGGAGGTCGAGTCTGAGCTAGGGTTTTGTTTTTTTGTTTTTTTTTTTACGAGTTGGGTTGGGCCATTTGGGCCTATTATTTTGTAATTGGGCGGGGTTTTAATTGGGCTTGTAATTAATTTTAATGTAATTGGGTTTCTTTGTTTGATTGTTGGGCCTTGGGCAATTTGGGCTCTACAGCTGCCCCTCTTTGCTCATTGTCGTGTAACGATAATAGAGCAAAGACTCAAAAAGCCCAATATTGCGGCCTCGAAGTCTTAGCCTCTCGGTGCTTTCTTTGAATAGCCTCATCCTAATCCTTCACACCTTATTGCTCGATCCACTTCACCGATATGTGGCTTCAATCTGCTCTTCTTTGCGATTTCAATAGGATGTGACTTGTTTATTTTTGATCGATGCATCTTGGAGAGATGAGGTCTTTGGTCTTGACTATCCCACCTCTAGTTAAGGCAATAGGACTAAAGCTTAACCATGCTCCCTCTTGGTTAGGGACAGAATTACAAATTTTGACCTATTCCACTTTCTTTGGTGGGTGGCAATAGGAGGGTGGCCAACATCATGTTCTCTCTTGGTTAGAGAGCCAGATTAGCCCGATCTTGCCCCACTCTTGGTTATGGTGACAAGATCTACAATTTTAGCCTATTCCACTTTTGGTCGGTGGCAATAGGGGTGGCCAACATCATGTTCTCTCTTGGTTAGAGAGCCAAGATTCGCCTTGATCTTGCCCCACTCTTGGTTATGGTGACAAAATCTACAATTTTGGGCCTATTCCTTTCTTTGGTCGATGGCAATAGGAAGGGTGGCCTAAATCGTGTTCCCTCTTGGTTGAGGAGCCATGATTTGCCTTCGATCTTGCCCACTCTGGTTATGGTGACAAGATCTACAATTTTGGCCTATTCACTGCTGGTCGGTGGCAATAGGACAATCTTCAACCTATTCCATTCTTGGTTGATGGTAATAGGACAATCTTCAACCTATTCCATCCTTTGGTTGATGGTAATAGGACAATCTTCAACCTATTCCATCACGGTTGATGGTAATAGGACAATCTTCGATAGTGTCGCTACACAGTCCTTTAGGGACATATCCTGTAGACTCGATTTTGTGTTATGCCAAATGGTGAGGATGCTATGGTCAGAATGACTCGAATGCTCCTAACTAATGGATGACACTTGCATGAAGGCAGAATGTCGTGAGAATGATGATCTTTCATTAAGATGCAATGATTGTAATAAATCGGATGCCCCTAACTAGATGATATTACGGAGGACATTTGCATGAATGCAGGATGTCATGAGAACGATTTATTTTTCCTTAAAAATCTTAGGGTTGTAATTGCTCTTTCATTCGTCGAGGTCATAGCACAGAGGCAACATCTTGTCTGATGTCTATGCCTGCGAATCTGAAGAAATGGTCATAATTTTGGACTTCTCTTCTTCGAATGTTTCCAACCCCTAAGCGCGGTGGTTCCTAAACAACAATCTTGTTTTAGGTTCCTATGCTTGTTTAGAAGCTTCCAGAGTAATAGGCGGGACTCGTTTCATGGAAGCATTATGGGTCAAAGGGTCGTTATTTCAATTGCAAACAACTCAAAGATTTAAGATAACAATGGAATTTATAAAGAATGGAATTGGATTAATTCAACAAAAGTAAACATTATTGGAGTACAAAAATGGGTAAAAAGAAAAAGTAGGGCCCAGGATATCGTGACTGAGCTTCACCAAGAATCCTTTCGAAGATCATTTGAAATTTGAAAAGGCGTTGGGAGACTGCGTGCTCTGTAGGCGTTAGAGGCGTAACATTCCTCCTTTTGCCAATTAAGGGGAAAAGATTGTCACATACCTCCTTTTTCGTGCTAATTTGGGCCGCCCTTATCAGTTTTCGACTCAAAGCCCTTTGGTCTCAAAGCGCCCTTACGGGTTTTCACTTGACCTCTCTTTTTTTTTTTTTGGTAGTAAAAGCGCCCTTTGCGGGTTTTCACTTTAGCCTTTCCTTCTTCAAGCGTAATACTTGGCGAATCAATTTATGGGATTGGGTAGATTTTTCCCATCCATCTCGGCCAAAATTAGTGCTCCTCGAGAAAGCCTTTTTCACACATATGGTCCTTCCCAATTCGGCATCCATTTCCCTCGAAATCTTTTTGTATGGGAAGGATCTTTTTAAAGACGAGATCCCTTCGTGGAATTCTCTTGGCGAACTTTTTTGTTATAGCTCGCATCATTCGCTTTTGGTACATCGGCCATGACGGATAGCCCTCAATCTCTTTTCTTCGATTAAGTTCGGTGATCATATCGAGCACGGATCCATTCACCTCATCCAACTTCACTTCGACAATACTCAAGAGAAGGTATTTCCACTTGATAGGTAGAAGCGCCTCCATCCCATAGACCAATGAGAAAGGTGTTGCCCGTGAGAGGTTGGACGGACGTTCGATAAGCATAAGCGCTTGACGGTAATTTTCATGCCAATCCTTGTAAGTCTCATCATCTTCCCACTATCCTTTTGATGTTTTTGTTGGTGCTTCCTTTGCCCATTCATTTTTAGGCGTCTGGTGATGAATTGTGATGTTTGATGTTGAATTGTCTACAAACCTCTGCTATCGTGCTATTGTTTAAATTTAGTCGTTATGCGATATGATCCTCTCGGGCATTCCATATCGACAAATGATTTCCTTCTTTAAAATTGGCTTGGCCGATTTAGTAATGATGGCATATGAAGGCGACCTCTACCCATTTCGTGAAGTAGTCGATGACCACAAAGATGAATCGATGCCCGTTCGATGCCTTCGGAGATATTGGCCCAATAACGTCCATGCCCCACATGGGAAATGGCCATGGAGAAGTCACAACATGCAAAGGTGACGGGGGCACATGAATCTTGTCTCCATAAATCGGCATTTATGACATTTTTAGCATAAACGTCTGATCTCCCTCCATGGTGGACTAATAATATCCAAACCTCATTATTTGTCTGGCCATTGTGAAGCCATTAGCGTGAGTTCCACAGACACCTTCGTGGACTTCTTCTAGGATTAACTTAGATTCGGCGGCGTCCACACACCTTAGCAGCACTTGATCTTTCCTTTTCTTGTATAAGACTTCTCCACCCAAGATGTAATCGCATGCTAATCTCCTCAACGCCTTTTTTTCATTCTCTGTGGCTTGATCAGGGTACTCACGATTCTTCACATACCGCAATATATTGTGGTACCATGGTGAGCCAATTTTCTCTTCTTCCTCGACATTGTAGCAATGGGTTTGGGGCCTCATAAGTGCTCATTTGTATAGGTCTTATATCCTCCTTCTTTGTTTGCTCGTACCATAGAAGCCAATGTGGCTAGAGCATCGACCATCGATTTTCGTCCCTTGGTAAATAGCGAAAGTGATGTCATCGAACTCTTTGATTAGTTCTTGGACCAATCTTTTGTATTCGACCAATTTGGGATCTCTGGTCTCCCATTCTCCTTTAAGTCGATAAATTACCAGCGCGAGTCTCAGTATACTTTCGGCACCTTAATTTTGCGTTCAATAGCGGGACGGATGCCCATGATACAAGCTTCATACTCGCCATATTGTTTGTACAATCAAAGTCCAATTCTACGGTAAATGGGTAATGGTCTCCGTTGGGGACACGAGCGCCCCAATTCCATTGCCCATAGCGTTCGATGCCCGTCGAAGTTCGGTTTCAAGGACAACTTTCGTGGTATCTTCTTCGATGGTTGCTACGTACATTAGGTCTTCATTAGGAAAATCAAAGTCCGAGGCTCATAATGCGCGAGCTCTACTAGCGGAAAATCGCTATCGCACTCCCTTTTATTGCTTCGGTTTACATAAACTATGTCAAACTCGAGAGTAAAATTTGCCATCGGGCCATCCGTCCATTAAGGGTAGTTGACTCCATTAGGTATTTTAATGGGTCTAGCTTCGAGATGAGCAGTCATATGATACAACATGTCTTGCCTCGGTCTCAGAGTTGTCGGACCAAGGCACAACACATTTTCTCAATCGGTGAGTACCTTATTTCACACTCGGTGAACTTTTGCTATGGTAGTATATTGCTTTTCTTTCTTTCCGACTCATCATCTTTGGTGAGCACACATCCCATTGAATTATCAAATCACAGTCAAATAGAGGATTAAAGGCTTCTGGATTAGGCGGTGTCATCTTGGAGGATTGGACGGTATTGCTTTACTTTGTCAAAGGTCTTGACATTCCTCGTCCCACTTTGGGTTGTGTTTTTTAAGAAGGCGAAATATGGGATCACATTTCTCGAGTTAGTTGTGAAATGAACAAAGCAATGTAATTTAATCTTCCTAAGAAACCTCGAACTTCTTTTTGCGTCGAGGTGGAGGCAATTCTTGTATGGCCTTGACTTTATGCAGGTCAACCTCAATCCCTTTTTACCGACTATAAATCCTAACAGTTTCACGACACGGCTCCAAAGGTACACTTCACCGGGTTAAGCTTGAGTTGGACTTTTCTCAACCTCAAAATAACTTCCTTAAGACTTGGATATGCTCCTTTTCGATTAGAGACTTGGCAATCATATCGTCGGCGTAAACCTCAATTTCCTTGTGCATCATGTCATGGAATAGGGTCACCATGGCTCTACGATATGTTGCTCCGCATTCTTCAACCCAAATGACATTACCTTGTAGCAAAAGGTTCCCCACATGGTTATGAATGTGGTTTTATTCATGTCTTGAGGAAGCATCTTTATCTGGTTGTATCACGAGAACCCATCCATGAGCGAGAACAAGGAATAACTTCGTAGTATTGTCCACCAAGGTGTCGATATGGGGTAACGAAAAGTTGTCCTTGGCTAGCCTTGTTTAGATCTCGTAGTCCACACACATTCGTACTTTCCCATCTTTCTTAGGGGCCGGGGGCGATATTGGCTACCCATTCGAGTACTTAACCACTTGCAAGAACCTGCATCAAAGCGCTTCTTTACCTCTCTTTTATTTTCGATAGAAACATCGGCCTCATCCTCAGAAGTTTACATTGGGTGGCTTGTATTCTTCTTTTATGGGCAAGCGGTGTACCACGATATCGATTGCTTAACCGGGCATGTCTTGATATGACCATGCGAAGACATCCTTGAATTCTTGGAGTAGCTCAATGAGATCTTGCTTTGTCTCTGCGGTGATCTGGCTCCAATCTTTACTTCTTTCTTTTACATTCATCTCCTAGATTCACTATTTCCTTGATTCTTTGTGAGGTACGATTTGTTTCTCCTCTTGTTCTACCATCCTTAACAGTTCGGAGCTAAATCCGAGCCTTGGTCATTTCCAAAATCTGAAAATCTTCGCACCGTATCTCGCTCAAAAGACATTACGAGTCATCGGTGGCGTTACTCAAATCATTGATATCTGGAGACCTGTTATGGAAATGAATAAAGGCTCATAGAATCATAGAATCTTGGCATGTTTATTGGTATGATAAATGAAGAATAGAAATGTTTAGAAGAATATTCAAAGAAAGAATAATGAATGAATGAAATGAACATAAAAGAAAATTTGCTCAAAAGATAGCGGAGATGTATTTCATTGAAAATAACGATGGCTTATACAAATTCATGTTTCACAAAAGGGTTCTTATTGCTTCTAGACTTAAAGCAATAAGTGTATTCCGAGTATTACTCTGAATAAGTTCTAAAGGCTACAGGAATCTCCTCCATGATCAATTGTTTAGAAACGCTACCGGCTCATAAAGGCGGATCCTATTACGATTTTCTTCCTCAATTTTCCCCTCGGATATAGCGTTGACATGCACGATCTCTTCATTTTGTATTTCTCATCCCGGATGGATAACCCTCTCGATACAAAGGTCTCATGAATATGAGGATTATCATCGGTTGCCATTTCATCTCATCTCCCTCGGACGTGCCTTCCTTCTTTCTTGCTTCTTTTTCGACTCTTCTCTTTTTTGCTTGGCGTTTGGCTTGAATCCTAGGCGAAGAAGTCTCGCTTTTCTTTTAGTCTTGGGACCTCGATTTCTCCTTGGAGGTATCTTCCAAGTCCTTTCTACATGCAGCTCCATTCGACCATCGGTTGTAGACCCATTTTCGTGGTTTTGGACAATTGCGATCTGAGACCTTATTCCCTCGGTGACGAATGTTGCGTTGGCAATTCTAAAAACGGAAGGAACACTCAATTGCTTCATCGTTGGCTTCTAAATAGGGTGCATTGTTTATTCTGATTGCGATAATGTCCTCTTGACGTTTATGGTTACTAGGCGGCCCTCTCGAGATTAATTTTAACTTTTGGTACAATGAGGAGAGCCTTGCCCTGAAAGTGTATCCAAGGTCTCCCAAACAGCGATTATAGGACGGTAGAATATCCATCACGATAAAGTCCACCTCATATGTGCGATGCGATTAAAGAGGTACTTGATCTTTCCCATGACTTTCCTCTCGGTTCCATCGAATGCCCTTACTATGTTGTGGCGAGCCTTCATATGAGAACTATCAATGGGTGTCGATTCGAAGGTCGATAGTGGTAGAACATTGGCTTGATCCATTGTCGACTAGTACCCACAGTAATATGTATCCCTTGCATCGTGTGGTAATGTGGAGAGCCTTGATGGAACCCGTACCTCAGGGAGAATCTCATCATCGTTAAAGAAAATGAAATTATCGGCACTTATGTTACTAACCAGGCGATCCGACATTGTTAATTGTTATATCATTCGCAACATAAGTTTAGTTCAATACCTTCATCGGTAGCGTTACGATTGTGCTTGAACTCAATAGTAAATCTAGCACCGATATCTTGAGCCATTGTTTATGTAAGCGCTCTACGACCTTTGTATTCACTATGCTTGAAACTTTAAGAATTCCTAGCTTCTTCCTCCTTCTTGGCTCGTTTATATGTGTCTCTTGGTTGGTCCTTTTTCTTTTTTTTGTTCGCCCATCAAGTTTTTCCCTTTTGAGTGCTCGTCTTTGTGTTTGACAAGTCGTGGCGCTTTCCTTCTGCGATGTAGGAGCCTTCCTCTTGATTTTCTTTTGTAATGTTGGCGAATCTCCTCTCGAAATCGTCACATTGCGGTTATAGTTCTAGGGACCTTCTTGTCATCCTTATATAGAAAGGCATGAGCTTTCGGATTCTGATCTTAGGATATTCTTGGCTCTCTTTTGTGGGCGGACCCCCTTTTCGGAGTAAATCACGTTGCGATTATAATCCCGGAGTCTTCGGTTGTCTTGGATGAAAAGTAGTAGGCTTTGAATCACGATTTTCGGTTTATTTTCACTCCGTCGCCCTTTGATCGTGAGATGGTGGCTAAAGGATTGCTCGCATCAAGAGGCTTTGCTCTTGACTCACCCTCCAACATCTGAGATGTTACCCTCTTTCCGGCCTTCATTGCTTTCAAAGAATTCTAGCTCTTTATTGTCCATCAGCGCCTGTACCAGCATTCTGAACTCAGTGCAACTTTGGATGTCGTGCTCTTCTGAGTTATGAAATTCACAACCTTTTCGTGTCTCTTCATGTTCTCCTCTTGGACGTGCCACAACCAATCCCCTTTTTATCATTTCCGTCCAAACCTGCTTCATTGGGGTCTTCACATCGGAAATATCCCCTTTTACTCTTCTCCTCACATCTTCGCCTATCATGTTGACCCGTGATTAGGTAGCGGATGCCCTTGCCGAAGGTGTCATCGACTTCTATAACTCCCATACGGATCGGTCTTTCCACTAGTTTCTTAAAAGCGAGCGTCTTTCTATAGAATGCCCACGATTCACGCATGGTATTCGCCTTTGTGCGTTCGCATCATACCACTTAGAGTGCAGGGGTTGCAAGGGTTTTAAGTAATGGGGAGACAACGTGTCGTCAAATAATTTCGATACATTTCCTTGTATGGGGCCGGGATAGGCGTAAATTAGATTTTCTCCGTATTTTACCTTGTCTTTGGACTCTGTCTAAAGGGCTCGATTATCGGGGGTCATAGTCCTTGGCTGGCTCACCGTAATAGGTTTTGAATAACCTTTACCTATGTTGTTTATATCACTCTCCCTCTTCTTCGGGACCGTCTTTCTAGTGCTTTCTCCACCTCTATTTTACCGCTTCGATTGCATTCTCGATCATTTCCCACAAAGACAATATCGAAAAACTTTTGTGGCACTTTCAAGCATGTGATTGATGAAGGAGCTTTCGGTATTGACAAACAACATGGTTGTCTCTTTTTCTAGGGCGGTGGTGAACTTGCGTGGCTACTTCCTCCACCATTGGGCATCTTGCTGAAACTTTCGTTTGGCTTTTTCTCCATATTTTGGAAGTGATTCGATCAGGAGCTATATCGGTTACGTGCCGTATTGTTTCGGAAGGCTGCTAGGTCCTTCCATGACTTGATCTGATGCGGTTTGGTGATTGTACCACTTGGCTGCCGGCCAAACTATCACGGAAACAATGGATAGCGGTTGATCGTTGTTAACATATCCCGCCATCCGTAAGCGAACATCGTGATGTGCGCTTCAGAACAATGGTCCCGTTGTATTTTTCAAAATCCGGGTCTTGAACTTTGGCGGAAGTATGAGGTGCAGGACTAGGCTCAAGTCTTTAGCGTCCACTCCGTGGCGATGGTCGTGATCTCTATTTCCTTAAACTTTTCTTCTAACCATTTACAACGATCCTCGAATTGTTTGGGAAGGTTCGTTTTTGCCTTATCCATTTTAGCCATTTCATCAAAGTCGGGGACTATAGGGTTAGCCGGACCTTCTCAGGATTCTTGCTGAACGATCGGGAATCTGGCGGCATTACGGTCTCAACACAGCACTGTGGCTCGATAACAAAAGGTGTCCTTTGGGGACCTATTTACAGTGAGGCTTGAGTGTTTGGCGGGGTAAATCACGGAGGGGTAGCGGTCGTCATTATTTCACGAACTAGTAGCGACGCCTTTTCCACGCTCATTGGCTAATAGTTGCGCCGGTTGCTCATCATGTTGTTTTGGGACTCTTGCATCCGTTCTATCATATCCTGCTTTGAGTTTCATCATTTGCTCCTGCATCTGTTCTTGCATCTCTTTACGAAATTGTTCAAACCTCGATCCATTTTCTTTGTCTTAGCACGAGTCCGTAGTGATGGCTAGTTCGATTTCTTTTCTTCTCTCTTGTTTCTCTTTTGTTTTACATTAATCTTAACCAATTAGGCTTCTTTTATAAACTTTAATGCATGTAATATGATGTAATGCAAATGCATGAATCTGAGGAAGAAGACATCGATTCGATCAACTTCATTTTGGAAAACTTTATTAGAAGGCAAAACCCTTTACATAAAGTAGATTACAAATGCGTTCAGCCCTAAGACCTAAGGTTTTGATTTTTCCAAGCGAGAGATTAGCTCTTCATCACGACCGGTGGTAGCCCATATCTCATGCCCACTATGTCACCTCCTCACCAAAGTGCATGGGTGATCGACTACTTCTCGAATCTGGATTATTGCTTCTCCCATGAGGTGGTCACGGCTTCAACTTGCTCGCAAGAATGGTGAAGCTCTTCCTCCCAACGTCTTTCTCTTGTTTCGAAGCTCAATCCGGAGCTCACTACTATGCAATGCCGATTCTAACTCTTCAACCCTATCTTTCGGTTCCTCTATTACATTTAGGCTTGACTTTAGTTGGCTTTCCAGTCTCGACTTGGTAGTGGTACGAGAGATCGCCCAAGCTCAGCTATTCTTGCTTCTAATCCTTTTCTCTTTTGGTCTTCATCACGCCTTCTCTAAGTCTTCATACATGCTCGCATTTCTGAAACTTTTCTCCCAAGCTGTTAACTTTGGCCCTTTCCTCTCGACCTCTTGTTGCCCTTTGCTCTGAAGTCTTCCCTAATCCTGCATTTTTCATCGTTAAGCGCATCCTCTTGTACTCGTCTTCAAGTCATCTCGGTCTTCCTCTACTTTTCGCTTTTCCTTTACGAAGTTTTTGACCTCGATTTTTGACCGTCCACTTCTAGCGGAGGAGCATCTTTTCTTCCTCTAACCTTTCTATCCTTTTCCGAGTTAGAGCTCATCCGTTCAAAATCTTGCTTCACAATTTCTAATTCGAAGGACTACTCGCATGCATTCTTCTCTTGATCGGGCGCTTACGGGTTTGGCTCGGGAATATTATCATTGACCCTCTTAGCCTCCATTCAATGTATTACGTGGTCGTCCTCGGGCACTGTAGACAATCTTCTCATTACGTGAATCGATTCGGGCACTAGAAATCTCTTTAACCTTTTCTTATAGCTTCCCCTTCATATGAAAACTTCGACTTGAGCTAGCCAGGTGTGTCGTTGAGTCTGAAGCGCCTTGAACCATCTTGCCTTAGGACCAACAAAGGCGTGGCGATGGCACCCTAAATTCCCAATAGGGAACCCGGTCAAAGCTTCCATAGCGATAAAGGATCCTGTCGGGAATCATCCAAGGAGCCTTCCGCTCAATGTCGTCCTCTTGAAGGTTTTGAAAGATCGCGATCCAGCTTTCTTCAGACACATCCTCTCTTCTAAGCGTAGTTGCTATCTCTTCTAGCGGGAGTACTTTTACGACATGAAACGGCAAGACACTTTCTATTTTCCAAAAGTGACTATGGAACCAAGCCAACAATAGCTGCGCACCCAATAAACACTGCCTTCACCTCTTCCGACGCGGTCAATAATGTTTGGCTAAGATGGCGAGAGCAGGTGTGACCCTTTGTCCAACAATTTGAATAGATCAATAATTGCTTCATCAATGTGCCTCAAAGCTTTGAGGAAGATTACCGGTAAGTAAATACACAAGGCCAAGATGTCTATCTTTTCTTACGTGTCGGGATCTTGAATCAGTCTCTCAAACATGTCCGGTATGCATTTACCCTCGCCTTACGCATCCTAGTGAGACCCTTTGTTCACTCATGCGGTGATATTCATCAATTTCTTCGTGAAGGTTGGGCCATTAACCGCCTTGGAATAAGCTTTGTCGACTTGAATTCTCGGCGGTAGCAAGGTCGTATACTCTTCTTTGTGGGAACCGGATCCACTTTTAGAAGGAGAAAGCATTATAGCGACATTCGAGGCTGGGTCATTGCTCGGAACAGGTGCTTGTCTATTTTGACCTCGAGTAGGTAAGGCAGGTCACCGTAAGTACCATAGAACAGCTGCTTCGCTTCATCATCCCTTGAGTCCAAACTTCTCTCAACTCCTGGGCTCGATTCTGCGTGACACTAATATTGGTGAAGTTAGTAGCTCGACACATACCCTTCGACTAAGCTATCTCCTTTTCTACTTGGCATTGCTCGACCATATGCAGACGACGCATTGTCTTCTACTTTATCAAGGAATTCGCTTTCCATAACCAACTTCCCAACTCGAAAGCGGACCGTGAATCGATGTCTCTTTAAAATATGAAATGATATGCACAAAAAAAAAAAAATGCAAAAGTTAGTACCATGGAATGTAAAGTAAGTAAAATAAGCAAGCGCCTATCTGGGTGACCACTAAGGTTTGTCATGGCTCTACCTAAGGTGGGCTCTTAGGGTTTGCTATATGCGACTTAGTTCTAAAGTTCGAGGTACACGAACGGTGATTCCTCGATCCTCACCCATTATAGGCTCATACGGACCGAGTTCGATTCAGGGAATACATTTCTCTATGGCCATGCGGAAGTGAAAACTTCACGGAGACATAGAATACGGATGTATTCAAAGCGATCCACTAGCCCATGCGGAGGTGAAAACCTCACGAAGGCATAGCTTCGCTCCCACTTAAGGGTGTGACCACAACGGTCATGCAATGCAATGCCAAAGTATTTACAAGGCTATTATTGAAGATGCGTCGAAGAAGCATGATTTTTCAAAACCATCTTAATTAAAGGACAAAAATCAATCTTTGGCACGACCCTCGCGTCCCATTAGGGGTCAAGCCAAGTCGTCGTAACCATTAACGCGCGGTCGACTCGATTTTGAAAAAAAAAGGAAAGGAGTAGCCACCGATCTTTATTTGGTGTGATCGGGTCACCTTCGTTTTAATAAAACATTTAATTTACTAAAAGCAGTGTTTTTGGTCCATGAACTTTGAAAGCGGGTTCGGAGGTTGATTACGTCGAGGAAGGATTAGCACCTCGACCGCCCAAAATTGGTACCAAAGCGATTGATTGATGTCCTATTTGTTGAAAACTTTAAAAGGATTCGAAAACGCAATGCTTTTTATTTTTAAAATTGGAAAGGACATTAAGACTTTCTTATTTTCGAAGAGGTAAAGCATCATGTCCAGTAAGTTAGGGCACAATACTTTAAACTCCCGAAACTAAGCTCGCCTTTTGAAACTTGGTTTTTATTTGGAGAGGATCTTCCATTTATTAGTCAAATGAAATCAGAACCAGTGAGTTAGGGCTCGATTTCCGAGATTTCAAATCGGAAGATTGCCTCTATTTTAGGAAAAGAAACTTATCTCAAGTATCTAGATGTCGAGTCCGATAAGTTAAGTAGCGACATTTCAAATTCGAGATTAAGCTTTTGTTTAGAAATGTATTTGTTTAAAAGGACATTCGGTCATTTAGATTAAGCGAGAAAATCGCGACTTAAAAGGAGATATCCGTTGTTTAACATAAGCGAGAAAAACCGGAACCCGATAAGTTAGGGCTCGATCTTCCGAATTTTCAAACAAGAACATCATTTTTATTTTTGAAAATTTGATTGATTGATATCAAGCGAGTAATGAGACTAACGAATTTAGCGAACATGCGAATAAATCTAATTTTATAAATAAATGAATGAGCACATAAATAATGAAATAAGAATAGCGATAATAAAGCTATAAACGGATATAATAATAATAACAACGACAATAAAATAAAGAATATGATAAGTAAATTGCCTTAAAGTATTAAAGGAGTAAGGGACGAAACGAATAAATAATAAATAAATGAAATGACAAAAATGAAAGAATAAATAAATAATGAATGAAATAACAAAAATCACAAGTGGTGAAAATTTAAAGAATGAAGATCAAATTTAAATTAAATAATTGAAATAAAAATGATATGCTAAAGAGAATGATATATTGACGAGCGAATAATAAGGAGGGTTAATAAAGTAATAAATAAACAAATAAAAGCAAAATGAAAATAATAATAATAGGGGTATTAATAATAAAAATGGAGCAACAATGGTAGTAATAAAAATAACAATAACAAGTATAAAAGTAAATAAGTAAACAAGAGTAAAATATAATAATAATAATAATAATAATAACAATGATAATGAGCAATTGGTGAAATATAATGGAAATAATAAGCGATGATAACAAAATTAATAATAATAAAATAATAAAAAATAAAATAAAAAATAACAGATAAAAATGGTGCAAATTGCAAAATAAGCGAAAAAGGATCGAATTGCATTAAGAATAAAAGTTAAGGGTTAATTTATAATAAGCGAAAGGGAGAGGACCCCATTGTGATGCGAAAATAAGAGGGAATGGGGCGCAAATTTACCCAAACCGCCTAAGCGCGTTTTAAAAGGACTAAATTGTAATCGCTCGAAGCTTACGGTAGAATAGCAAAATTGAAAGACTTAATTGTAAAATAAAAAATGCGGAAGGACCGCAGCGTAAATTTTCCATTTTTGGAAAAACATGCGGATCCTTTGGAGTGGGTGAATTCGCTTGGTCGCGATGAAGCGGCGTCGTTTTGGGGCCATATCGGGGCCTAAGCAGCGTCGTTTGAAACTTATAAATTCAATTTTTTCCTTTTTTTCATTTTAACAGTTTCTTTTAAAAAATTTCTTTCTTTCTCTGCTCTTCTCTGCGGAGGGGAGGAGGGACTCGGTGAAATCCGACCGTCAGGACCTCGCCGTGACCCTGCAGTACAGTGGTGGAAAGTCGAAAGTCGTCTTTTCTTCTCTTTTTTTTATATTCTTGATCTATATTTTTTGTTTTGAAAAACCAGAAAACCCACCCATCTGCTCCCGATCTCGGCTTGACGACGGAGATGGGACTCAAAAACGACATCTTGCGGGGCTCGGTAGGTATTCGTCTTCTCTTTTTAGATTTAGTTTTAAAAATCTAAAAAAATAAAAAATATAAAATGAAGCGTAAAATAAATAACAATAATAGTTAACAACAGTGATGAAATCAACCTTAATACTTCTATATCGTGTTTTTGATTGCTGAAGATTCGTAAAAATCGGAAACCCCTCTCGTTTTCTATTGATTTTTTTTAAAAAAAAGGATCTTTTTACACTATTTTTGCCCGGTTTTTATAACCGAGAGGGGAGAAAGAAAAAACAAAAAGAGGGTCCCTCCTTGCTGATATTTGTTTTTGCGTGTTTTGCGGTAGTGGGGCGTCGGGGAGCAGTCGGACGGGCCAGTGTCAGACGTCTTGGCCTTGAGTGGGGAGGTCGGAGGTCGAGTGAGCTAGGGTTTTGTTTTTTGTTTTTCATTTTTTCGAGTTGGGTTGGGCCATTTGGGCCTATTATTTTATAATTGGGCTCGGTTTTAATTGGGCTTGTAATTAATTTTAATGTAATTCGGTTTGCTGTTTGATTGTTGGGCCTTGGGCAATTTGGGCTCTACAATAATTATAGTAAAAAAAGTGGTAAAAATAATTTTAATAAAAAGAATAAATAAAAGGAAAAAATAATGTAATAGTGACATATAATAATAATAATGAATACAATAATAAGATTATAAAAAATAATAAAAATGCCCAATTAATCAATTAAATGATAAAGTAGCCAAAACAACTAAAAAGGGCCGAATCGAATTTAAAATGAGAGTTTGGGGGCAAAATCAGAAATAAATAAAAGGGTAAGGATCGGACTGTAACGCGCGAACGAAGTGGAGGGATCGGGAAAGTAAATATCCCCTCCCTCCAAAACACATCACCTTGCGAGGTCAAATTAAAACGGAAGGAAAATCATAGGGCCAAATTAGAAATAGATAAAACTTAATTAGAAACCCATAAAAACATGGAAGGGTCTAGAGCGCAATTAGCCCATCCCAGCAAAACATGCGGATCCTCCCCTTGGAGCGGGTCGGGTCGCGGGTCAGAGGCCCAAAATGACGTCGTTTTGGTCTCTGAACCCAATTTTCAAAACGGTGCCATTTCACTGGTATATAAATACCATTTTTACATCCCAAAAATTCATTTTTTGCTGTTTCAAAAAAAAAAACTAAGAGCCCTCCGAAAGCTCTCCCCTCGGGTGATTTTCGGCGTGGTTCCGGTGGAACTCCGTGGCGTCTGTCATTGTCGGCCAGCCACCGTGCACGGTGGTGAAATTCAAAAAGCGGTATTTTTTCCTTTTCTTTTTATACTATATTTAATATGTAATATATGTAAATAATTTATATAAAAATAAAAACAATGATAAAAAGTTTCAAAAATGGGAAAAAAATAAGAAAAGAACTCAAAGACCTTTGCTCGATTGTTTGTTTTCTATTCTTCAAGTGCTTGCTGTTGGGTTTTTGAATAAGATATGTTCGAATCTCTTTTTGTATTGATTTTATGTGTATGAATCTAAAAAAAATCCTCTCTTACAGCTCTCGTATATCTATCAAAATTCCCCTTTAAATTGTCAAGAACTGCTTTATATAGCCTAAATTACAACTGCTTGGTACTGAATATTTGGCCCCTCTTTGCAGGTGCACGCGGAGATCACGGAGGACGTGGGATATACTACGTGGGCGTGGTAGATGGCGCGGATGGTGGCTCTGCTGGCGTGGGAGCGGCGCACGACCAAAGCACCTAAACTGATTTAGGTTGCTGAAATTTTAGGGTTTAGTTGGGCCTAATAATCTGGGCTTCGATGTAGGGCCATTTGGGCTTTATTCAAATCTATTTTTTGTTTTATTTTTTGGTATTGGTGTGGGCCTCGGGCTGCTAAATTGGGCCTTACAAGCCCCTCTTTGCTCATTGTCGTGTAACAATAATAGAGCAAAGACTATAAAAGGACCAACTTTGCCCGATTTTGGCCGAACTTCGACTTCTTGATCCTCATCTTCTTCAAATTACTCCAACTCCACTGCAACTCGGGGAGACATGATCTGATGTCTTCAGTCTACTTCCTTGATATCTTCAGGAAGACTTTATTCTTCAGTTTGATCCACTAAGGAACAAAATCTGAAATTTTCAATTTGCTTCCTTGCTATCTTCAAGAAGACTTCATTCTTCAGTTTGATCCAATGAGGCACAAAATCTAAAAGTTTCAATTTGCTTCTTTACTATCTTCAGGAAGACTTCATTCTTCAGTTTGATCCACGGTGGCACAAAATCTGAAATTTCAATTTGCTTCCTTACTATCTTCAGGAAGTCTTTATTCTTTAGTTTGATCTATTAGGGCACAAAATCTGAAATTTCAATTTGCTTCCTTACTATCTTCAAGAAGTCTTTATTCTTCAATTTGATCCACTGGGGCACAAAATTTGAAATTTCAATTTGCTTCCTTACTATCTTCAGGAAGTCTTTAGTCTTCAGTTTGATCCACTGGGGCACAATATGCTTCTTTATTCTCTTCAGGAAGACTTTATTCTTCAGTTTAATCCGCTGGGGAACAAAATCTGAAATTTTCAAATTGCTTCCTTACTATCTTCAGGAAGACTTCATTCTTCAGTTTGATCCACTGGGGAACAAAATCTGAAATTTTCAAATTGCTTCCTTACTATCTTCAGGAAGACTTCATTCTTCAGTTTGATCTGCTGGGGAACAAAATCTGAAATTTTCAAATTGCTTCATTACTATCTTCAGGAAGACTTCATTATTCAGTTTGATCCACTGGGGAACAAAATCTGAAATTTTTAAATTGCATCCTTACTATCTTCAGGAAGACTTCATTATTCAGTTTGATCCACTGGGGAACAAAATCTGGAATTTTCAATATGCTTCCTTACTCTCTTCAAGAAGACTTCATTCTTCAATTTGATCCGCTAGGGAACAAAATCTGAAATTTTCAAATTGCTTCCTTACTATCTTCAGGAAGACTTCATTCTTCAGTTTGATCCACTGGGGAACAAAATCTGAAAATTTTAAATTACTTCCTTATTATCTTTAGGAAGACTTCATTTTTCAGTTTGATCCACTTGGGAACAAACTCTAAAATTTTTTGTTTTGCTACACCGTCATCTGATGCATGCAGAATATCATGAGAATGATGATTAGGACGCATGATTGGAATGAATCTAATGCTCCTAACTAAGTGATATTAGGGATGACATTTGCATGAATGCAGGATGTCATGAAAATGATTTTTTTTGAAAAATGATTAGGACATAATGATCGGCATAAATCAAATGCTCCTAATTGGAAATGAGAAAATGATCCCTATAGGTTGTCATTGCTCATAGTTCATCAAGGTTCTATCACTGATGCACTACCATGCTTTCTCGTTCAGCTGGTATCTTGGGCAAAAACCCAAAGAAATAATCATTCTGCTTAGCAATCTTGCCCCGCTAAAATTCCAGAGTCCCTTTCCATAAACCGTAGGACATAAAAAGTTATACCTCTCACTGTAAGTTCTGGGGAATAACATTTGGTTTTTTCATCCATTCAGTTATCACTTAGAGGTATTTTCAAACAACTTGGTCTATCATATCATCCCGAGTATAATGACCAGATGTATGTATGCAGGGTATTCCGACAATAATCTCCTTTTATACTTGGATTGACCTTGTTTGTCATTTGCCGATATAGTGTTACCAACGAAATTGTCTTATCCAACAAGAATTTGAAAAGATAATCATTTTTCAATGTTTCCAATTCCCTTAGACTTGGTGAGTTCTGAACAATAGTCCTGTTTCAGATTCTCATATTATTTAGAAGCTTCCAGAGTAATATGCGAAACTCCTTTTATGAAAGTATTTAGTCCAATAATCATTATTTCAATATAAAATGCTTGAAAAAGGTTAATGGACAAGAAAGAAATTAAGCAAGAGCATAACTCGAAACAAATAAGTTATAAAAGATAACCAAGAAAATTGATTGGGGTGTGTATTGAAAGGAATAACAAATTAAAAAAAATCGGTAAAATAGAAACTAGGTGCCCCCAGATATCGCAGCCTGAGCTTCTCTTGTTCAAACTTCTTAAGGACCATTTTAAGCTCAATATGTGTTCAGGGGATCCGCAGTACTTTGTCAATGCCCCAAGACGTAACATTCTTCCTCATTGCTAATTCAGACGTAGCAAGACTACCGTATGCCCCACTTCTTGGTCAAAATTTGAGAAGCCCTTTTCGTGTTTTCAACTCAAATCCCCTTTGGTCTCAAAGTGCCCTTTTGGGGTTTTTGCTTTGGCCTCTCCTTTTTCTTTTCTTTTTCCTTTTTCCTTTTTAATGAATTTGAGCTCAAGGAGCCCTTTGGGTTTTCACCTTAGTCTTTCCTCCTTGGGCCAAATATTTCTTGATTGAACTTGAATTCACGGATTGGGCAAGTCTTCACCATCCATTTCAACCGTGTCCGGTCAATGTCGATGCTCTTCTAGAAACAGGCCTTCTTTACAACATAAGGTCCTTCCCGGCGTGAGGGAAGCCCACTAACGAAGTCCATGGTAATTCTCTCCCACTTCCACTATGAAATCATTATCGGTTGAAGCAATCCCGACGAACCGTGTTCAAATTACTTAACTTGTCGACACGCTAAGCATTTGCCGACAAATTCTATAACTTCCTCTTCGATCAAAGCCACCAAAACTGCTCCCTTAAATCTATGTAAACTTAGGTTTCTAAGATGCATAGCATAAGTGGCTACTATGCGATTCTCAAGAATCTGATGCCTTAACTCTCATTCTTCTAATATACATCCTTACCCTTGAAACACAAGATTTCATCATCGGACATATCTGTAATCCTCTAAACCACCATTCGAACTTGTCGAATCTTAGCACTTAAATCCTCATCCGCCAACCGACTTTCTTTTACCTCATTCAACCACGCCATTGACTTGCAACTCGCCAAACAGACTTCTATCACATACAAACTCGTATGTGCAAATAACACTCTTAAACCGACACATTTCTTCCGACTTAAGGCATCCGCCACTACATTTGCCTTGCCGTGATACTCTATTGAACAATCATAGTCCTTCAATAGTTTCACCCACCTTCACCGCCTCAAATTCATTTCTTCCGAGTCAAGAGATACTTAAGGCTTTTTTGTGGTCCTGTAGATCACCGACTTTTCACTGAGAGATAGTGCCTCCACACCTAAGGGCAAAGACCATCGCCGCTAATTCCAAGTCGCAAGGCGGGTAGTTAACCTCGTGTGGCCTTAGTTGTCGAGACGCATAAGCAACTACCTTTCCATCTTGCATTAACACGCATCCCAATCCTGTATGAGAGGCATCACAATACACCACGAAGTCCTTTCCTGCCTCCGGCTGAATCAAAATTGAAGCTTCAGTTAAGACCCTCTTAAGCTTTTCAAAGCTCTCCTGTTGCTTATCTCGTCCAAACGAAAGGTACTTCCTTTCTCAATAACTTTGTCAAAGGCACGGCTATTGACGAGAACCCTTCCACAAACCTTCTATAATAGCCTGCCAATCCTAAGAAACTCCGAACTTCTGCCACTAACTTAGGTGGTTTCCAATCCAACACCGCTTCAATCTTCCTAGGATCCACCCTTATTCCTTCTGCGGATATCACATGTCCCAAAAACGTAACTTCCTTAAGCCAAAATTCACACTTGCTGAATTTGGCATAGAGCTTCTTCTCCCTTAGCACTTGTAACACAATCTGAAGGTGCTCATCATGCTCTTCTTCAGACTTAGAGTACACAAGAATGTCGTTGATGAACACAACAATGAACCTATCCAAATAGGGTTGGAAAACCCGGTTCATCATATCCATGAACGCGGCTGGGGCATTCGTCAATCCAAATGGCATTACCACGAACTCAAAATGCCGATACCTTATCCGAAAAGTCGTCTTATGGATATCAGCCTCCTTCACCTTAAGTTGATAAAATCCAGACCTTAGATCTATCTTCGAGAATACTGCGGCTCCTTTAAGCTAATCGAACAAGTCATCTATCCTTGGCAGAGGATACTTGTTCTTGATGGTTAGCTTATTCAATCGACAGTAATCTATGCACATACGCATAGTTCCGCTTTCTTCTTCACAAATGTAACCTGTTCCCATGGAGACACACTTGGGTCGAATAAACCCACTGGTTTAGTAATTTTGGATTTGAGCCTTGAGCTCAACCAACTCCTTGGTGCCATTCTCAGACGGGCAATTGACATGGAGCTATTCCTAGTAAATCAATTCAACTCTACTTCGTCTGGGGTATTCTGTAGTTCCTCCTAAAGACATCTACAAAGTCCTCATCGTTCGAACTCCACTAACGCCTCTTCCTTTGCATCCAATGCATTAACGAAGGCCAAAAATACCTTGCACCCTTTTCGAATCATCTTATCAGCCTTTAAAGCAGAAACTACATTAGACAAGTAGTTTCTCCTTTCTCCTATCATAATCACCACTTCATCCTCCGGTCCTTAACTCCATTCTCTTAGCAAGACCATCCAAAACAAATTCGATGTTCTACCACCACCATCCGATTGGGCAAGTCTTCACCATCCGTTTCAGTCAATGTCGATGCTCTTCTAGAACAGGCCTTCTTTACAACATAAGGTCCTTCCCAGCTTGGCATATACTTTTCTTTGCAATCCTTTTGTAGAAAATCATTTTCAACATCAGGTTCCTTCGTGGGATTCCCTAAGATGAACTTCTCTAAGCTCACATCATCTGGTCGTTACAAATAAATTTTAACCCTTTCTTCAATTAGGTTCAATTGGCAAAACCGTTTCTATTCCAATAAGAAATGTGTTGCCCTAGCAAAGGTTCCGCCGACGTTCAGAAGGTAACGGTAGCTTCTTATGCCAGCCCTTACAAGTCTAAGTCACCCATCATTTTTTTTGCAACTTTTGCTATACTGTAATACACTACCTGATCCTTAGACAAACTGTAGACTTTGTCTTTGTACAGTTATTTAAACGTGATCCTTTATGGCATTCTGCTAGCATCTTGATCCCTTTTTTTTGCGAATTTGATGACTTCGACCTTGTAACCTTGGCATATGAAGCTACTTCCTCCCTCTTAGCAAAGAAGACGATGACCATGACAGTGAATCGATGTCAACTAGAAGCGTTTGACAAGATTGATGTATTTTATTATTTAAAAATTATATAAAAATTATATAAAATATTTAATATGGGCGGGCGATTTTAGCATTTTTATCTAGTTTGGGCTTGGGTAAAATTTTAGGCCCATTTTTCAGGAGAAGCCGAGCCTAACAAACGGGCCTAAGATTTTTGTTGGGCCCGACTCGACCCATGAACACCTCTAGTCCCAACGAAAGGATGTGACTCCATAGAATCTTATAATGTTGGTAGAAACATTAAAATAATTCTAATGTTGCAAACATATAATGACATTTAGCAATGCACCACTACTACCCAAGTTACAGAAAGTCGTGGTTCGATAGGGTCTTCTAAGATAACATTATTATGTATTATATCTCTTTGCCATTTATATCTAGATTGAACACAAGTCATGGAATAGTCACACTTGTATAGTCTAATATCTTGTTTCTTGATCCTCAAGTAGATTAAGATAAACAAATAGTGTGATATCTCATATAAACTAATTTGAGCATGATCATGCATTTCTGATCTCACTCGATCAAGAGGTTAGAGATATTTCTCTCATTATGTAGGAGAGACAAATCCTATCTTAATCACTCACATCCCACTACATATATTGTGACACACACAACATTAGTCTTTATAATACAATCTTTTACTGAAGATGTTTGATTGTCTCAAAGCATATGATTCACGAAATTAGAATATTGACGATCTCAAGTTTAAGGACCATACATATAGTTATAACTATGAGACATGTTGTGACTATTACAAAATAATCTAAGAAATATTCTCATGGTGGGTCAGTCCAATATGTTGTTCTCTAATATGTACTTATGCATTGACTTTGACATCTCTATGTCAATGACAGTACTTTGTAATTAATCAACTACATATCAGTCTTAATGCATTATTTTTATCCTAGCCCACAATAATACTTATCTAAGGACATTTAAGAATAATCATATTAATCTTATGACTTTATTATTAACCAATCTATATATTTAAAAACACAAATAGAAACTGAAATAATAATGACAATGCCTTTTATAAATAAACTAAGTGAACAAGTATGTGATTAAATCATCTTATGATTGGTCTTTGGGCATATTCCAACAGTGACAAATCAAAAGTAGTTTAAATACTTTAGATTTGTATAGGTTCTATATCGAGAGATTTAGCACTTATTTGTTCAGTAAAGAACTTGTAATTAAGAGTGCATTAAGTGTGAAAATAAGTGAGTTACTAGATTTTTAGCATAAGTTTTAGGGAGAAAACTTAAAGGAGAGATATTTAGATCTTAGGTGCAAAAGTGATGTTGTTATTTGTGAGTGTTAGAACTTGTAATTACTTAGTGTACGATGTGTTAAGATAATGGACTATTGCTTTAGACAAGACCCTGTAGACATAAGAAAATCAAACTGTGTAAACATATCGTTGTGTTCATCTTTGTTCTTTAGCAGCTCCTAAAAGAGTTGGCACTACTTTTAGCACCACTTCTAGCACTGCTTAATTTTCTTGCAAATATCATTCTCAATTCTTTCACACACTTTTTCTCTTATTAAGCATATATTATAAGAGGTATCACATTGTAAATTCTTCATAATTGTATGTTACATTTAATATATTCACATGTAGACCGATAATTCAAACCATACAACATATTAGAACGATGCATCAATCTGCACGCATATAAAAAGATAAATTGTATGATTATTTGTATTTAATTA
The DNA here is from genome assembly GCA_025506655.1 of Gossypium rotundifolium. NCBI lineage: Eukaryota > Viridiplantae > Streptophyta > Magnoliopsida > Malvales > Malvaceae > Gossypium > Gossypium rotundifolium. The sequence continues at coordinate 195,060,804 of CP106727.1, forward strand.
ATATAAAAATTATAGGAATGAATTTAAATGTATTAATTTATTTTTATTTTTTTATGCATTTAGGGTGGATGTTGCTTCTAGATAATGTGATTACATCTATACAATCGATGGAACAAATGTGCACGACCATGTCTTTAGAATGTGCCTACATCTTATATGCTTCTCCATTGTCAAGAAGCATCATAAAGACAATGTTTTATGAAAGTCCAATATGGTCAGAGACATTCCATCGAGTTAAATTAATCATGATATTATTTAAAATTTTGATTTTTGTTCCAAGATCAAGCATAATTAAGTGATTATATATAACCAAATTATCATGCATTGGGCTACATGCCTTTAGCATATCAACCAAGGTACATTAATTGTGGATGATAATGTCACCGTTCATGCCTTAGTACTAATGGTTTAAAACCTACATTCAATCAGCCAAGATAGCATCCTCAATTTCAACTAGTTGGGTAGAACCAATTTGTAGAAAGAGAAATATGTGAGCTTGTTTTGATTTAACATGCTACCAAACTCGACAAACGAAAAGAATCTGCGAAAACATGTCGAAGCTGCTTAAGCTGTCTCAATCTCCCAAAGTTATCATGCTTCCCAAGTTGTCCAATCTCTCAAAGCGGCCAAACTTGCCCAACCAATGGAACTTGTCGGTTCTTTAAATGCAACTCCTTCTCTGACACAACCACTTACGTTGGATATGATAAATTTTGAACTTGACATTGCACAAAAGTTTATAAGTCTACTGGACTTGTCGAAACCATTCGTTTTTTTTTTTAAAAAGTTGACTTTTTAAAACAAAAAATAGAGTCATCATCAATTTTTTTAGTTAGGTGTGATTGAATCATCTTATAATTTGATCATTTTAATAAAAGTTTAAATTTACTAAAACAATAATTTTTGGTCTACAAAGTCCAGAAAGTGAGTTCGTGAGTCGGTTACGCACGAGGAAGGATTAGCACCCTCGATACGCCCAAAATTGGCACCTAATTGATTAATTAGTGTCTTAGTGTCGAAAATAAAAAATTTGAAGAGATTAAAGAAATACTATCCTTTGTTAAAACATTATTTGATAGAAAAATTTTCTAAAAAGAGGGCAAATTCCTCTTTAATTGAGAATAAAGAATTACGTCTCATAAGTTAGGACACAATATTTTAAAACCCGAAACAAGAATAAATACTGAAAAATTTGTTTATTTTGAAAGACATTCGATTATCTCGGTTTTAGAAAGAAATTGTATTCCTTAAGTTAGAATAAGATTTTTTCTAACTCCTGAGAATATTAAAAAATTTATGCTTTAAAAAACGTTCGTTTATTCGGATTTATCAAGAAAATCGAAACCCCACTAAGTTAGGGAATGACTTTTCGAATCTTGAATTACGAAAGATTGCTTATTTTAAAAACAAAATGTGATTGTGTGAAAATGAACACAATGTTTGAAACACCAAGTTTTTAATTTATTCGAGATACGATAGAGATGAATGAATGTTTAAAATGACTCATGGCTTGATAAAATGATGGCACATATAAGTGAAGCGATAAGAATATAGTTAAGATAATAAATAAACAGTGGCTTTAACTAATTAAGTCTAACACGAGTTAAGTAAAAATAATAAAAAATAATAATAGTGAAATAAAAATAAAATAAAATTTTAAAAATGGTAGTGAGTAAATAAATACAAGGTATATACATAAAACTAAATTCAAATATTTTGAAAGTAGAGAAATGAAAAATAAACAAACAAGTATGAACAAATATGAAATTTAGGTATTAATTAGAAAGAGATTTCAATTAATCAACCTAGGGTTAGGCGTTAGTAGCCTCGAGAGAGGTATTAATATAAATTAGGAAATCCTACAAATCGTCTGATTCAGAGTTAAATAATAAGTAAAGTCTAGGTGGATTCTTCCTTGGGTATTATCTTAATTAATTGTTTTTTCCCAAAAGTATTTCCCCAATTCATTCTCTGTGTCTTCGCATCCTTAGCTTAGTAGTTAGTTAAATTTTAGAATAAATAACAATTCTCTTACTTCTTAGGCTAAATAATAAAAAGAAAGTTAGAATTAGTACTTTTGGCTCCATTGGGTTCGACATTCCGGTCTTGCCACTAAACTATACTATTGTTTGATAGGTGCGCTTGCCTCATCGTTGTCACAGTTAGTTTCTAGGCTCGATCATTCGTTATATAAATTTTAAGACTTCCTGACACACGATCAATAGATTTCTTATTTGAAAATCTAAAGTGACGTGTATCACCTAAGTCACTCGCATTGTATAAAATTAATACAATCCGTAATTATAACAAACAAATGTTAGATACAATAATAAAACACATTGTACTTTCAATAAGATATATCTAATTCAAATAATGGAGACAATATTATTAAAAGAGATAACAAACGTCTAATAATACTATAATCTTATCAATTATACAAATCCTTCAAAAGAATAAAAAATTGAGTGTACCCAAGCAAAATTTGAAAAAAGGGCAGGTAACATGTGAAACTTGTCGTACATAACAAACACCTAACAAGACATGACGTTTCATTTCGTCTATAAAAGCAAGGTTTTTTCTCCCAATATGCTTCACTCCACTACTCACACAAGCTTCAGCCTCTCTCTCTTCTCTTGTTTTTCATCCGTTAGCAAGGAGAATTCTCCTTAATAGCAGCATCAACGCTCAAACGCAAACCACACGCCTAGGCCTAACCTTAATGTGCTACTTCCACAACCCAGATTCCCTGTGTCAATAGGTATATCATATACATATTCATATTCATATCCTTTTTTTTTTCATATAACATTGTATTTATGCTTTCAAAAACATTAATATAACGTTGTGTAAACTCCTAACTGTTGGCCTAATGAAGTTATATACATATATATTTTCTTTTATTTTTAAAGATGCCCTTTTAGTTCTGCTTTGATTTTTTCTTCTTTTGCTGTGGTGGTTCTATGATGAGAACATCAATAATGATAGTTATGGTGAATATGAAACTGATAAATATTTTGGAAATAAAGACTCTGAAGACAAAAAATAAGAAGAATTGGTGGATGATTTTTTAATAATAAGTCTATAAATTTAATAATCATCTCTTTCCTATAATTTTTTAAATAGATATTATTTTAACTATGATTTTACATGATGCTATTTACATGAAACAGATGATCATGCAGCTGGAATTTTGAGTCTCTGTATGTGGGGGACTAAACAATATGTTAACCAGGTTTATCTTGCAACCCAACCAAATCTATTATTTACCCTTTATATAAAGATTAAAATTTTCAATAGCATATTATCATCCGATTCACTAAGTGAGTACTTAAATATTAATCCTGGTTGTAAATCTTAATTTATTTTCAAGTTCTAACTATATATTTGTTTCCTTTTCCTTTTGGGTCCTTATTTTTGCCTACTTGTTACACCTCTCAACAATGAGTTGCAAGTAATATATTTGTATCCAAATCTTCTGTTGGCCAAAAAAACACAAAAACGTTTTAACTGAAAATCATTTTTGTTTATCTCAGGAGCTTCGACTTGAAAACTTTCTAATTGGTCAAGAGAATGAAAAGCTGAAGAAGAAAATTCGTCCGTTAGTCCTTTAACCCTAACCCTCTCTATAGTACTTGTACTCTCTATACTAGAGAGATCTAGCCACCACCTTTTGATCTACTATAATTGATTGATATTAACTGGTGATGCATGTTTGCCAACGATTGAAATAGGTTAACTCATAACTGGTTAAACCCATAATAGATAACAACTTGATGAGCATGATGGGCGATTCGGAAGATGGACCCGAAGAGCACATTGATGTTCTGCTATAATAGTTCTAGCAATGGGATAAGGCAAAACAAGTTGTTTCTTTTCAATCCTTTTGTTTGGGGTTAATTAATGTTTGCATTTGGTTACGTGTTTCGGATAATTTTGTCTTTGTTTTGCTTTCTTTCTGAGTCTAAAGTCTTTTGTATGTCGGCTTTAATCGGTTTTCGTCATTTTGTCTTTGTTTTGCTTTGTTTCTGGGTCTTAAAGTTTTTTGTTAAGAGACTAATATTAATGAATAAAAAGTCGTTCATCGAGTCAATATTTCCAATGTGTATCAATTCAACTCACTAAGTATGAGGAGTCGGGAGACCCAATATTTACTAGACTTATAAAGTAAAAACTATGATTTAGTGGTGAATCTTAGTTTCCAAGGAGAGTCGAGAGTACGGGTAGGGATAGGATTAATAATATTACATTTCAAATCAACTTATTCATTCCTAATTACAAATTATCAATCGAACCCACCAAGTTCTACATCTACCCTTGCAGGGATAATAGATATAGTACTAATTGACATTGTTTAGGTTTAGTTGTTAACTTTGCTTGGTTAATCATTAGTAATTAGGACTCGTCACTTTTATCAATCGTGTTAATAAGAATGCTTTCTCTTAGATCAGTAGATCATTAAAGTTAATAAGTAGCGTATTTGAAACCTCAATTAGAGTTAAAATAGTTTTCCTGTGAAATTCATTTGTTGGTTATGATTGACCTTCATTTGAAAAGGATTTTATTGCACACTCACCCCTCATCAACTCCTCCTCACCACACTTAATTATTATCATTTCCTCAAATTCTGCAAGCGTATAACAAACATAGTAGACTCATCATAATCCTGAAACCTCAACATTGCCTCCCACCAAAATGCTTTTGACTCTATAAGCCACCAACATATTTCAAAGCAGAGTAATTCCATACATGCAATGAAAACCCATAGACAGCCACTCATGTCTCCCTATTCTTAATTTGCGAGAATATTGACCACTCCTCTAATGCAATGAACCACTCTTTCAACCATATCCAACCTATTCTTACATTTTAAGTTTCATCTCATCATCTCCGAAAACAATAAGAAACTGGGGTGTCGAAAATATTCTTAATGTCAACATTAAACATTCCATCCATTAAGAAATTCTTACGTAATCTAATAGTACCGGAAATGTTATCGTGTAGTTCCTGACAAGAACTTATTCAACTTTTGAGGGCTTCTTCATCAATACAATCAGCTACCTCTTCTAGCCAATTTCAAAATATGTGCTCAAAATCTTAATTTCTACAACCATTGGGCTTGTAAGTCTCAGTCGTATTCCATGGAGACTCATTAAAAGTTGAATCATCTTCCATCCTTCCAACCTCCTTGTCTTTTACACTACTTGGATCCTTACCAGTATACCACCCTTAATTAGTGTTGCCGCCTTACTCCATATTTGGTACATATTATCTTATTATATAGAAACATGAGAAGAAAAAAAAACTCAAGGTTTATATGGATTTGAAGCAAGGTAACATACTTGATATTCAAAAATTGGTGCAAAATAAATAATATTTTGTGTTTATATTTATTTAAATCAAGATTAATTCATTTAAAATTTTAAGATTTTATTTCCAACTTTACATTTTAATGAAAACAACTTTTTTTTTTTTTTTTACATATTTCCAATTATCAAAATCATCATTAAAATTTTCAGCCAAACACGTTTTATTCAATGTTATCCATTTTCCAAGAAAACAAAAACAAAAACAAAAATAGCTTATGCTTCATAAAATTAAACAAAGACTAATTGTAGTACATAACTTGTTTTGGAAATAAATTTTAGACTTAATATATCATTTAGTACTCAAGTTTGAGTCTTTTTAATGTAGTAGTACTAGCTTTTAAGTATTTAATTCAAATTTTAAGGTTAAATTGATAAAATTAATCGTAAATATTATTAGATTTAAATTTTCATATTTTTTAATAAAATAAATTTAGTGTTAATTATGAATTTATTTAATTGTGTGTACTTGTTAAATACAATTTGAATTTGATAAAATTAATTGCTAATACTATTATTAATTATAAATTTTCATCAAATCAATCCTAAAACTCAAATTAAACATTAAAATATTAAAACTGATCTTTTTGGTATCAAAATATACAGCTTTTGTCAAATACATGTACCACATTAAAAAAAAAAACCCACAAACACCATATTAAAATTGTGAAATTCAAATACCAAATAATATATTAAACCTAAATTTTAATAGCAATCCAACCAAATAAATAAGATAATAAATACCTTGGAGGGGAAAAAAATGATGTTTTACTTTAAAATCATTTCTAGCTCTATTATCCATATTGTGTACAATAACCCATGCTTATGTCAATTCCACAGGCATTGGCTGAGAGACTTGTTAATATGTTAGGTAGAGCCGGTTAAACATTTGAGTGTAAACTTAAATCATATTGTAAACAATTAATTCAAATCAATTTCAAGTCTGACCAAAACTACGAATTATTTTTAAATTTTTTGAAAATTATTTGATACATCATAATAGATTACACAAGTAAAAACTACGTAATAGAAAAACATAACAGTATTTGATTCCTGCTCATGAAATTGAATTCCATTGATGGTATATCAAATACTAACCAAAACAATTAGATACGCAGGTTAAGAGAAATTAACCATATAATATTCCTCAATATCAATAGGGTTCAAGGGCAGCACTATCTAGCCATTCTATCCATTAAACTGACATTATGAACTCTAATCTACCCTCTCTATGGAGCAAACCAAATTTCCCTAGCTAAACAGACCATAAGTGCATTGAGGCTATGCTAAACAAGACCGGAAAAAAAGAAGACTGTTATGAACCAACCAGGTAGCTTCTAATTTATTAACTCGCCCATATCCAATTCGGGGGCATTGAGTATACCGAACTTATATTATTAAGGCAGACTACCCTTTATTCACATTACGAAACCAATGCAGTTAAGTCAAGACGGAGTATCAGCCTCTAAAAAACATATAAGTATTTGCAATCAAAGTTTTCATGCATAATTGTATCACCAAATGCTGTAAGCTTTGATTATCCTGCTTCACAAATTAGAACTCATCATCTATTGTTTCTTGCCCTGAATCCTATAACTGCCTGCTATAACATATGCTAGCACCAATCAACCCAACCTGCTAATCTAACCGCATTTGTCTACTGCCTATTTCTGTGTTTGCATGGACAACTTCATACTTTAGCTGAACAAGAATTTGAAATGAGATCTGTTTTCAAGTATGGACTAAGAAAACTATATCGATTGCAAGCTGAATTAGAACTGAATCCAGAGGAAACTTGTCACAAGATATTCCTTTGTATGCATCAAGATTATTCTTTTATTATTATTTTATTTAGTATAAAAGCTAGTCATGTCATGACAACCCTATACAATATCAAAAAACCACAATAAACATGAACATGGCAATCAAATACTAAATCCATAAACAGTAACAGAAAAGAGTTCATCGAACAATATGACAATAATAAATTGATCCAGGTAGTCTAAGCATCAACAAAGGGGAAAGAGTAAAATGATTTAATACATTGTCGTCACTGTAACCGGAAACCTAGAAAGTACCTGTTTTTCCAATAGGACTTATTTTACTTTCTCTTGAAGAAACAGACATTAAAGACCGGGAACTCGAAAGGCAGAGCATCTATGCAGTATAACCTACTGAAATCAATGTTTCATGGTCATTCCTTGAAACTAACTTAATATTGGGAGTTATCAAACACCCAAGGTTCATGTAAGAAAAGCTCCCGTCCGTTCATTTGCACCGTTCCGGCTGCTATATCTTCAGCACGCTTTCTAGCTGCCTCAGCTTTCTTAGCTGATGTATCTGCACCCTGCAAAATGACATGAATTGTAACTTTGAAAAAAAAAAAACCTAAACTGAGTTCGAACAACCGATATGAAAAGTGAAGTAATTGAACAAAAATTAAGAAAACTGGACAATTTAGTTTCTTTTTAGGACTCTGCTGCCCCAAAATTTTTAATATAATATTAAATCGAAATTATTCAATGCTTACTTCCAATAGTTTTGGGGCATAAACTGGAAATTAAATTCAACACAAAATAAGAAAGTGGAAAATTCGTAAAACCCTAATTAGCATTAAATCATTAGAAAGAAAAATTAAAGATTAAATACAGGAAATATAGACACAGAGAGGAAAAGAAGGAGATACCTTTTGGCGCTTCCAAGCGAGGAATTGGGATTCAGTAATTGGATTATTGGTTGGTTGTGCGTTCTCTTGTTTTCTCTGTTCTTCTTCCGCTCCCATTTTCCTTTTTCCTTTCTCTTTCCCCAAACGGAACCCAAAAAACTCGTTTAATTTACCCTGGTCTGGTGTTAAACGCCACCGTTCAGCATAAACATAACAACGTGCTTTCCTTTCTACTTAATAGATTATTTTATTAGATTATAGATCTGCTTACATTGTTATAAAATTAATAAATATAATTTTTATAATAAATTTTAGATTAATATGATATAGATATTGAATCGGTTTTAAAATTTATATGTATTACAAATATAATTATATCGATAAATTTAATAGTTAAATTATTAAAATATTAATCGTACAAAAGGATATAAAAGGTGTAAACTTAATTTAATTTTACATTGATTTAAATGGATTATTCCCTTATTTTATTATCATTTAAATTTATATATTACACACATACATATATACATACATACATATATATATATATCATAATTGTCGAAACTAATTTTTTGTTTGAAAACGAGATCGACTTTTAAAATGAAAATAGAAATGGAGTCGCCACCGACCCGATTTTGAGGCATGATCGGATTGCCTTGGAATTGATCATTTTAATAAAACTTCGATTTACTGAAAACATATTTTGGTCTACAAAAACTCGAGAAACAAGGTTGGGAGTCGGTTACGCACGAGGAAGGGTTAGCATGCTCGTAGCGCCCAAAATTGGTACCTAATTGATTATTTAAGGTCTTAATGTCGAAAATTTGAAAAGATTCTAAATTACGATCCGTTTGCTTGAAATTCATTTGAACAAAATCATGTTGGATGCCAAAACCCTCTTATTTCGAAGAAATAAAATATCATACCCAGTAAGTTAGAATATAACAACTTATATTCTTGAAACTGAACTTATCTTTTGATTTTTAAAACCCGTGTAATAAAGTTTGAAAAGGATATTCGGTTATTTGGGCTTTATGAAAAAAATGGAACTCAGTAAGTTAAGGCACAATTTCTCAAAATTCCCAATACAGAATCTTGCCTTTGTTTTTAGAAATTCTTATCTCGAGATGATAAAACGTCACATCTAGTAAGTTAAAACACAACATCTCAAATTCCGAGAATAAGTTTTTTCGTTTAAAAACTTATGCATTTTGAGTTAAAAGAGAAAAGGGTACTCGGTCGTCAGGATTTAACGAGAAAAATCGGAATCCAGTGAGTTAGGGCACAATTTTCTCGAAGTATCTAAATGCGAGCATTGCCTTATTAAAAAAAACTTTGAGTAAAATGATTTTAAAACTGAAATGACATTAAAACACATTTTTTTTTTATGAAATACAATGGAATAATAATATATAAAGCAAGATATTAATCTACATCAAATGTTACACTAGTGCATCACTACAACCAACCAATAATTAAAAAATACAAATCACATAATAGCATTAATATAAAATAATTTAAAAAGTTTATAACGATTTTGAAACAAGATAATATATAAAATATTTAAAAATGGTTAATAATAAAAAAAAAAACAACTTAAACTAACACTTAATCTTAATTTACTAATATCTAAAAAGGAGTTTGCCATGAATAATATATATATATATATATATATATAAACGTGGAACCTCTTAATAAAAATAGAATGCAAGATATTGACATTAATAACTATAGAACAATTTAAAATGACTAATACATAAAAACTTAGCATAGGTAATACATGAAATAATTTAAACTAACTAATATATGTATGAACGTTCAAAGTAAATAATATATAAATTTAATATAAATAATATACATAAAAGAAATTAAAATGAAAATGGTGCAATAGATAACATAGAATTATTTTTAAAATAAACTATAATAATAAGACAAATAAATGACAAACAAGCAAGTCAAAAGCAGTTAAGGGCTAATTTAGAAGTAAAACAAAATTTGAGTCTAAATGAAGAATATTAAAACAATGAGCGGACCTAAATGGAATGCGCGAGCAAAGAACAGGGGCTGAATGGGTAATTACCCCGAACCCTCAAAACGCGTCGTTTCAGCGCAAACCCAAATGAATTAGAAGCAAAAATCAAGGGGCCAAATTACAAAATAAAGAAAAATGCAGGACCACATTGCACCACGCCACAAAAGCGGAAGGGCTTGTTGCGCAAATATACTAATAATCGAAAACGCGCGGATCCTCCCCGGGTCGGGTCACTCGCACGGGTATGGGCCTTAAACGACGTTGCTTTGGTCATTAAAAGACCATACCAAAACGACATCGCACCGAGGGGCAATAAATACTAAAAAAGGACCGAAAAATTCATTTTAAACATCCTTTCTTCAAAAAAAAGTTTAAACTCTCTGAAAAAAACCTCTACCCTCCGAGCACCGGCCAAGGTTCGATTGAGCTCCGATCATCAGGCCACCATACTCCGCCACTGCTGCCGTCGTGTGGTGGTCGGATACCCCAAAAGACACCGATTTAAACTCCTTTATAAGCCCTAAACACAAATCTACAACACCAAATACTCAAATCCCCCACTAAAATCGAAGAACAAACAGAAATGTTTCGTATTCGGGACTCCGATCGTCATAAAGAGGTAAAAGTTTCTATTTTTTTTCTATTCTCAGTGCATGCATGACATTTGAAGTAAAAAATAGACTGAAAAAACTAAAAATACCTCTGCTTTGGTATGCTTTTTTTTTTTTGTATTTGAAAATCGTGTACCGTTTACAGTGTTTTTGCCTCGGTTTTTTATAATCAAATTCGAAAAAAGAAAAATCAAAATAAATACAATCGTTTTCCCTTTTTGATTTGCTATCGTTTGTCCTTTCTTTGTGCAGGTATCGGCGTGCGTGGGTATTTGTCTGAGGCGGCCGACGTGGAGGAGCGCGGCGTGGCGTCTTGGCGATGGTGGCGTCTTGGTGGTGGCGTGCGTGGAGGCACGTCTTGTGCACAAAAACTGCTTCTAGAACCGTTAGGGTTTTTGTCAGCTGAAACTATTTGGGCCGGTTTCAAAATTGGGTTTTTGGGCCTGTTTCGGGGTTTGGGTTTAGTGCAATTGAGTAGGTTGATTTGGGTTTTTAATTTGTAATGGACATGGACTTTAATTTTAGTTTATTTTATTTTATGTTTTGTTTTATGATTATGGTGTGGGCCCGATCAGATTGGACCTATTACAATAATGTTAACGAATTTGAATATCATTTAAACATATATTTTTAACTTCACAATATCGTGCTTACAATAAATATTTTATTTTCTCAAAATCACTTTTAAAATCATTTCAATTTTTTCAAAAGCATTTTTTCATCACACTTTTAAAAATAATTTCCAACTTCAATGGTAAACTAGTCATTAATAGAAGTGAAAATGAAATGAGACGAGGAAGGCAATTTTTATTTCTATCTAAAGTTTTTAAATTTTAAAAATGCATTTACGTAAAATTAATTCAAAATTTTAAAATTTTAAAAGTTTTAAAGGTGTAAATCAAATTCCGTATTCGAAATTTTATTTAAAGAGGTTATTTTGAAAAAAATTATTTCATTTACTACTTTTAATTTTACCATAAAATAAAAATCTCAAATTTTGTTGAATGAATCTTAGCTCAATTAATATTAATATTATTATCATTATAAGATGATGTAGATTCAGTGCATCTTCAATATTGTTTTTAATTAATTTATTTGAATAAATATTTTTAAAATATATACAATTGGTATTGGGTTTTATTTTATTTTTTCAAAATAATTATTTTTCAAACTAAGGTTGTTTTGTGATTCCAACAAATTATTTTTCGACATAGAAGATGTAGCTCTACTAATATGCCTTCCAACAAACGGTTTACCAATAACAAAACCTAGTTAATTGGTTTTCCAAAATCGTTGGGTGCGTTCCTAAAAAATAAGGATACGGTAGGAACCAAATCAGTAATATGGTTGGAAAATCATTTCACAAACTTTTACAAAATGGAATTGCAGATGAGATTCAACAACATACTAAAATTTACATCCTCTCCTATAACTGAACAAAGGCATATATACTAATTCTGGAAATGTCTAGAAACAAAGTTCTTGATTGTATCTCCAATTGTTAGATGATTTTGCTAGAACCACAACTTATAGTTAAAAGTCAACTATTTTGGTATGCCTATACAAAAGCGTTATGTATGGCGTTTAAAGCTCCTACTACTGAAATAATTGGACGCCCTATGATGTACAAGTGTGGTATGGTATCGATTACCAAAGATACTGCCTATCATTTCCCTTAACATGCATGAGACAATTTTGAAAGAGTGTGATGAGTAGTGTCCACCACTATCTGGAGTTGTTCACCTTCATAATTTGTCATTTAGAGTTACAATTTTTGTGCTATGATCTTTGCCAATATTTTAGATGCGTGCAATCTATCTATAATAGCCCTTTGTCTATGTCGAAATCTTAACCGTAACGTAAAATCTTAGTCTCTACGTGATCCACTTGGAAGATTTTTATCAGTAAAATTTCATAGAACTTTTCTAGCGAGAACGAATTTTGTTGCTAGTTTTAATTTGGTAGCCCTAAAGTTGGGATCAATCCTTGCATTTATTCAAAACTGTTTTGAATGGAAATTTAAACCTTAGAGGAATATTACGATTTATTGCCAGAAATGTGATATACTTCTTTCCATAAGGAGATATCAATTTTATTTCAAAATAAAAATTAATAGTTATTTATCAAATTTTATTAAATATAGTTTTAATAAAATTCAATAAAATAAATTTATCGCATTAAAATATGTGAAATATATTTCACATTATTTTAATCGAACCTCTACATATGTGCAACAAATATATACACATATCATGTTTAATTTTACTATTGTCAAATTATATTATTTGTTATAACTTTTCTATAATCAATTTACCTCTTGTGACATTTTAAACATAATCCTAACTTTAATTTGTATTTTGATCGCCTTAACTAGATCTGTTCATGAGTTAGGTCACCAGGCTAAGCCCGAAGGCTCATTTGATGAATGAGAGGTTTGGACAAAAATATAGACCCAAAAAATAGGTTTGGACAAAAAAAATGTCCGTTTAAAAAATAGGCCGGATCTTAGGTAAGACATGCCTTGCCCAAATTGACAAAAGGACATACTTTTTTGTTATTTTAATGCTATTTTATCCCTATTTTGTTACCAGTTCACTATTATGTTGCTATTATTTTATCGTTATTATTTGGATATTGTATAACACTTTTATTATTAATTATTTTATTATTTTAGAAACATTTGCTTGTTAAGTTGCATCTATTTTAAAGTTATAAGTATGCATATTTTTAAAAATTTATTTTCAATTTGTTGGGAAATATTTATTTTAATTTTAATGTTTTAGTATTTTTGATGTATTTTATATATTTAAAAATTATATAAAAATAATATAAAATATTTAAGATGGGCGGGTCGGGTTTTAGCATTTTTATCCAGTTTGGGCTTGGGTAAAATTTTAGGATAATTTTTCAGGCGAACCCGAGCCTAGCAAACGGGCCAAAGATTTTGGTTGGGCCCGACCGACCCATGAACACCTCTAGTCCCAACGAAAGGGTTGTAGCGACGTAAAATTTTAGCACGGGCGCTAATTGAGAAAATTATTGAACATTTGAAAACAGAGTTTTGATTTTATTAAAAAAGAGAGTCGCCACCGATCTTTTTTCTAGGTGTGATCGGACACCTAATAAATCCTTTTTTTTAAAAGAAAAATTATTTTTTGAATTTTCTTAAAAAAAAAGGGCCGAGTTTAGGTCTACGTCAAAATTCCAGAGAAAAATAGGGTTCGGAAGTCAGTTACGTGCGAGGAAGTTATTAGCATCCTCGTGACGCCCAAAATTGGTATCTCGTTAAACACGTGTTGTCTTAATTTTCAAAAATATAAGTTCAATTTAATACTTAATCGTGATCTGATTGAAACACGAGAAATTTTTTTTAAAACACGTAAATTTTGAAATTGAAAATTTTTTTTGAAACCCGATAAAATTTTTTGAAAACACGGAATTTTTTTTTGAAACACTGAAATTTTGAAAACACGAAAATTTTTGAAATACGAAAATTTTTGAAAACACTAAAATTTTGAAATACGAGAATTTTTGAAAACACGGAAATTTTTGAAACTCGAGAATTTTTTGAAACTCGAATTTTTTTTAGAGTTTTAGATTTTTTTAAAAGGCGTATCGTATTTAACACGAACCGATGATATTCACCCAACATAGCGATGAAATCAACGACTTAGTGTTAAACCGATTCGTTGCTTTATTTATTAAAATTATTCGAATAATAATAAAATTAATTTAAATTAAATTTAAAATATAAATACAAATACAAAATAAAAATATACTTTAAAAATATCAATAATATTAAAAACGATATATCATCAAAATGCACGAATTAAACTAAAAGTGAGTAAAAAAGAAAATTACCGAAAAATTTAAAATACGGGCTTGATCGAATGATTTACGCATCTCAATTTTTTTCTTTTTTTTTCTTTTTCTCTTTTCTTCTTCTTTTTTTTTTTTTTTTGCTAGTGAATTTCTTTGGATTAATTTCTTTGGATTTGGGCTGTGATGGCACCTTTTTTCTTTGGGCTATTTTTTTTGGCCTATTTCTTTTTTTGTTTGGCCTATTTCTTTTTTTTAATTCAAATAGGCCTCTTCATTGGTGGGCTCTTTGGAAGCAGGTCGGTCGCATGGTCGAGGGTGGTCGGGTCGACTGATTTTGACTTTATTTTTATTTATTTTTTCTTCTTTCTTCTTTCTTCTTTCTTCTTTCTTCTTCTTCCCTCTTCTTCTTTTTCTTCTTCCTTCTTCTCCTAGCGCCGCCGTCGACGCCTCCGTCTCCTCCGGTGATGCGCCTTCTCTCTCCCTCTCCTCTTCTTCTTCTTCTTCTCTCCTCTTTTCCTTATCCTTTTTTGCTCTTTTTTTTTTGGGCTCTTTTTTTGAATCTTGTTGAGGTTTGATTTTTGGTTGATTTCCCTCTTTTATAGTGTGTTTTTTTGCAGGTATTAGGTGGCTAGGGGGAAGGGAGGCCATCCCTTAGGCCGGTGGCCGGAAAATCAGGGGGTGGGTGAGCGAAATCCACCAGATTTTTGGAGATTTTATGACAAAATGACTAAATTGCAAGTGCAACAAAACAGGTGGGGTCGAAGTGTAATTTTAAGAAAGATGAGGGTCAAAATATAATTTTAGAAAAGTTTAGGGGTCAAAAGGTAATTTTAGAAAAGATGATGGGTCAAAATGTAATTTTGATTTTTTTGTATTTTTTAATTTTTTTAATGTTGAAAATTAAACACAAAATCGAGCCGGACAAAATTTAGTGCTTACAATTGCCCCTCTTTGCTCATCGCTGTGAAACAAGGATAAAGCAAAGACTTAAAAGCACTAAATTTTGTTCAATTGTCCAATCTTTATTCTTTATTGAAATACAGAAATCGAAAATAGTTTGGCATGCGACCTGAAGCTCAACTCACCTCTCGGATTATGAATTGATCTTTGAAAAAGTATAAATTGAAAATACCTCAGCGTGTGACCTGAGACTCAACTCACCTCTCTTAATATGAGTTGATTTTTTTTGATGTGTTTTTTATGAAAATAGAAATTAAAAAAATACCTCAGCGTGTGACCTGAGGCTCAACTCACCTCTTGCAATATGAGTTGATTTTTTTTGAAAAACAGAAATTGAAAATACCTCAGCGTGTGACCTGAGGCTCAACTTACCTCTCGCAATATGAGTTGATTTTTTTTTGAAAAACATAAATTAAAAAAATACCTCAGCGTGTGACCTGAGGCTTAACTCACCTCTCGCAATATGAGTTGTTGTTGTTTTTGAAAAACAGAAATTGAAAATACCTCAGCGTGTGACCCGAGGCTCAACTCACCTCTCGCAATATGAGTTGATTTTTTGAAAAACAGAAATTGAAAATACCTCAGCGTGTGACCTGAGGCTCAACTCACCTCTCGCAATATGAGTTGATTTTTGAAAAACAGAAATTGAAAATACCTCAGCGTGTGACCTGAGGCTCAACTCACCTCTCGCAATATGAGTTGATTTTTTTTGAAAAACAGAAATTGAAAATACCTCGGCGTGTGACCCGAGGCTCAACTCACCTCTCGCAATATGAGTTGATTTTTGAAAAACAGAAATTTTAAAAAAATACCTCAGCGTGTGACCTGAGGCTCAACTCACCTCTCGCAATATGAGTTGATTTTTTTGAAAAACAAAAATTAAAAAATACCTCAGCGTGTGACCTGAGGCAGTTGATTTTTTTGAAAAACTGAAATTAAAAATATCTCAGCGTGTGACTTGAGGCTCAACTCACCTCTCATAATATGAGTTGATTTTTTTGAAAAAAACAGAAATAAAATAAATACATCAGCATGTGACCTGAGGCTCTCAACTCACCTCTCGCATTATGAGTTGATTTTTTTATTTTTTATTTAGGAAAAAAAAACAAAATTTGAAAAACAGAATTTGAAAATACCTCGGCATGTGACCCGAGGCTCAACTCACCTCTCGCATTATGAGTTGATTTTTTTTTTTGAAAAAGAAATTGAAAAATACTCCGGCGTGTGACTCGAGACTCAACTCACCTCTCACAATATGAGTTGATTTTTTTGAAAAATGAAATAATTTTTTTAAAAAAAATTAAAATTTCAAAACATATCATCTGGTTGAACTCAGATGTCTTCTTTTTTCTTAATTCAGTACAACTATCATCAAAATCTCTTGCTCTACTGGAGTACCTGTATATGTCATGCGTGATGTTATCATGATATGCACGTGATCGCTGCAAAACAGTCTAGTTTTAATATTTATAAAAGAGTGATCGAACTCAGAATCGATCATGCGACAACGATAGAGGCAAGCGCACCTATCGAGCAAAGAGTATAGCTCGAGCAAGAATATCTTATCGAACCCAAGGAACCTAAAAGTACTACTACTTAGTTTCTTTCTATTATTTAGCCTAAAATATGGAGTGATTGGTTTATTAATCTAAAACAAATGAAATACTTAAACTTAAATGCAAAGACACAAGAACAAAACTTTGGGAAAATACTTTGAAGAAAACTCAATTGATAAAGACAATACCTTCGGGAAGAATCCACCTATGACTTCACTTATTATCTAACTTTCAATTCATATGATTTCTTTTACTTAGCTTGATCCGTGAGACTCCCTAACCTATATTAAACCTTCTCTCAAAGCGAATAACGTCTAACCTTAGGTTAATTAGTGGAACTCTCATTCTCTTATTATAACCCCTAAGGAAGCGATAGAATCGATCAATGGACTCCCATATTAGGTTTCACCTAATCGGCAAAATCTCGTAACCCTATCTCTAGGCGCCCGATCAACTCCGCTTAATTATGCTAGATCTACTCTTAGGCGTGGTCTATGCCTCCTCCACCTAAGCACATCGATTAAATTGAGCAACATAATTAAGAACAAACGAGTATTTATCATATAAACCAATAGATCAAATAACAAAATTCATCATAGGTTTCATCCCCTTCAGGTATCTGAAGGATCTAGTTCATAATAAAATAAGAAAACATCTCAAGAGAAAAGATAAAACAAAACATACGAAATTCCTAAAACCCCCTGAAGGAATTGAAGGAGAGATCCTCCGTCTTGAGTAGAATTCTGACTATTCGAGATGGATCAACTGGTATCTTCGAGTAATTCCCTAAACGAGTAAAGCTCGCGTAAAACTCGCTAAAACACAGCGACTTTGAATTGCTGCATTGGATTGTTTATATAGATGTTTGGGATGCTTTACTTGGCTCCTAAGTACTCGTAATTCAAGTGAAATTCATCCTAAGTGTTTGAGTGGACTTAGGATTGCGTTTCTTGGGCTCCAAGCATCTAATTCCGAGTAAAATTACTCTTTCTTGCGGCAGGGGCACGGCCTTGACACGCTCGTGTAAATCGTGGTCCAGCCCGTGTCTCTATCCTGTCGATTTAGGCACGGTTATGACACGCCCGTGCAATATCTGGGTAGAGGCCGTGCTTCGAGTCTGCCAATTGGGGCACGTCCATGTGGCATGAAGTCCAGGCCGTGTTGGGCTTTTTTGTCGACGAGGCATGGTCGATAAATCGTGGTGTGACCGTGTGCAATCTAAATATTGGGGCACGGTAGTGTGGCATGAAGTCCGTAGTGCCGACTTATTGGGTTGACTTTGGGTTGGCCCACTTTGGTCCGCATCCTTTTTATCCTTGGGTGCTTTCTTGAGTATAAGACATGAAAAGAAAGGATTAAGAGCACCTTTTTACATAAATTAAGGATAAATTCATCCAAAAGCATACTAAATGTAGGATTAAAATATGTTACTTTTATGGTTTATCAAATACCCCCACACTTAAGCTTTTGCTTGTCCTCAAGCAAAATTCTCAACTTACAATTAAAACGAACTTTCCAAAATTCATAATTCCCATTGACAATGCCTCGTCATAATTCATAGATAATTTATACATGGATCATTTAGCTCGAAGTGCCCTAAAGATTCAAACGAGATAAGTCATAATTTTGTAGCATGAAAACATAGGTGTCTCCCCTTATTTAAATAATTACCTTTGATTCAAAACCGACAAGGATTGACATCCTCACTAAAGATTCACTCAAAGCACCCAAAGTGTTTAAGGATTAAGAAAAAGCGCCAAAAGTCAAACTCAAAAGTTAATCCCATAGGCTTGCTCGAAAATCAAATCTCCACCATCAGTATCTCGAGATGATAAATGATCAAAAGGTCTTTATTAGGGTTGTAACGGGCTTGGGTTAAAAGGTGTGGATAAAGGTGAATCGGAGGTTAAAATCGAGATTGAATTGACTAATTACCTAATCTAAAAATAATGAATTAAATATGAATATTTACATCGAATGAAAAGTAATAATACCACTATTGATAATTACTCTATAATAAAGAGTATTTTCTTCACTTTAAAATTTGATAATACTTTAATATGAGTTTTTTTGGAACAAACTAAGAAAAACTTAATAGAAGGAACTTTGATAATTGAAATAACCTAATTTGGCAATTGATCAAGTCAATTCTCGATAGAGGGTAGTCAAAAGAATGTTGATAACAAATACAAAGGGATTTTGGGATAATATTAGTGGAGAGTCAATAAAAGGTTGTTAGGATTCAACGGGGTTCACTAGGAGTTATTTATGTAGGTAGGCTTTTTAGTGGAGTGAACAGGTTAAAACCTAGGCGCCTTTATCATCTCAGTATATCAAATCATTATTGTGGTCTCAACATGCATAAACGAGGCAAGTTCTAGAATAACAGTTCAAAGTTGACATACTCAATATCAATAAAAGTGAGCATGAAAAATAATATATGCTCTATAAGGCTCAATATCTCATAGAAATTATGGGTGTTTTTGACATCAATCCCTATAGATTTCAAATTTCAAAGAAATACTCGATTTAGTTCAACAACCTATCAATTTTATTTTTGAAAAATAGACTTATCATGCTTGATTCTCTAGTATTCTTCAAATTTAATCATCAATGCATAATTAACTATGACTTATTCTAAAACATATCAATAAAATCATAAATCATTAGAAATTTCATCCTAATTAATAATATGAGAATAATACTTAAGATCAAGATTAAATTCGTGGATTTGAGAATAAAACAAAAGTTGGACACTTTTACTCCCCACACTAATGTACAAAGATAAATAATGACAAGAATGGGATAAAGCAAAGAGAAGGGATAAAGTGACACTTCCGAATTTTCGGATGGAGTCCAAAATACATTCCTCGGGTGACTTTTATGTGAATATGTTTTTGTACGACGTGTAATTAATTTTGCAAAGTCACTTAGTTAATAATTTTTAATAGGATTGCTTATGAGGTTAGATAGCCAATGGAAAAAATAAAATAAAAATAAAAATAAAAACATGAAATATCGATAAAGTTCAAAAATAGAAGCATCATTAATCAAACATTTAAAATAGGGAAAATATATGCCAAAAAAATCTATGAGAACTCGTAAGTCCTCATCGTTATTTGGATCTCGGGTGGTGCTTTGGTGGCGATATGTGAAAGTGATGATGATTCTGTCAAGGGTAGCCTCGATCCCATCAAGACGCGTCGAGCATTGCCATTAAACCGCTGGGTACAATAGTGCTCGAGTGAGTGAGGCGTGCGAGATATCTTCCAATGAAGTTCTTGAACATGATGGTCTGCCGGTTCGGATGGTGGCACATCATCGAATGTCCTCGGGCACCTCCTCTTCTATAGCTAGTCCAGATTGAGGAGGTCCGCTCCACGATGTCGTTTGATCATATTCATATGTAACATTGTTTGTATCCCTTGAGGTGTCATGTATCCGATCAGTGTGAGTGAGGACCTCTGCTGATCGGTGTCGAAGAGATTAAAGTGCCGAGCTAATCGCGTTATGTATGGCCCCATTGAAATGATGCCCTTTCTATGTGCCTGCGTCGATGTCAGTATTGCATGCATGCGATAAAATATGCCACATCGAAAATATGTCCTCGACATGCATGACAAGAAGTAGACGTCTTGTTTATTAACGACGCCTGTGTTTCTTTGCGACTGTAATTGTATGAGCAAGGATAGCATGAATATACCGAGAGTGGGAAAGGCGGTCGCTTTGAACGACTGGGTTATAGTTTCTTGTAGTAGGGTGTAAGCTTTGCCAAGAGGGCAATTTGAGTGATGTGCAGTCACGGTTTAAATCATCTAGAGGATTTTCTTCAATAAATTTGAGTGTAGAGACCAAGGGTCGTACCAAATTGTGGTACGCTTAATCATCGACAGTGCCCGAGACGAAATTGGATAGTGCGTGGTCGTCATATCGAGCCATCACTATTTGCAATATAAAGGTGGAATAAAATTCGAGCGTGAGTTCCAAGTAAGTAGGCTCGATTATAGAGAAGAGCTGCTCCCATGGCTCTGTTGCTATGAGGGCTCGGATATCGGTTGTCAGTCCGATTTGTTCTATTGCATTCCAGTCCATACATTTTCTGGTGCCTAAAGGGCATTCTCGGATTGCCTTATATCGTTCTTCCTGAGTGTTTTGATTAAATTGGAGGAAGCAGTGTCGAATTTCTGATGAGGCATTAGCCGAAGATGGTCCAGGTACTTTTCTTTTCTTGCTTGGAACGGCCCTTTTAAGACGTGATGACGACATAATTCATGCAACATAATCAAAAAGAGATACACCTCCTTTATACAGCCATGAATTTATCAATAATCACAGTCAATAGCCAAGATAGATGCTTCTTTGAAGAACAAATACTAAAATCGTAATCTTATGAACAATTCTTAACTAAAATCATTATTTAGTTCTGAATACAATAACAAAAGATAAACAAAAGTTTCATTGGAATCAGTCATGGTGTATGAGAGTTATAATTTAACGTTTAACTAAATTTAGCAATAGAGTATCAATTCTGCAATGAAGGGGAAGAAAAATCAGCAAAATAAAATGCTAAAACAGAGAATATATTAAAAAGAATTGAAATCAAAATAGAAGGAAACAATTAATAAATCAATCAAGGAGAAGATGAAAGTAAAAATACTGAAAAACTAAAAATGAATCAGGTCTTTTGAGTCTAAAATCAACTATAACTTTTAAATAAAGAGAAAATAATTGAAAATATGAAGGAAAAGGAACCGTGGATGGTTGTATGTGATTTAACACGGTGAAGCACTACATGGTGGCGGCGTGGCGTGTGATAGCACGGTTGTGTTGAGGGCGTGCGACTTGTTTTTGATTGGTTATGCTAAGGAAAAGGTAGGGAGAGGTAGTTTCGGGTGGTGGAGGGTGTGGGTATAGTAGAAATTTTGGGGAAGGAGGCTGAGAATTGTGTCTAGGGTTTAAAATAGGGGAGAGTTTCCGGTTAATTTTCTTATATAAGAAGGGGAACATGGCCACCTGACACGGCTGTGTTAAATTTGAACTACTCGTGCTTTTCGCGATTGCTTGGAATTGGGCGCGATTTAGTGTCTTTAGCACGCCCGTGTGATAATTTGACACGTTCGTTCTCGATAAGTCAGTATGTTCACACGGTCACGGTGCACGCCCGTGTTCCAGCCGTGCTTGATATGTCAATAGCCTCACACGATTATGAGGAATGCCCGTGTGATTTTATCGCAGCCCGTGTTGGAAAAGAAAGGTTTTCCCTATTTATGCACGGTTATGGGCACGCCCGTGTTTAAGGCCGTGTTAATGATCCTGCATTTTTGTTAGACTTTGCAAAACAAAGTTAATGTGTTTAGTGCTCGGGTTGCCTCCGAGAAGCGCTCGCTTATAGTCTTAAGCTAGACTCTCCCTATTTTTAGTTCTAAAGGAAGGCTCACGAGCATAAACTCTCTTGTATCTCCAAGATCGCACCATTATAAATCTTAAGTCGGTGACCATTTACCTTGAATGTACCTTTAGTGGGATGAGTTACCTCAATGGTGCCATATGGAAATATTGTTTTGATCATGAATGGGCCCGACCATCCGGATTTTAACTTCTCGTGGAATAATTTAAGCCTTGAATTGTATAATAAGACTAGGTCTCCTACTTCAAAATGTCTTGATTGCTTGAGGAGGGCATCATGACGCCGCTTTGTTGCTTCTTTGTACAACCGTGAGTTCTCATAGGCCCGCTCTCCATTCATCTAACTCGCTTTATCAGATCATTCTTCTCTTTCTGCAAGGTCAAGGTCGATTTAAAATTTTATTGCCCGTAAAGATTTGTGTTCTAACTCGAATGGTAGATGACAACTTTTTCCAGTATCTGAGCTTGTATGGGGATGTCCCTAGAGGTGTTTTGAATGTCGTTCTATAAGCCCATAAAGCATCATCTACTTTAATCGCCCAATCTTTTCTATTTGATTCAACTTTTTTTCTAGAATGCGCTTAAGCTCTCGGCTTGCTACCTCAACTTGCCCACTAGTTTGGGGATGATAAGGGTGGTCGTTACGTGGCATACCCAAATTTCTTTAAGACTTTTTCAAATTGTGTATTATGAAATGAGTACCCTATCATCGATGATGGTTCCAGTGTACGAATTGGAAAAATAGTCTCTTGAGAAATTTAACTACAACCCTAGCATCATTGGTAGGTAAGGCTTCCACTTCTATCCATTTTGACATGTAATCAACTGCTACTAGGATGTATTTATTTCCAAATGAACTCGGGAATGGTCTCATAAAATCAATACCCCATACGTCAAATATTTCACATGATAGCATATATGTTTGAGGCATTTCATCACATTTAGAGATGTTACCTGTTCTTTGGCATTTGTCACACGAGGTAACATACCTATTGGCATCTTTAAATAGAGTGGGCCAGTAAAAACCTGATTCGAGTATTTTGTGTGCTATCTTAATACCACTGTAGTGTCCTCCTGATGGTCCTGAATGACAATGTTCCAGGATTTTGCTTGCCTCTGTCCTTGTAATGCATCTTCGAATTACCCGATCTGCACATATGCGGAAAAGAAAGGGATCCTCCCAAAAATAATTTTTCACATCAGCAAAGAATCGCTTCTTTTGGTGATGTGTCAATTTTCTTAGTAGGATGTTAACTGCTAGATAGTTTGCAATATTTGCAAACTAGGGTACTTTAGA
Source organism: Gossypium rotundifolium (assembly GCA_025506655.1). Lineage (NCBI taxonomy): Eukaryota > Viridiplantae > Streptophyta > Magnoliopsida > Malvales > Malvaceae > Gossypium > Gossypium rotundifolium. The sequence continues at coordinate 195,084,516 of CP106727.1, forward strand.
ATGTGTTATAGAAAAGAGCTGTTCTTTGGGAAACGAATCATTTATTTCATGTTCATCAAGCTCTTTGGTGTGTGGATTTTTAAGTCTTGAAAGATGATCTGCCGCGAGATTCTCAACTCTGCTCTTATCCTGTATTTCCAAGTCAATTCCTGTAAGAGTAAAATCTATCGTATTAGTCTAGGTTTTGCATCAGGTTTGTTTAAAAGATAACGAAGAGCTAAATGATCAGTGTAAACAACAACTTTAGATAATATTAGATATTGTCTAAATTTGTCAAAAGCAAAAACTACAGCTAGCAATTCTTTCTCAGTCGTGGTGTAATTTTCTTGCGCGGGTGTTAATGTTCTGCTAGCGTAGTAGATTGGCTGAAAATGCTTGTCTCTTCGTTGTCCCAAAACTGCACCTACTGCAAAGTCACTTGCATCACACATTAATTCGAAGGGTAAGTTCTAATCAGGTGCAATTATAATCGGAGCATTTACTAATTTATCCTTAAGGACATTGAATGCATCTAAACATTCCTGATTGAAACTAAAAGGAACATCTTTTTCTAGTAATTTTGTCAAAGGCTTAGCTATTTTAGAAAAATCCTTAATAAATCTTCTAAAAAAACCTGCATTTCCTAAAAAACTTCTAATAGCCTTGACTAAGCTAGGGGGAGGTAATTTTTCTATGGTTTCAACTTTTGCTTTATCTACCTCAATTCCTTTACTAGAAATATTATGTCCTAATACAATCCCTTCTCTAACCATAAAATGGCATTTCTCCCAATTTAAAACAAGGTTTGTTTCTTCACATCTCGTTAGAACTCGTTTTAAATTTTTAAGGAAAAGATGAAAAGAATTACCGAATACCGATAAATCGTCCATAAATACCTCCATGATGTCCTCCACGAGTTCGTCAAAGATTGCCAACATGAACGCTGAAAAGTAGCAGGAGCATTACATAATCCAAAAGGATTGCCAACATGAACGCTGAAAAGTAGCAGGAGCATTACATAATCCAAAAGGTATTCTACGATAAGCAAACGTCAGTATGGGCATGTAAATGTTGTTTTTCTTGGTCTTCGAGAGCTATGGGATTTGAAAGTATTTGGAGAGTCCATCCAGAAGCGATAGTACATATGCCCGGATAATCTTTCTAGCATTTGATCTATGAAAGGCAAAGGAAAATGATCTTTTACGGTGGCATCATTCAACTTTTTATAGACTATGCGCACTCTCCATCCTCAGAATCGTTCTTGTCTGAATTAACTCATTTTTTCATTGGGTACTACCGTCATTCCTCCTTTCTTTGGGACTACACCGCAGAACTTACCCAAGTGTGTCGTAAATAGGATAAATTATTCCTGCATCTAGAAGTTTAATTACCTCGCTTTGACCACTTCTTTCATGTTGGGGTTTAAACGTCTCCGAGGTTGCACACATGGTTTATATTCTTCTTCTATCAAAATTTTGTGGGTGCAGAATGTGAGGCTTATTCCCTTGATATCATAGATTTTCCAAGCTATGGCTTTCTTACTATTATCAGTTCCTCCTTTTCTTTGGATTTTAATTCTGAGGATATGATTACTGCTAGTGTAGAATTGTCTCCAAGGAATGCGTATTCTAGGTGTTTTGGTAACTGTTTGAGTTCCAATTTGGGTGGCTCTACGATGGAGGGTTTTTGTTTTATTTCATTATCATTCGTGATGCTTTCTTCTCTCCGTTGTTCATATGATGACATTTTCAGATTCGACTCATTGTCTTCATCTTCTTCCCCCTCTTCTTGAGCCGAACACAATTCCAATGTGTCACCTTGTATAATTTCCTGTAATGAATTCTTTATAATGTATCAGTAGTGTCGACGAAATAACATGAATCATCTTGTTCTTTAGAATATCGCATGACATTACAGAGTTGAAAGAGAATTTCTTCATCACATATTCTCAGAGCTAGTTTACCATTACCTACACCAATAATAGCTCTACCAGTGGCCAAAAAGGGATGCCCTAAGATTAAAGGAACATTAATGTCATCATCCATGTCTAACACAACAAAATCAACAGGAAAAATAAATTTATCAGTTTTGACCAAGACATCTTCAATAATTCCCCTAGGATATTTAATAGATCTATTGGCTAATTGAATACTCATCCTAGTGGGATTTGGTTCCCCAAGATTTAGTCGTTTAAATAATTTGTAAGGCATTAGATTAATACTAGCACCTAAGTCTACTAATGCTTTCTTAATGTTTAAACTATCAATTAAGCAAGGAATAGTGAAACTCCCTGGATCTTTTAATTTTTGTGGTAGTCTATTTTGGAGAAGGGCTGGACATTCTTCGTTAAGCTCCACCATGGATACCTCCTCAAGCTTCCTTTTGTTCGTAAGAAGTTCCTTTAAGAATTTTGCATACTTTGGCATCTGTGAAATAGATTCAACGAAAGGTAAGTTAATATGTATTTGTTTAAAGAGTTCGAGGAACTTACCGTATTGAGCATCCAATTGTTCTTTCTTCAATTTTATTGGATATGGAATTTTGTTTTATTCTCTGAGGCAATGGATTATCGTTTTCACCTTCTACACTCTTTTCTTGATAATTTCATGTGGTGTCTTTCTTTGTGGTTCAATTAACTCTTTGCCACTCCTTAGTGTAACTGCTTTTACCATTGTGTGCCTTTGGAAAAATCTCATCTCGTATTTCACATAATATCTCAATAAGTAGTCCAACCGACGTGATGATTTCTCTTACCTGAATTTTGATTCCTCGATTGATCTTTGTTGTTCATCGAGTGTTTCTTCAGCCTTTTGAAGACAAGAGTTTGTAGTCACACCAATTTTTTCAGAATCTCTTCGAGGTTTGATTCCCTTCCTTGTGGATAAGGTTGTTGAATATTTGGAGGAAAATCCTGTCTTTGATCATTCCATGAGAAGTCGGGATGGTACCTCCGTCCTGTAGTATAAGTGTCACTATAAAAAATATTTTGACATCTAGAGTAGTGACCTATATAGTGGACTTGTTCATTTTTCATGCCATATCCGTAGGGTGGGTACTCAGGATTCGTCACGCCTCTCAGATTCAAGTTATCTTGCATTCTTGGGTGTACCTGCGAGAGATTATTCAAACCATCAATCTTTTTATTCATTATTTCGAACTGATTAGATAACCCGGTGACCACGCCGAGGTTGAAAATGTCTGGTTACTTCAAGAGGAATTGTCCCATGCCTTGCCACCGATAATTATTCAATTGCCATTCCTTTGAAAAACTAGAATTATCTGTCAAAATTTAAATAAAAGAAAAGTTAGCAAAGTAAAAAAAAAATAATGGCTAGAGTAATAAAAATAGAGCTTTCGTAATATTTTAGAAGTCCCTAAACGGTGCCAAAAACTTGATTGCTGCAAAATAGTCTAGTTTTAATATTTATAAAAGAGTGATCGAACTCAGATCGATCATGACAATGATAGAGGCAAGCGCACCTATCGAACAAAGAGTATAGCTCAGGCAAGAATATCTTATCGAACCCAAGGAACCTAAAAGTACTACAACTCACTTTCTTTCTATTATTTAGCCTAAAATATGGAGTGATTGGTTTATTAATCTAAAACAAATGAAATACTTAAACTTAAATGCAAAGACACAAGAACAAAACTTTGGGAAAATACTTTGAAGAAAACTCAATTGATAAAGACGATACCTTCGGGAAGAATCCACCTATGACTTCACTTATTATCTAACTTTCAATTCATATGATTTCTTTTACTTAGCTTGATCCGTGAGACTCCCTAACCTATATTAAACCTTCTCTCGAAGCGAATAACGTCTAACCTTAGGTTAATTAGTGGAACTCTTGTTCTCTTATAATAACCCCCTAAGGAAGCAGTAAATTGATCAATGGACTCCCATATTAGGTTTCACCCTAATCTGGCAAAATCTCGTAAACCTATCTCTATATTCCCAATCAACTTCGCTTAATTATGCTAGATCTACTCTTAGGCAGGGTCTATGCCTCCTCCACCTAAGCACATCAGATTAAATTGAGCAGCATAATTAAGAACAAACTGAGTATTTATCATATAAACCAATAGATCAAATAACAAAATTCATCATAGGTTTCATCCCCTTCAGGTATCTGAAGGATCTAGTTCATAATAAAATAAGAAAACATCTCAAGAGAAAAGATAAAACAAAACATAAGAAATCCCTAAAACCCCCTGAAGGAATTGAAGAGAGATCCTCCGTCTTGAATAGAATTCTGACTCTTCGAGATGGATCAACTGGCTATCTTCGAGTAATTCCCTAAACGAGTAAAGCTCTGGTAGAAAACTCTGCTAAAACCTGATGACTTTGAATTACTGCCTTGGATTGTTTATATAGACATTTGGGATGCTTTAATTGGCTCCTAAGTACTCGTAATTCAAGTGAAATTCGTCCTAAGTGTTTGAGTGGACTTAGGATTGCGTTTCTTAGGCTCCAAGCATCCAATTTCGAGTGAAATTGCTCTTTCCCGCAGCAGGGGCACGGCCTTGACACGCCCGTGTAAATCGTGGTCCAGCCCGTGTCTCCATCCTGTCGATTTAGGCACGGCTATGACATGCCCGTGCAATATCTGGGTAGAGGCTGTGCTTCGAGTCTGCCAATTGGGGCACGACCGTGTGGCATGAAGTCCAGGCCGTGTTGGGCTTTTTTGTCGATGAGGCACAGTCGTGTAAATCAGGGTGTGACCGTGTGTAATCTAAATATTGGGGCACGGCCGTGTGGCATGAAGTCTAGGCCATGCCGACTTTTTGGGTTGGCCCACTTTGGTCCGTTTTAAACCCGTTTTGCATCCTTTTTATCCTTGGGTGCTTTCCTGTGTATAAGACATGAAAAGAAAGGGTTAAGAGCACCTTTTTACATAAATTAAGGATAAATTCATCCAAAAGCATACTAAATGTGGGATTAAAATATGTGACTTTTATGGTTTATTAGCACGTGTTTGTCTTAAATGCTTTCATGCCTACATGATCATGCCATGCGCATTGGGTTTGTTTGTCATATATCCCTTTTTGTTAGGATTTCCATGATGACCTGAATTCATTGCTTCGACTCTTGACTTTCCTTTCAGGTTTTGTACTCGTCCTCGAGTTTTACGAGTAATCCGCGTTTCTTGTATATCACCGTTTTGCCCCATGTTAAACTTTGTCCTTGCTTTGAGGCTCTTGTACTTACCAAATTCTCATCTGGGTAATGCTCAACATTCCTTTTGTTTAGAGTATGTCATCTCACTATTTATCATTTAAATGAACCAAACATGATATGCTTGACAATGGTACGGTAGGTATGAAAGAAATACCTCACATTCATATTTATTTCAAAAACAAAAAACAAAGAAAATTGACAAGGAATAGTTCAATAAAGAAAACATTATAAAGAAAGGAAAGCAAATTCAATTGTCGCAAATGCTCTAGATATCCAACGCATGAACTTCTCCATGTTTCTTCATCCTGGATCTTTTCGAGCGAAGCTTCTTATGTGGAAGATTTTGAGCTTCTGAGAATGCTTCAAATATTGTAATCTCGCCATTTGAGTCCCTGTTCAAAATGTCTTGCTTCTTAAGTCCGAACCCCCTTTCTTAGGATGCCTTTTTAGGTTTTCATCCTAATCCTTTTTGTTTATCAAAACGCCCTTTTCGGGTTTTCATCTTGATCTCTTTTCTCTTTTTTTTTTTATCAAGACGCCCTTTTTGGGTTTTCATCTTGATCTTTTTTTTATCAAGACGCCCTTTTCGGGTTTACATCTTGATCTTTTTTTTATCAAACGCCCTTTTTGGGTTTTCATCTTGATCTTTTTTTAGGCATAGTACTTTTTCACGGCATCTGAGTTCACTGGATTAGGTAACTCCTTCCCATCCATCTCAGTGAGAATCAAAGCTCCACCTGAGAAAGCCTTCTTTACGATGCATGACCCTTCCCAATTTGGTGCCGATTTTTCTTTAAAGTCTTTTTGTATTGGGAGAATCTTTCTCAGTACGAGTTCTCCCTCATAGAATTCTCTTAGCCGCACCTTCTTGTCATGGGCCGTGATCATTCTCTTCTGGTACATCTTTCCATGACAGATTGCCTTTAAGCGTTTTTCTTCGATGAGATTTAGCTGGTCATATCGAGCTCGAACCTATTCTGATTCTTCTAGTTTTGACTCCATTAAGACTCGTAGAGATGGGATCTCAACTTTGATAGGCAGCACAGCTTCCATTCCATAGACCAGAGAGAAAGGAGTTGCTCCCGTAGATGTCCGCACAGATGTGCGATATGCATACAAAGCGAATGGTAGCTTCTTGTGCCAGTCTTTATATGTCTCGATAATTTTCCCAATAATCCTCTTAATATTTTTGTTAGCCGCTTCTACTGCTCCGTTCATCTTTGGGCGATAGAGTGAGGAATTATGAGGCTTTATTTGAAATTTCTCGCACACTTCTTTCATCATCTTGTTGTTCAGATTCAAAGCATTATCTGAAATGATTCTCTCAGGCAAACCATATCGACATATGATCTCTTTTTAAGAATCTGCAAACTGCAGTCTTCGTCACATTAGCAAACGAAGTGGCTTCTATTCATTTTGTAAAGTAATCTATAACCATAAAATGAATCGGTGTCCATTAGAAGCTTTTGGGGAAATTAGCCCTATAACATCCATGCCCCAAATAGAAAAAGGTCACGAAGAAGTCATGACATGAAGGGGCGAAGGGGCTGCATGAATTTTATCGTTGTAAATTTGACATTTGTGGCACTTTCGTGCGTAACTAATGCAGTCATTTTCCATCGTCAGCCAGTAATAACCGAGTCTCATAATCTACCTAGCCATAGTGAAACCATTGGCATGCGTCCCACAATTTCCTTCATGGACATCTTCAAGTATTTTTTGGCTTTAATAGCATCCACACATCTCAGGAGCACTTGATATTTTCCTCTTTTTTACAGGATATCCCCATCAAGGACAAATCCCACCACCATTCTTTTGATTGTTCTTTTGTCATTCTCATTTGCTTTCTCGGGATACCTTTGATTCTTGACATATTCTAAGATATCATGGAACTATGGCCGTCCATCTGTCTCTTTTTCAATGCTAAAATAATGTGCAGGGACCTCATATATGCTCATTTGGAGAGGCATTATTTTCGTTTCTCGGTTTGCTTTGAACATTGAAGCCAAAGTGGCTAGGGCATCAGCCAATTGGTTTTCTTCTCATGGGAAGTAACTAAAAGTCACTTCTTTGAATTCTTTAATCAGTTCTGCAATGAGATCGCGATATCTAACTAATTTCGAATCTCTCACTTCCCAATCTCCACGGATTTGGTAAATCACCAACGCTGAATCCCCGTACACCTCTAAGATTTTGATGTTTAGTTTATTAGCTGCATGAAGTCCCATGATGCAAGCCTCATATTCCGCTACATTATTGGTACAGAAGAAATTTAATCTGGCAGTGAGCAGATAATGGTTCCCTTCTAGTGACACTAAGACTGCTCCAATCCCATGCCCCAATGCATTCGATGCACTATCAAAACTCATCTTCCATGATTTCTCTTTTGACGTCTCACATTCTTTTTTCGTAATGCATATCAAGTCTTCATCTGGGAAATCAAATCTCAATGGATCGTATTTCTCCATTTTTCGAGTTGCTAAGAGGTCAGCTATCGCGCCCCTTTATCGACTTTTGACTCACATATACAATGTCGTACTCTGATAATAGGATCTGCCATCGTGCCATTCTTCCTGAGAGTGTAGGTGATTCCATCATGTATTTTATTGGGTCCAGCTTTGAAATTAACCACGTCGTATGATACAACATATATTGTCTGAGCCTTCGAACTACCCAGAACAAAGCACAACAGAATTTTTCAATTGACGAATACTTTGCTTTATACTCTGTGAACTTCTTACTAAGGTAGTAAATCGCTTTTTCTCTTTTCCCCGACTCATCATGTTGCCCAAGTACGCAATCCATTGAGTTTTCAAACAGTCAAATACAATATTAACGGTCTTCTGGGAGTTGGCGGTACTAGCACCGGAGGGCTAGACAAATACTGTTTTATCTTGTCAAAAGCCACTTGGCACTCCTCGTTTCATTCTCCCGGATTATATTTTTGAAGGAGTCAAAAAATTGGGTCACACTAGTTGGTAAGTTGAGCAATGAATCGAGCAATGTAGTTCAACCTCCCTAAAAATCCTCTGACTTCTTTTTGTGTGCGCGGAGGTGGTAGTTCTTGTATGGCTTTTATCTTATCTGGATCAACCTCAATACCTCTCTCACAGATAATGAAGCCTAGTAATTTTCTCGAGGTATCCCCAAATGTACACTTAGCTGAATTAAGCTTCAGCTGGAACTTTCTTAGTCTTTTGAACAACTTTCTAAGGTTCCCAATATGCTCTCTTTCCCCTCGAGATTTGGCAATCATATCATCGACATAGACTTATATTTCTTTGTGCATCATGTCATGGAACAACATCACCATGGCCCTCTGATATGTTGCCCCAGCATTCTTTAATCCAAACGGCGTCACCTTATAGCAGAATGTCCCCCACATTGTTACGAAGGTAGTTTTCTCCATATCCTCAAGAGCCATCTTTATCTGATTATAACCCGAGAAACCATCCATGAAAGAAAATAAAGAATGTTTTGCTGTATTATCCACCAATGTATCAATGTGTGGCAAAGGAAAATTATCCTTAGGGCTTGCTCAATTCAGATCGCGATAATCCACGCACATTCATACCTTGCCATCTTTCTTCGATACTGGGACTATGTTAGTTACCCAATCTTGGTATTTGGAGACTTGTAGGAAGCCAGCATCAAATTGTTTCTTGACTTCTTCTTTTATCTTTAACAGTATTTTAGGTCTCATTCGTCTTAACTTTTGTTGAATGGATTTGTATTCTGGTTTTAGTGGGAGTCTATGGACCATTACATCCTCGTTCAACCCTGACATGTCCTGATACGACCATAAAAATACATCTTTGTATTCACGAAGCAAGGTGATCAAATCATGTTTGGTATTCTCTGAAATGGAGGTCCCAATCTTCACTTCTTGCCTCTTTTCTTCATTTCCCAAGTTCACTGTCTCAATAGATTCTTGATGGGGTAGAATCTATTTATCTTTTGTTCTATCATTCTTAGTGAGTTAGGGGACAAGACATAATCTTTAGCATTTTCCTCAGCTTCGAATTCTCCTAAACAAATAGCTTTCTCGAAATTTATTTCGGGACTTGTAACGGGATTGCTCATGCCGTTGATATTTGAGCACCTGAAAGGTGAATGGAAAAGAAAACTATAGAGGAGCATCAAGGTATTGGAACCAACAAACATAATGTTATGGCATGAAATGAGATACATGTAAGGACAGGCTGTGAGAAGGGGGAATAATTATGAAGTTAATGAGAATGAAAAGACCATGACAAAATGCATCTCCATTAATGTTCATTTAAATGATAAAGAGCAAAATAAGCTCTTACAAAAGAATCCTTCTATTACTTAGGGGCACAAAAAAAAAGTTAACATTGACCATTACTCTGGAGAGGACTTAAAAACTACAAGAAAGTCCACAGCAGTCCAATTGTTCAAAACGAATCCAGGAGGACAAGGACGTATCATTGAAACATCTTTCATTGCATCATCTCCTTTGTCAATAACATTTATACTGACGTTCTGAAGACCCCTTTCAATCAATGGCAGTGTGCTTCGTGAATTATCTTGCCCTGGGTACATCATTCCTGTAGATGTAAATGTTTTTGAAAAAAGAGGATACGCTATGGGCTTCCATTCTAATTCCCGACCTGGGGCTCTTGCAACTCTCTTTGGGTATTTTCCATCCTTTCAATTCTCTCATTGAATTCAGCCTCCATAATTCTAGCTCTTAGAAGTGTCCTATAAGAATGACGTGATTCTAGATTCGTAGTGTCGCAACTGTGGATTATACGGTTTTAGCCTCAATGAATAATTAGGGTGATATGTACATGCAATGGATGGATGAATGAATAAATGACAAATGAATGTTAGTTATGAATAAATATGCAAGAATTTGGTGTTGATTTCAAGATAGCCCCATACTTAGACATTTCATTAATCAAAGGAGTCCATTACAAAACGTTTTGCCATCTCTGTTTTAACAGTTACACAAATTTCGTAGCCACATCGCCTTGTTTCTTCACTCGTTCTAGGAACTCTGACATGCTTGATCTTTGGCTCGGAATCATATCTTCCTGATTGAAAGTGAAACATTAGTAAGCTGGGTCTTAGAATCAAACCATGGCTTGAATCAACTGTTCGTCTACGTTGACAGCGATCAAGTAAGCTATATCCGTACTTTTTAGTGAAGATGCCCCTAGTGTTTGAGTCCCATTATTTCCAGATTCTAGTCAAGTCTTCGAGGTTATTCTAACGAGCATTCGAAGTTTCATGCTCGGGAAAATTGGAGATACATCCTTCCTTTAAACTATCCCCTTTTGTTTTCTGGGTTTTCAAAGACCAGTCTCGAGCCACAACATTTTTCTCGGTTACTTGTGTAATTGACTCCTCCATCAGAAACCCGTTTTTGGCAACCAATCTCTAATCAACACCTTCCTAACAAGATGCCTATGATGCATGATGAAAAATAAAAATGAAGACAAATAACCTTGGTTTGTAATCACAACAAATATAAACGGAGAAAAACTATGGAAAATCTAACAAATTAAGCTATTCAATTGTGCATTTTGATGAAACTATCCTAAGTGTTTTTTTTTTTTGTTTTTGTTTTTGTTTTTACCCCATCATACTTTACAAAAACCTACCCCAACATACTCATCAGATAATCTACCCGATCCAATTTATTAAACGGGACCGATTCCCTTGCATAAAAAGTGCAAATGTAAAAGAAATAAAGGGCGAGAGGCGTTTCTCCCATGTACTTATTTTAGTGACTATTAAACAGACGAAGGTTCGGCATGGCTCTAGTCGGGTGGCTCATACGGCTCACTATATATGTTTTTAGTTCTAAAAATGTACTCGAATTGTCCGTACTGTCACTTACTAAGGCTAGTACGGAGCCTCGGTTATCGCCCATCATAGGCTCGCAAGCTCAATTCGAGGGATTACATTTACTTATGCCTATGCGGAGGAACAAGTTAACTCACGAGAGCATAAGTCATATGTAACCCGAAATTATTCACTAGCCTGTGCGGAGGGACGAGTTAACTCACGAAGGCATAGCGTTTACTTCCAATTAAGCGGACGGAGCCCGGGTAGAGAGCTCATGTTATGCAAAAATGCAAGTGCACGATGTGTGGGGAGAAACTCACAAACCTTTTCATTTTTATTTTAAAACTAAAAAAACTAAAACCGCAAAAACTTAGAGCTGAAAAACAAAAAGATAAAACAAGTTAGAAAAATATTTATAACATGATGCAAATACATGACTTTTTAAAAAAAAAACAAAATTTAAGGATCACGATTAAAAATTATTTTGAACGAGGAATTTTGAAAATTTTGACAACACGTGTTTAATTCCAGACTCGACTCTCAAAAAAAATGTCCCCAGTAGAGTCGCCAGCTGTAGTGATGTAAAATTTTAGCACGGGCGCTAATTGAGAAAATTATTAAACATTTGAAAATAGAGTTTCGATTTTATTAAAAAAGAGAGTCGCCACCGATCTATTTTCTAGGTGTGATCGGACACCTAATAAATCCTCTTTTTTAAAAGAAAAATTATTTTTTGAATTTTCTTAAAAAAAAAAGGGCCGAGTTTAGGTCTACGTCAAAATTCCAGAGAAAAATAGGGTTCGGGAGTCAGTTACACGCGAGGAAGGTATTAGCACCCTTGCGACGCCCAAAATTGGTATCTCGTTAAACACGTGTTGTCTTAATTTTCAAAAATACAAGTTCAATTTAATACTTAATCGTGATTTGATTGAAACACGAGAATTTTTTTTAAAACACGTAAATTTTGAAATTGAAATTTTTTTTTTGAAACCTAAGAAAATTTTTTGAAAACACGGAATTTTTTTTGAAACACTAAAATTTTGAAAACACGAAAATTTTTGAAATACAAAAATTTTTGAAAACACTAAAATTTTAAAATACGAGAATTTTGAAAACACGAAAATTTTTGAAACTCAAGAATTTTTTGAGACTCGAATTTGTTTTTAGAGTTTTAGATTTTTTTTAAAGGGCGTATCGTATTTAAAACGAACCGATGATATTCACCCAACATAGCGATGAAATTAACGACTTAGTGTTAAACCGATTCGTTGCCTTATTTATTAAAATTATTCGAATAATAATAAAATTAATTTAAATTAAATTTAAAATATAAATACAAATACAAAATAAAAATATGCTTTAAAAATATCAATAATATTAAAAACGAAATATCATCAAAATACACGAATTAAACTAAAAGTGAGTAAAAAAGGAAATTACTGAAAAATCTAAAATACGGGCTTGATCGAATGATGTACGCGTCTTGGTTTTTTTCTCTTTTTTTTCTTCTTTTTTCTTTTTTTTTCTTTGTTGAATTTCTTTGGTGGGTTGCAAGTGAAATTTCTTTGGATTAGGTCTTTGGATTTGGGCCTGTGCTGGCCTGCTTTTTTTTTTGCTGGGCTATTTTTTTGGGCCTATTTCTTTTTTTTGTTTGGCCTATTTCCTTTTTTTATTCAAATGGGCCTCATCTTTGGTGGGCCCATTTGGAAGCGGGTCGGGTTGTTTCTTGGTTCATGGTCGTGGGTTGGGTCATGGTCGGGTCTGCCCGACCTGATCGGCTTTAATTTATTTTATTCTTTTTCTTTTTTGCTTTTTTTCTTCTTTCTTCTTTCTTCTTCTTCCCTCTTCTTCTTCTTCTTCTTCTTCTTCCTTCTTCTCCTAGCGCCGCCGTCGACGCCTCCGTCTCCTCCGGTGATGTGCCTTCTCTCTTCCTCTCCTCTTCTTCTTCTTCTATCCTCTTTTCCTTATATTTTTTTGCTCTTTTTTTTCGGGTTCTTTTTTTGAATCTTGTTGAGGTTTGATTTTTGGTTGATTTCCCTCTTTTATAGTGTGCTTTTTGCAAGTATTAGGTGGCTAGGGGGAAGGGAGGCCATCCCTTAGGCTGGTGGCCGAAAAATCAGGGGGTGAGTGTGTGAAATCCGCCGAATTTTTGGAGTTTTTTGATGAAGGATGAATTGCAAGCCTAAACAAAGCAGCGAGGTCAAAGTGTAATTTTAAGAAAGATAAGGGGTCAAAATGTAATTTTAGAAAAGTTTAAGGGTTAAAATGTAATTTAGAAAAGTTGATGGGTCAAAATGTAATTTTGATTTTTTTTGTATTTTTCAAAATTTTTTAATTTTTTAATGTTGAAAATTAAACACGAAATCGAGCCGGACAAAATTTAGTGCTTACAAGGGTGTGACTCTATAGAATCTTATAATGTTGGCAGAAACATTAAAATAATTCTAATGTTACAAACATATAATAACATTTAGCAATGCACCACTACTACCAAAGTTATAGAAAGTCGTGGTTCGATAGGGTCTTCTAAGATAACATTATTATGTATTATATCTCTTTGCCATTAATATCTAGATTGAACACAAGTCATGGAATATTCACACTTGTATAGTCCAATATCTTGTTTCTTGATCCTCAAGTAGATTAAGATAAACAAATAGTGTGATATCTCATATAAACTAATTTGAGCAAGATCATGCATTTCTGACCTCACTCGATCAAGAGGTTAGAGATATTTCTCTCATTATGTAGGAGAGACAAATCCTATCTTAATCACTCACATCCCACTACATATATTGTGACACACACAACATTAGTCTTTATAATACAATCTTTTACTGAAGATGTTTGATTGTGTCAAAGCATATGATTCACGAAATTAGAATATTGACAATCTCAAGTTTAAGGATCATACATATAGTTATAACTATGAGACATGTTGTGACTATTACAAAATAATCTAAGAAATATTCTCATGGTGGGTCGGTCCAATATGTTGTTCTCTAATATGTACTTATGCATTGACTTTGACATCCCTATGTTAATGACAGTACTTTGTAATTAATCAACTACATATCAATCTTAATGCATTATTTTTATCCTAGCCCACAATAATACTTGACTAAGGACATTTAAGAATAATCATATTAATCTTATGACTTTATTATTAAACAATCTATTTAAAAAACACAAATAGAAACTGAAATAATAATGACAATGCCTTTTATAAATAAACTAAGTGAACAAGTATGTGATTAAATCATCTTATGATTGGTCTTTGGGCATATTCCAACAGTGACAAATCAAAAGTAGTTTAAATACTTTAGATTTGTATAGGTTCTACGAGAGATTTAGCACTTATTTGTTCAATAAAGAACTTGTAATTAAGAGTGCATTAAGTGTGAAAATAAGTGAGTTACTAGGTTTTTAGCATAAGTTTTTAGGGAGAAAACTTAAAGGAGAGAGATTTAGATCTTAGGTGCAAAAGTGATGTTGTTAATTTGGTGAGTGTTAGAACTTGTAATTACTTAGTGTACGATGTGTTAAGATAATGGACTATTGCTTTAGACAAGACCCTGTAGACATAAGGAAATCAATCTGCATAAACATATCGTTGTGTTCATCTTTGTTCTTTAGCAGTTCCTAAAAGAGTTGGCACTACTTTTAACACCACTTCTAGAACTGCTTAATTTTCTTCCAAATATCGTTCTCAATTCTTTCACACACTTTTTCTCTTATAAAGCATATATTATAAGAGGTATCACATTGTAAATTCTTCATAATTGTATATTACATTTGATATATTCACATGTAGACCGATAATTCAAACCATACAACATATTAGAACGATGCATCAATCTGCACGCATATGAAAAGATAAATTGCATGATTATTTGTATTTAATTAATATAAAAATTATAGGAATGAATTTAAATGTATTAATTTAAATTTTTTTTTGTGTGGATGTTGCTTCTAGATAATGTGATTACATCTATACGATCGATGGAACAAATGTGCACGACCATGTCTTTAGAATGTGCCTACATCTTATATGCTTCTCTATTGTCAAGAAGCATGATAAAGACAAAGTCTTATGAAAGTCCAATATGGTCAGAGACATTCCATGGAATTAAATTAATCTTGATATTATTTAAAATTTTGATTTCTATTCCAAGATCAAGCATAATTAAGTGATTATTCATAACCAAATTATCATGCATTGGGCTACATGCCTTTAGCATATCAACCAAGGTACATTTATTGTGGATGATAATGTCACCGTTCATGCCTTAGTACTAATGGTTTAAAGCCTACATTCAATCAGCCAAGATAGCATCCTCAATTTCAACTAGTTGGGTAGAACCAATTTGTAGAAAGAGAAATATGTGAGCTTGTTTTGATTTAACATGCTACCAAACTCAACAAATGAAAAGAATCTGCGAAAACATGTCGAAGCTGCTTGAGCTATCTCAATCTCCCAAAGTTATCATACTTCCCAAGTTGTCCAATCTCTCAAAGCGGCCAAACTTGCCCAACCAATGGAACTTGTTGGTTCTTTAAATGCAACTCCTTCTTTGACACAACCACTTACGCTAGATATGATAAATTTTGAACTTGACATTGCACAAAAGTTTATAAGTCTATTTAACTTGTCGAAACCATTCGTTTTTTTAAAAAAAGTCAACTTTTTAAAATGAAAAATAGAGTCGTCATTAATTCTTTTTATTTAGGTGTGATCGGATCATCTTATAATTTGATCATTTTAATAAAAGTTTAAATTTACTAAAACAATAATTTTTGGTCTACAAAGTCCAGAATGTGAGTTCAGAGTCGGTTACCCACGAGGAAGAATTAGCACCCTCGATACGCCCAAAATTGGTACCTAATTGATTAATTAGTGTCTTAGTGTCGAAAATAAAAAATTTGAAGAGATTAAAGAAATACGATCCTTTGTTAAAACATTATTTGATAGAAAAATTTTCTAAAAAGAGGGCAAATTCCTCGTTAATTGAGAATAAAGAATTACGTCCCATAAGTTAGGACACAATATTTTAAAACCCAAAACAAGAATAAATACCAAAAAATTGTTTATTTTGAAAGACATTTGATTATCTCGGTTTTAGAAAGAAATTGTATTCTTAAGTTAGAATACGATTTTTTCTAACTCCCGAGAATGTTAAAAAATTTATGCTTTAAAAAACGTTCGTTTATTCGGATTTATCAAGAACATCGAAACCCCGCTAAGTTAGGGAACGACTTTTTGAATCTCGAATTACGAAAGATTGCTTATTTTAAAAACGAAATGTGATTGTGTGAAAATGAACACAATGTTTGAAACACCGAGTTTTTAATTTATTCGAGATACGATAGAGATGAATGAATGTTTAAAAACGACTCATGGCTTGATAAAATGATGACACATATAAGTGAAGCGATAAGAATATAGCTAAGATAATAAATAAACAAATGGCTTTAACTAATTAAGTCTAACACGAGTTAAGTAAAATAATAAAAAATAAAATAGTGAAATAAAAAATAAAATAAAAATTTTAAAAATGGTAGTAAGTAAATAAATACAAGGTATATACATAAAACTAAATTCATATATTTTGAAAGTAGAGAAATGAAAAATAAACAAACAAGTATGAACAAATATGAAATTTAGGTAAAAATGATAAACATAAAATAATAATAATATTTAGGTAAAGAAATATTAAAGAAATAATAGTAATAATAACAAAGTTAATTAATAATAATACATTAATAATAATATGTAATTACAAAGATGAATACAATATTAATAATCAAGTTGCGATAATAAATAAATAAGACAATAAAATAGTAAATGCATGATAAAAACATAGAAAAAGTTTACAAATGAATGAACAATGAAGTAATACAAAAAATAATAAAATAATGAAAAGCGTGTACTTAAAGGATTACAAATAATTCATATTTTAAAGTGTAAAAATATAAAATTCAATGATAAATAAATAACTAGACAAATGGATAAATAAATAAATAAAATAGAATAAAATCAAAGAAATTTAACGAGTCCAAATTTAAATGAATAAGGACTTGATTGTTGTTAAAATAAAATTTAGGATCTAAATTTAAATAAAATAAATGTAAGGATATGAAAAGGATTGAATTGAAACCTAAATAAAATTTGGGGGAAGAATTGAAATAAAAGAGAAATAACGGACTAATTAAGTAACGCTAAAAACATGAGGGGGTGAAAGGGAAAATATCATCGACCTCTACGTGCAAAGCATTTTATTCGAGGGCTAAAATGACACTCAAATAAAATTATAGGATAAAATTAAAAAAAAAGAAAAAAGGACCAAATTGCAACGCATAGCAAACCGGAGGGACCGCGTGTGCAAATAGCCCATTCACAGTAAAAACATGCGGATCTTGAGGGCAAATGGGTCGAGTCTCGTCGAAGCCAAAGCGTCATCGCTTTTGGCCTCTGCTTGTTTCAAAGCAGCTGTTTCATTTGGGGTATTTGTACCCAAAATTTTTTAAAACTTTCATTTTAAACCCCCCACTCATAAAAAAAACCAAAAAACTTTCAAAAAGAAGTCTCTCCCCCCTTCCGAATTCCTGCCAGGATCTGGTCGCCAGACCACCTGGCGGTTGTCGACCGTCGGTGACGGCGCCGCAGTCCATGGTGGCCAAAAAACGAAAAGTCACCATTTTTTTTGCTTTTCAACTCCCTAGCCCGAAAAATGCCCTCTTTCATCGGAGAGGCGATCCTCGGCAACCCACTGCAGAGAACACAAGAGCAACTATTAGGTTTAATCCCTTTTCTTTTATTTCCTTAAACTAATAGAAAAAATAGAAAAGAAGAAAAAAATCAGTAAATGAAGATAAAAGAACCACCCTTTGAAACTTTTCCGATTTGTTTTTTTTATATTGCGTATGTCTGTAAAAAGAAATGATACATTGTTTTCCATGGCTTTATAGCCAAAAATAAAAAAATAAAATATTTTTTGCTCTCTATTTTTTCTACGTTGTTGTGTTTTTGTCCTTGCAAGTATGGAGGTTTGTCTGATTGGCGTTAGGAGGAATTTGGCGTGCGTGATGTGGCAATGACTTAGTCGACCTAGGGTTTTCTTTCTCTGGCTGAAAATGTTTAGGTAGTAGGCTTATCGGCCCACTAGGTTTTTTTCTTTTGGGTCAAGGGCCATTTGGGATTTGGGTTGTTTTTAGTATGGGCCATTCGGGTTTTGGGCCTATTGTAAAAACCTTGGACTGTTTGATATTTTTGTTTCTATTTGGTTTTAATTATTTTATGTTTGGTTTATTGGCTTGGGCCCCGGGTAAAATGGGTCCATTACAGTTGCCCCTCTTTGCTCATTATCGTGTAACAGAAATGAACCAAAGACTTTAAAAGGGCCAATTTTGCCCGGTTTCACCGGGTTTTGACTTTTTGGTGCTTTTTCTTTCAAGAAGCCTCCTTCCATTCCACCACATCTTCAGGGGTATAGGAATTGGTGCTTCAATCGGCTCCAATGTAATTTCAGGTAGAAGAGATTTGTAGCTTCGATGTACTCCGCTGGAACTTTAAGGAGATAAGAATTGGTAATTTCAACCTGCTTCACTGCAACTTCAGGGAGATAAGGTTTGGTTTTGGTAGACTTGGTCCGACCTACTGCAACTTTAGAGGTATGGGATTTGTGACTTGTAGCTTTAATCTGTTCCACTACAACTTCAGGGAAATGAGATTCACTATTTTCAATCTGTTCCACTGCAACTTCAGGGAGATAAGACCTGTTATGGTAGATTTAATCTGACCTACTGCAACTTCAGAGGTATAGGATTTGTTGCTTTAATCTGTTCCACTGCAACTTCAGGGAGATAGGATTAGTAGCTTCAATTTGCTCCTCTGTAACTTCATAGAGATAAGATCGATTTATTTTTATCCTACTCCACTGCAACTTTAGGGAGATAAGATTTGCT
This sequence comes from Gossypium rotundifolium, assembly GCA_025506655.1. Classification (NCBI taxonomy): domain Eukaryota; kingdom Viridiplantae; phylum Streptophyta; class Magnoliopsida; order Malvales; family Malvaceae; genus Gossypium; species Gossypium rotundifolium. The sequence goes on from CP106727.1 coordinate 195,103,456, forward strand.
ACAATTTGTAGCTTTAATCTGTTCCACTACAACGTCATGGAAATAAGATTGCTATCTTCGATCTACTCCATTACAACTTCAAGAAGATAAGATCTACGACTTTAATCTGCTCCACTGCTACTTTAGGGGATGAGATTCACTGATCTTGCTACACCGTCCTCTAGGGGACATGTCCTATAGAAATGAATTCGTGGGCCCATGCTTATGCCCAATGATTAGGATGCAATGAACAGAATGAATCAAATGCTCCTAACTAAATGTGTTATGAATGATATTTCAATGAAAGCAGAATGTCATGAGAATGATCCCTTTTTATTGCTTAGGTTTTTATTGCTCGTTGTTCATCAAGGTTGTATTACTGATGTCCTCTTGTTCAGCTGATACAGAAAATCTAAAAAAATAGTCACAATTTAGACTCTCATTTCTCAAATATTTCTAACCTTTAGGCTTGGTGAGTTCTAAATAATAGTTCTATTTCAGGTTCTTGTACTATTTAGAAGCTTCCAAAGTAATATGCAAAACTCCTTTTGTGAAAGTATTATTAGTCCATTAATCGTTATTTCAATGCAAATAATGATGGACAAAACTAAAATTTATCAGGAACAAAATCTGAAAAGAATGGATTAATTAAAGAAAGCAAACATTGCTGGAATACAAGATAGGTGAGGGGACAAATAAGTGCCCTAGATATAGCCTGAGCTTCTCTGTACGAACTTCCTAAGGACCATTTTGAGATCAACATGTGTTTAGGAGATCTAGAGTACTTTGTCGATGCCCCAAGATGTAGCATACCTCCTCTTCATTAATTTAGATATAACAAGACTACCGCATACCCCACCTTCGATCAAAATTTGAGTTACCCTTTCACGAGTTTTCAATTCAAAACCCCTTTGGTCTCAAAGCACCCTTTGCGGGTTTTTGCCTTGGCCTCTCCTTTTTTTAAGAGAAGTACTTCTTGACTGCGTCTGAATTCACTAGATTAGACAAAGTCTTACCATCTATTTCAATTAATATCAACGTTCTTCCAAAAAGGCCTTTTTTACCACGTAAGGTCATTCCCAGTTTGGCATCCATTTTTCTCTGAAATCCTTTTGTAGGGGTAGGATCTTCTTCAATACCAAGTTCTCTCATGGAATTCTCTGAGGTGAACCTTTTTGTTGTAAGCTTGCATCATTCATTTCTGGTACATTTGATCATGGCGGATAGCTTTCAGCCTTTTCTCTTCAATCAAGTTCAATTGGTTATATCGAGATTGGATCCATTCTGCTTCATCAAACTTCAGCTCTGACAAGAATCGAAGGGAACAATTTTAACTTCAATGGGTAATACTGCATCCATTCCATAGATCGATGAGAAAGGAGTTGTCCGGTAGAGGTCCTGACTAATGTTCGATAAGCATAAAGAGAAAATGGTAACTTCTAATGCCAATCTTTATAAGTCTCAGTCATCTTTCCCACAATCTTCTCAATATTCTTATTGGCCGCCTCAACTACACCATTCATTTTTGGGTGATATGGTGACGAATTGTGGTGTTTAATTTTGAATTGACTGCAGACCTCTGCTATCGTGCTATTTTTCAAATTCAATGCATTGTCCGATATGATCCTTTCTAGCATTCCATATCGGCAGATGATCTCTTTCTTTAAGAACTTGCTGATCGCCAACTTGGTGACATTGGCATATAAAGCAGCCTCTACCTACTTGGTGAAGTAATCGATGACCACAAAGATGAATCGGTGCCTGTTAGAGGCTTTTGGCGAGATTGGCCCTATGATGTCCATGCCCCACATAGAGAAAGGCCATGGAGAAGTCATAACATGAAGAGGTGAAGGAGGCACGTGAATCTTGTCCCCATAAATTTAGCACTTATGGCACTTCTTGGCATAATTGATGCAATCCCCCCATGGTAGACCAATAATACCCAAATCTCATGATTTTCCTGGCCATTGTGAAACCATTAGCATGTGTTCTGTAGACACCCTCATGGACTTCTTCTAGGATTTTATTAACCTCAACAACATCCACACATCTTAATAACACCTGATCCTTTCTTTTTTTATATAGGATCTCCTCATCTAAGACGTAGCCATTGGCCAGTCTTCTCAAAGTCCTTCTATCATTCTCATTTGCTTGATCAGGGTATTCACAATTCTTCACATATCGCAGTATATCGTGATACCAAGGATGATCATCTATTTCTTCCTCTTCATCGATATTATAGCAATGAGCCGGAACCTCGTAAATACTTATTTGGATAGGCTTCACATCCTCTTGTTTATTTACTCTGATCATAGAAGCTAATGTAGCCAGGGCTTTAGCCATTTGGTTTTCATCTCGCGAGAGGTAACAAAAGGTCATATTATCAAACTCCTCAATTAATTCTAGAACTAGCTTTCGATAATTGATCAATTTGGGGTCTCTTGTTTCCATTCACCTTTGAAGTGCAGAATCCCCATACACCTCTAGCACTTTGATTCTGCATTCTATGGCCGCATGGTTTCCAATGATACATGTTTCGTACTCTGCCATATTATTTGTGCAATCAAAATCTAATTTGCAAGTAAATGGATAATGATCTTTATTTGGGGATATCAAGACCGCCCCAATTCAGTTACCAACAACATTTGATGCTCCGTCGAAGTTCAGTTTCTAAGGATGATATTTTGGAGCGTCTTCTTCAGTAGTTGCCACATGCATTATATTTTCATTAGGAAAATCAAAGTTCAAAGGCTCGTAATCTTCTAGAGCTCTACTGGCTAGAAAATCTGCTATTGCACTCCCTTTCATAGCTCTCTGGTTCACATAGACTATGTCAAATTTGAAAAGCAGAATTTGCCATCTGGCCATCCTTCCATTCAAAATAGTCAACTCTATCATATATTTTAAAGGGTCTAGTTTTGAGATTAGCCAAGTCGTACGGTACAACATGTACTGCCTTAGTCTCCGAGTTGTCCAGATCAAGGCGCAACACAATTTCTCAATTGGTGAGTATCTCATTTCACACTCAGTGAATTTCTTACTGAGGTAGTATATCGCCCTTCCTTTCTTTCATGTCTCATCATGTTAGAAAAGTACACATCCCATAGAATGGTCAAATACTATCAAATACAGTATCAGTGGCCTATCTGGACTAGGTGGTGGTAGCACTAGGGTATTGGATAGGTACTGTTTTACCTTGTCAAAAGTTTTTGATAAACCATAAAAGTAACATATTTTAACCCCATATTTAGCATGCTTTTGGATGATTTAGCCCTTGATTTATGCAAAAGGTGCTCTTAATCCTTTCTTTTCATGTTTTATACTCAGGAAAGCACCCGAGGATGAAAAGAACAAGAAACGGGCTTAAAACGGGCCAATTTGGGCCAAAGTGGAAATAGACACGGCCTAGACTTCAAGCCACACAGTCGTGACTCCTCAATTTACTTTGCACGGCCTGACCACGATTTACACGGCCGTGCCTCAATCAACAGAATCAAACAGGCTGAAGTCGATTTACATGGGCGTGTGCCATGGCCATGCCCTTATCGTGGAAAAGAGGAATTGTACTCAGATTTGGATACTTTGAGGGAAAGAAACACATTCTAAAGCCTATTCAAACACTCGAGTAAGACTTATACTTGAATTAGGATACTTAGAGGCCAAGTAAGGCATCTCAAAGCTTATATAAAGACTCTAGAGGTGGGGGTTCAAAATTCGGCAGAAGCCAAAATTCAAAGTCGTCAGTTAGCGGTTAGCTAGGACAAGAAGTTGAGCCAGAAGGTCAGATTTGTGGGAATCACCCGAAGATAGCCAGTTGATCCATCTCAAGAAGTCAAAATTCTGCTCAAGACGGTGGATCTCTCCTTCAATTCCTTCAGGGGGTTTTAGGGATTTCTTATGTTTTGTTTTATCTTTTCTCTTGAGATGTTTTATTTTATCATTATGAACTAAACCCTTCAGATACCTGAAGAGGATGAAACCTAAATGAATCTTGTTATTGTTTTCTGAACTATATGATAAATACTTAGTTTGTTCTTAATTATGTGTGCTTAATTCTTGTGTTGATATTTCCGGATATTAATTCAAGTTGGATGTGCTTAGGTGGTGGAGCAAAAGTCCCTGCTTAAGAGTAGATCTAGCATAATTAAGCGGAGTTGATCGCGTTCCTAGAGATAGGGTGACGAGATTTTGCCGGATTAGGTTGAAACCTAATATGAGAGTCCATAGATTGAGTTAATGCTATTCTAAGGGTTTTTATTTGAAAGAGATTTCAGTTAATCAACCTAGGGCTAGACATTATTCACCTCGAGAGAGGGTTTAATATAAATTAGGGAGTCCTACGGATCAAGCTAAGTGAATAAATCGTTTGGTTCAATGTTAGATAACAAGTGAAGTTTAGGTGGATTCCTTCTAGGGTATCATCTTAATCAACTGAGTTTTCCTAAAGTATTTCTCCAAATTTATTCTTTTTGTCTTTGCGTCTTAGTTTAGTAATTAGTTAGTTTTTAGTTTAATCAATCAATCACTTTATATTTAGGCTAAATAATAGGAAAGAAAGTGAGTATTTGTACTTTTAGTTCCTTTGGGTTCGATAATCCGATCTTGCCTAAGCTATACTACTGTTCGATAGGTGCACTTGCCTTAAGTCATTGTTAGAGTTAGTTTCCAGGTTTGATCATTCTCTTTATAAATTTTAAAACTAGACAATTCTAGACGGTCAAGTTTTTGGCACCGTTGCCGGGGATTCTAAAATATTAAGAAAGCTCTATTTTTATTACTGTAGCCATTATTTTTATTTTTATTTTCTCAATTTATTTTATTGTTTTTGCTAATTTTATTTCTTTCTTTTCCTAGCAGGTACCTCTAGTTTATGACTAGAAGGAACCCGACAGGACCGCTAGTATATAGTAGTGATATCGAAGCTATCGCACGAAGGAATCGCAGAGAAATCAAGCGAGCCCTAAACTACAGAGAAGAACAACAACAAGGCGAATCCAATCCTACTGAAGGGATGGACTAGAATAATCCATCACTAGATGTGGCAGAAAATAGTGCTCCGCGTACTATGTATGATTATGCTAAACCTCATTTAACAGGAGTAGAATCGAGTATTGTTAGGCCTGCTATAGCTGCTAATAATTTTGAATTAAAGCCTAACACTATACAAATGATTCAACAATTTGTTCAATTTGATGGTTTGTAGGACGAAGACCCCAACACTCATATAGCTAATTTTTTAGAGTTCTGTGATACTTTCAAAATAAATGGCATTTCTGATGATGCCATTCGCCTTGGTTATTTCCATATTCATTAAGGAATAAAGCCAACCAGTGGTTGAACTCATTACCACGAGGGTCAATTACGACATGGGATCAAATGACCGAAAGTTTTTTATTAAAATATTTCCCACCGGCCAAAATGGCCAAATTATGGAATGATATCTCTTCTTTTGTGCAGATGGATTTAGAGACATTATACGGCGCATGGGAAAGATACAAAGGATCTCTTGAGGAGATCTCCACACCACGGATAGTCCAAACTTTTTACAACGGTGTAAATCCCTCAACTAGGCAACTAATTGATTCAGACGCCGGTGGAACCCTGAACAACAAAACTCCTGCAGCTGCCTATGAGTTTATTAAAGAGATGTCGCTGAACAACTATCAGTGGTAAGTTACAAGGACAAGACCAACAAAATCAGCCAGAGTTTTCAACATCGACGCAGTAGCTATGTTGTCAAATCAGGTAGAGATGATGAATAAAAAGCTTGACAATTTGTGTTCTTTGCAGGTAAAGTCGATAATGCAGTGGGACGCAAGTGGAACCGTGGTGAATCCTAGGTACCCACCCTACCAACCAGGTATAGAGAACGAACAGACGAATTATATAGGTAATAATTTTAGATCTAATAATAATCCTTATAGTAATACCTATAATCCAGGTTGGAGGAACCACCCAAATATTTCATGAGGAGGTCAAGGAGGTCAACAAAATCAAGGAAATCAAAAACAACAACCTCCTCCAAATTTCCAAAATCAGCCCTATCCACAGGAAAATGAGCCGAGTCTTGAAGAAATGCTTGAAAAGTTCATGGCAGACACAGATGCCCGTCTCCAAAAAATTGATACAACACTCGATAACCAAGAAATATCGATCAAAGAGATCAAGGACCGAGTCTGGGAAATCACTAAGTCGGTTGGACAACTCGCATAGATGATGTTTGAACGACTACAAGGGCGTCTACCAAGCAACACTGAGATTAACCCAAAGGAGCAAATCCAAGCCATAACAGCTCATAGTAGTATAAAGGTAGATGAACCCAGTTTAATATAAGAAGACGAAGTGGAAGAAGGTAAAATTGAGGTAACACAAGAAAAGCGAAAATCGATAATCAAAGAGTACTAGCCTCGCATACCTTATCTCGAAGCGTTGAAGAGGGACGATTCAGAAGAACAATTTGGTAAGTTTCTTAAACTTTTAAAAAATTACATATTAACTTACCATTTCTTGAAGCTCTTTCACAGATGCCAGATTCGAGGAAATTTTTAAAACAGCTTCTGACAAACAAACGTAAGCTAGATGAGGAACCACATGTGGAATTAAAAGCAGTATGCTCAGTAATGTTACAGAATAGACTATCGCGGAAGCTAAAAGATCCAGGGAGTTTTACAATCGCATATTTAATTGGTAGACTAACTGTTGATAATGCATTAGCTGATTTAGGAGCAAGTATAAATGTCATGCCCTATAAAATATTTAAGCAGCTAGGTTTAGGGAAACCCAAACAAACTAGGATGAGTATTCAATTAGCTGATAAAACTATTAGAATTCCTAGGGGTATTATCGAAGATGTTCTTGTAAAAATTGACAAATTCATTTTCCTAGTAGATTTGGTTGTCTTAGACGTGGATGAGGATAACTCAATTCCTTTAATCCTAGGAAGACCCTTTTTAGCAACTGCCAGAACTAAAATTGATGTTGCCATAGGAGAAGTCATACTTTGTGTAGGTGACGAATCGATCAGTTTACAAGCTCTTGACTCAGCCAAGACATCGATCAATGAAGGTGAGAAAGTAAATTCAGTTGATAATCAATCTGTTCAAATACTATCGCAGGAACAACCACAGAACTACAAACCTGAACAGAAGCAAGGACCCTGTGCTAATAAAGAAGACTTATGTAAGGAACAAAGCTTTGAGGACAACGAACTAGAGGAGTGGAAAACACATTTTAAAGAGAAGCCGAACCACACGAGGAAAAACTGAAGGAGCATCTAGAAGAGCTCGTAGGGACATCGAATCACTTCAAAATAGGAGATTAGGTACGATTAGATAAAGTAGATCCTCGCATCACAACACCAAACCTAAATTCAAACGCAGACATCCCTCTTGAGGTACGAAATATATTTCCATACAGAACAGTTGAGGTAAGTAATCCTATATTCGACACTTTTAAGATAAATGCTTCTCAACTTAAACTTTATCATAAAAATAAAACTGATAGCAGGAGGGAAGATGTACAAACTTTTAAACCACCATGAATACGTAATTTAAAGGAAAGTTTAGCTTAAGACTATAAACGAGTGCTTCTCGAGAGGCAACCCGAGCACTAACACAATCTATTTTCACATTTTACTTTCAATTTATTTTTCTTTTCTTCTTCCCTTTCTAAATACTTAGTGTAAACTAACCAAAGGTGCAGAATTCTAGGCCACACGGTCTTACACACGGCCGTGGCCGTGGCCTTAAGGGTACTCCAAATCTCTATACTGACATGGCAGAAGGGGGTACAAGTTTGAAAGAATTAAATCTTCGAGTCAAGGGCCCAACTACCGCGCTACGGTCGTACGATGCAGCCATGGGCCGACACTACCTTTTTAAAACAGGCGTGGCATCTAGAAAACGGACGTCGGTGAACCAACACGCTAGACACACGGCCCTGCGATGCGACCATGTGAAGACACTGACTTATTGATCGCTAAAATCAGAGCTTTAAATTTATAATGAATGAGATCGAACCTTGAAACTAACTCTGACAACGATTAAAGGCAAGTGTACCTATCGAACAGTAGTATAGCTTAGGCAAGACCGGGTTATCGAACCCAAAGGAATTAAAAGTACTAATACTCACTTTCTTTTTATTAATTAGCCTAAAGTATGGAGTGATTGGTTGATTTTAACTAGTTTAACGACTACTAAGCTAAAGACAAAGACAAAAAGAACAAATTGGGAAATAACTTGAAGAAACACAATTGATTATGACGATACCCTCAGGAAGAATCCACCTAGACTTCACTTGTTACTTATTACTGAATCATATGATCTCTTTACTCAGCTTGATTCGTAGGACTCCCTAACCTATATTAAACCCTCTCTCTCGAGGCGAATAACTTCTAACCCTAGGTTAATTAGTGGAACTCTAGTTCACTTATTATAACCCCCTAGAATAGCAGTAAATCGATCAATGGATTTCTATATTAGGTTTCACCCTAATCTGGCAAAATCACGTAACCCTATCTCTAGGCACTCGATCAACTCCGCTTAATTATGCTAGATCTACTCTTAGGCAGGGTCTATTCCTCCTCCACCTAAGTGCATCAGATTTGGATTAAGCAACATAATTAAGAACAAACTAAGTATTTATCATATAATTCAGAAACTAAATAACAAGGTTCATCTAGGTTTCATCTCCTTCGAGTATTCGAATGGTTTAGTTCATAACAAATAAAGAAAACATCTCAAGAGAAAAGATAAAACAAAACATAGTAAATCCCTAAAACCCCCTAGAGGAATTGAAGGAGAAATCCGTCGTCTTGAGTATAATTTCGCTTCATAAGATGGATCCACTTGGCTATCTTCGAGTGACTCCCACAAATGTGATCCTTCTAGCTCGGCTCCTTGGCCTAGCTAATCGTCCCCTTTCAGGATGCACTTAGGGTGTTTATATAGATTCTTAGGATGCTTTACTTGGTTCCTAAGTGTCCTAATTCAAGTCTGCTTCTTACTTGGTGTTTGAATAAGCTTTGGAAAGTATTTCTTTGGCTCTAAGTATCCAAACCCGAGTGAAATTGCTCTCTCTCATAACAGGGGCATGACCATGTCACACGCCCGTATAAATCGTGGTTGGGCCGTGTTTCGATTCTGTCATTTTAGACACGACCGTGTAAATAGCTGGACACACCTGTGTGTGGTAATTTGATGATACACGGCCATGTAAATCGTTGGTTAGACCGTGTGGAATGTTTCCATCAATGCACAGCCGTGTGGCTTGAAGTCTAGGTCGTGCCGATTTCCTCTTTGGCCCAAATTAGCCCGTTTTAAGCTCGTTTCTCGTTCTTTTCATCCTCGAGTGCTTTCCTGAGCATAAATATGAAAAGAAATGATTAAAAGCACCTTTTTACATAAATCAGGGCTAAATCATCCTAAAAACATACTAAATATGGGGTTAAAATATGTTACTTTTACGATTTATCAAATACTCCTACACTTAAGCTTTTGCTTGTCCTCAAGCAAAATTCTCAATTCACAATTAAAGCGAACTTCCTATAATTCACAATTCCTATTGACAATGCCTCATTATAATTCACCGATAATTTATACATAGATAATTTAACTCAAAGACTCCTAAAGATTCAAACAATATAAGTCATGAATTTTGTAGTACGAAAACATATGTGTCTCCCCTTATCTAAATGATTACCTTTAATTTGAAACCGACAAGGATTGACATCCTCACTAAGGATTCACTCAAAGCACTCAAAGTGTTTAAGTATCAAGGAAAAGCACTCATAAGTCAAACCTGACAAGTTAATCCCATAGACTTGCCTAAAAATCAAATCTCCACCACTGTAATATGAAATGATACACAAATCAAAAGGTCTTTGATAGGGTTGTAATGGGGCTTAGGTTAAAGGTGTGGATAAAGGCTGAATTAAAAGGTTAAGAATCGAGATTGACCTGATAAATTACCTTCATCAATTGAAGCTTTGAAACTAATAACATGAGCTCTTCTTCAACAATTGGGATTTAAACGCATAAGCTCTTTTAACCATATACTAATACTTTGAATATACTTTAGTTTTTTTTATAAGAACAAACATAATATAGAGAACTTTAATACTTAATTTGGCAACTGATCAAATCAATTCTCGATAAAAGGGTAGTCAAAAGAATGGTGATAACAAATACAAAGAGTTTTGGGTTAATATTAAGCGGGTAATACAATAAAAAAAATTGTTAGGATCAAATGGGTTCAGTAGGGGTTAATTATGTAGGTAAGTTTTTTTTAGTGGAGTGAATGGGTTAAAACCTAGGTGCCTTTATCATCTCAGTATATCGAATCATTAATGTGGTCTCGACATGTATAATCAAGGCAAGTTCTAGAATAACAGATCAAAATTGACACACTCATAATAAAGTGAGCATGAAAAAGAATATATGCTCTATAGGGCTCAAATCTCACAAAAATTATGGGTAATTGACATCAATCCTATAGAATTCAAACTTCAAGGTAATATTCAAATTTAGTTCAACACCCTAAAGAATTTTGAAAAATAGACTTATCATGCTTGATTCTCTAGTATTCTTCAAGTATAAATCATCAATGCACAATTATCACTGACTTACTCAAAAACATGTCAATAACAATCATAAATCATTAGAAATTTCACCAATAATATGAGAAGATTACTTATGAACAATACTAAAATTTAGGATTTGAGAATAATGCAAAAAGTTAGGTACTTTTACCCCCCACACTTAAGTTGTACATTATCCTCAATGTAAAAAGATAGATAAACAATTATGTAATAAAAAGAGAAGGGAGAAGTAACACTTCCTAAATTTTGGATGATTCTGGGAGTTGGCATCTTTGGTGGCGGTGATGGTGTTTTCTATAGGCCCGGTAGGGTGGCTACCGAAAAGCATTTTGCTAGATGAAGAAATTGGGTAGCCTGGGAAGATATAGCCAAGAAATCTAAAGAAACATTAAGGATATACTAATAATATAATTAAGGACAAGAAAAATAAAGAGAAGGAGACTAAGAAGAAAATTAAAGTTAAAATAGAATACTAATGGACTGAATAGTCCTTATTGATAGATGGTTCGCGAAGTGGGAGTGATTTCTAAGGCTGCAGATTGTTGGTGATGGTGGAAGTGGTGTGATTCCCTAGCAGCCTTTAGAACCTAAAACCAAGAAACTAGGATGAAGGGAATTAAATTAAGCAGAGGAGAAGTATAGATAAGGAAAATAAATGAGAAGAGAAAAGAAAAATATAACCGAAATGGTTTCAAAGACCCTTGGCGTGTCGAATAGCTGAAGCTGTCGACATGAACTCATGTTGAGGTCTCCTTTGGGGGGACAATGCTTACCTTCTTACGCTTCTTCGGCATGATTTTAGTGTAGCTCAAGTGTTTGGACAATATCGTAAAGAAATAAGAGAAATTTGAAAGAAGAAGGGGGAAAGAATGAGAAAAAAATTGGTAGGAAAGGAGAGGGCTGTGAGGTTTAAATAGGTGCTCAAATATGGATCGTTCCCACGCCCGTGGACCGAGGGTGTGCTAAATTACATGACCGCATTGCACGACCGTGTGTTCAGTGTGTTTGCTCACCATGCCCGTTCTTCAAGTGCCACGCCTGTTCCTAAAAAGGCAGTGTGTTGGCACGGGTGGGCTGGCATGGGCGTGTTTGTCCCGTGTCTGATAAGTCAGTGGCTTCACACGGTTGTGGAGCACGGTCGTGCCAATTTACTGGTGTCTGTGGTTGGATTCGTGACATCATGGGGTGGTTAAGACTGATTCGCACGACCTCTATTGTGTCAGTACAGTGGTTTTAATGGTCTACACAGTCATAGACACGGCCTTGTATAAGGCCGTGTGGCCTTGAAATTTTGCACTTTCGGTTTAGTTTAAGAGGAAATAAAGAAGGAAGGGAAAAAAACTAAAAATAAATTTGAAAGTAAATAGTGTTAGTACTCGGGTTGCCTCTTGAGAAGTGCTCGTTTATAGTCTTAAGCTGGACTTTCCTCGAATTAGAAGAATTAGGGAGGTTTAAAGGTTTGAATATCTTCCTTTTGCTTAAAATTTTATTTTCTTGATGAGTTTCAATTCTAGAAGCATTTACCTTAAAAGTGCCGAATGTTGGATTACTTACCTCGGCTGTTCCATGGGGGAAGATATTGTGTACCTTAAGAGGACTTTCCTTGCTTACGTTTAGGTCTATTGTGATGATGTGAGGATCGCTTTTGTCAAACAGCACCTGGTATCCTATTTTGAAGTGATTTGATGTTCCTACGAGTTCTTCTGGTGGTTCCTCTAGTGTTACTTCGTGTGGGTCCAGTTGTTCTTTGACTTGTGTCCTCTGCTCTTCTAAATTGTCGATCCTAAGGTCTTGTTCCTTGTGTGATTCTTCTTTGTCACTTTGGGATCTGTGAATCGGCTCAGGGTTGTGCCTTTGTGGTGTTTCCTGCGATAAAGGTTGAACACTTTGATTATCATCTGTATTCACTTTCTTACCTTCATCGATTATTGTTTTGGCTGAATCAAGAGCTTGAAGACTGATTGATTCGTCTCCTACACAAAGTATGAGTTTTCCTGTGGCAACATCAATTTTAGTCCTGGTAGTTGCTAGAAAATGTCTTCCTAAAATTAAGGGGATGGTATTATCCTCATCCATATCTAAAACAACAAAATCTACTGGGAAAAAAAATTTATCTATTTTGACAAGAACATCTTCAATAATGCCCCTAGGAATTCTAATAGTTTTATCCGCTAATTGTATACTCATCCTAGTTTGTTTGGGCTTCCCTAGACCTAGTGATTTAAACAATGAATAAGGCATGACATGTATGCTTGCCCCTAAATCAGCTAACGCATTATTAATAGTTAGACTACCAATTAACATGGAATTGTAAAACTCCCTAGATCTTTTAGCTTTAGTGGTAGTCTATTTTGTAACATTGCTGAGCATGCTGCGTTTAATTCCACATGGTGTTCTTCATCTAATTTGTGTTTGTTAGTCATGAACTGTCTTAAGAATTTCCTCGCGTCTGGCATCTGAAAAAGAGTTTTAAGAAGAGGTAAGTTAATATGTATTTTCTTTAAAAGTTTAAGAAACTTACTGAACTGTTCCTTCGAATCGTCTCCGTAACATCTGGAACTGGGCCTAGTAGGATTGGGCCCAATGGGCCTTGGGGGTAGTAGCGTTTAAAATTTTTGAGAATAAGAGAATGGTACTTAGGCAAGTTGGATCTAGTATGTGAGTGATTTTGAAAGGTTAGGGGGCTTCTATGAAGTCTCGAGTTCAAACTTCAGCTTTAGGAAAATTTTGGATTTAGGTGAAAAAAACCCGGGAGTTGGTAGGTAGGCTTTAAGAATAAAATGTGGGGAAAAATGACAAGTGGAGTGTGTGGTGTAGTGGCAAAGTGACGCCACTTAAGGAGCAAGGGGGTGACGCCACAAGGAAGGAAGGAGGTCCAAGGTTCAAGTCTTGGTGCTTGCATTTTAATTTTATTTTTTAATGGATTTTTGAATTTGGCCATAGAACTTTTATTTAGTTGCGCATGATTTTAAAAACAGGAGCTAGTTCGTAAAGTGGCTAGCAGCGTGGGTTATGTTACAAAAGAACCTGAGTTCTAATCTCATGACCAAGCAAGGGAGTATTTATTTTATGGATTGGACGAGAAGAGTTTGAGTTGATTTAAACTCGCTAACGGAGGATCCCACATCGTAAGATACAAAGAAGGAAGGTGAGAAGCTAGCTATATATAGAGCATTCTATGAGGAGAGTTAATATACCTTGGTGGGCGTTTGGTGCAGACCTAGAGGATAATAGCCAATAGTAGCGAAGGAAGGGCTACTAGAACGTGAGGTACACAGAAGGTTACGGTGAGGTTTCGATTTCGATAAGTGTATATTAAGTTATGATTAATCGTTAGGTGATGTCAATTGTAGGTTCGTGACTAAGGGGTTTACAGCACGCGAGGTTAGCAGGTGTGTACAAACACTACACACACGATATCGACAATGCCAAAAAGTCAAAAGTTGAAAGTGGCTAAATGGGCCCGGTAGGCCCTGAGGCTAAGTTTGATGAAATGGTTTGGTTGGTTATATGAATTGAATTAGTCATGCATGATACATAATTGGATTTGTTTTGGGCCTAATAGGCCATATGATGAGATTTGGGCCTAATGGTCCGTAAGAGAGTGGTTTGGGCTTGATGGGCTTATGGGGACGTAGACATGTATGTTAGGCTTTATGGACCTTAGGTCTAGTTTGAACAACTCTTAAATTCCATAAGACTTAATTTTTCTAATTAAACATGTCTGTGAACAAGTCGCTGGGTAAGGTGTGGCAACGGGCATACGCATGTCTAGGATTGGATCTAGGGAGAGCTTGGTATTTAAGCGGCCCTAGTGGGCCACCTCCTCTTTTCTGGAATCCTACCTGGTGCGTAGTGTCTGTTCACTTTAGCCGCGAGGACTTGTTGATGGGCCAAAGTTCATAACTAAAATTCGAAAGGGACCAAATACCCTTATATTTGTTAAATTACCAAAATATCCCCGATTTGCGAAATTACCAAAATACCTTCAGTTTACGAAATTACCAAAATACCCTCGATTTGTAAAATTACTAAAATACCCCTGATTTACGAAATTACCAAAATACCCCTATAGGGTAGAATTATCGAAAATACCCTTGGTATGTAAATTATGAAAATACCCTTGGTAAGTAAATTACGAAAATACCCTTGCTAGGTAAATTACAAAAATACCCTTGGTAGGTAAATTACGAAAATACCCTCGATGGGTAAAATGACCGATATGCCCCTGGAGGGAAAAAATGACGAAAACACCCCTATATGTTATATGATTATTCTTGTATGTGATTTATGATTGTTATCGTATGATTATTATTGTATGTTGCATTCATGTGTTATTATGTTGCATGGGGATGGGATTATTCGAAAGGGGAAGTGCAGATAGGATTGCATGGTCGCTTGACGACTGTGGATCCACCAAAGGCTTTTAGCCACCGAGCAGCTATACTGCATCGATAAGTTATTGCCGCAACCGGTGCTACATAAGGAGTGTAGGGATGGGTGGGTCGATTAAATCCCACAAGAGTGCGTGGTTGGACAGAGACTGAGTGTAGGGTTGGTATGGGCATTAATGCATTGCATATGTGGTTTTATTTGAGATGGGCTCAGGCCCAAATAAATATGATTTGTGACATTTATGGGTTAAGGCCCAATCGAGGCTTTTATGGGCTAAGGCCCAATTCCAATTCTATGAAATGGGCTTCACCGAATCGCTATGATTCATGTTCTTATTGATGAGGGTTATGCACACTAAGTTTTCATAAACTCACACCCTCTTTTTAGTATTTTTTTCTCAGGTAATCCTCAGTAAGCGGTTCGACGTGCTAGAGGACTCGGAGGTGGCCACACTACGAGCAGTTTTAGACTCTAGTATTTTACTTATTTTTAACTTGGGTTAATATTTTGTAATAAGGCCTCTCTTAAATTCTGGTTTTAGTTTCAAATTTGTAGTTTATTATGTTATAAATCTGCTAAACTTTGTATCATGGTTTTCCAAAACAATATCTGCTTTCAAAATACTACGCTTTCGCAAATAGGTCGTAAACATCAAGTTTTCATAAGTCAGTCATTTTAATTAAGTTTCCGTAACAAACAAAGTTTTTTTTAGGTAATAAATTTTTAATAAATGTCGATTAATAATAAACAAATGCAAACTGGGACTTTAGTTTTTAATATCAAGAAAGGTTTTCAAATGGAACCATGGTTTCTCGAAAAGCACCCCAATATGACACGCCAGATTCGGGCCTAACTTCTAGGCCGAGTTTGGGGTGTTACATTTAGTAGTATCAGAGCCTAGGTTGCAAAACTCAGGCTGTGAGATGGGTTTTAGTGTTTATTTTAAAGATGTTTACAAATGATTTTGAAGTAGTTTTGAAAGGTTTTTGTGTGGCACACCGAGTCTCCAAATGTCGGACCAAGTAAGTTCTCTTATCTGTTTTAAACTATTACTACTCTAGGTAGATACTGGGCTTACTTTAGATGATAGACTATCTTGAGGCCGTAGGAGACTAAAAACTATAGTGAGTGGCAATTTGAAAACAACTCTTAACTACTACTTCAATAAAACATTTGTTTAATTATTGGAACTATGAGCTAAATTCATAAAATTTCTAATTAGGATAATTAGGACTAGAGTCTTGTGCAGAAGCGTAGTGGTATATCCAATATTGTGCGGCTATAAGATAGTTGGAAATTTTGGGGATGAAATTTCTAAGGAGGTAGATTTGTAACATCCCGAACTGGGCCTAGTAGGATTGGGCCCAATGGGCCTTGGGGTTAGTAGCGTTTAAAATTTTTGAGAACAAGAGAATGGTACTAAGGCAAGTTAGATCTAGTATGTGAGTGATTTTGGAAGGTTAGGGGGCTTCTATAAAGTCCCGGGTTCAAACTTTGGCTTTAGGAAAATTTTGGTTTTAGGTGAAAAAAAACCCTGGGAGTTGGTAGGTAGGCTTTAAGAATAAAATATGGGGAAAAATGACAAGTGGAGTGTGTGGTGTAATGGCAAAGTGGCGCCACTTAAGGAGCAAGGGGGTGATGCCACAAGGAAGGAAAGAGGTCCAAGGTTCAAGTCTTGGTGCTTGCATTTTAGTTTTCTTTTTTAATGGATTTTTGAATTTGGCCATAGGACTTATATTTAGTTGCGCATGATTTTAGAAACAAGGAGCTAGTTCGTAAAGTGGCTAGCAGCGTGGGTTATGTTACAAAGGAACCTGAGTTCGAATCTCATGACAAGTAAGGGAGTATTTATTTTGCAGATTGGACGAGAAGAGTTTGAGTTGGATTTAAACTCTCCTAACGGAGGGATCCCACATCGGTAAGATACAAAGAAGGAAGGTGAGAAGCTAGCTATATATAGAGCATTCTATGAGGAGAGTTAATATACCTTGGTGGGCGTTTTGGTGTAGACCTAGAGGATAATCGCCAATAGTAGCGAAGGAAGGGCTACTAGAACGTAAGGTACACGATAAGGTTATGGTGAGGTTTCAGTTTCCGATAAGTATATATTAAGTTATGATTAATCGTTAGGTGATGTCAATTGTAGGTTCGTGACTAAGGGGTTTACAGCACGTGAGGTTACCAGTGTGTACAAACACTATACACACGATATCGACAATGTTGAAAAGTTGAAAAGCCGAAAGTGGCTAAATGGGCCCGGTAGGCCTTGAGGCTAAGTTTGATGAAATGGTTTGGTTGGTTATACGAATTGAATTAGTCATGCATGATACATGAATTGAATTTGTTTTGGGCCTAATAGGCCATATGATGAGATTTGGGCCTAATGGTCCGTAAGGGAGTGGTTTGGGCTTGATGGGCTTATGGGGACGTAGACATGTATGTTAGGGTTTATGGACCTTTGGTCTAGTTTGAACAACTCTTAAATTCCATAAGATTTAATTTTTCTAATTAATCATGTCTGTGAACAAGTCATTTGGGTTAGAGTGTGGCAACAGCATACGCATGTCTAGGATTGGATCTAGGAGAGCTTGGTACTAAGCTACTCTAAGGGCCCACCTCCTCTTTTCTGGAATCCTATCTGGTGCGTAGTATCTGTTCACTTTAGCCGCGAGGACTTGTTGATGGGCCAAAGTTCATAACTAAAATCCGAGAGGGACCAAATACCCTTATATTTGTTAAATTACCAAAATATTCCTAATTTGCAAAATTACCAAAATACCCCCAGTTTACGAATTACCAAAATACCCTCGGTTTGTAAAATTACTGAAATACCCCTAATTTACAAAATTACCAAAATACCTATATAGGGTAGAATTATCAAAAATACCCTTGGTAGGTAAATTACGAAAATACCATTGGTATGTAAATTACAAAAATACCCTTGGTAGGTAAATTATGAAAATACCATTGGTAGGTAAATTATGGAAATACCCTCGATGGGTAAAATGACCGATATGCCCTTGAAGGGAAAAAATGATGAAAATACCCCTACATGTTATATGATTATTCTTGTATGTGATTTATGATTGTTATCATATGATTATTATTGTATGTTGCATTCATGTGTTATTATGTTGCATGGGGATGGGATTATTCGAAAGGGGATGTGCAGATAGGATCGCATGGTCGCTTGACGACTATGGATCCACCGAAGGCTTTTAGCCACCGAGCAACTATGCTGCACCGATAAGTTATTGCCGCAACCGGTGCTACATAAGGAGTGTAGGGATGGGTGGGTCGATTAAATCCCCATGAGTGCGAGGTTGGACAGAGACAGAGCGAGTGGTTGGTATGGGCATTAATGCATTGCATATGTGGTTTTATTTGAGATGGGCTCAGCCCGGATAAATATGATTTGTGACATTTATGGGTTAAGGCCCAATCGAGGCTTTTATGGGCTAAGGCCCAATTGCCACCACATTGAAATGGGCTTCACCGAACTATTGTGATTCATGTTCTTATTGATGAGGGCTATGCACACTAAGTTTTCGTAAACTCACACCCTCTTTTTAACATTTTTTTTCAGGTAATCCTCAGTAAGCGGTTCGACGTGCTGGAGGACTCGGAGGTGGCCACACTATGAGCAGTTTTGGACTCTAGTATTTTACTTGTTTTTAACTTGGGTTAATATTTTGTAATAAGGCCTCTCTTAAATTCTGGTTTTAGTTTCAGATTTTTAGTTTATTATGTTTCAAATCTGCTATACTTTGTATCACTATTTTCCAAAACAATATCTACTTTCAAAATACTACGCTTTCGGGAATAGGTCGTAAACATCACGTTTTCATAAGTCAGTCACTTTAATTAAGTTTTCACAACAAACAAATTTTTTTTAGGTAATAACTTTTTAATAAATGTCGATTAATAATAAACAAATGCAAACTGGGACTTTAGTTTTTAATAACAAGAAAGGTTTTCAAATGGAACCATGGTTTCTCGAAAAGCACCCTAATGTGACACGCCAGATTCGTGCCTAACTTCTAGGCCGAGTTTGGGGTGTTACAGTCTCTTTTTATTGCTTCGGGATAATGTATGCGAGGTTGGTACTCTTTGATTACTGGTTTTCACTTTTCTTGTGTTACCTCTATCTTACCTTCGTCTACCTTGTTTTCTTGTATTGAGTTTGGTTCATCTATCCCCTTACTGTCTTGAGCTGAGATGGCTTGAATTTGCTCCTTTGGGTTAATCTCGGTGTTACTTGGTAGACGTCCTAGCGGTCGTTCTGACATTAGCTTTGCGAGTTGTTTGACTGCATTTGTGGCTTCCTTGACTGACTTCGCAAGTTCCCCATTCATTTTCGGTGTTCTTTATTGTTTCTCGGTTTCTTGGAAGCGTTTTTACGTATCGATTTAAAATTTTGTCAGTATCTCTTCGAGGGTTGGCTTCTTTTCTTACGGATAGGGCTAATTTTGGAAATTTGAAGGAGGTTGTTGTCTTTGATTTTCTTGATTTCCTTGACCTCCCCATGAAAAATTTGGGTGGTTCCTCTAACCTGGATTGTAAGTGTTACTATAAGGATTATTATTGGATCTGAAATTATTACCTATATAGTTCATCTGTTCGCTTTCTGCGTCCGGTTGGTAGGGTGGGTACTCAAGATTCGCTGCAGTTCCACTTTTGTTGCATTGCATGACTGGGTGTACCTGCGAGAAACATAAGCTGTCAAGCTTTGTATTCATCAACTCTACCTGATTTGACAGCATGGTTACTGCGTCAATATTGTAGACTCCGGCTGATTTCGTCGGTTTTGTCCTTGTAACTTGCCACTGGTAATTATTCAACGATATCTCTTCAATGAATTCGTAGGCTGCTTCAGGAGTTTTATTATTTAAGGTTCCACCGGCGGCTGAATCAATTAATTGTCTCGTTGAGGGATTTACACCATTGTAGAAAGTTTGGACTTGAAGCCATAGTGGTAATCCATGGTGTGGACATCTCCTCAAGAGATCTTTGTATCTCTCCTATGCATCGTATAATGTCTCTAAATCCATCTGCACAAAGGAAGAAATATCATTCCGTAATTTGGCCGTTTTGGCCGGTGGAAAATATTTTAATAAAAAATTTTTGATTATTTGTTCCCATGTAGTGATTGATCCTCATGGTAACGAGTTCAACCATTGCTTGGCTTTATTCCTTAATGAAAAGGGAAATAACTGAAGACGAATGGCATCATCAGAAATGCTATTTATTTTGAAAGTATCACAGAATTCTAAAAAATTGCTATATGAGTGTTCGGGTCTTCGTTCTGAAAACCATCAAATTGAACAAATTGTTGAATCATTTGTATTGTATTAGGCTTTAATTCAAAATTATTAGTAGCTATAGTAGGCCTAGCAATTCTAGATTTTGCTCCTGCCAAATTAGGTTTAGAATAATCATACATAGTGCGCGGAGCGTCCGCCACATTTCGTGGTGGATTATTCTCGTCCATCCCTTTAGTAGGATTGGATCTATCTTCTCGCTCTTCTTCTGTGTAATTCAGGACTCGCTCTAATTTCTCTGCGATTTCTCTGAGCGGTAGCTTCAATTTCACTATTGTATACTAGAGGTCCTGTCGGGTTCCTTCTAGTCATAAACTAGAGGTACCTACTAGGAAAAAGGGAAAATTCAAAATTTTGTAAAAATAATATAAAATAAATTGTGAAATAAAAATAAAAATAATGGCTAAAGTAATAAAAATAGAGTTTTCTTAATATTTTAGTTCCCCAGCAACGGCGCCAAAAACTTGATCGCTAAAATCAGAGCTTTAAATTTATAATGAATGAGATCGAGCCTTGAAACAAACTCTGACAATGATTAAAGGCAAGTGTACCTATCGAACAGTAGTATAGCTTAGGCAAGATCGGATTATCGAACCCAAAGGAACTAAAAGTACTAATACTCACTTTCTTTTTATTAATTAGCCTAAGATATGGAGTGATTGGTTGATTTTATCTAGTTTAACGACTACTAAGCTAAAGACAAAGACAAAAAGAACAAATTGGGAAATAACTCAAGAAACACAATTGATTACGACGATACCCTCGTGAAGAATCCACCTAGACTTCACTTGTTACTTATTCTTGAATCATATGATCTCTTTACTCAACTTGATCCGTAGGACTCCCTAACCTATATTAAACCTCTCTCGAGGCTGAATAACGTCTAACCCTAGGTTAATTAGTGGAACTCTCATTCACTTCTAATATCCCCCTAGAATAGCAGTAAATTGATCAATGGATTCCCATATTAGGTTTCACCCTAATTCGGCAAAATCTCATAACCCTATCTCTAGGCGCTCGATCAACTCCGCTTAATTATGCTAGATCTACTCTTAGGCAGGGTCTATTCTTCCTCCACCTAAGCACATCAGATTTGGATTAAGCAACATAATTAAGAACAAACTAGGTATTTATCATATAATTCAGAAAATAAATTGAAACACCCTAGACCCGGCCCACGAGCCTCGACCGGATCTGGCATGTTCCTTGAGTAAATCATTTCAAACACTTGTTTGTTAATTCGAAAAATTTGAGTGGTTTTGAAGAAAATATGATTTGTGTTGTGATCAAATTGAAAACGGTGTTGCTCTTGAAGTCTAGATTTTTATTAAAACTTTATTATTATCTTTCAAACCATAGGTTAAAAAAATAAAATGCCATGTTGCTTTAAGGTTTACCATTAATTTGAAAATTGTTGATGTTTAAGTGTCAAAACATTTAAAGTTTATTTTAAGGAAAAGCTATTTAATCTTGATTTAACAATAATCGTATCATAATAAACCAAATAAAATGCATGCTTAAAACAGTCAATAGTAATGGCCTTATTACATCAAAGTAAAACCCGAAGTAAATCCAAATATTAAATAATAAAAAAACCAACGAAAATAAAATAAGTCTGAGCTGAGCATGGCCACCACTAAGTTCCTGCCGATCCGGTCCATTACTAAGTGTCACCTGAAAAGATATCCCACAATGGGGTGAGTCAACAGACTCAATGTGTAAGAACCAACACAAACTCCCAATGATTTACGCATAACAGATCATATATATATAACAAGTATAGCAATGATGCAATCCCGAACCCAAACCTAGATAACCATCCTCTAC
The DNA here is from genome assembly GCA_025506655.1 of Gossypium rotundifolium. Taxonomy (NCBI): domain Eukaryota; kingdom Viridiplantae; phylum Streptophyta; class Magnoliopsida; order Malvales; family Malvaceae; genus Gossypium; species Gossypium rotundifolium. The sequence goes on from CP106727.1 coordinate 195,125,575, forward strand.
ACATCACCCGTACCAGCTAATCACACCGTGGGGATTACTAAATCGACCCTCCATCCGCTACATACCATCAAAGGCAGTCGCTATAGACGACTTCCACATCGCCCTTATAAATCGTGGCATAGCCACGGATAATGTGACAGAGTCACCAGATAATAATATGTGACATAAGTCACCACATTTGATTATGTGACATGAGTCACGGATATTGTGGTAAAACCACGGATCACTTCCCCTTTTCAATATCACCCATATGCCCCATGCATCATACAAATCATGCGGCTATCATGTCATATGCCTTATTTCATATTCATAACAAATTCTCATATATGTCATATTCAGTGTTCATATTACTATTAATAGAGCGTTAGAGGATAACGTACCTGAATATGCCGTACCATTGAATGGTACCTTTGGCCACATCTTTCATGTTCTTATTAACACATGTATTAAATTAATACTCGTAAACCTATTAGGAATTGGTGTAAGGCTACACACCTAGTTACTAACGTGTTTACTGAATCCCGATAGTCTACCGAAATAGAGCGTACTCCTCCCTAAAAATCAAAGTCAGAATCGGCCAACATTAATCACTAAATATGGCCTTGGCCGAATATTCATACTCCCTTACCTTGTGGATTTAAATCCCAAAATCGTTACTTGGATATGAAGATGTCGAAATCCTACATGGTACATGTTAAGGTCAGCCTATTGCACAAGATCTATGAAAATGACCCTTGACCGAATACCACACATGACTTACCTTGGATCTTAAAATCCCAAAGATCTCCTCCTTATTGTCGACAACAACCAAATCCCGAAACCTCCTTCATAGTTTCAGCCAAAAAGCAATAATGGGATTAAAGCCTTGATTTTCGACAATTAGAGAAAGAAAAGAATAGTAAATTGACATAGAAGAGATTCCTTACCGAAAAAGAAAGACCAAAACGCAAATGGTCAAACCTTCCAAGAAATCAACAAGAAGAACTTGCAAGAGAAATCATTTTAGATGAGCAAGATAATCGGCTCTTGGTGCTTAGAAGAAATCGGTTCCAATGGTGACAATGAAAAAGAACTTTCGGCTTAGAAGAGAATAGTAAGGAGTTATGGATTCGGCTTGATGGACTATAGGGAGATTCGGCTTCAACAAGAATGAAAAGGAAGAGTATGAGGCTTTTAGGGAGAATCAGCAATGGCTAGGAGAATCCTACTTTCGACTTTTGAAGAATTGAAAAGAAAAGAGCACAAGTTGAATTAGAGATTTTCGGCTCAAAGAGAAAGATGAGAAAAGAATGAATTTCGGCACACCCTTCCTACTATTCCCAAAACCGAAAATACCATCCTCCTATGCCCCATATTCGGCCAACTCCTCTTCCCTTATCAACTCCTTCTTTTTCTCCTACTTTCCCTCTTCCTTACCCCTTCAAAATAATTTAAATAAATCAATAATTATCTCCCTACCTTAGCAAGAATTTTAAAATGAATCGACCATATTTGAAGCTCATCCCTTGGTGTCCTATTATTGTCCACCACCGCTCATCCTTGCTGCAAAATAAAACTCCTATTTGCGTCCCCTTGCTGCTCGAACCTAAGCCCCACTCAGACCGCCTGTGGCGCCACTTACTAAGGCTTTAAGTGGCGCCTTCCTGCCACTTTACCAAGCTGATTTTTATGTCCAATTTCCCCTACAATTCCTCTTAAGGCCTATGAAGCTTAGCTCCCCTTTAATATTGAAAATCTGATATTTTTTAAGGCATTTACCTACACTCTGAAGTTTTCAAAAATTCATACAACACATTCAAACACACATAGGCATGCTACTTCATACAATTAAGCAACAATGCACAAGCCCAAAATCCCAGATATTACAGTTCTACCCCCTTAAAATAATTTTGACCTCGAAATTACCTGGCTAAAATAAGTGAGGGTATTATTGTCGCATTGCTTCTTCTGGCTCCCACGAAGCTTCTTCCGATCCATGGTTATGCCACAACACTTTGACTAAAGGAACTGATTTCCTTTGCAATACATTCACATCTCGCTCCAAGATCTGAATTGGCTCCTCCTCGTAGGACAAATCTGGCCTTAGCTCCACCTCTTCAACCGGAACTACATGAGATGGATCCGATTGATAACGACATAGCATCGAAACATGGAATACATCGTGCATCTGCTACAATTTCGAAGGCAACTCCAACTGGTATGCCATTGGTCCAACTCGCTTTAATACTCGATAAGGTCCTATAAACCTGGGACTTAACTTTCCTTTACGACCAAATCTCATCGCCTTCTTCCAAGGTGAAACTTTAAGAAACACCTGATCTCCCACAACAAACTCTATTTCCTTCCGCTTAAGATCTACGTATGACTTCTGCCTATCAGATGCCTCCTTTAACCGTGCTCGAATTACCTTAACCTTCTCTTTAGATTCTGCCACAATCTCTGGACCCAAAACTTGACGTTCCCCTAATTCCGTCCAACACGTAGGAGTGCGACACTTTTGTCCATATAGCGCTTCATACGGTGCCATCCGAATACTGGCTTGATAGCTGTTATTGTATGCAAATTCCGCTAAAGGCAAATATTCTTCCCAACTTCCTCTGAAGTCTATCACACATCCCTCAAAGATATCCTCTAACACTTGGATCACTCACTCAGACTCGCCGTCCGACTACGGATGAAATGCCGTACTGAAGTCCAATCTGGTGCCTAAAGCCTGATGTAGTGCTTTCCAAAATCGAGACGTAAACCTTGGATCCCTATCTGAAATAATCGACATCGGTACTCCATGCAACCTCACAACTTCTGCCACATACAACTTTGCTAACCTCTGCAAAGAATAGTCAACCCCCTTTGGAATGAAATCGCGGACTTTGTCAATCGATCCACTATCACCCATCTTGAGTCCTTCTTAGTAGGCGTGAGGAAGCCCACTAACGAAGTCCATGGTGATTCTCTCCCACTTCCACTGCGGAATCTTTATCGGCTAAAGCAATCTTGACGGAACTTGGTGTTCAAATTTTAACTTGTCGACACGTTAAGCACTTCCTACAAATTTGGTAACTTCTCACTTAAGATTAGGCCACCAAAACTGTTCCCTTAGATCTCTATACAACTTACTACCTCCAGGATGCATAGCATAAGGGCTACTATGCGATTCCTGAAGAATTTTCTGCCTTAACTCTTTATTCTTAGGCATACAGACCTTACCCTTGACATACAATACTCCATCACTGTTAACACCATAATCCTCTAACTCCCTATTCTGCACTTGGCGTAACTTAGCACTTAGATTATCATCTGCCAACCGACTCTCTTTCACCTCATTCAACCACGTCGGCCTAACTTGCAACTCTGCTAACAAACTTCCATCGTCATACAAGCTAAGATGTGCAAACATGCCCTCAGATCCGACACTACTTTTCGACTTAGGGCATCTGCCACTACATTCGCCTTGCCGGGTGATACTCTATAGAACAATCGTAGTCCTTCAATAACTCCACCCACCTTCATTTGCCTCAAGTTCACTCTTTCGAGTCGCCAGATACTTAAGGCTCTTGTGGTGCATGTAAATCATGGACTTTTCTCCATATAGATAGTGCCTCCATACCTTAAGAGCAAAGACCACTGCCGCCAATTCCAAATCATGCGTCGGGTAGTTAACCTCATGTGGCCTTAATTGTCGAGACGCATAAGCAACTACCTTCCCATCCTGCATCAAAACACATCCCAAACCTATGTGAGAAGTATCACAGTACACCACAAAATCCTTCCCTACCTCAGGCTGAATCAAAACTTGAGCTTCAGTCAAGACCTTCTTAAGCTTCTCAAAGCTCTCCTGTTGCTTATCTGACCATAAGAAAGGTACCTCCTTTCTCAACAACTTCGTCAAAGGTGTGGCTATTGGTGAGAACCCTTCCACAAACCTTCTATAGTAGTAACCTGCCAATCCCAAGAAACTACGAACCTCAGCCACAGACTTAGGTGGTTTTCAATCTAGATCGCCTCAATCTTCCTAGGATCCACCCTTATCCCTTCCGCAGATACCACATGCCCTAAGAAAGTAACTCTTTAAGCCAAAATTCACACTTGTTGAATTTGGCATATAGCTTCTTTTCCTTAACACTTGCAAAGACTATCCAGGAGATGCTCATCATGCTCTTCCTCGGACTTAGAATACACTAGGATGTCGCCTATGAACATAACGATGAATCTATCTAAGTAAGGTTGAAAACCCAATTCATCATATCCATGAATGCGGCTAGGGTGTTTGTTAATCGAACGGCATTACTAAGAACTCATAATGCTCGTATATTATCCAGAAAGCTGTCTTATGGATATCTGCCTCCTTCACTTTAAGCTGATGATATCCAGACCTTAGATCTATCTTTGAGAATACCGCGGCCCCCTTAAGCTGATCGAACAAGTCGTTTATCCTTGGCAACGGGTACTTGTTCTTGATGGTCAGCTTATTCAACTGACGATAATCTATGCACATACGCATACTTCCGTCCTTCTTCTTCACAAACAAGACCGGTGCTCCTCATGGAGACACACTGGGTCGGACAAACCCACGATCAAGCAACTCTTGGATTTGAGCCTTGAGCTCAACCAACTCCTTTGGTGCCATTCTGTACGGGGCAATTTACACAGGAGCTATACCGATAGCAAGTCAATTCCAAACTCCACTTCCCTATCCGGGGGTATTCTAGGTAACTCCTCCAAAAAACATCCACAAATTCTCTTACTGTTCTAACTCCACTAACTCCCCCTTCCTTTGCATCCAACGCACTAACAAAGGTAAAAAATGCCTTGCACCCTTTTCGAACGATCTTATTAGCCTTTAAAGCAGAGACTACGTTAGACAAGTAGTTTCTTCTTTCTCCTATCATAATTATTGCCTTATCCTCCGGCGTCCTAAACTCTATTTGCTTAGTTGCGCAATCCAATACAGCCTGATGTTCCACTAGCCAGTCCATGCCAAGGATGAGATCAAATTCTCCGAAGGGTAGTTCCATCAAGTCACAGGAAATACCACTCCCTGAAGCTCTAGAGGTACACTCCGAAATATCTTATTCACCACTACAGTTTGACCTAATGGGCTCACTATAGTCATCTCCCTATTAGACAATTCAAAGGCTATGCCTAGTGTTTCAACTACTCTACATGCAACATAAGAGTGGGTAGAGCCAACATCAATTAAAGCAAAGTAAGGCTTGTCAGCTATAAGGAACGTACCGGTTATGACGTCCGGTGCGTCTCTATCCTCCCTCCGGTGAACTGCATACACAGAGACCCTACTGCTTGCCTCAGATACCAATACCTCGCCGGTGTTCCCGTCCTCTTCTAGCACGTTACCTCTACTAATCGAACCACTACCCCATGGTGGCTATTGTCCACCTCTTCCAGCCTGATTAAAACCCCGACCATTGGTGGCTCTCATCTATTTTCATAGGACAGTCCTTAATCATGTGGTCCTTGGACCCACACTTGAAACATCCTCCCATCTTCTTCCAACACTCTCCCAAGTGCATCTTTCCACACTGAGCACAAGTGCGGTACTGTCCTTCCATAGTAACTTGCTGACCTCGCGACCCATCCATTCTAGGTCTCTTCTGAACATTTCCCGATGACCCTGATGATCCAAGACCTCTCTTTTGCTTATTCCTGTCCGTGTTCTATCTCACAGACTCCTTAAATCCTTCAGTAACCTTTGCCTTTTCCACCAACACAGTAAACTCCCGCTCATGCTGTGGGGCAATCAGCAATCTCAGGTCATCCCTTAGTCTGTCCTCAAACCGAAAATATCGTTCATGCTCCATAGCCACTATACCTCGAGCGTATCGGCTCAACCTTAGGAACTCTGCCTCATACTCCGCTACAGACTTATTTCCCTGAACTAGCCTCAGAAACGCCTTCCTCTGCGCATTAATGTAACTAGTCCCAATGTACTTCTTCTGATATGCCACCTTAAAGTACTCCCAAGTGAGATCATCTACGGCAGCACCATCCTGAACCGTGAGCCACCATTGATATAACTTATCGCAGAGGAACGATACTACCCCTTTCAGTTTCTCCTCGACGGACAGGTCTAAATCATCCACAATTCACTCCGTCGCCTCTAACCAATACTCAACCGTATTGGGAGCTACACCGGATATACCATAGAAAAACTCAACTCCATTAGCTCGAGTCGCTCGGTCATGTGCTTCCGAGCTCCCATGCCTCTACCTGCTCCAGACACCCTTTCCGTAACTCGCAAAGATCACCGTGATAATCGCATCATCCCCGTCGATCCTCGATATTCCACACTGCGGTGGCGGTGGTGGCATTTCATTCTTGGACCCTTGACCTGGACCTAACGGGTTTCGACACGGTCATTCGGCCTCTACCACGACCACGCACATTACGACCACGCCCCTAGAACTCATGCTTCAATCGTGTTTATCGATTAAAGAATCTTATGAATTAGTTTTTGTTCCATCGATTTATCGACGTAATCTTATGTTCAATAGTTCTAAAGAGTCGTTCTTTCAATTCATACACACACACAGCCTCAAATTCATTCATTCAATCAACACATTCATGAACTTGCGTTCATTCTGAGAAAAGTGTTGTAGTTGTCATTGTTGTTGTTTTCCACTACCTGTGGGTATTTTCGTAATTTTATCCTACAAGAGTATTTTGGTAATTTTCCAAATTAGGGTATCTTAATACTTCGCAAAATAGGTGTTTTAGATTTTTGTAAAGTAAGCAAATCTTAGTAAAAATCGAGGGTAGTATGGTAATTTTATAAACCAAGGATATTTTAGTAATTTTACAACCAGGGGTATTTGGGTAATTTTGTAAATCGAGAATATTTCAGAAAAATTTTCAAAATAATAAATTTTTTTAATTCAAAGGGCAATTTGATGATTTTTAAAACTAGGGTTTTTATAAAACAGTATGGCTAGTCCCTTTTGAGTTTTAATTATTGCGTTTAGCCCGTGAATAAGTCCTCTTGGTTAGGGTGAACCGTCGCTACGCACCAGGTAGGATTCGAGCGAAGAAGAGGTGCATCACTAGGACTGCTTAAATACTAGGCTCTCCCTGAATCCAATCCTAGACATGCACACAATGGTTGCCACACCCTAACTCGGCGACTCAGTCACAGGTTGGTTTAATTAGGCTTTAAAGTTTTATGTAATTCTGTGTTGGAGTAAGCTAATCCTATGGTTCAATAACTAATCTATGTTCCCTTTATACCCACATACAAATCATACAACAAATCATACAACAGTTAGGGGTACTTACCTGGTGGACTTTGGTCGGAGACTTAGGTGCCATGCCAGAAAAACCTGCTTATTTCACAAAAATTTTCATAAAACTTATTTGGGCTCAATTTTGAAAATGTTGTGGGCTTTAAACCCAAGGTTGAGAGTTTAAAACTGGCTCGATACCAAACCGAGACACAAGACACAGCCCATGAGCCTCGACTCGATCCGCATGTTCCTTGAGTAAATCATTTCAAACACTTGTTTGTTAATTGAAAAATTTGAGTGGTTTTGAAGAAAATATGATTTGTGTTGTGATCAAATTGAAGGCGGTGTTTCTCTTGAAGTCTAGATTTTATTAAAACTTTATTATTATCTTTCAAACCATAGGTTAAAAAATAAAATGCCACGTTACTTTAAGGTTTACCATTAATTTGAAAATCGTTGATGTTTAAGTGTCAAAACATTTAAAGTTTATTTTAAGGAAAAGCTATTTAATCTTGATTTAACAATAATCGTATCATAATAAACCAAATAAAATGCATGCTTAAAACAGTCAATAGTAATGGCCTTATTACATCAAAATAAAACCCGAAGTAAATCCAAATCTTAAATAATAAAAAAAACCAATGAAAATAAAATAACTCTGAGCTGAGCATGGCCACCACTAAGTTCTTGCCGACCCGGTCCATTACTGAGTGTCACCTAAAAAGATATCCCACAACGGGGTGAGTCAACAGACTCAATGTGTAACAACCAACACAAACTCCCAATGATTTAGACATAACAAATCATATATATATAACAAGTATAGCAATGATGCAATCCCGAACCCAAACCTAGATAACCATCCTCTACACATCACCCATACCAGCCAATCACACCATGGGGATTACTAAATTGACCCTCCATCCGCTACACACCATCGAAGGTAGTCGCTGTCGGACGACTTGCACATTGCCCTTATAAATCGTGGCATAGCCACCAAATAATGTGACAAAGTCACCAGATAATAATATGTGACATAAGTCACCACATTCAGATTATGTGACATGAGTCACCAGATATTGTGGTAAAACCACCGCCACTTCCCTTTCAATATCACCCATATTCACTTGCGGATATCCCTTATTTCAATATCACCCATATTTATGCCCCATCGAATATCATACAAATCATGCGGTTATCATGTCATATGCCTTATTTCATATTCATAACAAATTCTCATATATGTCATATTCGAAATCCTACATGGTACATGTTGTTCATATTACCCTTATTTTTGATAGATTAGAGAAAGAAAAGAATAGTAAATCGACATAGAAGAGATTCCTCATCAAAAAGAAAGCCAAAACGTAAATGGTCAAACCTTCCAAGAAATCGACAAGAAGAACTTGCGGAGAAATCGTTTTAGATGAGTAAGATAATCGGCTCTTGGTTCTTAGAAGAAATCGGTTCCAATGGTGACAATGAAAAAAGAACTTTCGCTTAGAAGAGAATAGTAAGAAGTTATGGATTCGGTTTGATGGACTATAGGAGATTCGCTCAACAAGAATGAAAAGGAAGAGTATGAGGCTTTTAGGAGAATCGAATGGCTAGGAGAATCCTACTTTGGCTTTTGAAGAATTGAAAAGCAAAGAGCACAAGTTGAATTAGAGATTTTCGGCTCAAAGAGAAAGATGAGAAAGGAATGAATTTCGGCACACCCTTCCTACTATTCCCAAAACCGAAAATACCATTCTCCTATGCCCCATATTCAGCCAACTCCTCTTCCCTTATCAACTCCTTTTTTTTCTCCTACTTTCCCTCTTCCTTACCCCTTCAAAATAATTTAAATAAATCAATAATTATCTCCCTACCTTAGCCAAATTTTAAAAGGAATCGACCACATCCAAGCTCATCCCTTGGTGTCCCATTGTCAGTCCACCATTGCTCATCCTTGCTGCAAATAAAACTCCTATTTATGCCCCTTGTTGCTCGAACCTAAGCCCCGCTCACTGCTGTGGCGTCACTTACTAAGGCTTTAAGTGGCGCCTTTCGCCACTCTTTACCAAGCTGATTTTTATGTCCAATTTCCCTACAATTCCTCTTAAGGCCTATCAAGCTTAGCTCCCTTTAATATTTAAAATCGATATTTTCTAAGGCATTTACCTACACTCAAGTTCTCAAAATTCATACAACACATTCAAACACACATAGGCATGCTACTTCATACAATTAAGCAATAATGCACAAGCCCAAAATCCTCGGATATTACAGCTTCTACCCCTTAAAATAATTTTGACCTTGAAATTACTCGCTAAAATAAGTGAGGGTATTGTTGTCGCATTGCTTCTTCCGCTCCCACGGCTTCTTCCAATCCATGGTTACGCCCACAACACTTTGACTAAAGGAACCGATTTCCTTCGTAATACTTTCACATCTCGCCCAAGATCCAATTGGCTCCTCCGTAGGACAAATCGCCTTAGCTCCACCTCTTCAATCGGAACTACATGAGATGGATTCGATCGATAACGACGTAGCATCAAAACATGGAATACATCGTGCATCTGCTGTAATTCCGAAGGCAACTCCAACTAGTATACCACTGGTCCAACTCGTTTTAACATCCGATAGGGTCCTATAAACCTGGGACTTAACTTTCATTTGCGAACAAATCTCATCACCTTCTTCCAAGGCGAAACTTTAAGAAACACCTGATCTCCCACAGCAAACTCTATTTTCTTTCGCTTAAGATCTGCGTACGACTTTTGCCTATCAGATGCCTCCTTTAACCGTGCTCGAATTACCTTAACCTTCTCTTCGAATTCTGCCACAATCTCTGGACCCAAAACTTGACATTCCCCTAATTCCGTCCAACATGTAGGAGTGCGACACTTCATCCATACAGTCACTTCATACGGTGCCATCGAATCTTGGCTTGATAGTCATTATTGTATGCAAATTCGCTAAAGGCAAATATTCTTCCCAACTTCCTCAAGTCTATCACACATCCTCAAAGATATCCTCTAACACTTGATCACTCACCAGATGGCCGATCGATTGCGGATGAAATGCCATATCAAGTCCAATCTGGGCCTAAAGCCCGATGTAGTGCTTTTCAAAGCGAGATGTAAACCTTGGATCCCTATCTCAAATAATCGACACCTGCAGTACTCCATGCAACCTCACAACTTCGCCACATACAACTTTGCTAACCTCTCGCAAAGAATAGTCAACCAAGACCGAATGAAATGCATGGACTTTGTCAATTGATCCACTATCACCCATATCGAGTCCTTCTTAGTAGGCGTAAGGGGAAGCCCTGTAACAGACCGAATTTGACCCTAATCGGAATGGTGGTTTTGGGACCATGAATCCGAGTCTGAGAAATATTTAAATATTATATTTTAAATTTATTATATGTGAATTAATGTGTGTGAAAGTTTCGTAGAAAAACTTTATCGTTTAAGTGCTTAATTTGATTAAAAGGACTTAATCGCGTAAAGTGTAAAAGTGACATACTAAAGTGAAATGTGCTAATTTGAGCATGGCTTTATAATGTGAAGTATATAAAGGGTAAATAACCCATTTTATGAGATAGTGGATGGCATAGGACTAAATTACCCTTATTTTATAAATTAGTTTTATTATTATTAAAAGGTTAGTTTAGTAAATTAATAAATAAGTAATATATGTTATTATTATTATCAAAATGAAACCATTATCATCATTTTTCTTCTCAAGGTCGAATAGAACTAAGAAAAGGGGTTAGGAAAGCTTTGAATTTCGACAAATACAAAGCTTGATTAAGGTAAGTTTAATCTTGGTTTTAGTTAATTTTTACGTTTTGAGATCGTTGTTTGAATCTAGAGTGACCCATGTTAAAATTTTTAAGAATAATCATGTATGATGTTTGACCCTTGTTATGTTCTTGTGATTTTTGTTGTTTTATGATTTTATGTAAATGATATGTTAAAGATTAGTATATATTGAATTGGAAATTTTAGTAAATTTGAGTATTTTGGACTAATTTATAAAAATAAAATTTTTGAGGACTTGTTTGCAAAATAAATGAAATGTATGCCTTGGAATGAAGGTATAGAAGATTCGCCCTAAAGCATTATGTGCAAATTATGTGTATTTTGTGTTTTATGCAAATAGGACTAAATTGTAAAAATGTAAAACTCTAGGGGTAAAATGGTAATTTGCCTATTTATGTGCTTAGGGACTAACTTGAGATGAAATGTACTTGAATGAGCTAAATTTTAATGTGTTTAGGTCAAGAACAAAGAAAAACAAATTTGGATCGGGGAAAGGCGAAAGTTGTCGACTAATTTGCTAACGTTGTCCGTCGATAGTTGAGGTAAGTCCTTGTTGAATTATATCAAAGAATTATTTACAAACCCGTTAAATGATGTTGTTAGATAAATTTAAGTGTATATTATGGTAATAGCCGAATGTATATGGGTTAAATTGGCTTCAATGCATAAATTGATAATATGATATGAATGTGTATCTTTGATATAATATTTGGGAGAAATGTGAAGTATGTGATTTGGTTTATGAACTATTTCGGCTTATTGCTAGCGTGCTTAGTGCCGTGACATATTCGAGCTTTGTGCCTAGCAGTGCTTAGTGCTTAGTGACATATTCTAAGCCGTGCCTAGCGTGCTTAGTGCTTGTGACATATTCTCGCTTCGTGCCTAGCGTGCTTAATGCCTAGTGATGCTTTAAAAGAAGAAATCATAAATTGATCGAGTGTAACATAATGAGTCTATTAAGTTAAAACTCAGGTAAGCTTAAATCTCATTGAATTCATCGAAGTAAGGTAAGTTGTGATTAATGTTACTTGAGTTGAAATATTATATTAAGAATGGTGTTATGTGTGATTGAGCTTATTGATCAATATGTATGAATGGTATAAGATAGAATTTGAGTTTAAATGTATTATTTTGGGAGATTCGGTTATAAGTAGAAATGCTAATAGTGAAAAGACTTTGAATGTGATAATATAGTTGATATGAATGTTGTGCCTATGTGACTTGGAGCATGTAATATATGTTTATACTTTGGTTCGATGAGTTACAAAATTATGGTAATGAAGTGTAAATGCTTAGGTTAATTAACTGTTAGTATTCGGCCCTGCATAAAATTATTTATGGAAAAATTTATATTAATGTCATAAGTTTAAAGAATAACATGTGTAAGTGTTTGAATGTTACATTAAAGTTGCTTAAGACTTACTAAGCTAGTAAGCTTACTTTGTGTGTATCCCTTGTTTGTTTTATAGATTTTGTCAAAGCTACGGGCTCAAAGGATCTTCGGAGAAGTCAACCACACTGTCAACTCTTTTGGTACTTATAAACCTAGTTTGAACCTAAGGCATGTATAGGCTAGCTTAATGCTTGAATGATAATTCGAATTGTATATATATAAGCCATGCAAAAATGGCTTGGATTTATTACTAATGATTTAATGTTGAGTTATCCTAGTTATAGATTGTGTGTATGTTTTACTTGGTCATGGGTTGATAGCGATATAAAGTCATGTTAGATATATATATATATATATATATATATACATTGTAATTAGCCTTTTGATAAGATGATAGTTGTAGTGTTGAATTTGCTTTGGTTGTGGTTGATAAATACTTATTAATGAAATATATAAATTAAGATACAAATCAACTTAGAAATTATTTTAAATCTTGGATTGTATATTTGGCTAAGTGATGAAATTATAGGTATATTATTTGGATTGATACTTTGAATAGGGTTTACATATGTGTATGTATATGTAGTTTAAATTTTAATTATTGGTTATGAAATGCTTATAAATGAATTTGGATAATGGTTTTAAAATGTATGCGATGTTGTTTAAACATGCCATGGAAGTGTATTAATCATGTTGTACTCGAGATAGGATTGTATGAAGAGAAAATAATTGTTTTGACCTGTGCTATGTTTGGTAATGCCTTGTAACCTTAATCCGGCGACGGATACAGGTTAGGGGTGTTACATTTTATTGGTATTAGAGCTACGATTTAGTCGATTATAGGACTACCGTAGTACGTAAGAGTCTAGCTATACATGCCTTTGAATTGTATATATGATAGTGTGGTGACTTCGACAATTTCAATTATATTTTATATAGTAAATGGATTTCGATCCCGATAGAAGTAGTGATGATGTGGAGCGTAAGAGTGGTCTCAGCCATTAGACTCTCGACCGATTCACGGGTAGCCACGAGGGGATGCTAAACAAGCCTTCTACCAAATGATGAATGAATGGTTTACCAAGTTTGTTCGAATAATCCGATTGTACAACAACCTCCACCCCGAATAATCCAACTCCGGTACCTTCAAAGACCTCGATGATAGATCCGGTGAGATCTAACAGCCTCCTATTGATAAAATCAGAAATATGGGTAGAAAAATTCAAGGCCAATGATGATGATGACGATAGCGAGCCGAGATGTGGCTTGATAACACTATTCGGTACTTGATGAGTTATCTTGTACTCTAGATGAATGCCTAAAGTGTGCTATATCTCTACTTTAACACCGCCTATCACCGGTGGAGCACACTTTGGTATCCGTAGTTCGAAAGAAAAAGTAACATGGGACTTCTTCCAAATTGAATTCTATAAGAAATATATCATCGAGATTCATCGATCAGAAACGGAAAGAATTTCTAGAATTAAAAGCAGGTCGCATGACCGTGTTTTGAGTATGAGCAAAAATTTATCAGATTGAGCCGTTATGCTTGGGAGTGTATATCTACCAAGCCATTATCGTAAAAGATTTGAAGACACTGAATGAAGACATAAAGTTACTTGTTGGCATTCTTGAAATCAAAGAGTTTGTGACATTGGTCGAACGAGCTTGTAAAGTCGAAGAGCTCGGAAAGGAGAAAAGAAAAGGAAGCTAGAGACACTCGAAAAAGATCATCGAGTAAAATTTTCCATTCTATGCATAAGAAGTTCAGAGATGACTCCAGTCGACATAAAGCCACTTCAGACTTGTCTATACATGATCGACCTCCAGTGAGATCCCGAGCTACGTCGATAGCTAGTGTTGGAAATGTTCCACAGAACCGGGTCGAGTGTAAACATTGTAGGAAATGGCATCCTGGAAGTTGTAGAGTTCGTGATCGATCTTGCTTTAAATGTGGATCGTCAGATCATTTTATTCGAGAGTGCCCGATGTTAACCGAGCAAAATACAACTCAAAACACTAGACCGAAGCAAGACGCGCATGCAGGTAGACCACTCGGACATTGTGCAATGTAGGTGGCGATGAGAGGGACGAAGGACACCAAAATACAATCAGAGGCTAGAGCTCCAGCTAGAGCTTATGCTACACAAGCCAGAGATGATGATTCCTCCCCCGATGTCATTACCGATATTTTTACCCTTTATGATACTACTGTGATTGCGTTGATTGATCCTGGTTCAACTCATTCATTTGTGTGTGAAACTCTAGTATTCGGTAAGACTCTGCCAGTTGAGTCTACTGAATTTGTGATTCGTGTGTCCAACCCTTTGGGTAGATGTGTACTTGTTAATAAAGTGTGTAGAGGTTGCCCGTTGATGATTTAGGATTCTTGCTTCCCAGCCGATTTAATGTTGTTGCCCTTCGATGAGTTTGATATAATTTTGGGAATGGACTAGTTAACTTCACATGATGCGGTGGTGAATTGCAAAGAAAGCTTATTGATTTGAGATGTCGAGCAGGCGTGATCATCGTAATTGAATCCGATGATTTAAGTGGGTTTCCTACAATAATATCCTCGATTTTGGCCCGAAAGTATGTAAGAAAAGGGTGCGAAGCTTATTTGGCCTATGTACTAGATAATAAAGTGTCTGAAAAACATATTGAATCAGTACCGATTGTGTGTGAATACCCATATGTGTTTCTTGAAGAACTACCAGGTTTACCACTAGTACGAGAGATTGAGTTCGACATTGAATTAGCACCGGGAATGACTACGATCTCGATAGCTCCGTATCGGATGGCACCTACTAAGTTAAAAGAGTTGAAAGCACAGTTGCAAGAGTTAACAGATAGAGGCTTTGCACGGCAGAGTTTCTCTCCTTCTAAAAGGCCGGTTCTTTTTGTGAAGAAGAAAGATGGAACGATGCGAATGTGTATTGATTATCGGCAACCTGAATAAGGTAACTATAAAGAATAAGTACCGTTACCTCGGATTGATGATTTGTTTGATCAGTTGAAAGGGCTTCAGTATTTTCAAGATAGATTTGAGATCGGGTTATTATCGATTCTTGGTCGGAGATACGAGATGTGCCAAAGATTGCATTCAGAATGAGGTACGGACATTTTGAGTTTTTAGTTATGCCTTTTGGACTCACTAATGCACCTGCTATTTTTATGGATCTAATAAATCGGGTCTTTAGACAGTTTTTGGATCAATTTGTAGTAGTGTTTATTGATGATATACTAATCTACTCCAAAAATGAAACCGAGCATGCCAAGCATTTGAGATTAGTGCTACAAACTTTGCGAGATCAACGATTGTATGCAAAGTTTAGTAAGTGTGAGTTCTGGATGAATGAAGTCAGCTTCTTGGGTCATGTTGTTTCAGCATCGGTATTCGGGTGGATCCAAACAAAATAGTAGCTATACTTGATTGGAAACCACCAAAGAATGTTTTCGAGATTCGAAGCTTTCTAGGCCTTGCAGGATACTATAGACGGTTTGTAAAAGGTTTTTCTGTGATAGCTACACCTTTAACAAGGATACTACAGAAAGATGTCAAGTTTGAGTGGTACGAAAAGTGTTAGAAAAGTTTCGAGCAAATGAAAGCTCTTTTGACCAAGCTCAATGTTAACTTCGGCTGAATCGGGTAAAGAATTTATCATTTTTAATGATGCTTCTTTGAATGGGTTGGGTTGCGTTTTGATGCAGGAAGGCAAAGTTATAGCCTATGCTTCGAGACAATTGAAGCCCATGAAAGAAATTATCCGACTCACGATCCGAATTAGCGACCATTGTTTTCGAATTGAAAATTTGGCGTCATTACTTATTCGGTGAGAAATGTCACGTTTATTCGGATCATAAAAGTCTAAAGTATTTGATGACTCAGAAAGATTTAAACTTGAGACAACGCAGATGGTTAGAATAGTTGAAAGATTATGAGTTGGTGATTGACTACCATCCGGGAGAAGCCAATGTTGTTGTAGATGTGTTAAGTCGAAAATCATTATTTGCTCTTCGTGCGATGAACGCACAGATGGTTATGTCTGGTGATGGTTCGATCATAGCCGAGTTACAAGCAAGACCGATGTTTATTCAACAAATTTGTGATACACAAAACGTTGACAAAGATTTGATTGGTAGACGAATTCAATGCGAAAAAGATACGAAATCAGAGTTTCAAATTGATGCAAATGACTGTTTGAACTTTAAAAGCCGAATATGTGTTCCGAAGAACTCGGAGTTGATTCAGATGATTCTGAGTGAGGCTCATAGTAGTCGATTATCGATACATCCGGGTAGCACTAAAATGTATAATGATTTGAAACAGTATTATTGGTGGCTTGGCATGAAACGAGATATATCTAAATTTGTGTCGAAGTGCTTAATTTGTCAGCAAGTAAAAGCCGAGCATCAAGTGTGATCTGGGCTGCTTCAGCCGATCATGATACCTGAATGGAAATGGGATAAAATTTCTATGGATTTTGTATCTGGTTTGCCTATGACACCGAGCAAGAAAGATGCAATCTGGGTTATAGTAGATAGACTGAACAAATCAGCTCATTTTGTACCGGTTCGTATGGACTTTTCACTCGATAAACTTGTTGAGTTGTATATATCTCAAATTGTGAGATTACATGGTGTGTCGATTTCTATTATCTCGCATGAGACCGAGATTCACATCGCGATTGTGGAAGAAGTTAGAGGATGCTTTAGGTACTGAACTTCATTTTAGCACTGCCTTTCACCCGCAGACAGATGGTCAATCTGAGCGAACCATTCAAACACTTGCGGATATGTTGAGATGTTGCGTTCTCGAGTTTGAAGGTACGTGGGAAAAGTACTTACCTTTGATTGAATTCGATTATAATAATAGTTTTCAATCAAGTATCAAAATGGCACCCTATGAAGCTCTATATGGCTTCAAGTGTCGTACACCATTGTACTGGACCGAGCTCAGTGAGAACAAGATACAAGGGGTTGATTTGATTAAAGAGACTGAATAGAAAGTGGCTATAATCAAAGATAGTTTGAAAGTTGCATCAGATCGTCAAAAGTCTTACACTGATTTGAAACGTAAAGATATAGAATTTTAAGTCAGAGATCGGGTATTTTTGAAAGTATCTCCGTGGAAGAAAGTACTTCGTTTTGGTCGGAAAGGCAAACTGAGTCCGAGATTTATTGGACCGTATGAAATCATCGTATTGGGCCTGTTGCTTATAGGTTGAAGTTACCTTCTGAATTAGAAACAATACACGATGTATTTCACGTTTCTATGCTCAGATATCAGATCGATCCGTCACATGTGATTGCTCCATCCGAGATTGAAATCGATTCGATATGACGATGAGGAAGAACCGATCCGTATCTTAGCTCGAGAAATGAAAGAGTTAAGAAACAAAAGGATTTCATTAGTGAAAGTACTATGGAATCAGCATGGAGTTGAAGAAATTTGCATGGGAGCTCGAGGACTCAATGAGGTAACAATATCGACGTTATTTAACGGTAAGATTTATGGGATGAAAATCCTTAAGGGGGGAGAGTTGTAACAGACCGAATTTGACCCTAATCGAAACGGTGGTTTTAGGGCCACGAATCTGAGTCTGAGAAATATTTAAATATTATTTTAAAAGGACTAATGTGAATTAATGTGTGTGAAAGTTTCGTAGAAAAACTTTATCGTTTAAGTGCTTAATTTGATTAAAAGGACTAAATCACGTAAAGTGTAAAAGTGGCATACTAAAGTGAAATGTGCTAATTTGAGCATGGCGTTATAATGTGAAGTATAGAAAGGGTAAATAACCCATTTTATGAGATAGTGGACGGCATAGGACTAAATTACCCTTATTTTATAAGTTAGTTTTATTATTATTAAAAGGTTAGTTTAGTAAATTAATAAATAAGTAATATATGTTATTATTATTATCAAAATGAAAAGTTGTAACAGACTGAATTTGACCCTAATCAGAACGGTGGTTTTAGGACCACGAATTCGAGTCCGAGAAATATTTAAATATTATATTTGAAATTTATTATATGTGAATTAATGTGTGTGAAAGTTTCGTAGAAAAACTTTATCGTTTAAGTGCTTAATTTGATTAAAAGGACTTAATCGCGTAAAGTGTAAAAGTGGCATACTAAAGTGAAATGTGCTAATTTGAGCATCGCTTTATAATGTGAAGTATAGAAAGGGTAAATAACCCATTTTATGAGATAGTGGACGACATAGGACTAAATTACCCTTATTTTATAAGTTAGTTTTATTATTATTAAAAGGTTAGTTTAGTAAATTAATAAATAAGTAATATATGTTATTATTATTATCAAAATGAAACCATTATCATCATTTTTCTTCTCAAGGCGAATATAACTAAGAAAAAGGGGTTAGGAAAGCTTTGAATTTCGGCAAATACAAAGCTTGATTAAGGTAAGTTTAATCTTCGGTTTTAGTTAATTTTTACATTTTTGAGATCGTTGCTTCGAACTGTAGCTGACCCATGTTAAAATCTTTAAGAATAATCATGTATGATGTTCGGCCCTTGTTATGTTTTTGTGATTTTTGGTGTTTTATGATTTTATGTAAATGATATGTTAAAGATTAGTATATATTGAATTGGAAATTTTAGTAAATTTGAGTATTTTGGACTAATTTGTAAAAAAAATTTTGGGGGACTTGTTTGCAAAATAAATGAAATGTATACCTTGGTATGAAGGTATATAAGATTCGACCCTAAAGTATTATGTGCAAATTATGTGTATTTTGTGTTTTATGCAAATAGGACTAAATTGTAAAAATGTGAAACTCTAGGGGTAAAATGGTAATTTGCCTATTTATGTGCTTAGGGACTAAATTGAGATAAAATGTACTTGAATGAGCTATATTTTAATGTGTTTAGATCAAGAACAAAGAAAAACAAATTTGGATCGGGGAAAGGCGAAAGTTGTCGACTAGCCGGTTAACATTGTCCGTCGATAGTCGAGGTAAGTCCTGAAGCTGAATTATATCAAAGAATTATTTACGAACCTGTTAAATGATGTTGTTAGGTAAATTTAAGTGTATATTATGGTAATAGCCGAATGTATATGGGTTAAATTGGCTTGAATGCATAAATTGATAATATGATATGAATGTGTTTATTTGATATAATATTTGGGAGAAATGTGAAGTATGTGACTGGTTTATGAACTATTTCGGGCTTATTGCCTAGTAGGCTTAGTGCCGGTGACATATTCAGGCTTCATGCCTAGCGTGCTTAGTCTTGGTGATATATTCGAGCTTTGTGCCTAGCGAGCTTAGTGCCTTAGTGACATATTAGGGCTTTGTGCCTAGTGTGCTTAGTCTTAGGTGACACATTCGAGCTTTGTGCCTAGTAGGCTTAATGCCGGTGATGCTTTAAAAAGAAGAAATCATAAATTGATCGAGTGTAACATAATGAGTCTATTGAGTTAAAACTCAGGTAAGCTTAAATCTCATTGAATTCATCATAAGTAAGGTAAGTCGTGATTAATGTTACTTGAGTTGAAATATTATATTAAGAATGGTGTTATGTGTGATTGAGCTTATTGATCAATATGTATGAATGGTATAAGATAGAATTTGAGTTTAAATGTATTATTTTGGAGATTAGGTTATAAGTAGAAATGCTAATAGTGAAAAGACTTTGAATGTGATAATATAGTTGATATGAATGTTGTGCCTATATGACTTGGAGCATGTAATATATGTTTATACTTTGGTTCGATGAGTTACAAAATTATGGTAATGAAGTGTAAATGCTTAGGTTAATTAACTGTTAGTATTAAACCGCATAAAATTATTTATGGAAAATTTATATTAATGTCATAAGTTTAAAGAATAACATGTGTAAGTGTTTGAATGTTACATTAAAGTTGCTTAAGACTTACTAAGCTAGTAAGCTTACTTTGTGTGTATCCCTTGTTTGTTTTATAGATTTTGTCAAAGCTACGGGCTCAAAGGATCTTGGAGAAGTCAACCACCTTATCAACTCTTTTGGTACTTATAAACCTAGTTTGAACCTAAGGCATATATAGGCTAGCTTAATGCTTGAATGATAATTGAATTGTATATATATAAGCCATGTGAAAATGGCTTGGATTTATTACTAATGATTTAATGTTGAGTTATCCTAGTTATAGATTGTGTGTATGTTTTACTTGGTCATGGGTTGATAGCGATATAAAGTCATGTTAGATATATATATATATATATATATATTGTAATTAGCCTTTTGATAAGATGATAGTTGTAGTGTTGAATTTGCTTTGGTTGTGGTTGATAAATACTTATTAATGAAATATATAAATTAAGATACAAATCAACTTAGAAATTATTTTAAATCTTGGATTGTATATTCAGCTAAGTGATGAAATTATAGGTATATTATTTGGATTGATACTTTCGAATAGGGTTTACATATGTGTATGTATATGTAGTTTAAATTTAGATGTTTGGTCTATAGAAGGCATAATTGGTTTTAGGTCGATTATGTTCTTCTAATTGATTTGTTCTATATTATGTTTGGAATGTATACTATTGGTATATTATGAATTAGAATAAGCAAAACTCTTAATAAATTGTTTAGTAGGTTAATAAAGAACATGTGTATATTCGGTCAAGATGACTTAATAACCAATTGAATAGTAACTTTCATTATAGGTTATGAAATGCTTATAAATGAATTTGGATAATGGTTTTTAAAATGTATGCGATGTTGTTTAAACATGCCATGGAAGTGTATTAATCATGTTGTATTCAGATAGGATTGTATGAACAGAAAATAATTGTTATGACCTGTGCTATGTTCGGTAATGCCTTGTAACCCTAATCCGGCGACGGATACAGGTTAGGGGTGTTACAAGCCCACTAACGAAGTCCATGGTGATTCTCTCCCACTTCCACTGCGGAATCTTTATCACTGAAGCAATCCTGACGGAACTTGGTGTTCAGCCTTAACTTGCTGACACGTTAAGCACTTCCCTACAAATTCGGTAACTTCCCGCTTAAGACTAGGCCACCAAAACTGTTCCCTTAGATCTCTATACAACTTACTACCTCCAGGATGTATAGCATAAGGGCTTCTATGCGATTCCTGAAGAATTTTCTACCTTAACTCTTTATTCTTAGGCATACAAACCTTACCCTTGACACACAATACTCCATTACTGTTAACACCATAATCCTCTAACTCCCTATTCCGCACTTGCCATAGCTTAGCACTTAGATCATCATCCGCCAACTGACTCTCTTTCACCTCATTCAACCACGTCGGCTTAGCTTGCAACTCTGCTAACAAACTTCCATCGTCAAACAAGCTAAGATGTGCAAACATTGCCCTAAGATCCGACACTACTTTCCAACTTAGGGCATCTGCCACTACATTCGCCTTGCCCGGGTGATACTCTATAGAACAATCGTAGTCCTTCAATAACTCCACCACCTTCGCTGTCTCAGGTTCAGCTCTTTCTGAGTTAGCAGATACTTAAGGCTCTTGTGGTCTATGTAAATCACTGACTTTTCTCCATATAGATAGTGCCTTCATACTTTAAGAGCAAAGACCATCGCCGCCAATTCCAAATCATCGTCGGGTAGTTAACCTCATGTGGCCTTAATTGTCGAGATGCATAAGCAACTACCTTCCGTCTGCATCAAAACACATCCTAAACTCCGTGTGAGAAGCATCACAAGACACCACAAAATCCTTCCCTACCTCAGTGAATCAAAGCGGAGCTTAGGTCAAGACCCTCTTAAGCTTCTCAAAGCTCTTCTGTTGCTTATCTGACCATACGAAAGGTACCTCCTTTCTCAACAACTTCGTCAAAGGTGCGACTATTGATGAGAACCCTTCCACAAACCTTCTGTAGTAGCTTGCCAATCCCAAGAAACTACGAACCTCAACCACAGGCTTAGGTGGTTTCCAATCTAGCACTGCCTCAATCTTCCTAGGATCCACCCTTATCCCTTCTGCAGATACCACATGCCCTAAGAAAGCAACTTCCTTAAGCCAAAATTCACACTAGCTGAATTTGGCATATAGCTTCTTTTCCCTTAACACTTACAGCACTATCCGGAGATGCTCATCATGCTCTTCCTCAGACTTAGAATACACTAGGATGTCGTCTATGAACACAACGTCGAATCTATCCAAGTAAGGTTGAAAAACCTGGTTCATTATATCCATGAACGCAGCTGGGGCGTTTGTTAATCTGAACAGCATTACTAAAAACTCATAATGCCCATATCTTATCTGGAAAGCTGTCTTATGGATATTTGCCTCCTTCACCTTAAGCTGATGATATCTAGACCTTAGATCTATCTTTGAGAATACCACGGCCCCCTTAAGCTGATTGAACAAGTCGTCTATCCTTGGCAACGGGTACTTGTTCTTGATGGTCAGCTTATTCATCTGACGATAATCTATGCACATACGCATACTTCCGTCCTTCTTCTTCACAAACAAGACCGGTGCTCTCATGGAGACACACTGGGTCGGACAAACCCACGATCAAGCAACTCTTGGATCTGAGCCTTGAGCTCAACCAACTCCTTTGGTGCCATTCTGTACGGGGCAATTGACACAGGAGCTGTACCCGATAGCAAGTCAATTCCGAACTCCACTTCCCTATTCGGGGGTATTCCAGGTAACTCCTCCGGAAAAACATCCACAAATTCTCTTACTGTTCTAACTCCACTAGCTCCCCCTTCCTTTGCATCCAACGCACTAACAAAGGTCAAAAATGCCTTGCACCCTTTTCGAACGATCTTATTAGCCTTTAAAGCAGAGACTACGTTAGACAAGTAGTTTCTTCTTTCTCCTATCATAATTATTGCCTTATCCTCCGACGTCCTTAACTCCATTCGTCTAGCTGCACAATCCAATACAGCCCGGTGTTCTATTAGCCAGTCCATGCCAAGGATGAGATCAAATTCTCCGAAGGGTAGTTCTATCAAGTCGGCAAGAAATACCACTCCCTGAAGCTCTAGAGGCACACTCCAAAATATCTTATTCACCACTATAGTTTGACCTAATGGGCTCACTACAGTCATCTCCCTATTAGATAGTTTAGAGGCTATGCCTAATGTTTCAACTACTCTACATGTAACATAAGAGTGGGTAGAGCCAACATCAATTAAAGCAAAGTAAGGCTTGTCAGCTATAAGGAACGTACCGATTATGACGTCTGGTGCATCTCTATCCTCCCTCCGGTGAACTGCATACACCAGACCTGGCTGTCTTGCCTCTGTATTACCAACACCTCTACCGGTGTTCCCCATCCTTTTCAGCACCATTACCTCTGCCAATCGGACCACGGCCCCACGGTGGCTGCTGTCCACCTCTTCCAGCCTGATTAAAACCTTGACCTGCTGGTCGGCTCCCATCTGTTTTCATTGGACAGTCTTTGATCATGTGGTCCTTGGACCCACACTTGAAATATCCTCCCGTCTTCTTCCAACACTCTCCCAAGTGCATCTTTCCACACTGAGCACAAGTGCGGTACTGTCCTCCCATAGTAACTTGCTGACCTCGCGACCCATCCGTTCTAGGTCTCTTTTGAACATTCCCCGATGACTCTGATGATCCAAGACCTCTCTTTTGCTTATTCCTATCCGTGTTCTGTCTCACAGACTCCTTAACTCCTTCAACAACCTTTGCCTTTTCCACCAACACAGCAAACTCCCACTCCTGCTGTGGGGCAATCAGCAATCTCAGGTCATCCCTTAGTCCGTCCTCAAACCGGACACATCGTTCATGCTCCGTAGCCACTATACCTCTAGCGTATCGGCTCAACCTTAGGAACTCTGCCTCATACTCCGCTACGGACTTATTTCCCTGAACCAGCCTCAGAAACGCCTTCCTCTACTAGTTCCAATGTACTCCTTCTGATATGCCGCCTTAAAGTACTCCCAAGTGAGATCTTCTGCGGCAGCACCATCTCGAACCGTGAGCCACCATTGATATGACTCATCGCGGAGGAGTGATACTACCCATTTCAATTTCTCCTCGGCGGACAGGTCCAAATCATCCATAATTCGCTCCGTTGCCTCTAACCAATACTCAGCCATATTGGGCGCTACACCGGATATACCACAGAAAAACTCAGCTCCATTAGCTCAGAGTCGCTCAGGTACAGACTTTTGAGCTCCCATGCCTCCACCTGCTCCAGGCACCCTTTCTAGAACTCGCAGCATCACCTGTGATACTGCATCATCCCCTGTCTGATCCTGATATTCCACATCTATGGCTGGCGGTGGTGGCATTTCATTCTAGGACCCTTGACCAGACCTAACGGGTTTTGACACGGTCATTCGGCCTCTACCACAGCCATGCACATTACGACCACGTCCCCTAGAACTCATGCTTCTGAATCGTGTTTATCTGATTAAAGAATCTTATGAATTAGTTTTTGTTCCATTGATTTATCACGAACAGTCTTATGTTCAATAGTTCTAAAGAGTAGTTCTTTCGAATTCATACACACACACAGTCTCAAATTCATTCATTCAATCATCACATTCATGAACTTGCGTTCATTACAGAAAAGTGTTGTAGTTGTCATTGTTGTTGTTTTCCACTACCGTGGGTATTTAGTAATTTTATCCTCTGAGGGTATTTTGGTAATTTTCCAAATCGGGGTATCTTGATACTTCATAAAATAGGTATTTTTGGATATTTTTGTAAAGTAAGCAAATCTTAGTAAAAATCGAGGTAGTATGGTAATTTTATAAACCAAGGATATTTTAGTAATTTTACAACTAGGAGTATTTGGGTAATTTTGTAAATCGGGAATATTTCAGAAAAATTTTCAAAATAATAAAATTTTTTTTAATTCAAAGGGGTAATTTGATGATTTTTAAAACTAGGGTTTTTATAAAATAGTATGGCTAGTCCCTTTCGGGTTTTAATTATTGCGTTTAGCTCGTAAATAAGTCCTCTTGGTTAGGGTGAACCGTCACTACGCACTAGGTAGGATTCGAGCGAAGAGGAGGTGAGTCACTAGGACCGCTTAAATACCGTGCTCTCCCGAATCCAATCCTAGACATGCGCACAATGGTTGCCACACCCTAACTCGGTGACTCGATCACAAAGTTGGTTTAATTAGGCTTTAAAGTTTTATGTAATTCTGTGTTGGAGTAAGCTAATCCTAGGGTTCAATAACTACTCTACGTTCCCGTTATACCCACATACAAATCATACAATAAATCATACAGCAGTTAGGGGTACTTACCTGGTGGACTTTGGGTTGGAGACTTAGGTGCCATGCCAGAAAAACCTGCTTATTTCATAAAAATTTTCACAAAACTTATTTGGGCTCAATTTTGAAAACGTTGTGGGCTTTAAACCTAAGGCCGAGAGTTTAAAAGCTGGCTCGATACCAAACTAAAACACCCCAAACCCAAATTTCACGAGCCTCGTAGGATCGGCATGTTCCTTGAGTAAATCATTTCAAATACTTGTTTGTTAATTGAAAAATTTGAGTGGTTTTGAAGAAAATATGATTTGTGTTGTGATCAAATTGAAAGCGGTGTTGCTCTTGAAGTCTAGATTTTATTAAAACTTTATTATTATCTTTCAAGCCATAGGTTAAAAAATAAAATGCCACGTTGCTTTAAGGTTTACCATTAATTTGAAAATCGTTGATGTTTAAGTGTCAAAACATTTAAAGTTTATTTTAAGGAAAAGCTATTTAATATTGGTTTAACAATAATCGTATCATAATAAACCAAATAAAATG
Source organism: Gossypium rotundifolium (assembly GCA_025506655.1). Lineage (NCBI taxonomy): Eukaryota > Viridiplantae > Streptophyta > Magnoliopsida > Malvales > Malvaceae > Gossypium > Gossypium rotundifolium. Next base: position 195,151,773 of record CP106727.1, read on the forward strand.
CATGCTTAAAACAGTCAATAGTAATGGCCTTATTACATCAAAATAAAACCCGAACTATCCAAATCTTAAATAATAAAAAAAACCAACGAAAATAAAATAACTCTGAGCTGAACATGGCCACCACTAAGTTCCTGCTGACTCGGTCCATTACTGAGTGTCACCTGAAAAGATATCCCACAACGGGTAAGTCAACAGACTCAGTGTGTAACAACCAACACAAACTCCCAATGATTTAGGCATAACAAATCATATATATAACAAGTATAGCAATGATGCAATCCCGAACCCAAACCTAGATAACCATCCTCTACACATCACCCGTACCAGCCAATCACATCGTGGGGATTACTAAATTGACCTCCATCCGCTACACACCATCGAAGGCGATCGGCTGCAGACGACTTGCACATCGCCCTTATAAATCGTGGCATAGCCACGGATAATGTAATGAGTCACCGGATAATAATATGTGACATAAGTCACCACATTCAGATTATATGACATGAGTCACCAGATATTGTGGTAAAAACCACCAGATCACTTCCCCTTTTCAATATCACCCATATGCCCCATGCGTCATACAAATCATGCGGATATCATGTTATATTCCTTATTTCATATTCATAACAAATTCTCATATATGTCATATTCGGTGTTCATATTACTATTAATGAGGCGTTAGAGGATAACGTACTGAATATGCCATACCATTGAATGGTACCTTTGGCCACACCTTTCATGTTCTTATTAACACATGTATTAAATTAATCAGTAAATCTATTAGGAATTGGTGTAGGGCTACACACCTGGTTACTAACGTGTTTACTGAATCCCAAAAGTCTACCAAAATAGAGTGTACTCCTCCCTAAAAATCAAAGTCAGAATCGGCCAACATTAATCACTAAATATGGCCTTGGCCGAATATTCATACTCCCTTACCTTGTGGATCTAAATCCCGAAATCGTTACTTGGCTATGAAGATGTCGAAATCCTACATGGTACATGTTAAGGTCAGCCTATTGCACAAGATCTATGAAAATGACCCTTGACCGAATACCACACATGACTTACCTTGGATCTTAAAATCCCAAAGATCTCCTCCTTATTGTCGACAATAACCAAATCCCGAAACCTCCTTCATAGTTTCGGCCAAAAAGCAATAATGGGATTAAAGCCTTGATTTTCGACAGTTAGAGAAAGAAAAGAATAGTAAATCGACATAGAAGAGATTCCTTACCGAAAAAGAAAGACCAACACGCAAATGGTCAAACCTTCCAAGAAATCAACAAGAAGAACTTGCAGGAGAAATCGTTTTAGATGAGCAAGATAATCGGCTCTTGGTGCTTAGAAGAAATCGGTTCCAATGGTGATAATGAAAAAAGAACTTTCGGCTTAGAAGAGAATAGTAAGGAGTTATGGATTGACGATGGACTATAGGAGATTAAACTTCAACAAGAATGAAAAGGAAGAGTATGAGGCTTTTAGAGAGAATCAGCAATGGATAGGAGAATCCTATTTTCAACTTTTGAAGAATTGAAAAAAAAAGAGCACAAGTTGAATTAGAGATTTTCGGCTCAAAGAGAAAGATGAGAAAAGAATAAATTTCGGCACACCCTTCCTACTATTCCCAAAACCGAAAATACTATCCTCCTATGCCCCATATTCGGCCAACTCCTCTTCCCTTATCAACTCCTTCTTTTTCTCCTACTTTCCCTCTTCCTTACCCCTTCAAAATAATTTAAATAAATCAATAATTATCTCCCTACCTTAGCCTAATTTTAAAAGGAATCTGACCACATCTGAAGCTCATCCCCTTGGTGTCCTATTACCGTCCACCACTGCTCATCCTTGCTGCAAAATAAAACTCCTATTTTCGTCCCTTGCTGCTCGAACCTAAGCCCTGCCTGCACTGCCTGTGGTGTCACTTACTAAGGCTTTAAGTGGCGCCTTCCTGCCACTTTACCAAGCTAATTTTTATGTCCAGTTTCCCCTACAATTCCTCTTAAGGCCTATCAAGCTTAGCTCCCCTTTAATACTTAAAATTTGATATTTTCTAAGGCATTTACCTACACTCTGGAGTTCTCAAAAATTCATACAACACATTCAAATACACATAGGCATGCTACTTCATACAATTAAGCAATAATGCACAAGCCCAAAATCCCGAATATTACATAAATAACAAGGTTCATCTAGGTTTCATCCCCTTCGGGTGTCCGAATGGTTTAGTTCATAACAAATAAAGAAAACATCTCAAGAGAAAAGATAAAACAAATCATAGAAAATCCCTAAAACCCCCTGGAAGAATTGAAGGAGAAATCCATCGTCTTGAGTATAATTCCAGCTTCTTAAGATGGTTCCACTTGGCTATCTTTGAGTGACTCCCACAAATGTGATCCTTCTGGCTCGGCTCCTTGGCCTAGCTAACCGCCCCCTTTCAGGATGCACTTAGGGTGTTTATATAGATTCTTAGGATGCTTTACTTGGTCCCTAAGTGTCCTAATTCAAGTCTGCTTCTTACTTGGTGTTTGAATAAGCTTTGGAAAGTGTTTTTTTGGCTCTAAGTATCCAAACCCGAGTGAAATTGCTCTCTCCGTAATAGGGGCACGACCATGTCACACGCCCGTGTAAATTGTGGTTGGGCCGTGTCTCAATTCTGTCATTTTAGACACGACCGTGTAAATAGCTGGACACGCCCGTGTGTGGTAATTTGATGATACACGACCGTGTAAATCGTTGGTTAGACCGTATGGAATGTTTCCATCCATGCACGGCCGTGTGGCTTGAAGTCCAGGCCATGCCGATTTCCTATTTGGCCCAAATTGGCCCGTTTTAAGCCTGTTTCTCGTTCTTTTCATCCTCGGGTGCTTTCCTGAGTATAAATATGAGAAAAAAGGATTAAAAACACCTTTTTACATAAATCAGGGCTAAATCATCCTAAAAGCATACTAAATATGGGGTTAAAATATGTTATTTTTACGGTTTATCACTTATCGACCTCGGATGTGGCAATATGAACACGGGCGTGTAGATCCCAACACGCCTTCAAACACGGCCGTGCGATGCGGCCGTGTAAATCGACACACTCATGGGACACGGGTGTGGGAAGGTTTCAAAAGCCAAAATTCTATTTAAACCCACCCCACCCCTTCCCCCTCTTCTTACTCACCCTCCTCCCTTCTTTTTGTCTTCCTTATTCTTATCATATTTCACCTCTTTCATTTTCTTCAAACATTCCTATAACTCTTGAGACACCAAAGATGTCAAAGAAGTGGAAGGATTCAAACACAATCTCCCTGTCGGAAATAGATCTACATAAGTTCATGCTGGCCACTTCAACCCTCTAACAAGCCACGGGTCTTTGAGACCATTTAATTTTTATTTTTCTTTTCTCATCTCCTTTATTTTCCTTATCTATACTTCTTTTCTACTTAATGGAGTTTATTTTATTCTAGTTTCTTAGTGTCAGGTTTGTCAGGCTGCTTGGGAATCACATCGAGCCACGACCACAGCCCCTCTACAGCCTTAGAAGTCACACCCACTTCGCGAACCATCCATCAATAAGGACTTCTAACTCCATTAGCCTTTTCTTTTAATTTTATTTTCCTTCTTAATTTCCTTCTCTTTATTTTTCTTGTCCTTAATTACATAATTAGTTTATTTTAAATAGGTATTATACATTCCTGGCTAACTCTTTACGGGCTCCCCAATTTCTTCATCTAGTACAGAGATTGTCGGTAGCCACCCCACCAGGACCATAGAACATGCCACTACCGCTCCTCCTCCAATTCGACAAGGGAACAAGGATTCATGAAAAAAAAATTCAGGCAGTGTTACTTTCCCCATCTCTTTTGATTTTATTCTAACATGATTATCTATCTTTGTACATTGAGGACAATGTACATCTTAAGTGTTAAGGGGGTAAAAGTACCTAACTTTTTGCATTATTCTTAAATCCCTAAATTTAGTCTTGTTTCTAAGTAATTTTCTCATATTATTAATTAGGATGAAATTTTGATGATTTATGACTTTTATTGATATGTTTTGGATTAAGTCAATGATAATTGTGCATTAATGATTAAAATTGAAGAATACTAGAGAATCAAGCATGATAAGTCTATTTTTCAAGAATCAAAATTTTCTAGGTTGTTGAACTAAATTTGAATATTACCTTGAAATTTGAAATTTATAGGGATTGATGTCAAATACCCATAGTTTTTGTAAGATTTTGAGCCTTATAGAGCATATATTCTTTTTCATGCTCACTTTATTGATTATGATTCTGTCAACACTAAATTTGCTATTCTAGAACTTGCCTTGATTATACATATCGAGACCACATTATTGATTTGATATACTGAGATGATAAAGGCACCTATGTTTTAACCCATTCACACCACTAAAAAGCCTACCTACATAATTAACCCCTAGTGAACCTTTTTTAATCCTAACAACCCTTTTTATTGATTTACCCGCTAATATTAACCCAAAAAACCCTTTGTATTTGTTATCACCATTCTTTTGACTACCCTTCTATCGAGAATTGATTTGATCAGTTGCCTAATTAGTCTATTTCAGTTGATAAAGTTCTTTCTTTAGTATGTATTTACTTAGTTTTTTCTTAAAAAAATCGAAGTATATTCAGCATTAGTAGTATAAAAAGTGAGCTTGTGCATTTAATTTTCAATTATCAAAGAAAAAGCTCGTAGTATTATCAGTTTCAAAGTTTTAATTGATGTAATCATTTATTTCCAGTTCATTGTTTTTAGTTAGGTGATTTTGTCAATTCAATCTCGATTCTAACCCTTCTAATTTAGCCTTTATCCACACCTTTAACCCAAGCCCCTTTACAACCCTATTAAAGACCTTTTGATTTGTGTATCATCTCATATTACAGTGGTGGAGATTTGATTTTCAGGCAAGCCTATGGGATTAACTTTTTAGGTTCGATTTATGACTGCTTTTTCCTGAACCTTAAACACTTTCGAGTGATTTGAGTGAAGCTTTAGTGAGGATGTCAATCCTTATCGGTTTGAATCAAAGGTAATTATTTAGATAAGAGGAGACACCTATGTTTTCATGCTACAAATATATGACTTAGAATTGTTTGAATCTTTAAGATTCTTTGAGTTAAATTATCCATGTATAAATTATCTATGAATTATGATGAGGCATTATTGATAGGAATTATAAATTATGGAAAGTTTGTTTTAATTGTAAATTGAGAATTTTGCTTGAGGACAAGCAAAAGCTTAAGTGTGAGGATATTTGATAAACCGTAAAAGTAACATATTTTAACCCCATATTTAGCATGCTTTTGGATGATTTAGCCCTTGATTTATGTAAAAAGGTGCTCTTAATCCTTTCTTTTCATGTTTTATACCCAGGAAAGCACCTGAGGACGAAAAGAACGAGAAACGGGCTTAAAAGGGCCAATTTGGGCCAAAGTGGAAATCAAAACGGCCTGGACTTCAAGCCACACAACCATGCCTCGTCAATTTACTTCACACGGCATGACCATAATTTACACGGTCGTGTCCTCAATCAACAGAATCAAACGCAGCCTGAAGTTGATTTACACGGGCATGTGCCATGGCCGTGCCCCTATCGTGGAAAAGAGGAATTGTACTCGGATTTGGATACTTTGAGGGAAAGAAACACATTCTAAAGCCTATTCAAACGCTCAAGTAAGACTTATACTTGAATTAGGATACTTAGAGGCCAAGTAAAGCATCTCAAAGCTTATATGAAGACCCTAGAGGTGGGGGTTCAGAATTCAGCGGAAGTCAAAATTCAAAGGCATCAGTTAGCGATTAGCTAGGCCAAGGAGCCGAGCCAGAAGGTCAAATTTGTGGGAATCACTTGAAGATAGCTAGTTGATCCATCTCAAGAAGCGAATTCTACTCAAGACGGCGGATCTCTCCTTTAATTCCTTTAGGGGGTTTTAAGGATTTCTTACGTTTTGTTTTATCTTTTCTCTTGAGATGTTTTATTTTATCATTATGAACTAAACCCTTCAGATACCTAAAGGGGATGAAACCTAAATGAATCTTGTTATTATTTTCTGAACTGTATGATAAATACTTAGTTTGTTCTTAATTATGTGTGCTTAATTCTTGTGTTGATATTTCCGGAATATTAATTCAAGTTGGATGTGCTTAGGTGGTGGAGCAAAAGTCCCCGCTTAAGAGTAGATCTAGCATAATTAAGCGGAGTTGATCACGCGCCTAGAGATAGGGTGACGAGATTTTGCCGGATTAGGTTGAAACCTAATATGGGAGTTCATAGATCGAGTTAATGCGATTCTAAGGGTTTTAATTTGAAAGAGATTTCGGCTAATCATCCTAGGGTTAGACGTTATTCGCCTCGAGAGGGTTTAATATAAATTAAGGAGTCTTACGGATCAAGCTAAGTGAATAAATTGTCTGGTTCAGTGTTAGATAACAAGTGAAGTTTAGGTGGATTCCTTCTAGGGTATCGTCTTAATCAACTGAGTTTTCCTAAGGTATTTCCCCAAATTTATTCTTTTTGTCTTTGCGTCTTAGTTTAGTAATTAGTTAGTTTTTAGTTTAATCAATCAATCACTTTATATTTAGGCTAAATAATAAGAAAGAAACTGAGTATTAGTATTTTTACTTTCTTTGGGTTTTATAATCCGGTCTTGCCTAAACTATACTACTGTTCGATAGGTGCACTTGCCTTAAGTCATTGTCAGAGTTAGTTTCCAGGTTCGATCATTCTCTTTATAAATTTTAAAACTCGACAATTCTAGACGATCAGTTTTCTGGCATTCATCATCCTATACGCTTGGATTGTGTTTCTTAAGAAGATGGAATATTGGGTCACATTTCTCAGTTAGTTGTTAAATAAATCGGGCAATGTAATTTAGTTTTCCTAAGAAACCTCGAACTTCCTTTTGAGTGCGCGGCGAAGGCAATTCTTTTATAGCCTTGACTTTGATTGGGTCGATCTCAATTCTCTTTTCGCTGACTACGAAACCTAGTAGTTTTCTTGACCTAGCCCCAAAAGTACATTTGGTTGGATTGAGCTTTAGATGAAATTTTCTCAACCTCAAGAATAATTTCCTCAAAACTTGCACGTGCTCCTTTTCTGTTCGGGATTTTGCAGTCATATCATCGACGTAAACCTCAATTTTCTTGTGCATCATGTCATGAAACAAGGTTAGCATGACTCTTTGATATGTTGCTCCCGTATTTTTTAATCCAAATGGCATCACCTTATAGAAAAATATTCCCCACAGGGTTATGAATGTGGTTTTTTCCACGTCCTCAGGATGTGTTTTTATCTGATTGTATCCAAATAAGCCATCCATGATGGAGAATAGTGAGTAGCCTGCCGTATTATCCACTAAAGTGTCAATGTGAGGCAATGGGAAGTTGTCTTTTGGGCTGGCCTTGTTTAAGTCTCTATAATCTACATACATCTGTACCTTTCTGTCTTTCTTAGGGGCGGGGATGATATTGGCTACCCATTCTGAGTATTTGACCACTTGTAAGAACCCAGCATCAAATTGTTTCTTGACCTCTTCTTTTATTTTTATCACAACATCGAGCCTCATCCTTCGGAGCTTCTGCTGAATTGGCTTGCACTTTTTTTTTGGGGAGGCGGTGTACCACTATATCAGTGCTTAACCCGGGCATATCTTGGTATGACCATGCGAAGGCATCTTTGAATTCTTGAAGTAACTCAATGAGGTCTCGTTTTGTTTCTTCGACTATACAAGTTCCAATTTTCACTTCTTTTCCTTCTTCCAAGATCAAAATCTCTACTATCTCCTTGTGAGCTAGGATCTGTTTCTCTTCTTGTTCTACCATCCTTAACAAATCCAAAGATAAGTTACAGTCTCTGTCATCTTCAAAATCCTGATATCCCTCTAGACACATGTCCCGCTTAAAAGGACATTCTAGGTCGTAACAGCGTCACTCATGTCGTTGATATCTAGAGACCTATTGTAGGCATGAAAGAATATCTAAAGAAAAAATGAATCTAATAATAGCTATTTGTATGGTGTGATTATGAATGAAATGAAAGAACAAATTAATATTTGCTCAGAGTGATACAAAGAATGCATTTTTTATTGAAATAAAGATGTTGGACATGAGCCTATTTCACAAATGGATTCTTATTGCTTCTAGGCTTAAAGCAACAAATGTGTTTTGAAAATTACTCTAAATTAGCTCTAAAAACTACATGAATCTCTTCCGTAGTCTAGTTGTTCAGAACACTTCTAGGCTTATAAGGCGGATGCCTGATAAATTTTCTTCCACCATTCCCTCTTTAGATATGGGTTGATGTTTAAATTTCCCATCATATCTTCAACAATTTCTTTTATTGTCATCTTCCGTTCAGGGTGAATAATTCCTCCTAACACGAATGTTCTGGATATATATGGGAAGGTCATTGGTTCCCATTGGACCTCTACCCTGCTTAATCGCGCTCTTCTTCAGTTTTGCTTCCTCTCCAACTCCTTCCTTTACTTCACGTCTGGCTTATTCACCAAGCCAAAGCGATCCCATTTTTCAGCTAAGATTGGTACTTCAACCCTTAAATGGAGGTATTTCTCGAGTCCCCTTCCGGGCGATGCTTCTTTCTCTCTCTCAGTTGTAAGCTCATCCTCATGGCTTTGGATATTTTGGGCATTGGAATCTTGCTTCCATCTATGATGAAGGTTGCGTTCAAAAACTCCAGCAACCAAAAGGAACATTCTATCGCTTCACCATCAGCCTCTATGTATGGCGCATTACTGGTAACGGATGCAATAATGGACGCAATAATGTCTTCTTCACGTTTATCATTATCAATCGGCCCTCTTGATAAATTGTAAAAGTAACATATTTTAACCCCATATTTAGTATGCTTTTGGATGATTTAGCCCTTGATTTATGTAAAAAGGTGCTTTTAATCCTTTCTTTTCATGTTTATTCTTAAGAAAGCACCCGAGGACAAAAAGAACGAGAAACGGGCTTAAAATGGGCCAATTTGGGCCAAAGAGGAAATCGACACGGCCTGGACTTCAAGCCACACGGCCGTGCCTCGTCAAATTACTTCACACAGCCATGCCACGATTTACACGATCGTGCCCTAATCGATAGACCCGAAGCACGGCCTGAACCCCGACTTGCACGATCGTTCCTCAATCAATAGAATCGACACACGGCCTAAAGACGATTTGCACGGGCATGTGCCATGGTCGTGCCCCTACCGCAGGAAAGAGCGATTTCACTTAGATTTGGATGCTTGAAGGCAAAGAAACACATTCCTAAGTTTACTTAAACATCCTAGGAGGAATTCTACTTGAATTAGGATACTTAGGAGCCAAGTAAAGCATCTCAAAACCTATATAAACACCCAAGGTAGCAACTAAAAAGTGGAGTTCAGAGAAGTTTAAATGACGGTTTTAGCGAGACTTTTGTCGAAGCTTTCATCTTTAGGAATCACTTGAAGATAGCCGGTTGATCCATCTCAAGCGAGTTCTACTCAAGACGGAGGATCTCTCCTTCAATTCCTTCAGGGAGTTTTAAGGATTTCTTATGTTTTGTTTTATCTTTTCTCTTGAGATGTTTTCTTATTTAGTTATGAACTAAACCCTTCAGATACCTGAAGGGGATGAAACCTATGATGGATTTTGTTATTTGATTTCTAAATTATATGATAAGTACTTAGTTTGTTCTTAATTATGTTTCTTAATCTAATCTGATGTGCTTAGGTGGAGGAGGAATAGACCCTGCTTTAGAGTGGAGTTGATCGGGTGCCTAGAGATAGGGTTACGAGATTTTACCAGATTAGGGTGAAACCTAATATGGGAATCCATTGATCGATTTACTGCTTCTTTAGGGGGTTATTATAAGAGAACGAGAGTTCCACTAATTAACCTAAGGTTAGACATTATTCACCTCGAGAGAGGGTTTAATATAGGTTAGGGAGTCTCACGGATCAAGCTAAGTAAAGAAATCATATGGTTTGGGGAATAAATAATAAGTGAAGTCATAGGTGGATTCTTCCTGAGGGTATCGTCTTCATCAACTGAGTTTTCCTAATGTCTTTCTCCAATTCATTCTTTTGTCTTTGCATCTAGTTTAGTTTTTTTTCCATTAGTTTCATAAACCAATCACTTCATATTTCAGGCTAAATAATAGAAAGAAAGTGAGTAGTAGTACTTTTAGGTTCCCTTGGGTTCGATAAGATATTCTTGCCTAAACTATACTACTGTTCGATAGGTGCATTTGCCTCAATTGTTGTCATAGTTAGTCTACAGATTCGATCATTCTTTTTATAAATATTAAAACTCGACTCTTTGACACGATCAAGTTTTTGGCGCCGTTGCCGGGGAACACTAAAATATTAAGAAAACTCTATTTCTATTACTTTAGCCAATTTTTTTTATTTGTAATTTATTATTATTATTATATTATTCTTTATTATTATTTTTTTACTTTGCTAATTTTTTCCTCTATTTTGCTTTTGACAGAAAATTTTAGTCTATGGAAATGATGACACTGAATAATTATCAGTGGCAAGGCATGGGGGCAATTCCTACTAAAGCAACTAGTGTTTTCAACCTCGACGTGGTCACCAGGTTATCTAATCAGTTAGAGATAATGAATAGAAAGATTGATGATTGGTATAGTCCCTCGCAGGTACATCCAGAAATACAATATGATTTGAATCTAAGAGGTGTGGCGAATCCTGAGTATCCACCCTACGGATATGGCATGGAAAACGAGCAAGCTCACTATACAGGTAACTATTTTAGATATCAAAATAATTTTTATAGTGACACTTATAATGTAGGTTGGAAGTACCATCCCAATTTCTCGTGGGATGATAAAATAGCCAAAGATCGAAACTTCCTCCGATTTTCAACAACCACCTCACCAACAAGAAGAAGCGGTAGAATCTTGAAGAGATGTTGACGAAATTCATGGCATTCTGATTCCCGTCTCCAAAAGACTGAAGCAACACTTGATGAACAACAAAAATTGATCAAAGGGATCGAGAATCAAGTTGGAAAACTTACTAGATCAGTGGGACATCTCGTAAAGCTAATTCAACTGCTAGGACGTCTACCAAGTAACACCGAGGTTAACCCAAATGAGCAAATTCAACCCATCTCAGCTCAAGACAGTAAGGGGTTAGATGAACCAAACTCAATACAAGAAAACAAGATAGACGAAGGTAAGGTAGAGGTAACACAAGAAAAGCCGAAACTGGTAATCAAGGAGTACCAACCTCGCGTACCTTATCCCGAAGCAATGAAAAGAGACGATTCAGAGGAATAGTTCGGTAAGTTTCTTAAAATCTTAAAGAAATTACATATTAATTTTCCTCTCCTTGAAGATCTTTTTCAGATACCAGACTCGAGGAAATTTTTAAGATAGCTCTTGACCAACAAAAGCAAATTAGACGAAGAGCACCACGTGGAGCTAAACGCAATGTGCTCAGCAATTCTACAAAATAGACTACCACGGAAGCTAAAAGATACAGGGAGTTTTACAATTCCATGTTTAATTGGTAGTTTATCTATTGATAATGCATTAGCGGATTTAGGGGCAAGCGTCAATGTTATGCCTTACAAAATGTTTAAACAACTAGGTTGTCGCAACCATTTTTGAGGGTGAAACGGCAAACGACGCGGTCGACTCGGTTTTTGAAAAAGAAAAGGAAAGGAGTCGCCACCGATCTTTATTTGGTGTGATCGGATCACCTTTGTTTTAATAAAACATTTAATTTACTAAAACAGTGCTTTTTGGTCCACGAACTTTGAGAAAACGGATTCGGAGGTCGATTACGTGCGAGGAAGGATTAGCACCCTCGACACGCCCAAAATTGGTACCAAACTGATTGATTGATGTCCTATTTGTTGAAAACTTTGAAGGGATTCGAAAATACAATGCTTTTTATTTTTAAAATTGGAAGGGACGTTAAGGCTTTCTTATTTTCGAAGAGGTAAAGCATCACGTCCAGTAAGTTAGGGCACAATACTTTAAACTCCCGAAACTAAGCTCGCCTTTTGAAACTTGGTTTTTATTTGAAGAGGATCTTAGTTATTAGTCAAATGAGAAATCGGAACCCAAGAAGTTAGGGCTCGATTTCTCGAGATTTCAAATACTAAGATTGCCTCTATTTTAGGAAAAGAAACTTATCCGAAGTATCTAAGTGTCGAGTCCATAAGTTAGGCACGACATTTCAATTTCGAGATTAAGTATTTTGTTTTGAAATTGCAACTTCAAAAGAGATATCCGTTGTTTAACATAAGCGAGTAAAATCGGAACCCGATGAAGTTAGGGCTCGATCTTCCCGAGTTTTCAAATACCGAACATTGTCTTTATTTTGAAAATTTGATTGATTAATATTAGACAAAGTAAGGATACTAACAAATTAGCGAATATATGAATAAATCTAATTCTTATGAGCGAGCGAGCAAATAAATAATGATATAAGAATAACAATAACAAAATCATAGAAACAAATAGGGTGATAATAATAATAATAATAACAATAAATAAAAAATATGATAAATGATTAAAGTGCTTTAAAGTATTAAAAAGTGAAGAGCAATAAATGAATAAATAATAATTAAATGAGATGACAAATAAATAAATAAGATAATAAATAAATAAACAATGAATAAAATAATATAAAACAAAATTCATAAATGGTGAAGATTAAACAATGACAATAATAAGAGTACATTAATAATGAAAAATAATAACATATTAATAAATGGACAATAATGAAATAAATAAGAGTAATAATAATAAAATAAAATAATAATAATGCTAGTAACAAAGTAATAGTAATAGTAAATAATAATAATAATTAATAATAGAGGAATAAAATAATAATAATAGTAATAATAGTGCTAATGATAATAATGATAACAATACTATTAATAATAATAATATAGTGATAATAAAATAATAAAAATAACAATAACAAATATAATAGTAAATAAATAAACGAGAGTAAAAATGAAATGATAATAATAGTAATAATAATAATAATAATAATAATAATAATAATAATAATAATAATATATTAAATAATGGCCAAAGAACCAAAATTGCGAATTAATTTAAAAAAGGGATCAAATTGAATAAAAATGAGATTTTGGGTTTAATTTGAAATAAAATGAAGGAAAGTGGCCTATTTGGGCAGCGTGAAAAAGGGGGACAGAAATGGAAATTATTCGTGTAGGTTAAACGCAGCGTTTGATGGGGACTGATTGAAAACCGCCAAATTTTGGGCCATATTTAAAACAATAAAAGATTTAATTGAAAATAATAAAAGGCGGAAGGGCCAACTCATAAATAACCCATTTAATAGAAACACGGATCCTCCGAGGCGGGTCGGGTTCTTGCATGAGTCACGGCAAGCAGCGTCGTTTTGGGGCCCTTATGTCGGGCCCTAAACGAGCGTCGTTTACAACCTTTATAAATTCAAACTTTGCTTTTTTTCATTTTAATGACTTTAAAAAAACACTTTTAACTCTTTTCGCTTTCTCTGCAGGGGAGCTCGGGAGGATTCGTGAGGTCCGCAGTCGTCGCCGGTGCCGGAGCTTGAGCCACCACAGTGGCGGAAAAGGTAAAAATTTTTATTTTTATTTTTAGACTACATATATATATGTTTTAATGATGTGGTTTACTAAAAAAAATGAAATGGCTTTCGAGAATGAAAAAAAGGGTCACCTTTTGTTTGGTTTATTGCGATTTTGAGGCTTTCACGTTGTTTTTTTTTGTATGTATTTGGATCTGCTACCTTGAAAAAAATTTTTCTATTGATATTAAAAAAAGTCGATCCCTTTACACTATCTTTTTCTCTGTTTTTTTTCTCTCCGAAAAGCCTTAGCCCTCTTTTTTCTTTAATATTCTCTCTATTTTTTTTCGAAAGGAACCCCCTTTTTACAATCGTTTCTCGTGGCTTTATATCCAGAGTTGAATAAATAAGACAAATCGCTTCTACCTTGCTGTGCTGTTGCATATTTCGTCTTTGTTTTGCGAGTTCTGGTAGGAGGAGCCGGTTTGTCGGACGGAGCAGAGCCTTGGGTCAAGTCGGAGGTCGAGAAAGGCTAGGGTTTTCTTTGTTTTTTTCTGTTTTGTTTTTTCTTTTTTGTTTTTTGAGTTGGGTTGGTTTTTGGGCCTTTTGTTTTGTTAATGGGCTTATTTTTTTTATTTTTTGTTTTGGGTTTGTTATTTCATTTTGTAATTGGGCCCGGGCAATTTTGGGCCATCTCTGTGCCCTCTTTGCTTATTGTCGTTACAACAGAATAGAGCAAAGACATAAAGAGGACCAAATTTGCGGTTTTCTTGAGTCGACTTCTTTGATGCTTTTCTTCTTCATGTAGCCTCATCCAGTTTATCGCATCTTGTTACTTCAATTTACTCCTTTGCTATGTGGCTTCAATTTGCTCTGCTGCGACTCCAATGCGGTGTGACTTGTTTTATTTTAGATTGCTCATTGCATCTCCGAGAGATGAGGTCTTTGGTCTTGATCTATCCCACCTCTAGTTAAGGCGATAGGACTAAAGCAACCATGCTCCCTCTTGGTTAGGGGCAGAATTACAAATTTTGACCTATTTCACTGCTTTGGTGGGGACATAGGATGATGGCCTAAATCATGTTCCCTCTTGGTTTAGGGAGCCAAGATCGCCTTCGATCTTGCCCCACTCTTGGTTAGGCGACAAGATCTACAATTTTGGCCTATTCCACTGCTGGTCGGTGGCAATAAGACAATCTTCAACCTATTCCATCTTTGGTTGATGGTAATAGGACAATCTTCAACCTATTCCATCTTTGGTTGATGGTAATAGGACAATCTTCAACCTATTCCGCCATCGGTTGGCGGTAATAGGACAATCTTCAACCTATTCCACCACTGGTTGATGGTAATAGGGCAATCTTCAACCTATTCCATCACTGGTTGATGGCAATAGGACAATCTTCAACCTATTCCATCACTGGTTGATGGTAATAGGACAATCTTCAACCTATTCCGCCCTTTGGTTGATGGTAATAGGACAATCTTCAACCTATTCCGCCTTTGGTTGATGGTAATAGGACAATCTTCAACCTATTCCATCACTGGTTGATGGCAATAGGACAATCTTCAACCTATTCCATCACTGGTTGATGGTAATAGGACAATCTTCAACCTATTCCACCACTGGTTGATGGTAATAGGACAATCTTCAAAAGTGTTGCTACACCGTCCTCTAGGGACATATCCTGTAGACTCGATTTTGTGTTTATGCCAAATGGTAAGGATGCTATGGTCAGAATGACTCAAATGCTCCTAACTTCGTGTGATATGGATGACACTTACATGGATGCAGAATGTCATGAGAATGATGATTTTTCGTTAAGATGCAATGATTGTAATAAATCGAATGCACTTAATTCAATGATATTACGGAGGACATTTGTATGAATGCAAGATGTCATGGGAACAATTTATTATTATTATTTTTTTGTTTTAAAAGATTAGGGTTGTAATTGCTCATTCGCTCGTCGAGGTCATGGCACAGAGGCAACATCTTGTCTGATGTCTATGCCTGCGAATCTAAAGAAATGGTCATAATTTTGGACTTCTCTTCTTCGAATGTTTCCAACCCCTAAGCACGGTGGTTCCTAAACAACAGTCTTGTTTTAGGTTCCTACGCTGTTCAGAAGCTTCCAGAGTAATAGGCGGGACTCGTTTCATGGAAGCATTATGGGTCAATGGGTCGTTATTTCAATTGCAAACAACTCAAAGATTTAAAATAACAATGGAATTTATAAAGAATGGAATTGGATTAATTCAACAAAAGTGAACATTATTAGAGTACAAAAATGGGTAAAAGAAAAGTAGGTGCCCGGATATCGCAGACTGGGCTTATACTTGAATCCTTTCGAAGATCATTTGAGTGAAAAGGCGTTGGGAGACTGCGATTGCTCTGTAGATGTTCCGAGGTGTAACATTCCTCCTTTACCAATTCGGGGAAAAAGATTGTCACATACCTCCTTTTTAATTTGAGCCGCCTTATCGGGTTTTCGACTAAAGCCCTTTGGTCTCAAAGTGCCTTTACGGGTTTTCACTTTGGCCTCTCCGTTTTTTTTTGGTAGTAAAAGCGCCCTTTGCGGTTTTCACTTTAGCCTTTCCTTCTTCAAGCATAATACTTCTTAACTGAATCTAAATTTATGGGATTGGGTAGATTTTCCCATCCATCTCACCAAGATTAGTGCCCTCCGAGAAAGCCTTTTCACCACATATGGTCCTTCCCAATTCGCATCCATTTCCTCGAAATCCCTTTGTATGGGAAGGATCTTTTTCAAAGACGAGATCCCTTCGTGGAATTCCTTGGCGAACTTTTTTGTTATAAGCTCGCATCATTCGCTTTTGGTACATCGGCCATGACGGATAGCCCTCAATCTCTTTTCTTCGATTAAGTTCAACTGATCATATCGAGCTCGGATCCATTCACTTCATCTAGCTTCACTTCCGACAATACTCAAGAGAAGGTATTTCCACTTCGATAGGTAGAAGCGCCTCCATTCCATAGACCAATGAGAAAGGTGTTGCCCAAGAGAGGTTGGACGGATGTTCGATAAGCGTAAAGCGATGTGACGGTAATTTTTCATGCCAATCCTTGTAAGTCTCGGTCATCTTCCCACTATCTTTTGATGTTTTTGTTGGTCGCTTCCTTTGCCCCATTCATTTTTAGGCGTCTGGTGATGAATTGTGGTGTTTGATGTTGAATTGGCTACAAACCCCGCTATCGTGCTATTGTTTAAATTCGGTCGTTATCCGATATGATCCTCGGGCATTCCATATCGACAAATGATTTCCTTCTTCAAGAACCGCTAATGGCCGATTTAGTGGCGTTGGCATATGAGGTAGCCTCTACCCATTTCGTGAAGTAGTCGATGACCACAAAGATGAATCGATGCCCATTCGATGCCTTCGGAGACATTGGCCCAATGACGTCCATGCCCCACATGGAAAATGGCCATGGAGAAGTCATAACATGCAAAGGTGACGGGGGTACATGAATCTTGTCTCCATAAATCTGGCATTTATGATATTTTTTGGCATAGTTGATACAGTCTCCCTCCATGGTAGACCAATAATATCCGAGCCTCATTATTTGTCTGGCCATTGTGAAACCATTAGCGTGAGTTCCACAGACACCTTCGTGGACTTCTTCTAGGATTAACTTAGCTTCGGCGGCGTCTACACACCTTAGCAGCACTTGATCTTTCCTTTTCTTGTATAAGACTTCCCCATCCAAGACGTAATCACATGCTAATCTCCTCAGTGCCTTTTTTTCATTCTCCGTGGCCTGATCAGGGTACTCACGATTCTTCATATACCGTAGTATATCGTGGTACCATGGTGGGCCAATTTTCCCTTCTTCCTCGACATTGTAGCAATGGGCTGGGGCTTCATAAATGCTCATTTGTATAGGTCTCATATCCTCCTTGTTGTTTGCTCGTACCATAGAAGCCAATGTGGCTAGAGCATCGACCATCGATTGTCGTCCCTTGGTAAATAACTGAAAGTGATGTCATCAAACTCTTTGATTAGTTCTTGGACCAATCTTTTGTATTCGACCAATTTGGGATCTCTCGTCTCCCATTCTCCTTTAAGTTGATAAATTACCAATGCGAGTCTCCGTATACTTCCAAAGACCTTAATTTTATGTTCAATAGCGAGACGGATGCCCATGATACAAGCTTCGTACTCGCCATATTGTTTGTACAATCAAAATCCAATTTACAGGTAAATGGGTAATGATTTCCATTTGGGGACACCAGAACTGCCCCAATTCCATTGCCCATAGCGTTCGATGCCCCGTTGAAGTTCAGTTTCCAAGGACGACTTTTCGTGGTATCTTCTTCAGTGGTCACTACGTACATTAGGTCTTCATTAGGAAAATCAAAGTTCAGAGGCTCATAATCTGCCAGAGCTCTACTAGCCAGAAAATCTGCTATTATACTCCCTTTTATCGCTTTCTGGTTTACATAAACTATGTCAAACTCAGAAAGTAAAATTTGCCATCGGGCCATCCGTCCATTCAGAGTAGTTGACTCCATTAGATATTTTAGCGGGTCTAGCTTCGAGATGAGCCAGGTCGTATGATACAACATGTACTGCCTCAGTCTCTGAGTTGTCCAGACCAAGGTGCAACATATTTTCTCAATCGGTGAGTACCTTGTTTCACACTCGGTGAACTTTTGCTAAGGTAGTATATTGCTTTTCTTTCTTTTCGACTCATCATGTTTGGCGAGCACACATCCCATTGAATTATCAAGTACCGTCAAATAGAGGATTAAAGGCTTCTCGGATTAGGCGGTGTCAATCTTGGAGGATTGGACAGTCTTGCTTTACTTTGTCGAAGGTCTTGACATTCCTCGTCCCACACACTTTGGGTTGTGTTTTTTAAGAAGGCGAAATATGGGATCACATTTCTCGGTCGGTTGTGAAATGAACCGAGCAATGTAATTTAACCTTCCTAAGAAACCTCGAACTTTTTTTGCGTGCATTTAGGCGGAGGCAATTCTTGTATAGCCTTGACTTTGTCCAGTCAACCTCAATCCCTTTTCACCGACTATAAATCCTAGCAGTTTCCGACACGGCTCCAAAGGTACACTTGGCGGGTTAAGCTTGATTGAACTTTCCTCAACCTCAAAAATAATTTCCTTAAGACTTGGATATGCTCCTTTTACGTCCGAGATTTGGCAATCATATCGTCAACGTAAACCTCAATTTCCTTGTGCATCATGTCATGGAATAGGGTCACCATGGCTCTCTGATATGTTGCTCCTGCATTCTTCAACCCAAATGGCATTACCTTATAGCAAAAGGTTCCCACATGGTTATGAATGTGGTTTTATTCATGTCTTGAGAAGCATCTTTATCTGGTTGTATCTCGAGAACCCATCCATGAACGAGAACAATGAATAACTCGCCGTATTGTCCACCAAGGTGTCGATATGAGGTAACGGAGAAGTTGTCCTTGGGCTAGCCTTGTTTAGATCTCGTAGTCCACACACATTCGTACTTTGCCATCTTTCTTGGGATCGGGACGATATTGGCTACCCATTACGAGTACTTAACCACTTACAAGAACCTGCGTCAAGCCTTCTTTACCTCTTCTTTTATTTTCAGTAAAACATCCGGCCTCATCCTCCAAGTTTTCATTGGACGGTTTGTATTCTTCTTTTATGGGCAAGCGGTGTACCACGATATCGATGCTTAACCCGGGCATGTCTTGATATGACCATGCGAAGACATCCTTGAATTCTTGGAGTAACTCAACAAGGTCTTGCTTTGTCTCTGCGGTGATACTAGCACTTCTTTCTTTTCTTGCCCATTTCCTAGATTCACTATTTCCACTGATTCTTTGTGTGGTATGATTTGTTTCTCCTCTTGTTCTACCATCCTTAACAGTTCAGGAGCTAAATCACAGCCTTGGTCATCTCCAAAATCTTGAAAATCTTCCGCACCCATATCTTGCTCAAAAGGACATTCTGAGTCATCGGTAGCGTTACTCAAATCATTGATATCTAGAGACCTGTTATGGAAATGAATAAAGGCTCATAGAATCATAGAATCTTGGCATGTTTATTGGTATGATAAATGAAGAATAGAAATGTTTAGAAGAATATTTAAAGGAAGAATAATGAATGAATGAAATGAACATAAAAGAAAATTTGCTCAAAAGATAGCGGAGATGTATTTCATTGAAAATAACGATGGCTTATACAAATTCATGTTTCACAAAAGGGTTCTTATTGCTTCTAGACTTAAAGCAATAAGTGTGTTCGAGCATTACTCGAATAAGTTCTAAAGGCTATAGGAATCTCCTCCGCAGTCTAATTGTTTAGAACGCTACCAGGCTCATAGGGGCGGATGCCATTCCGATTTTCTTCCTCAATTTCCCCTCGAGATCTGACATTGACATGCACGATTTCTTCATTTTGTGTTTTCGTCCGGATGGATAACCCTCCCGATATAAAGGTCTCACGAATATAAGGAATTATCATCGGTTGCCATTTCATCTCATCTCCCTCGACGTGCCTTCCTTCTTTCTTGTTTCTTTTCGACTCTTCTCTTTTTGCTTTGCGTTTGGCTTGAATCCTAGACCAAGAAGTCTCGATTTTCTTTTAGTCTTGGGACCTCGATTTCTCCTTGGGGTACCTTCCAAGTCCTTTCCACGCATGACTCCATTCCCGACCATCGATTGTAGACTCATTTTGTGGTTTTGGATAATTGCAGTCTGGGACCTTATTCCCTCGGCGATTTAATGTTGCGTTGACAAATTCAAAGAATGGAAGGAACACTCACCGCTTCATCGTTGGCTTCTAAATAGGGTGCATTGTTTGCTCTGATTGCGATGATGTCCTCTTGACATTTACGGTCACTAGACGGCCCTCGAGATTAATTTCAACTTTTGGTGCAATGATGAGGGAGCCTTTGCTCTGCCGAGTGTATCCAAGGTCTCCCCAAAGCGGTTATAAGGCACGGATATCCATCACAACAAAATCCACCTCATATGTGCTGGTCCGATTAAAGAGGTACTTGATCCTTCCCATGACTTTCCTCTCGGTTCCATCGAATGCCCTTACTATGTTGTGGTAGGCCTTCATATGAGAACTATCAGCGGATGTCGATTCGATGTCGATAGTGGTAGAACATTGGCTGATCCATTGTTGACTAGTACCCACGGTAATGTGTATCCTTTGCATCGAGTGGTAATGTGGAGAGCCTTGATGGAACCTATACCTCCGGAGAATCTCATCATCGTTAAAGAAAATGAAGTTATCGGCACTTATGTTGCTAACAGGCGATCCGACTTGTTAGCTGTTATATCATTCGCAACATAAGTTTAGTTCAATACCTTCATCGGTAGCGTTACGGTGTGCTTGAACTCAATAGTAAATCTAGCACCGATATGCGAGCCAACTATTTATGTAGTCTGCTCTACGACCTTCGTATTCACTATGCTTCAAAACTTTAAGAATTCCTAGCTTCTTCCTCCTTCTTGGCTCGTTTATATGTGTCTCTTGGTTGGTCCCTTTTCTTTCTTACCTTTCGCTCATCAAGTTTTTCCCTCTTGAGTGCTCCGTCTTTGTGTTTGACAAGTCGTAGCGCTTTCCCTTCTTGCGATGTAGGAGCCTTCCTCTTGGTTTCCTTTTGTAGTGTTGGCGAATCTCCCTCTCGTGAATCGTCACATTGCAGTTATAGTTCCAGGGGACCTTCTTGTCATCCTTATATGGAAAGGCTGCAGGTTTTCTGATCACGATCTTAGGATATTCCTGGCTCTCTTTTGCGAACGGACCCCCCTTTTCAGGAGTCGTCACGTTGCAATTATAACCCCCGAGAGTCTTTTTGTTGTCTTCAAATGAAAAAGTAGTAGGCTTTCGAATCACAATTTTTACTCCGTCACCTTTTGATCGGGAGATGGTGAGTAAAGGATAGCTCGCCTCCGAGGCTTTTGTTGCTGACTCATCCTCCAACGTGCAGATGTTACCCTCTTTCTGGCCTTCATTGCTTTGAAGAATTCTAGCTCTTTATTGTCCATCGGCACTGTACCGGCAAAGAACTCGGTGTAACTTTGGATTTCGTGCCTTTAGAAGTTATGAAATTCTGACCCTTTTGTGTTTCTTCATGTTCTTCCTTGGACATGTCACAACCAATCCCTTTTATCATTTCCTTTCGCACTGTTTCATTGGGGTTTTCACATCGAAAATATCCCTTTTTACTCTTCCTCTCGCATCTTCGCCTATCATGTTGACCCCGTGATTAGGTAGCGGGTGCCCCTTGTAAGAGGTGTCATCGACTTCTATAACTCCCATCTGGATCAGTCTTTCCACTAGTTTCTTAAAAGCGAGACAGTGCTCTATAGAATGTCCCACGATTCCTGCATGGTATTCGCACTGTGCGTTCGCATCATACCACTTAGGGTACGGGGGTTGCAAGGGTTTTAAGTAATGGGGGGAGACAACGTGTGCGTCAAATAATTTCTGGTACATTTCCTTGTATGGGACCGGGATAGGCGTAAATTGGATTTTCTCCGTATTTTGCCTTGTGTTGGACTCCTGTCTAAAGGGGCTCTGATGATCGGGGGTCATAGTCCTTGGCTGGCTCACAGTAATAGGTTTTGAATAACCTTTACCTATGTTGTTTATATCACTCTCTCTCTTCTTCGGGACCGTCTTTCTAGTACTTTCTCCAGCCTCTATTTTACCGCTTCTGATTGCATTCTCGATCATTTCCCCTGACAGCACAATATCGGAAAAACTTTTTGTGGCACTTCCAAGCATGTGATTAATGAAGGAGCTTTGTATTGATAAACAAACATGGTTGTCTCTTTTTCTAAGAGCGGTGGTGAACTTGCGTGGCTACTTCCTCCACATTGGGCATATTGCTCGAAACTTTCATTCGGCTTTTCTCCATATTTTGGAGTGTGATTCGATCAGAGCTATATCGCCTCGTGCGTATTGTTTCGAAAGGCTCGTGCTAGATCCTTCCATGACTTGATCCGGTCCGATGAGTGATTGTACCACTTGGTCTGCGGCCCGCCAAACTATCCTAGAAACAATGAATAAGCAATTGATCGTTGTTAACATATCCCGCCATCCGCCGATGAACATTGTGATGTGCGCTTGAACAACCTGGTCCCATTGTATTTTTCAAAATCCGGGTCTTGAACTTTGGCGGAAGTATGAGGTCCGGGACTAGGCTCAAGTCTTTAGCGTCCACTCCGTAGCGATGGTCGTGATCTCTATTTCCTTAAATTTTCTTCTAACCATTTGCAACGATCCTCGAGTTGTTTGGGAAGGTTCGTTTTGCCTTATCCATTTCAGCCATTTCATCAAAGTCGGGGACTATAGGGTTAGCCGGACCTTCTCCGGGATTCTTGCTGAACCAGTCGGAAAGTGCATTGGCATTACGGTCTCAACCTGGCACTGTGGCCTGATAACAAAAGGCGTCCTTTGTGGACCTATTTCTGGTGGTACTTGGGTATTTGGAGGGGTAAATCCCGGAGGGTAAGCAGGGTCGTCATTATTCCCTGAACTAGTAGCGGCGCCTTTTCCTCGTTCATTGGCTAATAGTTGCGCGGTTGCTCATCATCTTTGTTTGGGACTCTTGCATCCGTTCTATCATATCTTGCTAGAGTTTCGTTATTTGCTCTGCATCTATTTTTGCATCTCCTTCGAAATTGTTCAAATCTTTGATCCATTTTCTTTGTCTTAGCACGAGTCCCGTAGTGATGTCCAGTTCGATTTCTTTTCTTCTCTCTTGTTTCTCTTTTGTTTCTCTGTTAATCTTAACCAATTAGGCTTTTTTATAAACTTTAATGCATGTAATATGATGTAATGCAAATGCATGAATGCGGAAGAAGACATCGATTTCGATCAACTTCATTTTAGAAAACTTTATTAGAAGGCAAAACCCTTTACATAAAGTAGATTACAAATACGTTCTAGCCCTAAGACCTAAGGTTTTGACTTTTCCAAGCGAGAGATTAGCTCTTCATCACGACCGGTGGTAGCCCATATCTCATGCCCAATATGTGACCTCCTCACCAAAGTCATGGGTGATCACTACTTCTCGAATCTGGATTATTGCTTCTCCCATGAGGTAGTCTCGGCCTTGGACTTGCTCGCAAGAATGGTGAAGCTCTTCCTCCCAACGTCTTTCTCTTGTTTCGAAGCTCAATCCGAGCTCGCTACTATGTAATGCCGATTCTAACTCTTCAACCCTACCTTTCAGTTCCTCTATTCTGCTTAGGCTTGACTTTAGTTGGCTTTCGAGTCTCGACTTGGTAGTGGTGCGAGAGATCGCCCAAGCTCGGCTATTCTAGCTTCTAATCCCTTTTTCTCTTTTGGTCTTCATCTGTCCTTCTCCAGTCTTCCTTTTGTGCTCGATTTTGAAACTTTTCTCCCAACTGCTAACTTTGGCTCTTTCCTCTCGGACCTCTTGTTGCCTTTGCTCAAGTTTTCCCTAATCCGCGTTTTTTATCGTTAAGCGCATCCTCTTGTACTCGTCTTCAAGTTATTTGGTCTTCCTCTACTTTTCGATTTTCCTTTCGAGTTTCACCTCGATTTTTGACCGTCCACTTCTAATTGGAGGAGCATCTTTTCTTCCTCCAACCTTTCTATCCTTTTCCCGAGTTTTGAGCTCATACGTTCAAAATCTTACTTCATAATCTCTAATTCTGACGGGACCACTCGCATGCATTCTTCTCTTGATCGGGCATATACAGGTTTGGCTCGGGAATGTTATCATTGACCCTCCTAGCCCTCCATTCAATGTATTTCGTGGTCGTCCCGGGCACTGTAGACAATCTTCTCACTCTGTGAATCTGATTCCAGGCACTAGAAATCTCTTTAACCCTTTTCTTATAGCTTCCCTTCATATGAAAACTCGCATTGAGCTAGCCCGTATGTCGTTGGTACAAACTGCCTCGATCCATACTGTCTTAGGACCAGCAAAGGGGCGTAGGCGGTGGCACCCCAAATTCCCAATAGGGGAACCCAGTCGAAGCTTCCGCAACGATAAAGGATCTTGTCGGGAATCATCCAGGGAGCCTTCCACTCGATGTCGTCCTCTTGAAGGTTTTGGAAGAGCGCGATCCAATTTTCTTCGGACACATCCTCTCTTCTAGGTGTAGTTGCTATCTCTTCTAGCGGGAGTACTTTTCGACATGAACCGACAAGACACTTTCTATTTTCCAAAAGTGACTATGGAACCAAGCCAATAACATTGCAAGACATCCAATAAACCCGCCTTCACCTCTTCTCCAACATGCGGTCAAGGATCCGAACGTTTGGCTAAGATGGCGAGGAGCAGGTGTGACCCTTTGTCCAACCGATCAATAGATCGATAATCGCTTCATCAATATGCCTTAAAGCTTTGGGAAGATTACGGTCAGTAAATACACAAGGCCAAGATGTCTATCTTTTTCTTCGTGTCGGGATGCGCTTAATCAGTCTCTCAAACATATCCAAGGTATGCATTTACCTCGCCCTTCTTACGCATTCTAGGTGAGACCCATTGTTCACTCATTCGGTGATATTCATCAACTTCTTGCGAAGGTTGGGCCATTAACCGCCTTGGAATAAGCTTTGTCAACTTGAATTCTTGGGCAGCGTAGCAAGGTCGTATACTCTTCTCTTGTGGGAACCGGATCCACTTTTTGAAGGAGAAAGCAAACTATAAGTGACATTCGAGGCGGGTCATTGCTCGGAACAGTGCTTGTTTATTTTGACCTCAAGCGGGTAAGGCGGTCGTAGTAAGTACCATAGAACAATTTGCTTTGCTTCATCATCCCATTGAGTCCAAATTTCTCAACTCCTGAGCTCGATTCTGCGTGATAATCGATATTGGTGAAGTTAGTAGCTCAGACACATACCCTTCGACTAGGCTATCTCCTTTTCTATTTGGCATTGCTCGACCATATCATGATTGCCGCATTGTCTTCTACTTTATCAAGGAATTTGCTTTCCATAACCAACTTCCCAACTCGAAGCGGACCGTGAATCAATGTCTCTTTAAAATATGAAATGATATGCACAAAAAGAAAGAAACACAAAAAGTTTGTACCATAGAATGTAAAGCAAGTAAAATAAAATAATGCCTATTTGGGTGACCACTAAGGTTTGCCATAGCTCTACCTAAGGTGGGCTCCTAGGGTTTGCTATATGCGGCTTAGTTCTAAAGTTCAAGGTTCCCGAACCAGCAGATTCCTCGATCCTCACCCATTATAGGCTCATGCGGACCGAGTTCAGTTCAGGGGAATACATTTCCCTATGGCCATGCGGAAGTGAAAACTTCACGGAGACATAGGTATGGATGTATTAAAGCGATCCACTAGCCCATGCGGAGGTGAAAACCTCACGAAGGCATAGCTTCGCCCCACTTAAAGGTGTGACCACAGCGGTCATGCAATGCAATGCCAAAATATTTACAAGGCTAATATTGAAGATGTGTTAAAAGAAGCATGATTTTTCAAAACCATTTTAATTAAAAGGACAAAATCAATCAATCTATGGCTTGACCCTCGCGTCCCCGATGGAGTCGCGTAAGTCGTCGTAACCATTTTTTGGGGTGAAATGGCAAGCACGCGGTCGACTCGGTTTTGAAAAGAAAAGGAAAGGAGTCGCCACCGATCTTTATTTGGTGTGATCGGATCACCTTGGTTTTAATAAAACATTTAATTTACTAAAAGCAGTGCTTTTGGTCCACGAACTTTGAGAAAACGGATTCGGAGGTCGATTACGTGCGAGGAAGGATTAGCACCTCGACACGCCCAAAATTGGTACCAAACTGATTGATTGATGTCCTATTTGTTGAAAACTTTGAAGGATTCAAAATACAATGCTTTTATTTTAAAATTGGAAGGGCGTTAAGGCTTTCTTATTTTGAAGAGGTAAAGCATCACGTCCGATGAAGTTAGGGCACAATACTTTAAACTCCGAAACTAAGCTCGCCTTTTGAAACTTGGTTTTATTTGAAGAGGATCTTAGTTATTCGTCAAATGAGAAATCGAAACCCGTAAGTTAGGGCTCGATTTCCGAGATTTCAAATACTAAGATTGCCTCTATTTTAGGAAAGAAACTTATCCCGAAGTATCTAAGTGTCGAGTCCAGAAGTTAGGGCACGACATTTCAATTTCGAGGATTAAGTATTTTGTTTTGAAATTGCAACTTCAAAAGAGATATCCCGTTGTTTAACATAAGCGAGTAAAAGCGGAACCCGAAGAAGTTAGGGCTCGATCTTCCCGGAGTTTTCAAATAGAACATTGTCTTTATTTTGAAAATTTGATTGATTAATATTAGACAAAGTAAGGATACTAACAAATTAAGCGAATATATGAATAAATCTAATTCTTATGAGCGAGCGAGCAAATAAATAATGATATAAGAATAACAATAACAAAATCATAGAAACAAATAGGGTGATAATAATAATAATAATAATAACAATAAATAAAAAATATGATAAATGATTAAAGTGCTTTAAAGTATTAAAAAAGTGAAGAGCAATAAATGAATAAATAATAATTAAATGAGATGACAAATAAATAAATAAGATAATAAATAAATAAACAATGAATAAAATAATATAAAACAAAATTCATAAATGGTGAAGATTAAACAATGACAATAATAAGAGTACATTAATAATGAAAATAATAACATATTAATAAATGGACAATAATGAAATAAATAAGAGTAATAATAATAAAATAAAATAATAATAATGCTAGTAACAAAGTAATAGTAATAGTAAATAATAATAATAATTAATAATAGAGGAATAAAATAATAATAATAGTAATAATAGTGCTAATGATAATAATGATAACAATACTATTAATAATAATAATATAGTGATAATAAAATAATAAAAATAACAATAACAAATATAATAGTAAATAAATAAACGAGAGTAAAATGAAATGATAATAATAGTAATAATAATAATAATAATAATAATAATAATAATAATAATAATAATAAATATATTAAATAATGGCCAAAGAACCAAAATTGCGAATTAATTTAAAAAAAGGGATCAAATTGAATAAAAAATGAGATTTTGGGTTTAATTTGAAATAAAACAGAAGGAAAGTGGCCTATTTGGAACGCGCGTGAAAAAGGGGGGGACCGAAATGGAAATTATTCCCAGGTAGGTTAAACGCAGTGTTTGATGGGGACCTGATTGAAAACCGGGCCAAATTTTGGGCCATATTTAAAACAATAAAAAGATTTAATTGAAAATAATAAAAAGGCGGAAGGGCCAACTCCGCAAATAACCCATTTAATAGAAACACGCGGATCCTCCTGAGCGGGTCGGGGCGCTGGTCACACGACAAGCAGCGTCGTTTTAGCCACTTGTATCGTGCCCTAAACGACGTCGTTTTACAACCTTTATAAATTCAAACTTTTGCTTTTTTTTTTCATTTTAACAGCTTCTTAAAAAAACACTTTTAACTCTTTTTCGTTTTCTCTTGAGGGAGCTCGGAGGATTCCGCCGAGGTCATTGCAGTCGTCGCCGTGCCGGAGCTCCCGCCACCGCCACAGTGGTAGGAAAGGTAAAAAAATTTTTATTTTTATTTTTTATTTTTTAGACTACATATATATATGTTTTAATGATGTGGTTTACTAAAAAAAATGAAATGGCTTTCGAGAATGAAAAAAAAGGGTCACCTTTTGTTTCGGTTTCTTGCGATTTTGAGGCTTTCACGTTGTTTTTTTTTTTTGTATGTATTTGGATCTGCTACCTTGAAAAAAATTTCTATTGATATTAAAAAAAAGTCGATCCCTTTACACTATCTTTTTCTCTGTTTTTTTTCTCTCCGAAAAGCCTTAGCCCTCTTTTTCTTTAATATTCTCTCTTTTTTTCGAAAGGAACCCCTTTTTACAATCGTTTCTCGTGGCTTTATAGCCAGAGTTGAATAAATAAGACAAATCGCTTCTGCCTTGCTATGCTGTTGCGTATTTCATCTTTGTTTTGCAGGTTACGGGCGGAGGAGCTGGTCGGACGGAGAGCGCAGAGGAAGGTGGGGTCAAGTCAGAGGGTCAGAAAGGCTAGGGTTTTCTTTGTTTTTTTCTGTTTTGTTTTTTTTTTTTTTTGTTTTCTGAGTTGGGTTGGTTTTTGGGCCTTTTGTTTTGTTAATGGGCCTATTTTTTTATTTTTTGTTTTGGGTTTGTTATTTCATTTTGTAATTGGGCCCGGGCAATTTTGGGCCATCTACATAGGTCTAGGGAAACCTAGACAAACTAGGATGATCATTCAATTAACTGATAAAACTATAAGAATTCCTTGGGGTATAATAGAAAATGTTCTAATCAAAATTGATAAATTCGTATTCCCAGTGGACTTTGTTGTTTTAGACATGGATGAGGACAACATGATTCCTTTAATTTTAGGAAAACCCTTTCTAGCAACTGCCAGGACTAAAATTGATGTTGGTACAGGAGAACTCATTCTTCGTATAGGTGACGAATCAATCAGTCTACAAGCTTTTGACTCGGACAGGACATCAAGTGATGAAGGTGAGAAATTAAATTCAGTTGATAATCAAATTGTTCAACTTTCACCAGAGGAAACACCACAAGGCTACACACTTGAGCCGAATCATGGGCCCCAAGCCATACAAGCACATAACAGTGAATTGTTAGTAGATCCAAACCCAAGGGAAGAACTTGTGGTAAGAAAAGGTAAGGTTGAGGTGTACCATAATTTACCAAAATCGGCAATTACAGAGTACCAACCTCGTGTGTCATATTCCGATGCAATAAAGAAAGACCACACAGAGGAAGAATTCGGTGAACTCACACTTCGTGTCGACGACGAACCAATCACTCTTCAAGCTCTTAACTCAGCTAGGACATCAAGTAATAAAGATACGAACGTTAATTCTATTGATAATAATTTGGTTCAACCTTCTTTACAGGAAGCATCACGAAATCACTTAGCTGAGCTAGATCTTAGACCTCATGCCAACAAAGAAGAAATACATAAGGAACAAAGCCTTAGGGTTGACAAACTAAAAGAGTAGGAAACACAAATCAAAGAGGAACAGGAACCGCACGAAGTGAAACCAAAGGAGCCCCCAGACGAGCTGATAAGAACAACGAATTACTTCAAATTAGGAGATCAAGTATTGTTGAATAAGGAAGACCCTCGAATCACCAATTCAGACCTCAAGACAAACGATGAAATCACTTTTGAGGTACTTAATGTCTTCTTATATGGCACAGTCGAGGTCAGCAATACTAAATTCAACACTTTTGAGGTAAACATTACTCGACTTAAACTATATATCCATAACCGAAGTGATCACATGAGAAAGGATTTTCACCTCCTCAAACCACCATGACCATACGAATGAGAGGTAAAGTCTAGCTAAGACTATAAACGAGCGCTTCTCAGGAGGCAACCCGAGCACTAACCCCATTTTTACATTTTGTTATTTTATTTTTTATTTTTTTTTTTTCTTTTCTTTTCTTTTTAGCACCTAACCATAAACTAACCAAAGAGCAGATTTCTAGGCCACACGGCCCTACACACGGGCGTGCCCGTGGCCGTGTGGAAGAGAGGATGAACCAGGGGTGTGCCAGTAGCCGTGCATGACATAGAAAAATTTCTTTTCCCAACACGGGTGGCGATAATAGTCCACGCTCGTGCCGACGCCCGTGCGAGGTTACTGACTTGCCAAGCACGGGCTAAACACGGCCGTGCCTTGCAATCGTGCCAACTTTCTGACTTATCGAACACGAGAGGAGCACGCCCATATTAAATGACCGTGTGAAGAAAGACACGGGCGTGCCACGACACCCACGGCCATGCCCGAACACCCTGAATCGTTCAAAATTCAAAATCCCAAAACACGGGCTACATCTCTATTTAAACCTCATTCCCCATTTTTCTAGTTGTCTTTCATTTTCCATTATTTATTTTTGTTTTTATTTTATTTCATCATTATTTTTACTTTATTTTATTTTATTTTCTTCTCCTTATTCTTTATGATATTTAGATTTAGCTTAGCATACAATAAAACCAAGTCAGCTACTTCGAGGATTCAATTTCAAACGGTTCGAGACACTTTCCCACGTTCACTTCCAATCTTATCCGGTTTCTTTTCATAAACTTCATCCAAAAATTCAAGAAGTGTTACTTCTCCCCTTCTATTTTGATTTTATTATTACATAATTGTTTATCTATCTTTGTACATTGAGGCAATGTACATCTTAAGTGTGAGGGTAAAAGTACCTAACTTTTGCATTTTATCAAATCTGAATTTAGTCTTGTTTTCAAGTATTTTCTCATATTACTAATTAGGATGAAATTTACATTGATTTATGATTTTTATTGATATGTTTTAGATTAAGTCATAGTTAATTGTGCATTGATGATTAAATTTGAAGGATACGGAGAATCAAGCATGATAAGTTTACTTTTAAAAATTAAAAATTAAAAATTAATAGGTCGTTGAACTGAATTTGAGTATTACTTTGAAGTTTGAAATTTACAAGGATTGATGTCAAAAGCACCCATAATTTTTGTGAGATTTGAGCCTTATAGAGCATATATTCTTTTTCATGCTCACTTTATTGATTATGAGTGTGTCAACTTTGAAATGTTATTCTAGAACTTGCCTCATTTATACATGTCGAGACCACACTTTTGATTTGATATACAGAGATGATAACGGCACCTAAGATTTAACCCACTTACTCCATAAAAAGCCTACCTTCACAAATTAACCCATAGTGAACCCTGTTGAATCCTAACAACCTTTTTATTGACTCACCCACTAATATTAACCCAAAACCCCTTTGTATTTGTTATCACCATTCTTTTGACTACCCTTTAATCGAGGTGTGATTTGATTAAGTTACCGAATTATATTAGTTCAGTAGTTACATTTATCATTTATGATGTAATATTTTAGTTTTTTCTTTAAAAAACCCAAGTATATTCAATATTAGTAGTATATAAAAGAGCTTAGAGCAATTAAACTCCAATTGTTAAAGAAAAAGCTCGTATTAAAGTATTATCAAATTTTAAGTGATGAAAATACTCTTTCTGAGTAATTATCAATAGTAGGTATTATTGGTTTTCATTCGATTTAAATATTCATATTTAATTCATTGTTTCTAGTTATGTAATTTGTCAAGTCAGTCTCGATTTTAACCCTCAATCAGCCTGTATCCACACCCTTAACCTTAGCCCCGTTACAACCCTGATAAAGACCTTTTGATCTGTGTATCATCTCATATATAGTGGTGGAGATTTGATTTTCAGGCAAGCCTATCGGATTAACTTTTCAGGTTCGACTTATGAGTGCTTATTCTTGACCCTTAAACACTTTGAGTGATTTGAGTGAACCTTTAGTGAGGATGTCAATCCTTGTCGGCTTTGAATTAAAGGTAATTATTCAGATAAGGTGAGACACCTATGTTTTCATACTACAAAGGTATGACTTAACGTGATTGAATCTTTAGGGTTCTTTGAGCTAAATTATCCATATATAAATTATCTATGAATTATGATGAGACATTGTCGATAGAAATTATGAATTATGGGAAGTTCGTTTTAATTGTAAGTTGAGAATTTTGCTTGAGGACAAGCAAAAGCTTAAGTGTGGGGGTATTTGATAAACCGTAAAAGTAACATATTTTAACCCCATATTTAGTATGCTTTTGGATGATTTAGCCCTTAATTTATGTAAAAAGGATCTTTTAATCCTTTCTTTTCATGTTTATACTTAGGAAAGCACCCGAGGACAAAAAGAATGAGAAACGGGCTTAAAACGGGCCAATTTGGGCCAAAGAGGAAATCGACACAGCCTGGACTTCAAGCCACACGGTCGTGCCTCGTCAAATTACTTCACACGACTATGCCACGATTTACACGGTCGTGCCGCAACCGACAGAGCCGAAGCACAGCCTGAACCCCGACTTGCACGGTCGTGCCTCAATCAACAGAATCGACACACAGCCTGAAGACGATTTGCACAGGCGTGTGCCATGGCCGTGCCCCTACCACGGGAAGGAGCAATTTCACTCGGATTTGGATGCTTGAAGGCAAAGAAACTCATTCCTAAGTCTACTTAAACATCCTAGGAGGAATTCTACTTGAATTAGGATACCTAGGAGCCAAGTAAAGCATCTCAAAACCTATATAAACACCCAAGGTAGCAACTAAAAAGTGGAGTTCGGCAGAAGCCGAAACGATGATTTTTGGTAAAGGCTTTTGCTAAAGTTTTCATCTTTTAGGGAATCACTTGAAGATAGATGTAACACCCCAAACTCGGTCAATACACCATGACCGAATCTGGTATGTCACAGGGAAAAAGTTTTGAAGAAAATCGGGTTGACGGTTTAGTTTTAGACAAAATTCTCTAGATGTCTAATGTTTGTAGAAATCAGGTGTATGATTAGTTAAAAACCGATAGTATACTTTTGAAATCCCAGAAATCAATCTCTAAAATTTAGTTGTCGATCCATAGGTAAAAAAAACATATATATATATTAAGAAAAAAACCCGAATGATTGCTTTGAAAACCGTTTGCATTTGAGTGTGAAAACTTAAATTTGGAAATCACTTAAGTTGTCGAAAACATTTGAATTGTCATTTGTTATTAAATGAATTGTATTACCCGATGGTAAAGTTTTGAAAACCATTGCGTTCATATTATTAAAATTTGTCAAGTAATTTACTTAGCCATGTTTAAAACAATCCCAAGCAAATAAATAGTCCAAAAATATAACTTAAAAGTCCTTATTACAAACCCAAATAAATGAAACCAAATTTAAATAAAAATAAAGTACCCAAAGCAAAGTCCATATAAAAATCGAGTTTATTTATTGAATGGCCACCTCGAGTCCTAGCCGGCTCCTCATCCGCGATCTACGAATCACCTGAAAAGATAAGGGAGAAGGTGAGTCACCAAGACTCAGTGCATAAATCCTTCCCCCGGTTAATGCAACATACTTACACAATTCATAACCAAGTAATATAGATAATGCACCCAACCTAGCCATCCATAACTCCTTTTCTACCCCGTGTGGTACCAAACCACTGGTGGTGCCAAACCACTGGTGACCCAAAGTCACGATATCCAGTAATAATGTGGTACCAAACCACTGGTGACCCAAAGTCACGAATAATCCATCAGTGGGGCCAACCCACGTTGTGATACCAAATCACTGGTGACAATCCCAATATAAAAAATGTGGGGCCAACCCACTATAGTGCTAAGCCACTGGGACGAGTCGCTATGAGGTGCCAAACCTCTAGTGACCCAAAGTCACAAAATAATCTGTGGTACCAAACCACTGGAGGTGCCAAACCTCTGGTGTCCCAAAGACACGGATATCAAATCTTCCCCCTATCATATCACCCACATCAATACATCACATGTACAAATCATGCCATCATGCTCAAATATTATACATATAACAAATATATCACAGACCATGATATTAAGCATCATATAGCAAATCATATCGAAACGGACTTACCGTATCTTTGCTCATACCCATAAGGTATCATATCGGGATCTACAGGTTTTGGTTTATCACATATTATGTTATTAATGTATATTTACTAAGTTATAAAGTGTGTAAGTTACACACCTGTTACTATCACAAGTTTTAAATCCCGAAGACCCGATCTACTGTATTAGATCTCCTTGCCCTACATTCAGCCAACACTTAGATTAACACATAGACCATTCGGCCAATAATAACCTTTAAATCTCAATAGCCTTCGACTTTTGCACCACTTAAAGAATGATGAACCAACATAATTCCTTACCACTTGACTTACCAAAATCGATTGTCAGAGAATAAAGGCTTAGATCGACTGCTTCCAAAGTCCCAAAAATTTAGGAGATGATTAGAAATCTTGTTAACAAATATCGAAATTCAACTTTCGTCCTATGAGAGTCAATAGAGAGAAAAAGAAAGTAAGAATGGAGTTTCGGCCAAGAACACTTACCCTTCTCTTAAAACCGAATAGAGAAGAACCCAAAGAAGATCCACCCTTGTTTGATATTCGGCCAAATTAAACTAGAAGAAAGAAAGAAGATTCGGTAATAGTGTTAGATGATGGAGGAAGATTCGGTTAGAGTGGGAAAAAGAAAGAAAAGAAAGTGAAATGCAAGAGAGGAAATTAGGCAATGGAAGGTGGAGAGGATTTCGGCACAAGAGTTTGAAAGAGGAAAAGAAAAAGATGAAAGGGAGGAGATGGGCACTTTCGACTTTGAGCAAAAATGAAAAAGAAAAAGAGAGAGATGGGGGAAAAGAGATTCGGCCAAGGAAGAAAAAGAACAAGATGAAAGAAAAATGCCTCCTTTCAACGGTAGTATATTTTCGGCACAAAGAGAAAAATAATTTGAGAGGAGAAGAAAACAATACCAATTGGTCAAAAATAAAAGCCAAAACCAAAACAAAAGCTTACCTATTGCTTATTAACACATTTGGCTAGGGAGAGTGATTTTGGAGAGAAAAGAAAATGATGCACAATTGCTAAGGAATATGACCAAAAAGCTACCAACCTACCAAGTCCTTCACAAAATTCGGTCACCCCCCTTAAACCATAATGCCGTCTACATACATGGACAAGTTGTCCATTAAAAAGTTTCCAAAACCTCATCCTTAAACTAAGCCTTATGTCCCCTTATCATCCCTTAATTACAATGATTTCTTTCCCCAAGTTCAGACTTACCTAAACTATTAGCAATCTTGCCATAAAATTTAAAGTCCAACTTACCAAACATAGAGCTTGGCTGACACTTGATGTAAAGGTGCAGAAAAATAAAGCCCCCCAAAATGCACTCCATGTTATTCGAACCATTTCCCTCAAGCAACTCCTCATGCGCCACTTCCAATTTGCTACTAACTCCTCTTGTGCTAATTTTAGGCATTACATTAACTTAAGTATCAGGGTCACCTGATCCACTTCACTAAATTCTCAATACTTAAAATTATTCTAGCTTCGTTAATAATTCCAAGCCTTCACAAGACTATATATTAAGCACACAATAAAATCATACCCGAACTAACACAAGTAACAAGATAATACACAAAAATTTTAGGATGTTACAATTCTACCCCCTTAAAGAAAATCTCGTCCTCGAAATTACCTGATCAAAAGAGTTGAGGGTAATGTTGTCTTATTAAATCCTCCGGTTCCCACGTAGCTTCTTCCACGTTATGGTTTCGCCATAATACCTTCACTAATGGAACTGACTTCCTACGCAACACCTTCATATCTCGATCTAGAATCTGCACTGGTTCTTCTTCCATCGTCAAATCTGGACTCACTTCTATTTCCTCCACCGTCACGACATGCGATGGATCAGAACGATAGCGTCTAAGCATGGAGACATGGAACACATCGTGTTTTTGACTCAGCTCTGCTGGCAACTCGAGCTGATAGGCTACTGGTCCCACTCGTCTTAACACCTTATACGGCCCAATAAACTTGAACTTAACTTGCCTTTTCTCCCAAATCTTAACACTTTCTTCCATGGCGAAACCTTTAAAAAGACCTGATCACCCACGGTAAACTCTATATCCCTCCACTTGAGATCGGCATACGACTTTTGTCTATCCGATGCTTCCTTCAAACGAGCCTGAATCAACTTAACCTTATCCTCAGTCTCTGTAACCAACTCTGGTCCCAACATCTGACGCTCACCCAACTCTGTCCAGCATGTAGGTGTGCGACACTTCCTACCATACAATGCCTCATATGGTGCCATCTTAATGCTTGCCTGATAACTATTGTTGTATGCGAATTCAGCTAATGGTAAAAACTCTTCCCAGCTGCCTCAGAAGTCCAAAACACAACCTCTCAAAGATATCCTCTAAAATCAGATAACCTTTTCGATCGCCCGTCGACCGTGGATGAAATGTCGTCTTGAAATCCAACCGCGTACCCAAAGCCCGATGTAACGCTCTCTAAAACCTCGACGTAAATCTAGGATCCCTATCTCGAGATAATTGATATCGCACACGATGCAACCTCACTATCTCGCCACATGCAACTTAGCTAACCCAAGCGAATAATCAACCCTCACTGGGTATGAAATGAGTGATTTGGTCAAACGATCCACAATCACCCGATGAGTCTTTCTTGCTAGGCGTGAGGGTAGCCGTGACAAAGTCCATGGTAATCTTTTCCCACTTCCATCGAGGAATCTTTAAATTTGAAGTAAACACAGCGGTGGTGATGTTTAGTTTTAACCAGGTGACACGCCGACACTTACCTACAAACTCAGTCACTTCCCACTTCAGCCCAAGCCACCAAAAGCGCTTCGCAAATCCTGGTACATCTTGCTGCCTCCAAGATGCATAGCGTATCAGCTGCTATGTGCATCCTGAAGAATCCTCTGCCTTAACTCGACATCCTTCGGCATACACACTCTCCCTTGGAAACACAATACTCCATCACTGGACAAGCTGTAATCTTCTAAACTACCATTTTAAACTTACAACCTCCGAGCATTCAAGCCTTCATCCACTAATTGTTTCTCCTTGATCTACTCAACCCAAGTCAGTTTAACTTGTAATTCCGCTAAAAGACTCCCATCATCATACAAGCTAAGACGAGCAAACATCGCTCTTAAGTCTGCTACCACCTTACGGCTCAACGCGTCTACCACCACATTAGCCTTGCCCGGATGATACTCAATTGAGCAATCGTAGCCCTTCAACAGCTCAATCCATCTGTGTTGTCTCAAGTTCAAATCTTTCTGAGTCAGAAGATACTTCAGACTCTTGTGATCCGTATAAACTATCAACTTCTCTCCGTACAAATAGTGTCTCCATATTTTTAGAGCGAAAACCACTGCAGCTAACTCCAAGTCATGTGTCAGATAGTTAACCTCATGCTGTCTCAGCTGTCGAGACGCATATGCCGCTACTTTCCTTCCTCAGATCAAGACACATCCCAAGCCAAGATGTGATGCGTCACAAGATACCGTGAATTCCTTACCGCCTCAGTGAATCAAAATCGAGCTTGATGTAATCTTCTTCAACTTGTTGAAACTTCCTTCTCGCTTCTCGGTCCACAAATGGAACTCCTTTCCTCAATAACTTGGTCATTGGTGCTCGATCAAAGAAAATCCCTTTACAAATCTTCGGTAATACCCCTTCAGACCCAGAAAACTCTAAATCTCTGCCACTGACTTAGGCGACTTCCAATCCAACACTGCCTCAATCTTTCGAGGATCCACTCTAATCCCCTCAGCTGATACTACGTGACCCAAGAAAGTCACCTCCCTAAGCCAGAACTCGCACTTACTAAATTTTACATAAAGCTACTTTTCCCTCAGGATGTGCAACACTACTCGCAAATGTGCATCATGCTCTTCCTCTGACTTTGAGTATACCAAGATATCGTCTATAAATACCACTACAAACTGATCCAAATACTGCTAAAATACCCGATTCATCATGTCCATGAATCTGCCGTAGCGTTAGTCAACCCAAACGGCATTACCGTAAACTCAGAGTGCCCATACCGAAAAGCGAAATACCGTCTTATGGATATCGACCTCTTTCACCTTTAGGCGATGATATCCGGACCTTAAATCAATCTTGGAAAACCAATGCCCCTTAGGTCGATCAAACAAGTCATCTATCCTCGACAATGGATACTTGTTTTGATCGTCAGCTTATTCAACTGGCGGTAGTCTATACACATCCGCATCGTACCATCCTTCTTCTTGACAAAAAGTATCGGCGCTCCCGAAGGTGAAACACTTGGTCGGATAAAACCTCAGTCCAACAACTCTTGAATCTGAGCCTTTAATTCCACTAATTCCTTCAGCGCCATCCTATACGGAGCGATAGACACCTTTGCGCAGATTCACGAATAATGATCTATGCCAAATTCAACTTCACAATCAAGGCGATCCGGAAGTTCTTCTGGAAATACGTCAGCATATTCCTTTACCGTTCGGACATTCCCTACAGCAGACTCCTTAGCCTCTAAGGCACACACATGAACCACAAATGCCTCATAGCCCTTCATGACAATCTTCTCAGCTTTCAAAGCAGATACCACGTTGGATAGATAATCTCTTCTATTACCTATCATGACCACCTCTTCACCCTCAGCTGTCTTCAAAACCATGCGCTTAGTAGCTTAATCCAACTTAAAATGACCCCTAATGTCAATTTTAGAGCCCAAAGGGAACTTAGGGCCAAGTGACCCTAAAAATATAAAGCATGTAAAATTTGACCCAACAACGGACTTGGAAATGTGGCTGAAGATGCCACCAAAGGCCTTAGGAAATGGCCCAAATACAAGAGGCTTTTGGGCTGAGTTTGAGACATCCAGAAGCAAATAATGAAGGCCTTATTTTGCTTCCGTAAATTGAGGTGGACTGCATGGGTTTCTAGAAAAGGAAGAGTTTTATTCACATAAATATGTGAATAATAAGAGATAAATAAAGGAGTTTTATTCACATAAATATGTGAATAATAAGAGATAAATAAAGGAGTTTTATCCACATAAATATGTGAATAATAAGAGATAAATAAAGGAGTTTTATTCACATAAATATGTGAATAATAAGAGATAATATTATCTTAAGGGAGAGTGGTGGCCAAGTCAAGGACTCTTGGCCTAGCAAATTTATTATAAAGGAGAACCCAAGGTCTTTTTCTCTCATCTTTCCAAGTAGCCAAAAATCCTTTGCTCTCTCCCTCCGCGAATTTTCTTTCTATCTTTTCTTCTTCTCTTTTCTTCATCTGTCAAGCCAAAACCTTTTCTTTTGATCCTGATTAAATCTCCATAGCAAAACCACGAAACTCTAGGCAAGGAAGCAATCGGTCAAGGCATTAAGGATCTTTTTACAACTATCGAATACAAGGAGGAATCTTTCGGAAACCTAAGGATCCAAGGTAAGATAATTTATTCGATTAAAGGTTATGATGTATATGTTAGATTAGATCTAACATGAAAATTTCGACAGACATATAGCAAGGAATTCTCTTGATTTGGAATTTGTATGGTAAGTGATATTCGACCAAGGCTTAATTTTGGTATTTGGAATTATTTTCATTATTTCAAAAGCGAAAACTCACATGGTTACATGATTTAGTATTAGCCGATTTCAAGGAAAAGGATACTAGTAATTTCGGATTTGATTTACAATCATCCAATTGACAACAAGGTAAATAATACAAATCCTACTAGGATTTGGTTTTTAAGCCAAATAGGTTTGTTAATATGTTTAATAATTGGCGAATATAGGAGATAAAGATCTAGATCGGTAGATCATTCTTGAGATTTCAAGGAATCTATTAAGCCAATAAGGTGTGTACCCTTACTATTCTTCGATATATTATGGTTAAATATTTTAATATCGATATGAATAATAATATGAATGTGGCTATGTACCACACATGTGACAAAAAGTACCAAGGCACGTTTCCTACTTCGATAGGATTGTGGAAAAAATGTTATTTTAATAACATGCGAATATATGAATATGAACATGAAATTAAATTATGCTATATATATATACATGTTTTGGGGCATTCGGATTTATGTTAAAGGGGAGAACAGTGTTGACTTGGTCTCACCAACGAAGGTGTTGACTTGGTCTCACCAACGAAATATGTCGACTACGGTCACATTGCGAAATTCGGTAACCCGGTTACAATAGTGTCTAATGACACAACGTGGAGAGTAGCGGATGGAGGGTCGACTTAGTAGTCCCCACGGTGTGCGAGGTTGGTACTGTGGAGAGTAGCGGATGGCTTATAGGTTTTTGGGTTTGGGTTGCATCACAATTTCGTTATTATATGGACTTGATGATTTGAACATGAATGCGATTTATTGAATGATAGTATTGTGTGCACATTGAGTGCATTGACTCACCCCAATATGGGAATTATTTTTCGGTGATGATCGGATTTGAGACGGTAGGTAGACCATGAGGAGGCCATGCATCACTTGAAGAATTTATTCGAAATTTTGGACTTTATTTAATTTTAATACTTTTTAATTTTATTTTGGGTTTACTTGATGTAATAAGGCCATAAGGCCCAATGGATTATTCTTTGTTTTTACATTACTTTTTAATATTTTGCTAAGAACTATTTTGGACATGTTACATCGAATTGGATTTACAAGATTAAATAAATGGGTTTTCAATCTAAGCCCAACTCAAATAATAGTTTTTCTAAAATCTACAATTTTCTCTAAGTATCGAATGTTTTGAGATCGGTTTACTTTAGGAACATACGAGATCCGGTCCGGGCTCGGGTAGGGTGTGGGTGTTTCAGTATCTTTCCTCGGTGTTGCCGTACCTGACGCTTTCGGTGCTCTACGGCCCCGACCAGAACCACTACCTTCTCTACCATTACCACGACCCCTCTGCGATGGCGGTCCCTCATTTCTGAACTGAACACGACCCTGACCCTCAGACTGATTCCTGGCTAGCTTACGTGGACAGTCCCTCACACGATGATCCAGTGAGCCACACTCAAAACATCCTTTCCCACAGGTCCAACATTCGCCCCAACGAGATTTCCCGCACCGATTACACTGCACTGGTCCCTGATTAGCAATAACAGGCCTCCCAGATTGGTTCGGTCCACTCTGCCTAGCCCTTTTCTGAGAATTACCAATGACCCAGATGATCCATAACCTCTCTTATGTCTATTCCTGTCGTGATTCTGCCTCACAGATTCCTTTATCTCTTGACTATCTTAGCCTTTTCCACTAGCACCGCAAACTCTCACTCCTGTTGTGGAGCAATCAGCAATCTCAACTCATCCCTCAGTCCGTCCTCGAACCTGACACATCGCTCGTGTTCTGTAGCCACGATACCTCTAGCATACCGGCTCAATCTTAAAAATTCTGCTTCATACTCTGATACGAATTTACTCCCCTGAACCAATCTCAGAAATGCCTTCTACTGTGCATCAATGTAACTAGACCCAACATATTTCTTCTAATACGCTGCCTTAAAATAGTCCCAAGTAAGATCCTCCGCTGCAGCACTATCCCGCACTGTGAGCCACCACTGGTATGACTCATCCCGAAGAAGCGACACTATCCCTTTCAACTTTTCCTCAGCATTCGGATCCAAGTCGTTCATGATTCGCTCCGTCGCTTCTAACCAATATTCAGCCGTACTAGGAGCTACACCAGAAACACCTCAAAATACCTCAGCTCCACTGGCTCGGAGTCGCTCAGGTACAGATTTTCGAGCTCCGCGCCTCCACCTACTCCAGCTACCCTCTCAAGAACTCGCAGTATCGCCTGAGACACTGCGTCATCCCCTGTTTGCTCCTGGACACAGCCATCCTACCTCGACCG
Organism: Gossypium rotundifolium; assembly: GCA_025506655.1. NCBI lineage: Eukaryota > Viridiplantae > Streptophyta > Magnoliopsida > Malvales > Malvaceae > Gossypium > Gossypium rotundifolium. The sequence continues at coordinate 195,193,644 of CP106727.1, forward strand.
CGTCCACGCGTATTACGACCTCGACCTCGAGTGCTCATGCCTAAAGTCTCGACTATCTGATTTAAAAGTTTTATGCTTTAGTCATTATTCCACTACCTTTAAAGCACAGTTTTATGAATAATTCTTATTAAAGAGTTTTGTTTTCACGAGTCCATAGAGTCCTATAAATTTCAGTCTCTAAGGTAGTCCACTATCACTCGTCATTCAAAGTTTATAACATCCAAAAATCACAACCAAGGGCTGGGGGTACTTACCTAGGTGGATTGGTGCCGGAGACTTAGTGCCATGCCTCTCAAATCATATAATTTCAATCAAAACATTTTAAAACCATATTTTAAAACATTTTGGGCCTCGAGCCCACAGTCAAGCCTTTAAACTTGGCTCAGATACCAAAATTTTAACACCCCAAACCGATCAATACACCACGACCGAATCTGGTATGTCACAGGGAAAAAGTTTTGACGGTTTAGTTTTAGACAAAATTCTCTAGATGTCTAATGTTTGTAGAAATCAGGTGTATGATTAGTTAAAAACCAATAGTATACTTTTGAAATCCCGGAAATCAATCTCTAAAATTTAGTTGTCGATCCATAGGTAAAAAAAAATGTATATATATATTTTAAGAAAAAAACCTGAATGATTGCTTTGAAAACCGTTTGCATTTGAGTGTGAAAACTTAAATTTGGAAATCACTTAAGTTGTCAAAAACATTTGAATTGTCATTTGTTATTAAATGAATTGTATTACCCGATGGTAAAGTTTTGAAAACCATTGCGTCCATATTATTAAAATTTGTCAAGTAATTTACTTAGCCATGTTTTAAACAATCCCAAGCAAATAAATAGTCCAAAAATATAACTTAAAAGTCCTTATTACAAACCCAAATAAATGAAACCAAATTTAAATAAAAATAAAGTACCCAAAGCAAAGTCCATATAAAAACCTAGTTTATTTATTGAATGGCCACCTCGAGTCCTACCCGGCTCCTCATCCGCGATCTACGAATGACCTGAAAAGATAAGGGAGAAGGTGAGTCACCAAGACTCAGTGCATAAATCCTTCCCCCGATTAATGCAACATACTTACACAATTCATAACCAAGTAATATAGATAATGCACCCAACCTAGCCATCCATAACTCCTTTTCTACCCCGTGTGGTACCAAACCACTAGTAGTGCCAAACCACTGGTGACCCAAAGTCACGATATCCATTAATAATGTGGTACCAAACCACTAGTGACCCAAAGTCACGGATAATCCATCTGTGGGGCCAACCCACGTTGTGATACCAAATCACTGGCGACAATCCCGATATATCAAATGTGGGGCCAACCCACTATGGTGCTAAGCCACTGGGACGAGTCGCTATGAGGTGCCAAACCTCTAGTGACCCAAAGTCACAAAATAATTTTTGGTACCAAACCATTGGAGGTGCCAAACCTCTGGTGTCCCAAAGACACGGATATCAAATCTTCTCCCTCCTCTCATATCACCCACATCAATACATCACATGTACAAATCATGCCATCATGCTCAAATATTATGCATATAACAAATATATCACAGATCATGATATTAAGCATCATATAGCAAATCATATCGAAATGGACTTACCCGTATCTTTTCTCATACCCATAAGGTATCATATCAAGATCTACACAGTTTTCGATTTATCACATATTAGGTTATTAATGTATATTTACTAAGTTATAAAGTGTGTAAGTTACACACCTGTTACTATCGCAAGTTTTAAATCCCGAAGACCGATCTACTGCACTAGATCTCCTTGCGCTACATTTGGCCAACACTTAGATTAATACATAGACCATTCGGCCAATAATAACCTTTAAATCTTAATAGCCTTCGACTTTTGCACCACTTAAAGAATGATGAACCAACATAATTCCTTACCACTTGACTTACCAAAATCGATTGTCAGAGAATAAAGGCTTAGATCAATTACTTCCAAAGTCTCGAAAATCTAAGAGATGATTAGAAATCTTGTTAACAAATACCGAAATTCGACTTTCGTCCTATGAGAGTCAATAGAGAGAAAAAGAAAGCAAGAATGAAGTTTCGGCCAAGAACACTTACCCTTCTCTTAAAACTGAATAGATAAGAACCCAAAGAAGATCCACCCTTGTTTGATATTCGGCCAAATTAAACTAGAAGAAAGAAAGAAGATTTGGCAATAGTGTTAGATGATGGAGGAAGATTCGGTTAGAGTGGGAAAAAGAAAGAAAAAAAAAGTGAAATGCAAGAGAGGAAATTTGGCAATGGAAGGTAGAGAGGATTTCGGCACAAGAGTTTGAAATAAGAAAAGAAAAAGATGAAAGGGAGGAGATGGGCGCTTTCGGCTTTGAGCAAAAATGAAAAAGAAAAAGAGAGAGATGGGGGAAAAGAGATTTCGCCAAGGAAGAAAAAGAACAAGATGAAAGAAAAATGCCTCCTTTCAACGGTAGTATATTTTCGGCACAAAGAGAAAAAGAATTTGAGAGGAGAAGAAAACAATACCAATTGGTCAAAAATAAAAGCCAAAACCAAAATAAAAGCTAACCTATTGCTTACTAACACATTTAGCTAGGGAGAGTGATTTTGGAGAGAAAAGAAAATGATACACAATTTCTAAGGAATATGACCAAAAAGCTACCAACCTACCAAGTCTTTCACAAAATTTGGTCACCCCCTTAAACCATAATACCGTCTACATACATGGACAAGTTGTCCATTAAAAAGTTTACAAAACCTCATCCTTAAACCAAGCCTTATGTCCCCTTATCATCCCTTAATTACAATGATTCCTTTCCCCAAGTTCAAACTTACCTAAACTATTAGCAATCTTGCCATAAAATTTAAAGTCCAACTTACCAAACATAGAGCTTGGTGACAGGTTGATGTAAAGGTGCGAGAAAATAAAGTTCCCAAAATGCACTCCATGTTATTGAACCATTTCCTCAAGCAACTCCTCATGCGCCACTTCCACTTTGCTACTAACTCCTCTTGTGCTAATTTTAGGCATTACATTAACTTAAGTATCAGGGTCACCTGATCCACTTCACTAAATTCTCAATACTTAAAATTATTCTAGCTTCGTTAATAATTCCAAGCCTTCACAAGACTATATATTAAGTACACAATAAAATCATATCCGAACTAACACAAGTAACAAAATAATAGACAAAAATTTTAGGATGTTACAATAGCCAGTTGATCCATCTCAAGAAGCCAGAGTTCTACTCAAGACGGAAGATCTCTCCTTCAATTCCTTCAGGGAGTTTTAGGGATTTCTTATGTTTTGTTTTATCTTTTCTCTTGAGATGTTTCTTATTTAGTTATGAACTAAACCCTTCAGATACCTGAAGGGGATGAAACCTATGATGGATTTTGTTATTTGACTTCTAAATTATATGATAAGTACTTAGTTTGTTTTTAATTATGTTGCTTATTCTAATCTGATGTGCTTAGGTGGAGGAGGAATAGACCCTGCCTAAGATTAGATCTAGCATAATTGAGTGGAGTTGATCGGGCGCCTAGAGATAGGGTTACGAGATTTTACCGGATTAGGGTGAAACCTAATATGGGAATCTATTGATCGATTTACTGCTTCCTTAGGGGTTATTATAAGAGATCGAGAGTTCCACTAATTAACCTAAGGTTAGACATTATTCGCCTCAAGAGAGGGTTTAATATAGGTTAGGGAGTCTAACGGATCAAGCTAAGTAAAGAAATCATATGGTTTGAGGAATAAATAATAAGTGAAGTCATAGGTGGATTTTTCCTAAGGGTATCGTCTTCATCAACTGACTTTTCCTAAAGTCTTTCTCCAATTCATTCTTTTGTCTTTGCATCTAGTTTAGTTTTTTTTCCATTAGTTTCATAAACCAATCACTCCATATTTCAGGCTAAATAATAGAAAGAAAGTGAGTAGTAGTACTTTTAGGTTCCCTTGGGTTTGATAAGATATTCTTGCCTAAACTATACTATTGTTCGATAGGTGCACTTGCCTCTGTTGTTGTCATAGTTAGTCTACAGGTTCGATCATTTTTTTATAAATATTAAAACTTGACTGTTTGACACAATCACCTCCGTTACCAAATTTAGCTTTTGGTACAATGGTGATGGTACCTCCCCACTGAGTGAATCTAAGGCTTCCCAATAGGCAATTGTAAGAAGGCTTGATGTCTATCACTAAGAAATCTACCTTGTATATATTTGGACCGATCAAGAGAGGTATCTCAATCCTTCCCATTACCTTCCTTTCGGTGCCGTCGAATGTTCTCACTATGTTTTGGCATGTCTTCATATGAGAGCTGTCCACAGGCAACCTGTTCAATGTGGATAGGGCCAATACATTCAGTGTCGATCCATTGTCAGTCAGTACCCCCGGTAATGTATACCCCTTGCAGCGGGTGGTGATGTGTAGAGCTTTAGTGGATCCTAAGCCCTCAGTGGTATTTCATCATCATTAAAGAAGATAAAATTATCGGCACTTATGTTGTTGGCGATACAGTCTAGCTTGTGTACTGAAATATCATCAGTGACGTAGGTTTCGTTTAACACCTTCATTAGTGCATTATGGTGTGTCTCCGAGCTTAAGAGTAAAACCAGTATCGATATGCAAGTTGCTTGCTTGTGTAGTTGTTCCACGACACTATACTTGCTATGTTTTAGGAATTTGAAGAATTCCTTAGCTTCTTTCTCATTTATCGGCTCATTAGTAGGTAGTTCTGGCTTCTCTTTCCTTTATTCGACCACTAAGGATTTCCCTTTCACAAGTTTAGCTTTTGTATTTATGGCATCATAATATCTTTCACTACGTGCATAGAAACCCACATCTTGACCTTCATCTGGCATGCTGGTCGGGCCTAACTCTCCTAAGATTGTCACATTGCAGTCATAGTTCCAAGGTACCATTTTGCTATCTTTATAAGGAAAAGAAACGAGTTTTGGATTACAACTCTTCATGCAATTCTTGCTCCATCTTCGTTGATTCTTGGTCGTGAGATGATCACCACCAGGTGGTTGGCCTCATAGACCTTCTCTGTCAACCCTCCATTTGAGGCGCACACCTATTCTCATTCAGTATACTTAAAGAACTCGAGCTCCTTGTTGTCCATTAGACCCTGTACTAAGGCCCTGAATTTACTGCATTTTTGAATCTCATGATCTTCTTTATCATGGACTCACAACAATTCTTTACTTTTCGGGACCTGTTCCTCGAGTCTTTTGTGAAAAAACTCTTTCCACTATTTTCTTCCAAATTTCTTTCAACGGGGTTTTCACTTATGTCGTATTCACCTTGATTTTCTTCCCCGATTTCTCGACTATCGAATTTACCCCTTATCAACATGGTTGGGTAACATATTTTTACACTAAAAGATCATCAAATTTTACAATGCCCATTTTGATGAGCCTTTCGACTAACTTTTTAAAAGCGGTGTATTTTTCTTTCGAGTGTCACATGATTCCTGCATGGTATTCGCATTAGGCGTTTGCATCGTACCATTTGGGGTATGGGGGTTGCATTGGTTTTAGGTAGAAAGGGCACACAACATGTGCATCAAATAAATTTTGGTACAACTCCCTATACGTCATTGGAATAGGCGTAAACTAGAGTTTCTCCGTATTTTGCCTTATGTTGGACTCTTGTCTTGGTGGGCCTTGATGGCCAGCGGTTACCGTCCTCGGTTGATTTGTAGTGATTAGTTTTGAATAACCCCTGTTATACGTGCTAACATTGTTTACCTCATTTTATCTTTTTCTCGGGGCCGACCTCTTTGTGTTTTCCTCGGCCTCTATCTTTCCACACCTTATTGCATTCTCTATCATTTCGCCAGACATCACTATGTTTGAGAAACTCTTAGTTGTGCTTCCCAGTATGTGATTGATAAAAGATGATTTTAGGGTATTAATGAAGAGCATGGTTGTTTCATTTTCTAGTAGTGGCGGTTGGACTTGCGTGGCGACTTCCCTCTACATTTGAGCATATTACTGAAACTTTCGTTTGGCTTTTTCTCCATATTTTGTAACGTGATTCTATTAGGAGACATATTTGTCATGTGACCATACTGTTTCATGAAGGCCTGTGCTAGGTCCTTCCACAAATTAATTTGGGCACGATTTAGCTGATTATACCATTTGGCGTAATCTCAGTCAAGTTGTCTTGGAAACAGTTAATCAATAACTGATCATTACTAACATATCAGGTCATCTTCTGACAGAACATTATAATTTGAGCCTCGGGAAGCTGGTCTCATTATATTTTTCAAATTTCGGCATTTTGAACTTTGGAAGAAGCACTAGATCTGGGACCAGACTCAATTTCTTAGCATCAATTCCACAATGGTAATCAGCGCTTTCCAATGTCTTGAATTTCTCCTCTAGCCATTTGCATCTGTCTTCTAGTTGCTTTGGGAGCTCCACTCTCGCCCTTCTCATTTTCTCTATATCATTAAGGTTTGGGACAACGGGATTTGCTGGATTATCTTCGGGGTTGGAGCCTAAACCCGTCGGGAAGTTCATCGGTGCTGAAGTATCGATCTGATATTGAGGTCTAATGTTGATGAACATCTTTTGTGGTTGTGCTTGGGTGTTCATTAGGGTGAAGCATGGGGGATAAGCAGGGTCCTCGTTGTCATCTTCGGTATTGATCATAGGGCTCTTTCTTTTTTCTAGCCCCCCAGCCAGCAACTGCGTTAACTGGCTCATCATGTTTCTCTTGGATTCTAGCATTTGATCCCTCATATCCTGTTAGATTTTGGCCATCTGTTCTTGCATCTATATTTTCATTTGATCTTGCATCTTTATTTGTATATGTTCCAATCTTTCTAAACTTTGGTCCATGGCTTTAGTCTTTCTTCATGTACCGTAATGATGTTCCAGGGTAACTACCACGATTTTAGAGTCTCTTTGTGAGTTTTAATGCACACGATGCAATGTCATGCTAATGCGTGAATACAATGAATGCAAAAAGAAAAAGGCATTGACTTGGATTCAATTTTATTAGAATAACCTTTCTAGAAAACAAATTTCTTTACATAAAATGGATTACATATATGGCTTTGCGCTAATGCTTAAGGTCTTGACTTGCTTAAGAAGCCAAGCTAACTCTCGACCTCGATCTAACTTTGATTTATATTTCAAACTTAGTACATCAGCTTGGACTGCCAAGGTTTGTAAATGATTAGCCACCTCTCGCACTTGAGCCAAAGCTTCACCCATGACATAATCCCTATCCCTAACATGGTCTTGAGATCGATGAACCTAATCTTTTCACCACTTATTATTTGCTTCCAGTAGTTCAACCCAGAGTTCACAGTTTTGCAACGCGGTTTCAAGTTCTTCTATCTTCCCTTTTAGTTCCTCAATCTTACTTAGGCTGACCCTTAATTCAATTATGGAGTTGTGACTACGATGCTGATGTAGTGACTTTTCTAACTCCGCCACTCGAGCTCATAGCTTCTCCTTTTCATTTTGGCTCTCCAACAAACTCTTTCAAAGTGTCCTGATAAACCGTAAAAGTAACATATTTTAACCCCATATTTAGTATGCTTTTGGATGATTTAGCCCTTGATTTATGTAAAAAGGTGCTTTTAGTCCTTTCTTTTCATGTTTATACTCAGGAAAACACCCGAGGATGAAAAGAACAAGAAATAAGCTTAAAATGGGCCAATTTGTGCCAAAGAGGAAATTGACACGGCCTGGACTTCAAGCCACACGGCCGTGCCTCGTCAAATTACTTCATATGGCCATGCCACAATTTACATGGTTGTGCCCCAATCAACAGAATCGAGACACGGCCTGAAGACGATTTACATGGGCGTGTACCATGGTCGTGCCCCTATCACGGGAAAAAGTAATTTCACTTAGATTTGGATGCTTGAAAGCAAAGAAACACATTCCTAAGTCTACTTAAACATCCTAGGAGGAATTCTACTTGAATTAGGATACTTAGGAGCCAAGTAAAGGATCTCAAAGCCTCTTTTATTCGTGGAATTACTCGAAGATAGCCAGTTGATCCATCTCAAGAAGTTGGAGTTCTACTCAAGATGGAAGATCTCCTCTTCAATTCCTTGAGGGGTTTTGGGATTTCTTAGTTTTTGTTTTATCTTTCTCTTGAGATGTTTTCTTATTTTGTGATGAACTAAACCCTTGAGACACGAAGGGATGAAACCTATGATGGAATTTGTTATGTGATTTCTAAATTATATGATAAGTACTTAGTACATTCTTAATTATGTTGCTTAATCTAATCGATGTGCTTAGGTGGAGGAGGAATAGACCCCGCCAAGAGTAGATCTAGCATAATTAAGCGGAGTTGATTGCACGCCTAGAGATAGGGTGACGAGATTTTGCTTGGATTAGGGTGAAACCTAATATGGGAGTCCATTGATCGATTCTTGCTTCCTTAGGGGTTATTATAAGAGAACAAGAGTTCCACTAATTAACCTAAGGTTAGACGTTATTCACCTCGAGAGGATATAAATATTAAAATACTATTGTTCGATAGGTGCACTTGACATGATCTTGTTCAATCATTCTTTATAAATATTTTTGCTTGCATCTTGTTTTTGGCACGTTCTTGGGAACTAATAAGAAAGCTTAATTTTTATTACTTTAGCCAAATTTTTTTATTACAATTTATTATTATTATTTTTTTACTTTGCTAATTTTTCCTCAATTTTGCTTTTGGAAAAAAAATTTAATCTATGGAAAAGATGGCATTGAATAATTATTAGTGGCAAGTCATGATGACAATTCCTACTAAAATAACCAGTGTCTTCAACCTCGACGTGGTCACCAGGTTATCTAATCAATTAGAGATGATGAATTAAAAAATTGATGATTGGTATAGTCCCTCACAGGTACATCCAGAAATACAATATGATTTGAATCTAGGAGGCGTGGTGAATCCTGAGTACCCACCCTATAGATATGGCATGGAAAATGAGCAAGCTCACTATACAGGTAACTATTCTAGATATCAAAATAATTTTTATAGTGACACTTATAATGCAGGTTGGAAGTACCATCCTAATTTCTCGTGGGATTATCAAAATAGCCAAATATCGAAACTTCCTTAAGATTTTCAACGACCACCTTACCAACAAGAAGAGGAGTCGAATCTTGACGAGATGCTGACAAAATTCATGGCAAACACAGAAAATCGTTTCCAAGAAATTGAGAAAACACTTAAAAGCAATGAGAACCAATTCGGGGAACTTACTAAGTCAGTCAAGGTAGCCACTAATGCAGTCGAATAACTCGCAAAGCTAATGTCAGAACGACCACAAGGATGTCTACCAAGTAACACCGAGATTAAATCGAAGGATCAAATTCAAGCCATCTCAGCCCATGCCAGTAAGGGGTTAGATGAACCTAATCCAATACAAAAAGCCAAGGTAGACGAAGGTAAGGTAGAGGTAACACAAGAAAAGCAGAAACCGATAATCGAGGAGTACCAACCTCGCATACCTTATCCTGAAGTAATGAAAAGAGACGATTCAGATGAACAGTTCGGTAAGTATCTTAAACTCTTAAAGAAATTACATATTAACTTTCCTCTTCTTGAAGCTCTTTTTCAGATACCAGACTCGAGGAAATTTTTAAGACAATTCTTGACCAATAAACGTAAATTAGACGAAGAGAACCATGTGGAGCTAAACGCAATATGCTTAGCAATTCTACAAAATAAACTGCCACGAAAATTAAAAGATCCAGGGAGTTTTACAATTCCATGTTTAATTGGTAGTTTATCTATTAATAATGCATTAGCGGATTTAGGGGCAAGCATCAATGTTATGCCTTACAAAATGTTTAAACAACTAGGTCTAGGGAAACTTAGACAAACTAGGAAGAGAATTCAATTAACTGATAAAACTATAAGAATTCCTTTGGGGTATAATAGAAAATGTTCTAATCAAAATCGATAAATTCGTATTCCCAGTAGACTTTGTCATTTTAGACATGGATGAGGACAACATGATCCCCTTAATTTTAAAAAGACCCTTTTTAGCAACTGCCAGTGCTAAAATTGATATCTATGCAGGAGAACTCATACTTCGTGTAGGCGACAAGATAGTCACTCTTCAAGCTCTTGACTCGGCCAGAACATCAAGTGATAAAGGTGAGAAAGTAAATTTAGTTGATAACCAACTTGTTCAAACTTCATTGCAGGAAACACCACAAAGCTACAAACCTGAGTTGGATCATAGACCTCGTGCTAATAAAGAAGGATTACATGAGGAACCAGAACCACACGAAGTGAAACCGAAGGAAACCTCAGATGAGTTGATAGGAACAACAAATCACATCAAAATAGATGATCAAGTATTGTTGAATAAGGAAGACCCTCGAATCACCAATTCAGAACTCAAGGCAAACGAAAAAATCACTTTTGAGGTACTTAATGTCTTCCTATATGGCACTGTCGAGGTAAGCAATCCTAAATTCAACACTTTTGAGGTAAACATTACTCGACTTAAACTTTATATCCATAATCGAGTTGATCGCATGAAAAAGGATTTCCACCTCCTCAAACCACCATGATTGTGCGTACAACAGGTAAGTCTAGCTCAAGACTTTAAACGAGCGCTTCTCGGGAGGCAACCCAAGTACTAACCGTACTAATTAGTTTGGTTTTATTTCTTTTCATATTTAGGCATAGGTTTCCATACCCATACGGCCTTACACGGTCGTGGCCGTGGCAGTGTGGACACCACGACTAGGCACATGAGCGTGGACCTTATCTCTATTTAATTATTTACTTTTATTCATATTTTTATTTTTATTTTTATTTTTACTTCCTTTATTATTTTCTCCTTTTTCTGAATGGCATTTAGATCTAGCTTCGGATACAATAAAACCAAGCCGGCTACTTCGAGGATTCAATTTCAAACGGTTCGAGATGCTTCCCCACGTTCACCTCCAATCTTATCCGGTTTCTTTTCATAGACTTCATCCAAAAAATCAGGAAGTGTTACTTCTCCCTTTCTCTTTTGATTTTATTATTACATAATTGTTTATCTATCTTTGTACATTGAGGGCAATGTACATCTTAAGTGTGAGGGGTAAAAGTACGACTTTTTGCATTATTCTCAAATCTGAATTTAGTCTTGTTTTCAAGTATTTTCTCATATTACTAACTAGGATGAAATTTCTATTGATTTATGATTTGTATTGATATGTTTTAGAGTAAGTCATAGTTAATTGTGCATTGATGATTAAATTTGAAGGATACTAGAGAATCAAGCATGATAAGTCTACTTTCTAAAATTAAAAATTAATAGGTCGTTGAACCTGAATTTGAGTATTACTTTGAAATTTGAAATTTATAAGAATTGATGTCAAAAACACCCATAATTTTTGTGAGATTTTGAGCCTTATAGAGCATATATTCTTTTTCATGCTCACTTTATTGATTATGAGTGTGTCAACTTTGAACTGTTATTCTAGAACTTGCCTCGTTTATACATGTCGAGACCACATTTTTGATTTGATATACAGAGATGATAAAGGCACATAGGATTTAACCCACTTACTCCATAAAAAGCCTACCTTCACAAATCAACCCCTAGTGAACCCCGTTGAATCCTAACAACCTTTCATTGACTCGTCCAATAATATTAACCCAAAATCCCTTTGTATTTGTTATCACCCTTCCTTTTGACTACCCTTTAATCGAGGTTTGATTTGATTAAGTTACCGAATTATATTAGTTCAGTAGTTACATTTATCATTTATGATGTAATATTTTAGTTTGTTCTTAAAAAAAAAAGCTTAGAGCATTTAAATTCCAATTGTTGAAGAAAAAGCTCGTATTAAAGTATTATCAAATTTTAAGTGATGAAAATACTCTTTATTATAAAGTAATTATCAATAGTGGTATTATTAGTTTTCATTCGATGTAAATATTCATATTTAGTTCATTGTTTCTAGTTAGGTAATTTGTTAAGCCAGTCTCGATTCTAACCCTCTAATTTAGCTTGTATCCACACCCTTAACCTTAGCTCTATTATAACCCTGATAAAGACCTTTTGATCTGTGTATCATATCATATACAATGGTGGAGATTTGATTTTCAGGCAAGCCTATGGGATTAACTTTTCAGGTTCGACTTATGAGTGTTTATTCTTGAACCTTAAACACTTTGAGTGATTTGAGTGAACCTTCAGTAAGGATGTCAATCCTTATCGGTTTTGAATTAAAGGTAATTATTCAAATAAGAGGAGACACCTATGTTTTCATACTACAAAGGTATGACTTATCTTGATTGAATCTTTAGGGTTCTTTGAGTTAAATTATCCATGTATAAATTATCTATGAATTATGATGAGACATTGTCGATAGGAATTATGAATTATGGAAAGTTCGTCTTAATTGTAAGTTGAGAATTTTGCTTGAGGACAAGCAAAAGCTTAAGTGTGGGGGTATTTGATAAACTGTAAAAGTAACATATTTTAACCCCATATTTAGTATGCTTTTGGATGATTTAGCCCTTGATTTATGTAAAAAGGCTTAAAACGGGCCAATTTGGGCCAAAGAGGAAATCGACACGGCCTGGACTTCAAGCCACGGTGCCGTGCCTCGTCAAATTACTTCACACAGCCATGCCACGATTTACACGGTCGCGTGCCCCAATCGACAGAATCGAGACACGGCCTGAAGATGATTTACTTGGGCGTGTACCATGGCCGTGCCCCTGCCGTGAAAAAGAGTAATTTCACTCGAATTTGGATGCTTGGAGGCAAAGAAACACATTTCTAAGTCTACTTAAACATCCTAGGAGGAATTCTACTTGAATTAGGATACTTAGGAGCCAAGTAAAGCATCTCAAAGCCTATATAAACACCCAAGGTAGCAACTAAATAGAAGAGTTCGGCAGAAACCGAAACAGGAGGCAGAGTTTTCTGCCATAGCTTTTATTCAGGGAATTACTCGAAGATAGCCAGTTGATCCATCTCAAGAAGCCAGAGTTCTACTCAAGACAGAGGATCTCCTCTTCAATTCCTTCAGGGGGTTTTAGGGATTTCTTATGTTTTGTTTTATCTTTTCTCTTGAAATGTTTTCTTATTTCGTTATGAACTAAACCCTTCAGATACTTGAAGTGGATGAAACCTATAATGGATTTTGTTATTTGATTTCTAAATTATAGGATAAGTACTTAGTTTGTTCTTAATTATGTTGCTTAATTTAATCTGATGTGCTTACGTGGAGGAGGTATAGACCCTGCCTAAGAGTAGATCTAGCATAATTAAGCGGAGTTGATTGCACGCCTAGAGATAGGGTGACGAGATTTTGTCGGATTAGGGTGAAACCTAATATGGGAGTCCATTGATCTATTTACTGCTTTCTTAGGGGGTTATTATAAGAGAACGAGAGTCCCACTAATTAACCTAAGTTTAGATGTTATTCGCCTTGAGAGAAGGTTTAATATAGGTTAGGGAGTCTCATGGATCAAGCTAAGTAAAGAAGTCATATGAATTAAAAGTTAGATTACAAGAGAAGTCATAGGTGGATTCTTCCTGAGGGTATCGTCGTAATCAACTGAGTTTTTTCACATTCTTTTCCCAAAGTTTCATTCTTTTGTCTTTGCATCTAGTTTAGTTTTGCATTAGTTTAATAAACCAATCACTCCATATTTTAGCCTAAATAATAGAAAAAAAGTTAGTAGTAGTACTTTTAGGTTTCTTTGGGTTCGATAAAATAATCTTGCCTAAACTATACTATTGTTCGATAGGTGCACTTGCCTCAATCGTTGTCATAGTTAGTCTCCAGGTTCGATCATTCTTTATAAATATTAAAACCCGACTGTTTGACACAATCATGTCCTCCGTACTCGAGTATCATGGAACTTTTTCTCACACTGATCAGCTCTAGTCTTTTCTTCTTGGACTTCTTGTTGCCATTGCTCAGATGTTTTACCCAAACCAACAGTTCTTATTGACATACGCAGCTTCTTGTAATCCATCTTTAAACTTTCCAAATCCTCTTTAGCTTTATTCTTTTCTTTCTTCAGTTTCTCGGCTTCTAGTTTTTGGACATCAACATCTAAACCCAGCTGCATTTTCTCCTCCTCCAATTGATCGATCCTTTTTCCTAGTTCTGAAATTTTCTTCTCAAAATCCTGTTTGATGATTTCTAGTTCAGACGGGACCACCTGCAAGTGTTCTTCTATTAATCGGATGTTTTCTTGATTTAACGTAAGGACGTTGTCACTAATTCTCTGTCCCCACCACTAGTCATACTCAAGGGTAGTTATTGGATTAGCAGCAAACCTTTTCATTCTACGAGTTTGGTTCTAGGTATTCGATAGCTCATGAACTTTCTTTTTGTAGTTATCTCCCTTGTATACAAACTCGCACTCAGCTAACCCTTATGTTGCTAGCCTGAATTGTCTTGACCTGTATTGCCTTAACACGAGTAAGGGAGCATACCCAATAGCTCCCCATATCCCAAGTAGGGGAACCCAATCAAAATCTCCACATCGGTACAAGATCTCGTCAGGGACCATCAAGGGGCTCTCCATTCGATATCTTCTTCTTGTAGACTTTGGAGAATCATCATCCACTTTTCCTTTGTAATATCATCTCGTCTCGGCGTAGCCACTATCTCTTTCAGGGGAGAATTGCTTTTGGAGAACATTCGATATGAGACCTTTTCCACTTTCCAAAAATGGCAGTGGAACCATGCTAACAAAAGTTACGCGCAACCTATAGATCTGCCCTTGCCCGCTCTTCGACACGCATTCAAGGATCTAAAAGTTTTAGCCAAAATCGTAGGAATCTGCGTGACCCTTTTGTCAAGTCGATTAATAAGATCCAAGACTGCCTCATCTATGTGCCCTAGTGCCTTGGGGAAGACGACCAAACCATAGATACTCAAAGCAAACACATCAACCATTTTCTTCATATCCGGATGTGCTAGTGTAACAGTTCAGTTTTGACCCTAACCGAAACAGTGGTTTCGGGACCATAAATCTGAGTCAGAATAATATTTAAATATTATTATCTGTGTTTATATTATGTGAATTTATATCTGCAAAATTTTCATGAATTAATTTTAGCATTTGTGTGCTTAATTTAATTAAAATGATTAAATGGCATAAAATGTAAAAGTAGCTAACTATTTGTTGAAGTGTTAAATTGCCTTGTTCTTTTAATGTGGTGTCCTTAAGTAGCAAATGGACCATTAAAAACTAGCATGGACTATAATGGGCATTAGTATATGATTTTATAATGTTTATAATAAAGGTTAATTTTGTAATTAGTATATTAATATGTTAAATAAATAAAACATAAAATAAAGAAACATGCATGTTCATCTTTTATTCTTGTCGAAATTAAAAGAAAAAGCAAAAAAGCAGAACAAGTCACATTGGGCTTTGGTCTTGCTCAATTAAGGTATGTAATTTGTTTGGTTTTTTTTTATCATTTCTACGTTTTTGTGATCGTTGCTTCGAGTGCTACAAAACCCATGTTCTAATTTTTGAATTTGATGATGATTGTGTTTTGCCATTGATGATAGCTTGTGATTTTTTTTTTGTTTGATGATAAAATATTAAAGATATGTGATAGATTAAAATTTTTTATTGGAAATTTTGATGATTTTTTGTAATTAGGGCTAAATTGTAAAAATAATAAATTGAGGGACTAGAATATGAAATAAATGAAATATATGGACTTGTATGATCATGGCGTAGATTCGACCTAGGCATGGTACTATGAAATTTTGCATATTTTGTGTTTTATGCAATAGGGACTAAATTGTAAAAAGTGTAAAATGCCAGGGGCAAAATGGTAATTTGCCTTAGACTAAATTGAATAAAATGGTGTTTAAATAAGTTTAATTTGAATATGTTTAGATCAAGAACCAAAGAAAATGGATTTGGATCGGGGGAAAACAAAAATAATCAAATAGTCGTTTATTTCCGTCCGTCGATATCTGAGGTAAGTCTATAAGCATATAAATGTTGTAAATTTTGAATATATGTAAATTTTATATGTTGAATTGAATTTTATGAATATACATATGTATTGGCCAAATGTATTTAAGCTTGGGAGCTATGTTTATGAGTTCGATTCGATCGAGATATGATATCCAAAAGTCCCATACGAACCTTAGGAATAGCTAGGATACATATGTGGATTCCGTTATGTGTTATCGTGTAAGACCATGTCTGGGACGTTGGCGTTGAATTGTTTTTACGTGTAAGACCCTGTCTGGGACAATGGCATCATTATGTGATTACATGTAAGACCACGTCTGGGACATTGGCATTGTATGATATGTTCGACTATCCGAGTATCCTTTTTAATTCTGAATGGTTCAACGGGAAATGATAAGTTAAGGTCGAGTATAACATCGAGCTAGAAAGGCTCATGTATGTACTCATACTAAGTTATGAAAATAAGGTAAGTTGAATGTTTGAATTGATGATATAATGCTATATGTTAATGTGAACCATGTGTATATATATATGAATGTATGTATATTCGGCCTAATGTTGTAATTGTATTATAGAAAGTAAAGGTTAAACATATTAATGTTCAATTGAGTATTCGGCCAAAGGAAAGTTATTACAAGTTATATATGCTTTGATATATAAGATGATAAGTTGGATTGAATATGAAATTATGATGGCTTATTACTACTTATCTAGCTTAAATTATGTAAATGATCAAATGTTTATTTGCTTATGACTTACTAAGCTATGATAGCTTACTGTGTGTATTTGCTTTTCGTTTTATAGATTTTGGAAGTTGGTTACGAGCTCGGGGATCGTCAGAGAAGTCTATCACACTATCGACTCTTTTCGATATTTTGTTAAGTTTGAATTTGAACTTATGGCATGTATAGTCTAGTTAAAATGTTTGATTTTGGGATATGTAATTATGAGCCATGCGAAAATGGATTATTTCTTTTGGTTAAGCTTAGTTTCTATGCTTTGATATAATGGATATATTTAATCCTTGAGTTATATAGATTTGGTCATGGTATATTAAGTGAGATTTTTTAGCATGTTTTGTTAATGATTGATTGAATTTAGCTTTGGTTTATGCTTGTATATATATATATGTTTTGGCATGAAGTACTTATATATGGCTTATAATTAGTTCATTTGGAAAGCTTGATACATGTGATTGTTGAATGTGTTTTGGGTTATGGATTGTTAATGACTTATTATTGAGATGCATAATTTGAAACATGAATCAATTTGAATATTGTTTATAATGTTAATTATGTATTTGGCCATGTGATGAAATATAAGTGTTAGTTATAAGCTATTTATGATTCGACAATGGTGTTTAAATTATGTCATTAAGTGTTTAGTTATATGTTAATATTAAAATTGTGGTATTGGACATGAGTGGACTAAGTTAGGTTATGAAAATTTGATTAAGGAATGTGTTTTTGTGTCGGATTGAAATGGCATACTTGCATGAGCAACTTGGTTTAGAAATGATAAATAATGTGTATATGTATATTCGGCTAAGACTTTGAATTCATAATGATAAGTATGTGATATGGTTTGTAGCATAATTACATAATTATATTATATATTGAATGTTGTCAGGATTGATCGAATTTGTATTCAATTGATTGGGTTGTGGTTAACTAATTAGGTACGAAAGTATAAGTTGATCATATATTCGACACATGCTAAGTAAAATATTTATTTTCACATCCATGGTATGCTTTACTGTGGTTAAGTATACAAATGTTATAAGAAAGTTTTATTAAATTACCAAATATGAGAAAGTTAGCTTAGTAGTGTGAATGAAATTTAGCATGGTTAAAAGCATATGGAAGTGGTATATATATTGATTCAGCTAAGTACATAGAAAAATGGCTAATGAAAGTCAAGTGGACATTATAATGTCTTATAAGTAAATGTGTTAATATGTGCACTTGTGTAATAAAATGAAATATGTTTGATTATAAACTAGGTATTCGGACATCATGTATGTATTGTTTGTATGTTTTGAATATTATACTTATTAAGTAAAGTTGTTTTATTGTGAAGCACGAATAGTTTATGTATTAACGGTAATAAAGTATGGTTAGGTTTTAGTTGATTAAGTGATTTATATGTATAATGATTAATATGAATGTGTTTTGATTTATAAGCCGTGTGAAATTGTTTATTAAATATAAAATACATGTGTATTGATGTGATTGAATTACAAAGCATGAAATGTAATGAATGCCTGTTTTGAGCTATGTTCTGTTCTGTAATGCCTTGTAACCCTAATCCGGTGATGAATACGGGTTAGGGGTGTTACAGCTAGAATCAGATCCCTCAAGTTTTTCCAAGGGATACACTTAATCTCCTTTTTGCTTGATCCGGGCTGCCACCCACTGCTTACTCATCCCTATGATGCTCATCAATTTCTTCAAAAAGGTCGGGACCTTAGCGGCTCTTGAATATACTTTGTCGGCTTGAATCTTCGGGCAACGAAGTAAGGCCATATACTCCTCCACGGTAGGTACCAAATCAACTTTCCCAAAAGTGAAGCAACTGTAGGCAGGATTCTAAAACTATGAGAGGGTTTGAAATAAGTGCTTGTCCACCTTCACATCGAGTAGATAGGGCAAATCTCCATAGTTACAGTAAAACAGTTGCTTGACCTCATCATTCCACTGATCCCATATCTCCTTTAATTCTTGAAGATTATTCTGAGTCACATGACGCGGGTGAAATCCACAACTTTAATACGTATCTCTCGGTCAGACTATCACCTTTTTCTTGTTGTGCTGTCTTGGCCCAAATCCAGACGGCCGCATTATCCTCCACTTTGTCAAAAAACCCTTTTTCCATGATAAGTTATCTATTTAGGAACCGAATGTGAATCAACACCTTTTTTGAAAATGCCATGCAATTAAAACAAAAACAAAGCAAGTCAGTACTTCATACACCATTTAAAGTAAGCAAAGAACAATAAGTAAAGCACCTACTTGGGTGACCACTAGGGTTTGGCGTAGCTCTACTTAAGGTGGGCTCTTAAGGCTCGCTATATGAGGGTTTGGTTTTAGGGTAAGGCACCTGAACCGACAGATTCCTCGATCCTCACCCCTTATAGGCTCATGCGGATCGAGTTTAGTTCAGGGGAATACATTTCCCATGGCTATACGGAGATGAAAATCTCACGAAGACATACGTATGAATGTATCCCAAAAGCAATTCACTATCCTATACGGAGGTGAATACCTCACGAAGGAATAGCTTCTCGCTCCCACTTAAAGGGGTAAAATTGACCGACTTATGCAATGCAAAATGAAGAGACACATCAATATATTTAAACCAACAAAGCAAGCATAATATGAGGAAAACCACGAAAATGACGGATAAAATGCAATAGAGAAATCTTAAATTTAAAACAGATTTTCGATAAAAAGACAAAAATTAATCAATTTATGGCTCGACTCTCTTATTTTGTCCCCAGTGGAGTCCCCAAGCTGTCGAAACCATTCTTTTTTTAAAAAAAAAATGGGGTTGACTTTTTAAAATGAAAAATAGAGTCGCCACCAATCCTTTTTATTTAGGTGTGATCGGATCACCTCATAATTTGATCATTTTAATAAAAGTTTAAATTTACTAAAATGATAATTTTTGGTCTACAAAGTCCAGAAAGCGGGTTCGTGAGTCAGTTACGCACGAGGAAGGATTAACACCCTCGATAGGATCAAAATTGGTACCTAGTTGATTAATTAGTGTCTTAGTGTCGAAAATAAAAAATTTGAAGAGATTAAAGAAATGCGATCCTTTGTTAAAACATTGTTTGATAGAAAATTTTTCTGAGAAGAGGGCATATTCCTCGTTAATCGAGAATAAAGAATTACGTCCCATAAGTTAGGACACAATATCCTAAAACCCGAAACGAGAATAAATACCGAAAAATTTATTTATTTTGAAAGACATTCGATTATCTCAGTTTTAGAAAGAAATCGTATTTCATAAGTTAGAACACGATTTTTCCTAATTCCCGAGAATGTTTAAAAATTTATGCTTTAAAAAACATTCGTTTATTTGGAGTTATCGAGAAAATCGAAATCCCGTAAGTTAGGAAACGATTTTTTGAATCTCGAATTACGAAAGATTGCTTATTTTAAAAACAAATTATAATTGTGTGGAAACGAACACAATGTTTGAAACACCGAGTTTTTAATTTATTCGAGATACGATAGAGATGAATGAATGTTTAAAAACGACTCATGGCTTGATAAAATGATGACACATATAAGTGAATCGATAAGAATATAGCTAAGATAATAAATAAGCAGTGGCTTTAACTAATTAAGTCTAATACTAGTTAAGTAAAAATAATAATAAAATAATAATAGTGATATAAAAAAATAAAATAAAAATTTAAAATGGTAGTAAGTAAATAAATAATATACATAAAGCTAAATTCAAATATTTTGAAAGTAAAGAAATGAAAAATAAACAAACAAGTATGAACAAATATGAAATTTAGGTAAAAATGATAAACATATAATCATAATAATAATAATAATAATAATAATAATAATAATAATAATAATAATAATAATAATAATAAAGTAAATAAATATTAAAGAAATAATAATAATAATAAGAATCAACGGAGAATTTAAAATAGAAATGAAGGACCACCAGGAGGGTCGGGTGCAGCTAGAGGTAATGATAATATAGAAGTCTTTGAAGGTCGAGAGGCAAGGCAACAAAGTTGGTTATCGGTTTGGCGTCGCGAGGAGGAAGATGTGCGGATCGACAACGGGTAAGTTCCTTATTCGAAATATTCTTAATTGCCTTGGTTGATTCGTTAATTCACTCTTAGGTTGCTAGTAAAGTGTATGGAACTTGGATTATGAGCGTGAGAATGTTTCTAGGAAGTATGATAGTTCTTTAAGATCGAGTCGCATAGCGATGGTAGTGTGATGAGTTAAGGATGCGCGATTGAGCGATAGTAAGTAATTCGAGGATGAAATTATTTTAAGGGGTAGTGTAACACCCCAAATTATAACAAGCTATTTTCCCAACTTGAAGGGTTATTCTAGGATTTATTTGACATATTTAAGTCTAAAAATAACTCGAATTAGGCGACCTAGTGTTAAAATATTTTTTAGTACCATAAAGGAGGAGCCTAGGCGAGATAAGGCTTTAATAAATTTTTGGGCGAATTATGGCACAAGGAATAGGCTTAGTGCAATTGGTTGGGTGCGTCCAAGGGTGTTACAAGGCAAGTTAGAAACACTGATAACAAAGTGGCATTTTTTTAGTTGGAGTTGGCTTGGGAAGCCTTAAAATAATTGGTAATTCGGACAAGAAAGTCGGTGGGTGAAGTGGCAGGCGCCACTAAGTGCTGAGGTGGATAAGCATGAGTTCGTACCGCTAAAGCGTTGCATTTTAATTTTTGGGAGTAAACGGCGGGAGGTCTTATAAATAAATAAGGGGTTGTATGGCATGAAAGGCGAGGTGGAAGAGTTGGCAAGGTCTTTGGAAGAAAGAGCTATGGCGCTTGGACTCGTGTTGAGTCTGGGGTAGCACAATAAGCGCCAAAGCATAAGGAGCAAATGGCTTATAAAAATGTGTGACGAGTTATGACATGAAAGTCTATTCGGAGAGTTGGCAAAGCGTTAAGAGAAAAGTCCTTGGTTCGGATCTAAGGGCACCAAAATGTTTCTTTTCCTTTTATTTTCTTCTTTGGTGGGGGAAAGAAGTGGTGCACTTTGGACTCCCAAATTCAATGAAAGAGGTAAGTGGGTGTTTTATTTTATTCAATTTGTTTAAAAAAGATAGAGGATAAGTGATAATCTTAGGTGATAATTAAGAGTTTAATTATCGTATGGGGAAGAATTTGGCGACATAAGGACTCTTTGAAATTTGTTTTTTGCAACTGAAGAAAGCAAAATTCTAGCTGTAACTCTTCTTGAAAATTCCTAGGGAATTTTCAAATTTACTTTCTTATTTTATTTGGCCAAAAATCACCTTTGATTTCTCCTATTCTCCTTTTCTTTCTTCCACCAATGGTAGAATAATCCACCACTTTGTTTGGATTTTCCTCTCTTTGTTATAATAAATTCAACATCTTCTCCTACTTTTGTTCTTCTTTTCACATAAGCCGAACCTTGTTTATTAATTTAACCAATGCGAATTCCTTCTCCCTACTTTGAGAAGTCTTGGCAAGATATTAAAGCAAGGTGTTCTCCTCTTTCTTTTCTTCAATCGGGTGGTAAGTGGTGGTAAGGATCGATTATAAAGCCAAAGGCTATTAGCTTTGTTATTAGGATGGTAGTTGGTGAAGCGATTCAAAAATCGGGTGTTGTGATTAGTATCGTTAGGGTTCAAAGATGACCTTTAAATTATTTGATTTGGTGAATATACTAACCCAGTATTTGGCGAATATAGGGACAAGTAAAGTGACCGACTCCTCCATTCAGATTTAGATTATTATGGGTGTGGTGTGTACATACACTCTTATAGCAATTAATAGCGTGCTAGATAATAAATTTGCTTGATGTAGATACGGATATAGTACCTTGATGGTACAAGCGAGGATTTCATTAAGTCTCTTTTAATGAGATTATTATTATGCTTTTGGAAGCATGGTTTTATGATACATGTGCTAAATGTATGAGATTTGATCATGATTACTTGACTTTTGTGGGTTAAATGGCGGAGGCGGTGATATTGTAAGCGGGCACCGATGTTTAGTAACACACCGTGACTCTGATCCACGGAGGTTTAGTACCTCGGAGGTTTGGTACCTCATCGCGTCTTGTCCACTGTGGCTTGCACCATGGTGGGTTGGCCCTGAGATATGGGATTGGCGCGGTGATTTGGCATCTACGATGGGTTGGCCCCATCAATTGATTGTGTCTATGGACACGGAGGTTTAGCACCTCCGGTGATTTGGCATCACATCGTGTATGTCACAGGTGGTTTAGCAATATTTTAAACGATTTTTGTTATTACTCATATGTTGGATACTTGTTTAAAGCTACATTATTAAAATTAAATTAAAATCACATGTTTTCCTAAATTAACACGAAAATGTTTTATCGTGTCGTACACATGAAATATTTATCGTCATCTTTGGTTTAGGGCGTGTATTGATGTAAGAAGGAAGGTGGTAGCCTAAATGCCTTGAAGATTTGGAGCATACGTATGGGAGAAATCGCGCGATCACAAAGTAAAAGTTAGGAAAGATTTAAATCGAGTTTTTTGAATCATTGGGAAGGCTAATTACATTGAGGAAAGATTGCTTATTTTGAGGAAAACAAAATATGATTGTGTGAAACGAACACAATGTTTGAAACATGCCTAAGGATGATGAGTTGAGGCGGCAAATTCTTAAAGTTTTTAATTTATTCGAGATTTAAGATAATGTAGACAAGATGAATGAATGTTTAAAAGATCCACAGTGGAAATGGGAGGGGACTCATGGCTTGATATTTGGGTGGTAGTGGAATGATGACACCGTGAGGTTGATATAAGTGAATTGCGATAAGAACTGTGTCCATTATAGCTCGAAGAATAATAAATAGTGGCTTTAACTAATTAAGTCTAATACTAGTTAAGTAATATGCAATAATGGTGAAAATGCGAACTCCTAATAATGAGCGTCGGATGTTGAGTGATATAAAAAAATAAAATAAAAATTTAAAATGGTAGTGGAAGAAAGTCGAGGTTTAAATAAATAATATAGCGTGTGGGATAAAGCTAAATTCATGAATGTTTCGATTTTTGAAAGAGTTCTTCGTGGGAAGAAATGAAAAAATAAACATTAGCTTGGCAAAGTGGCTTTCATGCACCACTTAGGTGCTACAAGAAGCGTCAAAGGGAGCTTCAAGGAGGAGGTTCAGTCTCGGGTGTAATAAGGGTGTGTGTTTTATTTTGGGCTTTTGAGGCGTTAAAGATAGGGGCTAAGTTGGAAGGCCTTAATAGATTTTTGAGGCAAGTTTGGACATGAAATGTCATATGGTGGAGAGGCTTGGGTCTTAAGGGCTTAGAGGTGGCGGTGTGAGTTCGAGAGACATGATGGGCGCAGGAGCATTTTATTTTTGGGTTTTAGGCGTTAAAGGAAAGGGCAGATATGAAGGCTTTAAAATTAAATGGAAGGTTCATGACATGAAAGTCGATTAGGAAACATGGTATGAGGCGTAAGGTCTAGGTTGAACCAAAAGCAATGATTGGGTTTTATTTTTTCAAAGTGGCGTGCATGGAAAGGGAAAGTGATGGGCATGTAGGACTCTTATGATAAGGATAAAGCATTGTTTTCCTTTTTATTTTTGGTGGAGAGTTGTGATGTTGTTATACAAGATCGGATCTTGGGATCTAGGAATTTGGTAATGTGGTGTGTAAAACTCCTTACACTTTATTAGTAAACTTTTCCATATTATTGTTTTGTTAATCATTAAGTAGTGATAAGCATGGCTTTAACTAATTAAGTCTAATACTAGTTAAGTAAAAATAATAATAAAATAATAATAGTGATATAAAAAATAAAATAAAAATTTAAAAATGGTAGTAAGTAAAAAATAATATACATAAAGCTAAATTCAAATATTTTGAAAGTAGAGAAATGAAAAATAAATAAACAAGTATGAACAAATATGAAATTTAGGTAAAAATGATAAACATATAATAATAATAATAATAATAAAGTAAATAAATATTAAAGAAATAATAATAATAATAATAAAGTTAATTAATAATAATACATTAATAATAATAATAATATGTAATTACAAAGATGAATACAATATTAATAATCGAATTGCGATATTAAATAAATAAGACAATAAAATGGTAAATGTATAATCAAAAACATGGAAAAAGTTTACAAATGAATGAACAATAAAGTAAAACAAAAAAAGTAATAAAATAATGAAAATGTGTACTTAAAGGATTGCAAATAATCTATATTTTAAAGTGTAAAAGATAAAAATTTAATGATAAATAAATAACTAGACAAATGGATAAATAAATAAATAAATAAAATAGAATAAAATAAAAGAAATTCAAAGAGTCCAAATTTAAATGAATAAGGACTTGATTACAGTTAAAATAAAATTTAGGATCTAAATTTAAATAAAATAAATGTAAGGATATGAAAAAGGATTGAATTGAAACCTAAATAAAATTTGGGGGAAGAATTCGAAATAAAAAAAGAAATAACAGACTAATTGGTAACGCATTAAAAACATGAGGGGGCGAAAGGGAAAATATCCCTGGTCCTCTATGCGCAGCGTTTTATCTGAGGGCTAAAATGACACTCAAATGAAATTATAGGATAAAATTAAAAAAGAAAAACAACAAGAAAAGGACCAAATTGCAATGCGTCGCAAAGCGAATGGACCGCGCGCGCAAATAGCCCATTCACCGCAAAAACACGCGGATCTTGAGGGCAAATGGGTCGAGCCTCGGTCAAACGTCGTTTTGGCCTCTGAAAACAGTTCCCAAAATGGCGCCATTTCATTTGGGGTATTTATACCAAAATTTTTTTAAAACTTTCATTTTAAACCCCCCACCAAAAAAAAAAATTTCAAAAAAACTCTCTCCCTCTTTGAATTTGGCCGGGCTCCGATCCAGGACCACAGTGGCCATTGCCGTGCCGTGACAATGTGACCATCCACGATGGCCGAGAAATGAAAAGTCACCATGTTTTCTTCTTTTCGACTCCCTAGCCCGAAAACTGCCCTCTTTCATCGGAGAGGGTGGTCCTCGGCCAGCCACGGGGGTGGAACACAAGAGCAACGGTAAGGTTTAATCCCTTTCCTTTTTATTTCCCTTAAACTAGTAGAAAAACAAATAGAAAAGAAGAAAATCAGTAAATGAAGATAAAAGAACCACCTTTTCAAACTGTTCCAATTTGCTTTTTTTTTGTATATTGCATGTGTTAGTAAAAAAAAATGATACATTGTTTTCCATGGCTTTATAGCCGAAAATAAAAAAAATACATTTTTTTTGCTCTCTGTTTTTTCTATGCCGTTGTGTTTTTTCCTCGCAGTCTGAGGCCGTATGGTGGTAGCGTGTGAGGAGGTGGCATGCGTGGCTAGCTAACCTAGGGTTTTCTTTCTCTGATGAAAATGTTTAAGTAGTAGGATTATCGGACCACTAGGTTTTTTGTTTTTTTGGGTCAAGAGCCATTAGGGACTTGGGTTATTTTTAGTATGGGCCATTCAGGTTTTGGGCCTATTGTACAAACCTTGGACTATTTGATATTTTTGTTTCTATTTGATTTTATTTATTTTATGTTTGGGTTATTGATTTGGGCCCCGAGTAAAATGGGCCCATTCTGAACTTGTCTACACTGTAGCCCCTTCAAATGCTCCTAACTCTTTTAAGGCTTAAGGTTTGATGCATCCACTAGATGACAAGTAATTGATAATGTGCTTAATTGATTTTTTTACTATTTATTTTAATTAATGTTGGACATGAGTTGTGCTAGTTTTCGCACTTTGTTGATACTTTTTTCTAAGTACAATATTGTCCATTGTGCAAAAATAAGTTGAATTGTAGGCTACAATGAAGATTTTGCATGAGAATTATAGTGCCTAGATTTTTGGATTATTTTAATCATTATTTTATTTGCAACAATATTTTTTAAGAATTAATTAGGACTAGATTTATATTAAGGGCAAGTAAAGACCCATATATTTTATTTTAAGGTTTATTAATTTTTAGATTATTGTTGTTGTTCCAATATTATATTGCTAAAAAAACCTTTTATTTCATAAAAGGAAAAATATTAAGCTTTTACCCTAAATTATATCTCATATATATACACACTATAGCAAAGAGGATAAAAAATACATTTTTTTTACACATGACACTTCCTATTTGAAATACTTATTTACAATTTGGGTAAATTATTCTTGGGTAAATTACACCAACCGTTACTCAACTTTGATGCAGCTGACAAAACAGCCATTCTTGTTTCAATTCAGTCACTTAACTTTCAAAAAATAACAAAGCAGTTAGCTAATGTTATCAAAAAGTAACAAACCAGCCATAGACTTAACGGAACAGCTGACGTGGCCAATTAACTAGCTGATATGGCTAGTTTACTTGCCACGTTGGAAACCCAATTAGCTAACATGGAAGGTTGACATGGAGTTTACCCAAAATTTACCCAAAATGGGAAAAAAATTGGGAATAATTTTTTGGCAGTGACAAAGCAAGCAAAACACAATCCCTAATAAAACTAGAAAAATTCTTTCTTTGGTAGTGAAATTTGAAAATCGATAGTGAAAATGTTGAGGCTGGCATTGAAACAATTGCTTGGGCTAACATCAAGGGAGATTCGATTATAGCCCCTTCATCGACACCGATTTGGTCGGAGCTTCTACTTGTGGTGATGTTATGAAGCTTCAAATCAAAATCGACGACAAAACAACAAAAACAAAAATAGAAATAGCAAGCATCCAAAATCAAACTAACAAAAAAAAAAACAAGAATCCCAAATTGGCCTGCATCAAAAGAGAGAAATAAAAAAAACTAAAAAAGAAGATAATCAAAAGAGAAGAAACCCACACCATTTATAGTTTTAAGAGTTGGAGAACTCGAGCCACTAGTTCGATGATCCGAGTGGTCAAGAGTCATGGTTGGTCGAAGAAAAGCTGTGGCCAGAATATAGTAGTGATCCGAGGGTGGACGACAAAGATCCCTTGAAGCCTTGTTCAAAGCTTTGAGGTCTTAATCTTGGGATTTTGAAAGCCTATTAGGAAATCTGAAGTGAGATTTTAGAAGAGGCAAAGAGGAGCCATTTGATAATGACGGTTGGCTAGAGAAGGCCATGAACAACGACAACTAGAGTTAAGAGAGAAAAAAAAAAGAGAGGAGAAGAAAAGAAGAAAAAAGGACAGAGATTCAATGGATAGTAGCAAACTGAGTGGTGACTCCACCTTGGAGGAACAAAACGGTCGTAGCTAGGGTATGTCCATTTCTTCTTCTTCTTCTTCTTCTTCTTTTTTTTCTCTTGCCCAACTAAGGCTATGGAGCTATTTAAATTATAGCTAACCCTCTGTTAAATGCCATGTCACTTTTTCGTTACGCTGTAACAGAAAATGGTTAAAAGGACTGTTTTGTTATTTTACGAAAATTAGTGACGGAATTGATAATAGAGTGACTGTTTTATCAAGCTGTATTAAAATTGAGTGATTGTTGGTGTATAATTTACACATTATTCTTTTACTCATTCTCTTTTAATATTTTAAGTTACTACATGCATTTTGTTAACCTTTTTTCTGAAACACCCCAAACTCAGCCCACAAGTCCTGATCGGATCTGGCATGCTTCTTGAGTAAAACGTAGTTAAGTCTCGTATGACATTTTGAAAATCGTGGTGATTTCGAAGAAAATAGATTTGGGTTGTTCTCAAGTTGAAAATTGAGTTGCAACTTAGTTTTTACTAAATCGTTAATTTCTTACTTCAAAAGTTACAGGTTCAAGAAATACCAAATTTTAGAGTTTAATATTATTGTTAACTTGAAAAACTATAGGTGTTTGAGTTTCAAAACGATTGAAGTTATTCGTAACATAATAGAAATTTAAAACGCAAAGAAAATAAAATAGTTAAGTAATAATGGCCTTATTACATCAAACATAACCCAAAATAATTCAAAATAGACTTAAATAGAAAAACCGAAAAATTGAGCTGTGCATGGCCACCACTAAGTTCCTGCCGGCCGGTCCATCTCTTGAGTGCCATCTGCAAAAGTTAGCCCACGAAGGGTGAGTCAACAGACTCGGTGTGTAACTACCATCTGATTCCCAAATCATACAAGGCATAATAAATCACATAAAATAATTGTAAACCATGATGCAACCCAAACCACCTAGATCCAACCTCTACACATCACCGTACTCTACCGATCACACCGTAGGGATTACTAAATCGACCTCCATCCGCTACACACCATCGAGGCGATCCACTGCGATCAACTACATATCGCCCTTATAATTGTGGCATAGCCACTAGATAATGTGATGAGTCACAGATTCATATTGTGTGACATAGTCACGGATAATGTGATGAGTCACCGGATATTATGGTAGGAACCACGGATCACTTCCCCTTTCACATAATCACCCATATGCCCATGCAACATACAAAACATGCTATTTTTCATGCCACTTACCTTACCCCAAAATCATAACGGATCTTCACGTATTTTCACTTCAATGTTATTAAACAATATTAACGAGTATTAAGGGGTACATACCTGAATGCACTCGTACCATTGAATGGTACCCTTAGCTACATTTTCATATTTTTATTAGCACATATCTAATATTATCAACCTAGGGGGAATTAGTGTAGGGCTACACACCTGATTACTCGTAGATCTAATCGAAATCCTGAAAATCTCGATCTAATGCACTAGATCCATTTTTCCTACATTCGGCCAACACGAAGCATATTAGCAAGGAGCCATTCGGCTAAACAGTCAAATCCCAAAGGTTTAACGAGACCAAAACCCTTACCTTGTTGCCGATTTGGTTACCAACCAAATCCCGAAACTTCGTGATGATCCCCCCTTGTAATCGGCTAGGCACTAGTACACTCAAACGGTTAGTTTTCAGCTTTTGAACGAATAAGGAACAGATCTGAAACATTAGAACCCTTACCTAGATTGTTTAGCCAAATCCCGAAGATATCACTTGTCCTTGGAGATGTCGAAATCCCTACATGGTATATGTTAGATTTGATTCTAACATTTGATGACCAAAGTAAATGGCCTTCGGCCTAAGATCACACTTCATTTACCTGGGATATTCAAATCTCGAATGATCTCCCCTTATAGACGGCTACAAATGAATCCTGAAAAGATCACCCTCCTACCTTCGGCCATAGGAAAATAAGAGGGTTTAGTATCCTTGATTTTGGCACTATACAAAACAGTCAAGGAGAGAAGGGAAATAGGAAGTTCACTTACCAGAAGATTCGGCTACTAGAGGCAGAGAAGGAAAAATCGACAGAACTTAAACAAATGTTTCGGGTTAGATCTTAATGAAGAAAGAAAAAAAGAAAAGAAAATAAAAGGGAATTCGTATAGAATGAAATCCCGAAACTCACCCAATTATTAAGGAGTGTGCGGCTTATTGTGCACCTTCGAGAAACAGAAACCTTCGTTGTAGATTCGGTTATGGAGGAGGGATATGAGTAAGAAGAATTCGACTTTCGGGAGGATATTGGAGAGGAGAAGAAGGCTAGGGAATTTCAGCTAGAAGAGAAAGAAGAGAAAAGGAATTTTGACTTGAGAGAAAAGATGAGAAAGTGGAAAAAAACAAATGAAAAAGATGATAATTCCCTTCCAAAATTCGGCTATACACAGGAACACACTCAGAGTTGGTCTTCTTCTCTCACCCCAATCCCCCTTTTCACTTTAACTTAGCCTAATACTTAAGCCTTTGACTCAATCTACACTTCATCTTTGAAGTGTCCTTGTGCCGTCCAACACTGCCTCTCCTTGCTGCAAAATAAAACTCCAAAAACACATCCCTTGCTGCTCGAACCTAGGCTCTTCTCACTCCCTGTGGCGTCACCTTACAAGGCCCTAAGTGGTGCCTCTTTGCCACTTTATCAACTGGGTTCTTTGTGTTCTAAACCACACATTAAACTTCTTAAGGCCTAGATCCCTTAGTTCCCCTTTTTAGACTTAAAAATCCAATAACTTCTAAGGCTCCTACCTACAGCCCAAGGTTCTTGAAGCCCCCAAAACACATGCAAATCACACTCAAGCATGCAATCACATTCATTTAAGTGAAAATGCATAACCCCTAAATCTCGAATATTACAGTTCTACCCCCTTAAAATAATTTCAACTTCAAAATTACCTTGCTAAAATAAGTGAGGGCATTACTGTCGCATTGTTTCCTCTGGCTCCCACGAAGCTTCCTCCGATCCATGGTTACGCCATAACACTTTGACTAGAGGGACCAATTTCCCCCGAAGCACCTTTACATCCCGTTTTAAAATCTGAATCGGCTCTTCCTCATAGGACAGATCTGATCTCAGCTCCACCTCCTCAACTGGTATCATATGAGATGGATCCGATCGGTAACGACGTAGCATCGAAATGTGGAACACATCGTGCATCTGATTCAATTTCGTAGGCAATTCTAACTGATATGCTACTGGACCAACTCATTTCAGAATCTGATAAGGTCCTATAAACCTAGGACTTAACTTTCCCTTGCGACCAAATCTCATTACCTTCTTCCACGGTGAAACTTTGAGAAACACATAATCTCCCACGGCAAACTCAATCTCCTTCCGCTTAAGATCTGCGTATGACTTTTACCGATTAGATGCCTCCTTCAACTGTGTCTGAATTACCTTAACCTTTTCCTCCGATTCTGCCATAATTTTTGGACCCAAAATCTGACGTTCTCCCAATTTCGTCCAACATGTAG
The DNA here is from genome assembly GCA_025506655.1 of Gossypium rotundifolium. Taxonomy (NCBI): domain Eukaryota; kingdom Viridiplantae; phylum Streptophyta; class Magnoliopsida; order Malvales; family Malvaceae; genus Gossypium; species Gossypium rotundifolium. The sequence continues at coordinate 195,225,050 of CP106727.1, forward strand.
GAGTGCGACACTTCTATCCATACTGATGCAAATGCGGTGCCATTCGAATACTTGCCTGATAGCTATTATTGTACGCAAATTTCGCTAAAGGCAAGAACTCCTCCCAACTCCCTCTGAAGTCTATTACGCAACCTCTCAACATATCCTCCAGCACTTGAATTACCCGCTCAGATTGGCCGTCCGACTGCGGATGGAATGCCGTACTGAAATCCAACCTGGTGCCCAAAGCTTGATGTATTGCCTTCCAAAACTGAGACGTAAACCTCGGATCCCTATCCGAGATAATCGACACCAGCACTCCGTGCAGCCTCACGATTTTTGCTACATAAACTTTTCCAATTTCTGTAGAGAATAGTCAACCCGCACCGGTATAAAATGTGCAGACTTCGTCAACCGATCTACTATCACCCATACCGAGTCCTTCTTAGTAGGCATAAGGGGAAGCCCACTGACGAAGTCCATGGTAATTCTTTCCCATTTCCATTGCGGTATCTTTATCGGTGAAGCAATCCTGACGATACTTGGTGTTCAGCCTTGACTTGCTGACACGTTAAGCACTTCTCTACAAACTCTGTAACTTCTCGCTTAAGACCAGGCCACCAAAACTGTTCTCGTAAATCCCTGTACAACTTGCTTCCTCCAGGATGCATAGCATAAGGGCTACTATGCGATTCCTGAAGAATTCTTTGCCTTAACTCCTCATCCTTGACATCTGGACCACCTTAAAACAAAGACTCCATCGTCGTTTACACCAAAATTTTCCAATTCCCCACTTTGTACTTGTAGCAGCTTAGTACTTAGCTCACTATCGACCAATTGGTTCTCCTTTACCTGACTTAGCCACGTCGGCTTCACTTGCAATTTCGCTAGCAAACTTCTATCCTCATAGAGACTCAAATGTGCAAACATTACCCTTAACTCCGACACTGTTTTCTGACTTAGGGCATCCGCCACAACATTCGCCTTGCCCGAGTGATACTCTATTGAGCAATTGTAATCTTTTAACAACTCTACCCACCTACGCTGTCTCAAATTCAGCTCCTTCTGAGTCAGCAAATACTTCAGGCTCTTGTGGTCTGTGTAGATCACCGACCTTTTTCCATACAAGTAGTGCCTCTACACTTTAAGAGCGAATACAACTGCCAACTCCAGATCATGCGTCAGATAGTTAACCTCATGTGGCCTTAATTGCCGAGACGCATAAGCGACCACTTTCCCGTCTTGCATAAGGACACATCCCAATCCTGTATGGGAAGCATCACAATATACCATATAGTCCTTTCTTGCTTCAGGCTGAATCAAAACTAGAGCCTCTGTCAATACCTTCTTAAGCTTCTCGAAACTTTTCTGCTGCTTATCCGCCCATATGAAAGGTATCTCCTTTCTCAACAATTTCACAAAGGTGCTGCTATCGACGAGAATCCCTCAACAAATCTCCTGTAGTAGCCTGCTAACCCCAAGAAACTACGAACCTCAGCCACAGACTTGGGTGGTTTCCAATCCAATACTGCCTCAATCTTCCGAGGATCCACCATTATTCCTTCGGCAGACACCACATGTCCTAAAAACATAACTTCCTTCAGCCAAAATTTGTACTTGCTGAACTTGGCATACAGCTTCTTCTCCCTTAACACTTGCAATACGACTCGAAGGTGCTTATCATGTTCTTCCTCAGACTTGGAATACACTAGAATATCGCCTATGAACACAACGACGAACCGATCCAAGTAGGGTTGGAAAACCACGGTTCATCATGTCTATGAACGCAGCTGGGGTGTTTGTCAATCCGAACGGTATTACTAAGAACTCGTAATGCCTGTACCTTGTCCGAAAAGCTGTCTTATAGATATCAGCCTCCTTCACCTTAAGCTGATGATATCCTGACCTTAGATCTATCTTCGAAAATACTGCGGCCCCTTAAGTGATCAAACAAGTCATCTATTCTTGGCAATGGATACTTGTTCTTGATGGTCAACTTATTCAATACCGATGAGTCTATGCACATGCGCATAGTCCCGTCCTTCTTCTTCACAAATAGGACTGGTGCTCCTTATGGAGACACACTAGGTCGAATAAACCCACGATCGAGTAACTATTGGATCTGGACCTTGAGCTCTACTAGCTCCTTTGGTGCCATTCGGTATGGAGCAATTGACACGGGAGGCACATGCGGCAACAAGTCAATTCAGAACTCCACCTCCCTATCAGGGGTAACCTAGGCAGCTCCTCCGGAAAGACATCCACAAATTCCCTTACTGTTCTAACTCCTCCTATAGCTGCTTCTTTAGCCTCTAAGGCACTGATCAACATCAGAAAAGCTACACACCCTTTTCTCACCATCTTCTCTGCCTTAAGGGCAGATACCACATTTGACAAGTAATTCCGTCTCTTGCCCATCACCACAACTTCTTTGTCGTCAGAAGTTCTTAACGACATGTGCTTAGTAGCACAGTCCACATTTGCATGGTACTTCACTAACCAATCCATGCCTAGGATTAGATCAAACTCCTCAAATGGAAACTCCATTAAATTAGCTGGAAACTGTGCCCCCTGAACTTTCAAAATCGCCTAAAGAGTTTGTCTAACACTCACTGATTGCCCTAAAGGACTAAATACAGTCATCTTCCTAAGTGCAGTCTCGAGTTCACATGCGAGTTCGGACACCTTACTAGCAATGTATGAATGAGTTGACCCAATATCTATCAACGCAATAAAGGGTAATCCAGAGATAAGAAACATACAGTTATGACATCGGTCGTCACCATCCTCCTCCGACGAAGCTGCATACACTAGACCGACTGTCTCTCACTCGTGTTACCAACACCTTTGCCCGGTGTTCCCGACCTCTTCGAACAATTACCTCTGCCAGCCGGACCCACCCCACGGTGGTTCTTTGTCCACCCTTCCTGTCGACTAGGACCACGACTTCTTGGTCGGCTCCAAAATGCATTTTCATGGGATAGTTCCTAATCATATGATCCTTGGACCCACACTTGAAACATCGTCCTGTCTTCTTCGAACACTCTCCTAAGTGCATCTTCCCACACTGGGCACAGGTACGGTATTGTCCTCCCGTAGTAGCTTGCTGACCTAGCGACCCATCCGTTCTAGGTCTCTTTTGGATATTCCCAGATGACCCTGATGATCCAAAACCTCTCTTTTGCTTATTCCTATCCATGTTCTATCTCACAGACTCCTTAACTCCTTCAGCAACCTTTACCTTCTCTACCAACACAGTAAACTCCCGCTCTTGCTATGGGGCAATCAATAATCTCAGGTCATCCCTTAGTCCATCCTCAAACCGGACACATCGTTCATGCTCCGTAGCCACTATACCTCGAACGTATCGGCTCAACTTTAGGAATTTTGCCTCGTACTCCGCTACGAATTTATTTCCCTGAACCAGCCTCAGAAACGCCTTCCTCTGCGCATCAACATAGCTGGTCCCAATATACTTCTTTTGATATGCTGCCTTAAAGTACTCCCAAGTAAGATCATCTGCGGCAGCACCATCCCAAACCGTGAGCCACCATTGGTATGACTCATCACGGAGTAGTGACACTACCCCTTTCAGTTTCTCCTTGGCAGTTAGGTCCAAATCATCCATAATTTGCTCCGTCGCCTCCAACCAATACTCAGTCGTATTAGGTGCCACAGCAGATATACCATGGAAAAACTCAGCTCCATTAGCTCGGAGTCGCTCAGGTACAGACTTTCGAGCTTCCATGCCTCCACCTGCTCCAGCCACCCTTTCTAGGACTCGCAGCATCGCCTGTGATACTACATCATCCCCCGTCTGATCCTAATATTCCGTACCAGTAGCTGGTGGTGGTGGCATTTCATTTTCGGACCCTTGACCAGACCTAACGGGTTCTGACATGGTCATTCGACCTTTACCATGGCCACGCACATTACGACCACGTCCTCTAGAACTCATGTCTACGTTCGTGATTTAATATGCTTAAGAATTTTATGAATTAGTTTTTGTTCCACTGATTTATCGCAAACAGTCTTATGTTTAATAGTTCTAAAAAGTAGTTCTTTCGAGTTCATACATACACTATAGTCTCAAGTTCATTCCTCCAATCATCAACATTCATGAACTTGTGTTCATTACAGAAAAGTGTTGTGGTTGTCATTGTTGTTGTTCTCCACTACCCAAGGGTATTTTCGTAATTTTTCCTATAGGGGTATTTTGGTAATTTTCCAAATCAGGGTATTTGAAAATTTTGCAAAATAAAGATTTTTGGTATTTTTGCAAAATAGGAATACTTGGTAAGAAGATTCAAGGGTAATATGGTAATTTTATAAACTGAGGGTATTTTTGTAATTTTACAAACTAGGGGCATTTCAGGAATTTTGTAAAATATGGCTCCAGATGATTTTACGAAATAAAGGTATTTTGGAAATTTTTAATTCGGGGTACTTCGGCAACCTTCCATACTGTGGGTAGCTTGATAATTTTACAAGTTAGGGGTAATTTGGTTAATTTACAAATCAGGGGTATTTTGGTCATTTTTGAATCAAAGGTACTTTGGTAATTTTATAATCACGGTTTGACTTTAGGATTATACAAAACAAGGTGACTGGTTCCTTTCGAGTTTTAATTATTGAATTTAGCTTTGTGATTGAGTCCTCTTGGTTAGGGTGAGCAATCATCACGCACTGGTAGGATTCGAGCGGAGGAGGTGAGTCACTAGGATGCTTAAATACCAAGCTCCCTAAATCCAATCCTAGACATGTGCACTGTGGTTGCCACACCTTAACTCAAATGACTCGATCCTGTGTTTGTTTGGTTAGACCTTAAGTTTTATGTAATTCGGTGTTGGAGTAAGCTAATCCTAGGGTTCAATAGTTCCTAATCTACTAATCTACATCTCCATAATTCCCACATACAAACCACACAATGGTTAGGGGTATTTACCTAGTGGACTTCGGGCCGGAGACTCAGGTGCCATGCTAGAAAACCTGCTCATTCTCTAGTAAAACTCAATTCCAAAATAAAGAAAATGTTTTGGGCCCAAAAAGCCCTCAAGGTCGAGTTTTGAACCTGGCTCTGATACCAAATTGAAACACCCCAAACCCGGCCCACAAGTCCTGACCGGATCTGGCATGCTTCTTGAGTAAAACTTAGTTAAGTCTCGTATGACATTTTGAAAATCATGGTGGTTTCGAAGAAAATAGATTTGGGTTGTTCTCAAGTTGAAAATTGAGTTGCAACTTAGTTTTGTACTAAATTGTTAATTTCTTTCTTCAAAAGTTACAGGTTCAAGAAATACCAAATTTTAGAGTTTAATATTATTGTTAACTTGAAAAATTATAGGTTTTTGAGTTTCAAAATGATTGATGTTATTCATAACATAATAGAAATTTAAAACGCAAAGAAAATAAAACAGTTAAGTAATAATGGCCTTATTACATCAACCATAACCCAAAATAATTCAAAATAGACTTAAATAGAAAAATCAAAAAACTGAGCTGTGCATTGCCACCACTAAGTTCCTACCGACCCGGTCCATCTACTGAGTGCCATCTGCAAAAAGTTAGTCCATGAAGGGTGAGTCAACAGACTCAGTGTGTAACTACCATCACAAATTCCCAAATCATACAAGGCATAATAAATCACATAAAATAATTGTAAACCATGATGCAACCCAAACCACCTAGATCCAACCTCTACACATCACCTGTACCTACCGATCACATCGTGGGGATTACTAAATCGACCCTCCACCCGCTACACACCATCGAAGGCAGTTGTTGCAGTCAACTGCATATCATCCTTATAATTGTGGCATAGCCACCAGATAATGTGACAGAGTCACCAGATTCATATTGTGTGACATAGTCACCAGATAATGTGATAGAGTCACCAGATATTGTGGTAGGAACCACCAGATCACTTCCCCTTTCACATAATCACCCATATGCCCATGCAACATACAAAACATGCTATTTTTCATGCCATTTACCTTACCCCAAAATCATAACGGATCTTCACGTATTTTCACTTTAATGTTATTAAACAATATTAACGAGTATTAAAGGGTACATACCTAAATGCACACGTACCATTGAATGGTACCCTTAGCTACATTTCATATTTTCATTAGCACATATCTAATATTATCAACCTAGGGGAATTAGTGTACGGCTACACACCTGATTACTCGTAGATCTAATCGAAATCCCGAAAATCTCGATCTAATGCACTAGATCCATTTTTCCTACATTCGGCCAACACTAAGCATATTAGCAAAGAGCCATTCGGCTAAACAGTCAAATCCCAAAGGTTTAATGAGACCAAAACCCTTACCTTGCTGTCGATTTGGTTACCAACCAAATCCGAAACTTCGTGATGATCCCCCTTGTAATCGGCTAGGCACTAGTACACTCAAACGATTAGTTTTCGGCTTTTGAACGAATAAGGAACAGATCTGAAACACTAGATCCCTTACCTAGATTGCTTAGCCAAATCCCGAAGATATCACTTATCCTTGGAGATGTCGAAATCCCTACATGGTATATGTTAGATTTGATTCTAACATTTGATGACCAAAGTAAATGGCCTTCGACCTAAGATCACACTTCACTTACCTTGGATATTCAAATCCCGAATGATCTCCCCTTATAGACGGCTACAAATGAATCCCAAAAAGATCACCCTCCCACTTTTAGCTATAGAAAAATAAGAGGGTTTAGTATCCTTGATTTCGGCACTATACAAAACAGTCAAGGAGAGAAGGGAAATAGGAAGTTCACTTACCAGAAGATTTGGCTACTAGAGGCAGAGAGGGAAAAATCGACAGACCTTAAACAAGTGTTTCGGGTTAGATCTTAATGAAGAAAGAAAGAAAGAAAAGAAAAGAAAAGGGAATTAGCATAGAATGAAATCTCGAAACTCGCCCAATTATTAAGAAGTGTTCGGCTTATGGTGCACCTTCGGGAAACAGAAACCTTCCTTGTAGATTCGGTTATGGAGAAGGGATATGAGTAAGAAGAAGTCGACTTTCAGGAGGATATTGGAGAGGAGAAGAAGGCTAGGGAATTTCAGCTAGAAGAGAAAGAAGAGAAAAAGAATTTTGACTTGAGAGAAAAGATGAGAAAGTGGAAAAAAACAAATGAAAAAGATAACTAAATTCTATATACAGCACACACACTCGAGTTGGTGTTTGACCAACTCTTCTTCTCTCACCCCAATCCCCTTTTCACTCTAACTTAGTCGAATCCTTAAGCCTTTGACTCAATCTACACTTCATCTTTGAAGTGTCCTTGTCTTAATCCAACACCGCCTCTCCTTGCTGCAAAATAAAACTCCAAAATGCTTCCCTTGTTTGCTCGAACCTAGGCCCTTCTCACTCCTGTGGCGTCACCTTACAAGGCCCTAAGTGGTGCCTCTTTGCCACTTTATCAAGCTGGGTTCTTTGTGTTTTAAACCACACAATAAACTTCTTAAGGCCTAGCTCCTTAGTTCCCCTTTTAGACTTAAAATCCAATAACTTCTAAGGCTCCTACCCATGCCCAATGTTCTTGAAGCCCCAAAACACATGCAAATCACACTCAAGCATGCAATCACATTCATTTAAGTGAAAATGCATAACCCCTAAATCCCGGATATTACATTTTCTTAATTTTTATATAATAAATATAATGTTGATTTTAAATAAATTATTCTTTATTTTGAATTTTAAATAAATCAATATATCTTATTCGAATTAGTTAAATATTTTTAAACATATTTTAATTACATTTCCTTTTTAATATATTTAATTTTTTGAAAAATTCATTAAAATTGTAAAAAATTAATATCATAAAAAATTATAAAAGTAATATACACAATAAATTCGCATCGCACAAGAATACAAACTAATATATAGTATATAGTAATATGCAAACTAATTTTTACCCATTAACTAAAATTAAAATTAATGTTTCACAAAACAATAAAAATTTGAACCAAGATTAATGACTCGATTTTCTTAACCATATATGTCTTCTTTTCTTTTGGACATATTCATAACCAAATATGTGATTTTGGATTCATAACCATATATGTGATTTTGGACTACTCAACTAATAATATTTCCATACATAGCCAATTAAATGTTATAAATTCAAAAAAAAAAAAACGTTACCAAATAACTATTAAAAAATAGGAGAGAATGATTGGGAAAACGAAAAAAATTGATTTATCTTCAATTAATATACCTTATTCTAAATTAGTTAAATATTTTAAATATATTTTGTAATTATATTGCCTTTTCAATTTATTTCAAAAATCATTAAAAGTTGTAAACAAAAATTAATATTATAAAAAAAGTTACAAAAGTACTATACACAACTTATTCAAATACATGCGATAATACAAATTGATATATAGTATATAGTAATATACCAACTTTTTACCCATTAATTAAAATTAAAATTAAAATTTCACAAAACAATAAAAATTTGAACCAAGTATTAATTGAGATGTCTAAAATTAATGACCCAGATTTTCTTAACCATATATGTGCTTTTTTTGCTTTTGGACATATTCATAACCAAATATGTGATTTTGGGTTCATAACCATATATGTGATTTTGGACAACTCAGCTAATAATATTTCCATATGTAGCCAATTAACGTTACAAACTAAACCAAAATAAGTATTAATCTTAAATCTTTATTACTAGGTTTGAATTTTTTATGATTTGTTTAATTTTGTGTTTAATTTGTCAAATACAATTTGTGTTTAATTTAGGTTTTAGTATTAATTTGATGCAAATTAATTGCTAATATTATTAACTAAATTATTAATTTTCATCAAATCAACTTTAAAATTGAAATTAAACACTAAAATTAACACGGGTACCTTCAAGTACCAAAATATATTACTTTTGTCAAATATAAGTACCAATTAGACCAAAAAATAACATAAATACCAAATTTAAAACAAAAAGTGTCAAACTTAAGTACTAAATTATGCGTTAGGCCTTGTATGAATTGCAAGCAATTCTACAAACCACAACAATAATTAATTTGTATTTTAACCCTATAAATTACATAAATTTTGCAATTTGTTTACACGGGTTTTATTTACAAGTAATTCTACAAATTGTAATAATAATTAATTTGTATTTGAACCCTATAAATTATATAAATTTTGCAATTCGTTTGCACGAACACGTTTAATTTTAAGAACTACGAATGAATGAATGACTACAATAATTTCTATTTTAATCCTATAAATTAAATAAACTATAATATTGACATATGTAAAACACGTGTAATATTAAGAACCGCATCAGAATAAATGAAGATGATGGTTTGTATTTGAACTCTAAAAATCAAATTAATTATATCATCGATCTTCACAAACACGTGAAATAATGAGAACTACATATGAATAAATGGCGACAATAATTTATATTTAAATATTGTCAATTAAATAAATTATAATACTTAAAAGAATAAAAAAATTGAGTGGACCCAAGCTAAATTAAAAAAAAAAAAAAAAAAAGCAGGTAACATGTGAACTTGACATACATAGCAAACACCTAACAGACCCGCCGTTTCATTTCTTCTATAAAAGCAAGGGTTTTTCTCCCAATATGCTTCACTCCACTACTCACACAAGCCTTAGCCTCTCTCTCTTCTCTTGTTTTTCATCCATGAGTGAGATACTAGCCAATGGCAACAAGGAGAATTCTCCTCAAGAGCAGCAGCAACACTCAAAAGCAAACCACATGCTTAGGGCTAACCTTAACGTGCTCCCTTCACAACCCCGATTCCCCATCAATAGGTATAATATATACATATACATATCCTTTTTTCTTCATATATTCAACAAATAAAAGTAAAGAGATAATAGCATTGTATTTATGCTTTCAAAAACATTAATATAACGTTGGCTGTAGGCCTAGTGAAGTTATACATATATATTTGTTTTTATTTTTAAATTAAAGAAGCTGTTTTTAGTTCTGCTTTGACTTTTTTTCCTTTTGTTGTGGTGGTTTTATGATGAGAACAGCAAGGATGATAGTGATATTGGACTTGAAAGTGAAGGATATTTTGAAGAACAAGATTTTGAAGACAAAATAGAAGAAGAGGTGGCGGATGATTTTTTGAATAATAAGTCTATCAATTCAATAATCATCTCTTTCCTATAAAAAAATTAAATAGATATTATTTTAACTATGGTTTTGCATTGTGTCATTTACGTGAAACAGAAGATCAAGCAACTGGAATTTCGAGTCGTTTTAGCTCAGGAATTAGCCAACATGATGAATCGGTTCATCTCGCAACCCAACCAAATTTACTATTTACCCTTTATAAAATTAGTATTTGATACATCTATGATTTCGACTATTAATGAATTAAATGATAACACATCATCGAAAAATAAATTTAAAATATTCAATAGCATATTATCATCCGGTTCACTAGTGAGTAATTAAATATTAATCTTGATTTTAAATCTTATTTTATTTTCAAGTTCTAACTACATATTTGTTTCCTTTTCTTTTGGCTCCTTATTTTTGCCTACTGGTTACACCTCTCAACAGTGAGTTGCAGGTAATATATTTGTATCCAAATATTTTGTTGGCCAAAAAAGAAAAATGTTTTTAACTGAAAATCCTTCTCGTTTATCTTAGGAGCTTCAACTTCAAGTCTTTCTAATTGGTCTAGAGAATGAAAAGCTGAAGAAGAAAATTCGTCAGTTAGTCCTTTAACCCTAACCCTCTTTATATTACTTTTACTCTACACTAGAGAGATCTAGCCGCCACCTTTTGATATATATTTGATTTCATTTGATCCTGTAATTGACTGATATTAACTGGTGATGCATGTTTGCCAATGATAGAAACAGGTTAACTCATAACTGGTTAAACCCATAATAGATAACAACTTGTGGAGCATGATGGGCGATTTAGAAGATGGACCTGAAGAGCACATTGATGTTCTCCTATAATAGTTCTAGCAATGGAATAAGGCAGAACAAGTTGTTCCTTTCAGTCCTTTTGTTTGGGGTTAATTAATGTTTTTGTTTGGTTGGGTGTTTCTTCGATGAGGTTTCTAATCATTTTGTCTTTCTTTTGCTTTGTATCTGGGTCTAAAGTCTTTTGCATGTCAACCTTTATCGGCTTTCATCATTTTGTCTTTGTTTAGCTTTGTTTTTGAGTCTTAAAGTCTTTTGTAAGAGACTAACATTTATGAATAAAAAGTCGTTCATCGAGTCAATATTTCTATTGTTTTTCTAAAACTAATTCATCTATCTTAAAGGGTATCATGGTTATTAAGCAATAATATAATCATATAAACCCATCGAAGGAAACCGATAATTGTTAAATCTCAAACTCCTATAACATATCACATTATCCAACAAAAAATAAAAAATTATCCTTAAAATATAATTGGAAGTTCGAAATAATATAATCCACACTTTTCTAATAGAGTAAAATATGTTTAGTAGAAACTGAAAAAGAAGCCTTCAATAATATAATCCTTTGTCAAGTTATGTTGTAACTTGTGCTGTAGCTTTTGATCATGTTTGGGTTCTAACTGCAAATGACTAAATTGCATAAGGTGCAAAATTAGAGTTCTATAGGAAAAAGGTGTCAAATTGCTATGAATTTTGTATATGAGTGGCCTTAAATGGTAATTATACCATTAGTATAATTAGTGGACAAATATGAACATTAAATTAAGTGATTTGAATGTTAATTAATAAGGTTAAAAATGTAAATCAATAAAATAACTTAATTAAAATATATAAAAAGGAAGTATCATCTTCCTAAATGAAGATGACCACTGAAATTAAGGCATAATCAAGCCATAACGAAGCTTAAACATTCGGCCATCTCTCTCCTTGCGCATGTAAGTGATTTTTGTCTCGTTTTTAATGATTTTTATGTTTTTAGAGTCGTTATAGCTTAATCTAGCTAGCCCAGGGGCTAATTTGCAAAATTGTTCAAAGATTAGGGTTTTACCATGAATGTATATTGGCTGTTTGTGATGTTTGATGGAAGAAAATAAATGTTTGTTGTTAGTTAAACAGCTTTGATAAAGTGAATTTTGATGAAAATGTCAATTAGGGGTTAAATTGAAAAATGTGTAATGTTCATGGTAAATTTTGAAATTTATGAATAATGTGAGCTACTAAGGACTTAAGTGAAATTCAACTAGCTTGGGTTAGCCTTAAATTTGCATGAATTTCATTTTATAATCCTTGGGACTAAATTGTAATTAGTTTAAAATTATAGGGGCAAAAGTGTAATTTTGGTAAAATATGATTTTGGATTGAATTGAATAGAATGATTATTGAATGGGCTGAATTTGATTATTTAGATCAATATAAGCATCGTATAAATTTAGATCGGGGAAAGGAAAAAGTGTCGGACTAGTTGATTGTATTTCTTTGTTTGTGATCGAGGTAAGTTAGTACGTTTAATTAGCATTTTAATATATATATTTTAATTTAAATTCTATTTTTTCGTATTATCATATTATGTTTCTATGGAAATATCCAACAAAGTTTCGACGACTTTCGGATCTCGTTTGAACCTTAGGAATATACAGGATACAAATGACATGTCATTAGGGTTACCGTGTTTTGGGTGCTGGTCCTGAACGTCTTACTGGTGGCTGAGTTCGGCATGTGTTGCGGATACTTGACTGCTTTTGTAAGTAGCTATGTGTGAACAGAAACATTTATGGCTCGAGAGTGAGCAACTCTGTATGAAAAGAGAAATAAATGGTTTCGACCATATGTTAGCACACAGTGTGTGAGATTCTTGAGTACCCAATATTATTCTAAGTGGTTCAATGGGTATACAAAAGGAATGAATGATAGATGTTTCGATTAGTAATGCCATGAAAGCATGAAAAGGTATGAGTTGTTGATGCTTAAAGTATGCATAGTCATGTTCATGAAAGTATGAATGCTTAAATGCTATATACATGAAAGCTATTATGTTATGAGTTGAGTTTGCTAAGTGATGTGTTTATCACTAAATTGAATTGTTGTTTATGCTTAGGCTTGTGCCAAACTATGTTGGATTAGTTCTTAAATTGGTTTTAAGCTTATATATTGAAATGGTAAGCATTGTTTATGATTTACGAATTGATACGGCCACGCCCCGAGCACACTCTTGGACCATCTCCCAAAGCGTTGCTTGCAATCCCTTGCGAGCTGAATTAGTTCGATTCCAGCTCGTTGAGCTCAATTCAGCTCGTTTCCAGCCCAATGAGCTCGTTTTCTCGTTTTGAGTTTATTTTAATTTTATGCTCTCTAAACTTGTTGGAATAAATCAATTAGTTTAACTTAGCTAGTTAATTCGATTTAACTCATCTATCTTTTTAGTTCTTGCGTTTTATTTGCTAGACTAAAATAAATGTTTTTAGTTAAATTAGTTAATCAACTTCAACTCATAAATATGTCTTAATTTGGAATTAATAATTTTGTTTATAAATGTGTTAATTTTATTACATGTTTTTAATTTTTCTAGCTACAGTCGAATTTAAGATGTGTCTTAGTTTATTACTTATGTTTAATATGTCTTAGTTATTACTTGTTTTAATGTGTCCTAGCTGAATGCATAATTTTAATATGGTTTGAGCTGCCGAATTAATGTGTCTTAAGATGAATTTAATTTGCTGAATTAAATTGTTCCAGCCACATGCATGGACAGTTTGAATGAAAGGTGTGCTGATGATTTAGGTGCTCCAAGCAACTCTTTGTGAACACCAAGGGACAAAGGTGAGCTGCTGATTCCTTTCTCCAAGCTGCCACTTCGTGGAGTCCAACAGCCCTAAGAGCTTTCACACTTTCTGGAAAGTCCTTTCACACTTGTTGCCCATTTGGTTTTGAGCATTCACACACAAAGACTACTCAAATTCGTTGTTTCACACCTAAGGACCATTGAAGTGCCCAAGCTAACTTTAATAAGTTCAAAACTATTCAGCTGATCAAAGCAGGCCATTTAAGCAAGTGCACACCTCTTGGCAGAATCTAAGCAAGTCCATTCAGCTCATTACTTAATTTCATTAACTCCAGCTGATTGGAAACATCAAGGGACTATCCATTGGCGTCACCAAGGCTAAGGAAGCTTCAAGGAACTCGCTTGGAAACTTCATGGAAGTTTTAGCTCATTTAAGCTACAAATAAGCTGTCCTTTTAGTAGCTTAAGTGCCCATTCGGCTAGCCTATAATTTTAGCTATAAATATGAAGTTCCTAAGTTGTAATTCAGACTTTTGCCAATTTTGAATGAACATTGAGTTGTTTGTGAAGTTTCTTCTCTCAAATTTCGTCCGAGACTCAACTTGACTTATCTGCTAGTCAGTGGCGTCAACCTGATTCTTCTTTCAAACTTATCACTCTTGTAGTGTGGCGTTCACCCAACCTTATACCTTTGGTTCTTACCTTGCTAGGTAATGGGTCAAGGTCCCCTATCTTCCATCACTGAACCACCTTAAGTCATATAAGCCCGGTCAACATTCTTCTTGGTGTTGGTTCGTTCTTGACACTTAGGTTCGATTTCCATCCAATTCAACTATAAACTATCCATTTTAATTTTTCTTTGTTAGCCGAACCTATCCTTAATCCATCTTAAAACTCTTTGAAAACCTTCCATTTAAGCCTAGATTTAGCTAAATTCCCTTAAAATCTGAATTGAATGAAACTTCTCCATTTAACGATCGGGCACAACAAACAACTCAAATCAAGTCACCGAGGCGAGATCGTATCACGAATTTACTAAGAATTATATGCTTACTTTGTGTTATTTCTCTCATGTTTTTAGATAGTCGGAAGCACGTTCGGGTTGGAAACTTGCACACTATCCATCGGCTATATTGGTAGATTTTGATGATTTTGAGTCATGGTTATAATGGCATGTATAGGTGTCTTTGTTTGATGAAATTATCCATTATGTTTGGCTTGTAAATATGCTATTTTAAGTGATGAAATAGTTGTTATGTTGTCATGTATGTATGGTACTTTAATGGTTGTTAGTTTGGTATCTAAGTACTTAAATGATGGTAGTTGAAATGATGAATATAAAGGTATGCTATGAAATGTTGGTTTGGAATGGAATGAGATAGTGCATTGAGTTGTTAAATGGCTAGTTTTGGTAGCTTTGGATGTGGTTGGCATACGGTCAAGTTGCTATGGTATTGTTTGAGTTATGTGAATGGTCATATTTGTAATAGTCTGTTTTCAATGAAATCAGAATAGAGGTTTTGAGACCACAAATTTGAATCCGAAAGAAGAATTATTTTAATATTATTTCATGGTTTGCATTATGATTGAAATATTGTATGAAAATTTCGTAAAGAAATTTTATAGGTTACATGTCTAATTAGATGGAAAGGACCAAATTGCATAAAATACAAAAGTTGAGTTCTAGTAGCTATAGGTATCAAATAGCTATGGAATTCAAAATTGGAGGTCCTTATATGACAAATAGACCATTAAGATGAGTTAGTAGATAAGTATGATGATTCATCAATGGAAAATTAAATAAGGAAATGGACTAAATTGGAAAGATGAAATAATATAAGATGATATTTTAATTAAATAAAAATGATCATCATTTTCATTATCTTTCCCAAAAAAAAAAAAGACAAGGAAACCTTAGTTTGGAGAGCTTGAAGTTAGCAAGCTTACTTGGCTCAATTGGGTAAGTATTCTTGTCTCGTTTTTAGTAATTTTCATATTTCCAAGATCGTAATAGTTTAATCTAGCTATCTCGGGGAATAATTTGTAAAGTTATAAAAGTATTAGGGTTTTTCCATGGATGAGTATGCATGAATTATGAAGTTTTATGGTAGAAGATGAAATGTTGTTGATAGATAAACAACTTTTGTAAAGTGAATTTTGATGAAATTATGATTTAGGGACTAAATTGAAAAGATGTGAAATTTATGAAAAATTCTAATTTTGTGAAATACATGGACTGTTATTGTAATATGTAAAAATCGGCTAGGCTTGGAATAAGGATTAAATTGCATGAATTTCATTTTCTGAGCCTAGGGACGAAATTAAAATTAAATAAAAGTATAGGGGCAAAATGGTACTTTTGCGTAAGATGTGAATTGGATTGAATTGAGTATGAATTGTATTAAATGAATGATAAATTCATTCATATAGATCTGGATAGACCAAATACGGAGTTAGATCGAGGAAAAGAAAAAGTATCGGATTAGTAGATTTTGCGTACACGAACACTTGTCGAGGTAAATTTGTGTAACCAAATTGTGTATATTTATATGTTTGAATTGAATGTTGAATATATGAATTGTGTAATTTCTATTTATATGAAATTGATTACATAGCTGACAAAGCCTGATAAATGTTAAGTTACGTTTGAATAGATAAAATTTCGATGAATACAGGGTTTCCGAATTGGTTGTGGTTCTGCATATGTTGCGGACACACCACATGTAATAGTCCGATTTTGACCCTAATCGAAACAGTGGTTTTGGGACCACGAATCCGAGTCTGATATAGATTTAAATATTACATTCTGTGCTTATCTTGTGTGAATTAATATGTGTGAGAGTTTCGTAGAAAAATTTTATCGTTTAAGTGTTTAATTTAACAAAAAGGACATAATCGCGTAAAGTGTAAAAGTTGCATGCTATAGAGTAAAGTGCTAGAATGAGGATGGCTTTTTAATATGAAGCATTAAATGGGTAAATAACCCATTTTTAAGTTAGTGGGTGACATATGACATGTTTAACCTTAATTGTTATATTGTATAATTATTTATAATAAGGTTATAAAGGTAAATGAATAAATGTCATATATATGTTAAATAAAACATAAAAAAAATGGCCATTATCATCTTTTATTTGCTTGGCCGAATGTTGAGAAAAGATATGGGGTTTGGTTTCCTTTGAATTTCGGCAACTTCAATCACAAATTCAAGGTTAGTTTGATTTCGGTTCTTGATAATTTTTACTTTTTTGAGATTGTTGCTTCGAACCGTAGCTGACCCATGTTAAAATTTTTAAATCTAAGCATGCTTGATGTTCGGCCACTATTTTGTTCATGTGGTTTTTGATGTTAATTGATTTTAGATGAAAGATATGTTAAAGATTAGTATGTTTTGTATTGGAAGTTTTGATGAAATTGCGTATTTAGGGTTAATTTGTAAAAATAAATTTTTAGAGGGACTTATTTGCGAAATAAATGAAATAAATGGACTTGTAAGGTCCCTAGGAAGATTCGGCTCTTGAGTAGCATGGGGAAATTTTGTGTATTTTGTGTTTTATGCAAATAGGACTAAATTGTAAAAATGTGAAACATTAGGGGTAAAGTGGTAAATTACCCATTTATGTGTTTTGGGACTAAATTGAAATGAAATGTACTTGAATGAGCTAAATTTTAATGTGTTTAGATCAAGAACAAAGAAAAACGGATCTGGATCGGGGAAAGACAAAGGTTATCGAATAGCTGGATTACGTGGTTTGTCGACAGTCGAGGTAAGTCCTTAAGCTGAAATATATCAAAGAATTATTTATGAACCTGTTAAATGATGATGTTTGATAAATTTGAGTATATATTATTGTAAAAGCCGAATGTATATGGGTTAATTTGGCTTGAATGCATAAATTGATAATATGATATGAATGTGTATCATTGATATAATATTTGGAAAAAAAATGTGAAGTATGTGATTGGTTTGTGAAATCAGCTTTTAGAAATGTGTATTACAAGAATAATTGTATTGTATTTCGGGCTTAATGCCTAGTAGGCCTCGTGCCGGTGATATAATTCGAGCTTAATGCCTAGTAGGCCTCGTGCCGGTGATATAATTCAGGCGTAATGCCTAGCAGGCCTTGTGCCAGTGATATAGTTCGGGCTTAATGCCTAGCAGGCCTCATGCCGGTGATATATATATTTCGAGCTTATTGCCTAGCAGGCTTAATGCCGGTGTTATGATTTCGGACTCTGAGTTCAGCAGGCTTAGTGCCGGTGTGTGAGATTCAGGTAATGTTTAGTAGGTTCTAGCTATTGAATTACTATTTTAAGAGAAAATTTAGTGCTAATGGTTTTGGTGGAATGAATTAAGTATGCCTAAATGTGTGGAAGTGAATTGGTTAATTCGGTAGTAAGGTATGTGTTATTCTTACTTAAGTGATATATGAATTTGCATGTATGTATATAGATGTATGTATGTGATGTTATTGAGAAAAGGAAGATCGAGGTGATAAGAAAATTGGCTAAACGAAAACATAAGTAGTTAAGGTATTTATAAAAGTATAAGGAAATGTATAAGTTGGTGTATATATATATGCATATTCGGCCATAATGTATATATATATAAGATAAGAACTGTTTATTAAGGTTATGAGTTGGTTGTTTAAATGTTTTACCATTGAATGTGATAATGTTTTTGCTTAAGACTTACTAAGCTAGCATGCTTATGGTGTGTTCTTGTCTACTTTTATTTTATAGACTTTTGATTCAAGCTACGGGCTCGAAGGATCTTTGATGAAGTCAACCACATTATCGACTCTCTTTTGGCATTGATAAACTTAGTTTTTGAGTTGAAAAGGCATGTATAGGCTAGACTAAACTGTATTACTAATGATACTTGATCATGTATATATATTTAGCCATGCGAAGATGGCTATCTATTTTGGTTAAACTTTGTTCATGTGTTTTGATGAAATGGCTTGCTCATGCTATGAATTATTGTTTGTATTCGGATGTGGTTTAGGTACTATTTGAAATGTGAATGGGTGATATGAATGTTATGTATCTAGTTGAAGAAAAACTTGACTTGAGTCGTTGTTGCTTAATATAGTTGATTCGGTTAAGTAAAATGAGTGATATTATGATTAAAGATTGTGTATGTAAGTTAACTTGTTGGATTCGTTGTTAATGATAAGTATAAGTAGTTACAAATTATGGAAAAGTGGTAATGAATATTCGGTCAAGGTATGGTTTATATACTTGTGTTTTTAGGTTAAGTTGGTTTTGAGACCTATGTTCATGTATGGTCAATTGTTGTACAATTAGTAATATGAATTTCGCATGAGTTTTGGAAGTTTAGTTGGCACATTTTGTCTTTGATCTATGCTTATAACATGAAAAAAAAAATTTAGGTTGTGGTTATGCATTAAAAGTTAAGGTTATGCATATTCGGATATATTCATTTATTTATAAATGAAGTGTATTGTCTATTAGTCCATAGATGTAAAGTCAAGTGATATATGCATGTAACCGTAATGATGCCTATTAGTAGTTCCAACTACAAGGTTCGGTGTGCTTTGATTCAAAATGAAATAGTACGTGAGGCATGTTTGCATGAAACGGTTACAAAAGTACTGGTACTAAATAGGTGTTTCTATCATAGAATAAAATAGATAATATGCTAATAATAAGGTTAGAAGTATATTGTTTGATCATTTTGTATATGTGGATGATTATATTGAATATGTTTTAACTCGGTATATCCAGTATATATATATATATATATATATATATACTATACCCATGTGCTTTGTCTGTCTAAGATAAGAATTAATTGATTGAAAAAGATTTGGTTATTTGGTAATGCCTGTAACCTTAATCTGGTGATGAATCTGAGTTAGGGGTGTTACATTTTATTGGTATCAGAGCTTACGATTTAGTCGATTCTAGGATCGTAGTAGTACTTGTGAGTCTAGTTATACATGCCTTTAATGTATATTTGATAGTGTGGTGACTTCTAACATTCCGAATCTGTGTTTTATATAGTAAATGGATTCGATCGCGCACGGAGAGCCAATAGACTGATGATGTAGCCATAAGAGAGGTAGCCTTCTACCAGATAATGAATGATCGTTTGTTAAGAATAACGCACCCCGGATCGGCGATCCAATAGACTCTCGAGGGCCTATGCATTTTGGCCGGTAGCATGTTTTATGTGTTTTGGAATAAATTTTGAATAAGGGGAGGCTAAACAAGACCTTCTACCTAAGATAATGAATGAATGGTTTACCCAAAAGAGGAAAGTAAACATTTTGTTAAGAATAATCCTGAGCATGAAAATTTTGGAAACAACAACCTCCACCCCGAATAATCCAACTGGCCCAAGATGCCACTTACCTTCAATGCAAACCCGAGTTCAAGATGATAGATCCGATGAGATCTAGTAGGCCTCTCTTTTAAATTCGCTAATTAGAAGATAATAAGGATTATACTTTATTTGTTTTAAAATTAAAGAGATAAAGTTATCACATAAGGAAGAGTAAGGATCTATAGTTATAATTGTATTCCTTTCTTTTAAGCGAAAGTTAGTCTAATCCCTCCTATATTTTATTAATCAAAATATGGAAGGTGAATTTCGGATTTACTAAGTGTCGACTACAAGGAAGGAGAAGTTCTTTTCAGAAGGTACACCATAGGTCGCGTGTTCCCTAGTTATTCGGTGAATTTCGGATTTAAAATCCACAAGGTAAGACATGCGAATATTTGGCCAAGGCCTATTTTTGGTGTTTTAGATCTAGTTCATATTTATTCAAAAGCCGAAACTAACTTGTTAAAGTGATTTAAAGCTTTGCCGAATACAAGAAAGAGTATAGTGAAGATTTCGGGATTTGGCACCAAGGTAAGTTTTAGTGTATTAATCCTACTAGGATTTGGATTTATGGCCGAATGGCTTTTTATTAAAGTAATAAGTGATAAAACAAATGTAGGGATTAAGGATCTAAGAATTAGATCAAGCTTTTCAGAATCTCAAGGAATCGCTAAGTGAATCAGGTGTGTACCCTACACTAAATCTTGATAGATTTACGGCTTTAATTCATTATATGTGTTAATATGAAAGTGTAAGAATATGGCTAAGGTACCGTGTGTACCCCAAACTAATCTTAATAGATTTATGGTTTAAATATGATATATATGTTAATATGAAAGTGTAAGAATGTGGCTAAAGTACCATATTATGGTACAAAGTACTCAGGTACGTTTTCCTATTCCTGCCAGGATTTCGAAATATGTTATATTTAACATGTGAAAAGTGATGTGAAAGTGAAATTTAAATATGATATGCATGATATGTATAATTTGGGGCATTCGGGTTATTTGAGAAAGGGGAAGTGAATGTGATGACTTCGGTCTCACTAAGTGAAACGTGATGACTTCGGTCTCACTAAGAATATGTGATGACTTCGGTCTCACTAAGTGAAACGTGATGACTTCGGTCTCACTAAGAATATGTGACGACTTCGGTCTCACTAAGAATATGTGATGACTTCGGTCTCACTAAGAATATGTGATGACTTCGGTCTCACTAAGTGAATGTGGTAACTTCGGTTACATTATCTAAATGTGGTGTCTCATGACACAAATATCAGGTGGCTATGCCACAATATCTTAAGTGGGCGATGAGCATGTCATTGCAATGACGCGCCTTCGATGGTGTGTAGCGGATGGAGGTTGACTTAGTAGTCCCCGGTGTGCAAAGTTGGTACGGGTGGAGTGTAGCGGATGGCATATAGGTTTGGGTTCGGGTTTGCATCATTATCTTGAATTTTATATGAATATGTTATGTATGGTGTGCCTATTTCTATTATGTTTTGGTGTTGGTTACACATTGAGTCTATCGACTCACCGTTGTGGGAACATGTTTGGTGATGAGCGATAATGGACCGGACGGCAAAACTTGGGGTGGCCATGTTCAAATTTTGAAGTTTAATTTAATTTGAATCTTTATTTTATTTTAAGTCTTGTACAATTTTATTTTGGGTTTTGTTTTATGTAATAAGGCCATCGTGACGATTTTTATTTACGCTTTAATTACTATGTTATGAATTTAGGGCTTTATAAAGAATAAGCCCATTTAATTTAAAATAAGTTAAAACATTTTGTCACCGAAACAAATGGGTTTTGATATAAAATAAATTTGTTTTCAACTCGAGCCCAACCCACAACAAACTATCTTCCGAACACACGTTTTCAAAGTATTGAAAGAATTTGAATCGGGTTCTTCGAGGAACATACCGATCCGGTCCATTCTCGTGGTAGGGTGTGGGTGTTTCAATTTGATATCGAGCCCAGTTTTAAACTCTCTACTTTGTGGCCTAAGGCCCAAAACGTTTTCAAAACAAGCCCAAATGAGTTTTATGAAAATATTTACGAAAGTAGACAGTTTAATGGAATGGCACCTAAGTCTCCACCCATGATCCACCGGTAAGTACCCTAACTATCGTGTGATTATATGAATTATAGAAGGTAGAAAAGAAATGGAACGTAGAATAGCATGATAGGAACTTGAACCCTAAGATTAGTCTACTCAAACACAGATACATAAGACTTAATACATTAAACAAACCTATGGCTAAGTAATCAAGTTAGGGTGTGGCAACCATGGTACGCATGTCTAGGAGTGGATCCTGAAGAGCTTGGTATTTAAGCGATCCTAGTGACTCACCTCCTCTTCACAGAATCCCACACAGTGCGTAGCTTCGGTTCACCCTAACCCTGAGGACTTAGTGGGTGTGGCAACCCCATGCGCATGTCTAGGAATGGTTGCAGTGGGAGCGTGGTACTTAAGCAGTCCGCGTGACTCACCTCCTCTCCACTCGAATCTGCACAGTGCGTAGCTTTGGTTCACCCCGACCAAGAAGGCTCTGGTCATAAGCTAAACCCGATAACTAAAACAGAAAGGAACTAGCCATTTTGAACCTTAATATTAAATTTCTTAAATCATTTTTTCCTTAATTCACGAAAACTATTTCTTATACACAATTTTCTCCAAAATTTCGACTTATAAAATTACAAAATTACAAAAATACCCCTAGTGATAAAATTACAAAATACCCTTGGTTTATAAAATGCCCAACTACTCAACAGCTTTTGCCAAAATATCATTATCTCATAAATGTTCAAAAACCCTAATTTGCAAACTATCAGAAAATATATATACCTTGATTTATGGAAAATTACAAAATTACCCTAACTCACTAAAATTACCAAAATGAATACGATTTCCAAAATTTTTGCAACAAAGACCGATTTGGAAAGTACAATTCTCAAAAAAAAAGAACCTTCAAAATTTTGCAACTTCAAATATCCCCGATTTATTAAAATTTTACAATTTACCCGATTTGTGGAAAAATTACCAAAATACCCCAAGGTCTAAAAGTTTCGACATACCCTGGATTTCAAAATTTTCCAAAATACCCCGAAGTTAAAATATACCAAAAATACTTTGTGACAAAATCACCAAGGAACCTTATTTTGACAAATCACGAAAATACCCACAGAGGACAAATTACAAAAATACCCCCGGGTAGTGGAAAAACAACAACAAATGAAAAACTACAACGTTTCTCTGAATGAACTAAGGTTCATAATTGTTTGATGGATGTATGAATGAATGAAAAGACTGTGTGCATGTATGAATACGAAAGAACCACTCCTAAATTCCTTTTCATAAAAACTTCTTCGCAGTTAAATAGTGAAACAAAATTTTTAATACATAAAACTTCTTAATCAGATTAAATCGTGACGTTAGAAATGAGTTCTAAGGGACGTTAACTTAAAGATTGTGCCTAGAAAGTATGATAGTTCTTTGAGATCAGAGTGCGTAGCAATAGCGTAGTGTAGTGAGTTAGACTGTACGGATGAGCGATAGTAAGTAATTTCGAGGACGAAATTATTTTAAGGGGTAGAAGCTGTAACATCTGAAAAGGGCCTATGCATTTGGCCAAATTGTGCGAAAAGACATGTTTTATGTGTTTTGGAATAAATTTTGAATAATTTTGGAAACCTGAGAATGTATGGAAATGTTACGTTGAAAGTAGGAAAATGACCATTTTTGGAAACCTAAGTAAATTAGGAAAGTGAACATTTTGGAAACTAAGCTAAAAGAGGAAAGTAAACATTTTGGAAACTAAGCCAAAAGAGGAAAGTAAACATTTTGGAAACTACGCTAAAAGAGGAAACTAAACATTTTGGAAACCTAGGAAATGTCAAGTTACAAAGTCATGCGAAAATTTTTGAAAACTTAAAATGACCCCGAAATGTCGAATTTTAAAGTTCAAAGGGAACTTAGGGCCAGGCGACCCTAAAATAAAAAGCACGTAAAATTTGACCCAAAAAGGGACTTGGAAAAGTGGCCTGAAGATGCCACTTAGGGCCTCGTGAAATGGTCCACATGCAAAGGGTGTTGGGCACGAGTTCAAGTCACATGGGAAACAAATAAAATAAGTTTTATTTTATCTTCTAGAAGCCCAAGAGGTGGATTGCACAAGGCTTGCAAAAGAGAGTTTCACTCTCTTTTAAATTCACTAATTAGAAGATAATAAGGATTATACTTTATTTGTTTTAAAATTAAAGAGATAAAGTTATCACATAAGGAAGAGTAGTGGCCAAGCAAAGGATTCTTGGCCTAATTTCGCTATAAAAGGATGAGACTAGGGCTATTCATTATTCATTCTCCTCTCTTTTCTTTTGCCAAATATTCTTTCTCTCTCTCCTCAAGAAATTCTTCTTGAGCATCCATTCTTTTTCCTCTTCTCTTTAGCATCCTAGCCGTTTCCTTCTAAGCCTATTATTCCTCTCTTCTTTCATCTTTGAAACCGAATACATAAGGGATCATAGCTGATTGCCCATCAAGTCTCTAATAGAATCTACAAGTGGTGTCGGGAGGATCTGTCGATTTCAATATAAAGGGTAAGGATCTATAGTTATAATTGTATTCCTTTCTTTTAAGCCGAAAGTTAGTCTAATCCTCTTATATTTTATTGATCGAAATATGGAAGGTGAATTTTGGGATTTACTAAGTGTAGACTACAAGGAAGGAGAAGTTCTTTTCCGAAGGTACACCATAGGTCAGCGTGTTCCCTAGTTATTCGGTGAATTTCGGATTTAAAATCCACAAGGTAAGACATGCGAATATTTAGCCAAGGCCTATTTTTGGTGTTTTAGATCTAGTTCATATTTATTCAAAAGCCGAAACTAACTTGTTAAAGTGATTTAAAGCTTTGCCGAATACAAGAAAGAGTATAGTGAAGATTTCGGGATTTGGCACCAAGGTAAGTTTTAGTGTACTAATCCTACTAGGATTTGTATTTATAGCCGAATGGCTTTTTATTAAAGTAATAAGTGATAAAACAAATGTAGGGATTAAGGATCTAAGCATTAGATCAAGCTTTTCAGAATCTCAAGGAATCGCTAAGTGAATCGGTGTGTACCCTACACTAAATCTTGATAGATTTCGACTTTAATTCATTATATGTGTTAATATGAAAGTGTAAGAATATGGATAAGGTACCGTGTGTACGATAAAATCGAGAAAATATGGGGTCGAAGAATTTAAAGCTAATGATGATGATGATGACGCTGAGCGAGCCGAGATGTGGCTTGATAATACCATTCGGGTACTTGATGAGTTATCCTGTACTTCAGAGGAATGCTTAAAATGTGCTATATCTCTACTTCGGGACTCTGCCTACTATTGGTGGAAAACACTAGTATCAGTAGTTCCGAAAGAAAAAGTGATTTGGGACTTCTTCCAGATTGAGTTCCGAAAGAAATATATCAGCCAGAGATTCATTGATCAAAAACGTAAAGAATTTCTTGAACTGAAATAGGGGCGAATGACCGTGACAGAATATGAGCGAAAATTTATCAGACTCAGCAGATATGCTAGAGAGTGTGTTTCTTCTGAAGCCATTATGTGCAGAAGATTTGAAGACGGTCTGAATGAAGACATAAAATTACTTGTGGGCATTCTTGAGATTAAAGAGTTTGTGGTACTGGTCGAGCTAGCTTGCAAAGCTGAAGAGCTTGGAAGAGAGAAAAGAAAGGCTGAGATAGAAGTTAGAGACTCTCGTAAAAGATCGTTGAGTAAAACTTTCCATTCAACATCTAAGAAGTTTAGAGATGACTTTAACCGAGCATAAGACTACTCCTGACCTGTCTAGACGAGATCGACCTCGGTGAGTTCTCGAGCCACTTCGATGGCTAGTGTTGGCAATGTTCAACAGGATCGGATTGAGTGCAAGTATTGTGGAAAATGGCATTATGGGAGTTGTAGATTCTGTGATCGGTCTTGTTTTAAATGTGGATCGTCAGATCATTTCATTCGAGAGTGTCCGATGCTAGCCGAGCAAAATACGGCTCAAAACACTAAATCGAGCAATGCGTCAGCACGAGGCAGACCACCCAGACATTCAGGCAATGTAAGTGGTAGCCAGAGAGGGATGAAGGACACTGTAGTTCGATCAGAGGCTAGAGCTCCAGCTAGAGCTTATGCTATACGAGCCAGAGTAGATGCTTTTTCCCCAGATGTCATTACCGGTACTTTCACACTTTATGATACTACTGTGATTGCATTAATTGATCCTGGTTCGACTCATTCATATGTGTGTGAAACTCTAGTAACTAGTAAGACTTTACCTGTTTAGCCTACTGAGTTTGTAATTCGTGTGTCCAATCATTTGGGTAGATGTGTACTTGTTGATAAAGTGTGTAAAGGTTGCCCATTGATGATAGGGATTCTTGCTTTCCGGCCGATTTAATGTTGTTACCCTTCGACAAGTTTGATATAATTCTGGGAATGGATTGGTTAACTTTGCATGATGCAGTGGTGAATTGCAAAAAAAAAGATCATTGATTTGAGATGTCAGAACGGTGAGACCGTCCGAGTTGAATCTAGTGATTTAAATGGGTTACTTACAGTAATATCATCAATGTTAGCCTATAAATATGTGAGAAAAGGATGCGAAGCTTACCTTGCTTATGTGCTGGATAATAAAGTGTCCAAAAGCAGTTTGAGTCTGTACCAGTTGTGTGTGAATACCCTGAGGTGTTCCCTGATGAATTATCGGGTTTACCGCCAATTCAAGAGATTGAGTTCGGCATTGAATTAGTACCGGGGACGACTCAATTTCGATAGCTCCGTATCGGATGGCACCTACTGAGTTGAAAGAGTTGAAAGCACAGTTGCAAGAGTTGACAGATAGGGGTTTTGCACGACTGAGTTTTTCTCCTTAGGGTGCGCCAGTTCTATTTGTGAAAAAGAAAGATGGAACTATGCGAATGTGTAATACCCTGAAATAGGGGTTAATTTTGATTAAATTATTTTTCTTTTTTTTTTTTGCATAAGTGTGGTCGTTGTGGTGTTAATTGAGGTATTTTAGGGGCTAGTTATAAGCTAAAGGAAGGTTTGAGATATAGGAGAAAATTTGGTTTTAAGTATTAATTAAGGGGAGCTAGGCGAAGGAGGCCTTGAGGAAAATTTTGGGAGTTCTTGGACATAAAATCACCTTGGTAAAGTGGCTGCAAGGTGCCACTTAGGGCCTTGGTGAATGACGCCATGTGCATGGGCAAGAGGCCTTGGTTCGAGTCGTGTGGGCAGCAAAATGGGTGGCTATTATTTTTACATTTTTGTCATTAAGGGAGTGAGGTCTTAAAGGAATAAGTTGTGAAGCTTATGACACAAAGAGTACCTTGGAAAAGTGGCAAGGACGCCACCTTGGAGTCTTTGTAGTGTGCGTCAAAAGGGAGCTTCAAGGAAGGGGTTGAATCATGTTGGTAGCATGAAGGGTGGCTTTTATTTTTGCATGTGACGTCAAGAGAGGGGGAAGGAGTAGTGGACGGCACATGGGTTTTACAAGGATGAGATAAGGCTTGTTTTATTTTCTTTATATGATAAAGGTTTATTTATTTTAAGTTAGTAGATAGAAGATAAGTGTAGCTTTATTTATTTATTTTTTAATGGGTAAGATAAGAGATAATGGTGGCTTATTTGTTTAATTTTAAATGAAGTGATAATGGGAGAAAAGTGTGGGATATGATAAGGAGTTGATCTTTTTGGGTGGGTATATTCGGTCAAGAAGGGAGAATAAGTGCCGAAATTAGTGTTCATATTTTATCTTTTTCTTTGATGTTACTTGCCGAAAATTTTATCAAGAGAAGCTCTCTCATTTTCCTCTCTTTTCCTTGAAGCAAGAACCGAATATTGAGGTAACCATATGTGCATTTTGTGTATCTTTTCTTCCTCCCATTTTCTTTCCCAAAGCCGAACCTTATAAGCCTCTTGTTCTTTTATTTGCTCGATACCTTGAAGAAACACCAAAGCCGAAACCTCTCTTTCATTTTCCCCTATTGCTGAAACTACTTCAAACTCCAACTTTTCTTTACCTTTCTCTTTATAACTCTCAAGAGGTCGAATCTCCTAGTGTGGTGCCATTGACAACTTCCTTGTAGTCTCTTCAAGTAGCGTTGGTGCCAACATCAAGGAGCATTAAGGGAGGTCTTTCGGGATTTGTGTGATCAAGGTAAGTGGTATGTGCTTTTCGGCCAAAGGCCATTTTTTTTTCCATGGATTTATTGTAGCCGATTCTAACAATGGCATATAGGATTTCGACAGTCTCAAGGGGCAAGCAAGTATTTTGGGATTTAGATTCGTAAGGTAAGGCAATAGTGGTATTCGGCCATAGGCCATTTTGGTATACAATGTTGGCCGATTCTGACTTAGGTTGTGTAGGAAAGAGTTCAACAAGCGCAAGGGTGCAAATCGTTTAGACGTAGGTTTTGGGATTTGATCGATTGTGCCAAAACAGGTGCGTAGTTATCGCACAGTCTCTTGAACGCTTAAATGAATGTTTAAATGTGTTAATATGTATATGTGATATGATGTGAATGGTAGCCGAAATAAGGGCTAAAATGGTGGATACCCATGATGGGTAATCGATTAACCAGGTCAGTATTTTTATGACGATAATTTACATATGATATATGTATGAAAATGTGATGGCATGTGACGTATATCTGTTTCAAGTGATACGTGGTCATGATACATTTATATGCATGGGGCCTGGGATCTGAACAAAGAAGGACAGAGTGTACATATTTATGTACGTGGTCTAATGTTAGCCTTGTGCTACATTAGCGCTTGATGTTAGCTATGTGCTTCATCAAGGGAGGTGTTGGCTAGGTGCCACATCTCGGCGGTTGATAGCTGTGTGCATCACCGTGGACTGATTGATATGTAGGATCACTCGGTTGATCGGTGGATTAGCCACGGCCTTGGGCAGCAGGTCTGCCGAGGTAGGGGTGACGGATGGACCTTAGGATGGGTTGGGCTTCATAATTGCATAATTTTGTATATAGACTGTGTGGATATGGGCCAAGCCCATATATGGAGACATGTGAAATAACTATGCACCGAGTCCTGCATTTGACTCACCCAATATTTTATTAAACCTTACAGTGATGCATGATGCTCGGACCGGGTTGGAGTGGATACAAGGTGGCCCATGCGGAAGATGATTTAATTGATTTACGAACTTTATATTTTCAGTATTTGGGAATTTATTTGATGTAATAAGGGCCACTTATAGTATTTGGAAACTTTATTCATGGGTTTGAAGTTTATTTTATTATTGAACTAATAATGGGAAAAAAATTTGTTGAATCAATTTATATTACAATAACTTATATAAAAGTTTTAATCCGAGAACTTATAACAACTAAATTTTAATGGGCTTTTAAATACACAATGTTTTTCCAAAGATAATAAATTTATACGTTTTCACCTTTAAGTCAAAATTCTTCGCAAACGCTTTTCGCGGTGACATACCAGATCCGGTCAAGGCTCGTGGGCCTGGTTTGGGGTGTTACAGTTTGGTATCAGAGCCCGGTTCAAAACTCGACTTTGAGGGTTTTATGTCCAAAAACATATTCAAAGATGGGCTTTTCAAAAATATGGACTCTTATTTCAGGTTTATTCTGGCATGGCACCTGTATCTCCGACCCGAAGTCCACCAGGTAAGTACCCCTAAGCTATTGAAGTGATTTGTATATGTGAATTTGATGGGCATTATGGGAACATAGATTAGTGAACTAGGATTTATTGAACCCTAGGACTAGTCTACTCCAACAGAAGAATACATAAGACTTAAAACAACCGAACAAACCTGTGATTAAGTCGCCAAGTTAAGGTGTGGCAATCACAGCGCATGTCTAGGAGTGGA
This sequence comes from Gossypium rotundifolium, assembly GCA_025506655.1. Classification (NCBI taxonomy): domain Eukaryota; kingdom Viridiplantae; phylum Streptophyta; class Magnoliopsida; order Malvales; family Malvaceae; genus Gossypium; species Gossypium rotundifolium. The sequence continues at coordinate 195,255,016 of CP106727.1, forward strand.
TTCGGTGAAGAGCTTGGTATTTAAGCGACCTAGCGACTCACCTCCTCTTTACTCGAATCCTACACTAACCAAGAGGTGCGTAGTAACTGCTCACCCTAACCAAGAGGACTTATTCACAAATTAGGAAAGGCTAAACCCAATAATTAAAACCCGAAAGGGACTAGCCTTACTATTTATAAAAATCTTACATTTTCAAAATTACTCCTTTTGATTTGTAAAACCATTTTAGACTTGGAAAAATTTATGAAAATACCCCGACTTACAAAAATTACCAAACGACCTGCAAACGATTTCTAAAAATTTTGCAATACCTCGATTTGGAAAATAAATTTTAACCTCCTCTAAGCCAATCTCGAAGTGATGTCGGGAGGGATCATCGATTTCAATATAAAGGGTAAGGATCTATAGTTATAATTGTATTCCTTTCTTTTAAGCCGAAAGTTAGTCTAATCCCTCCTATATCTTATTGATCGAAATATGGAAGGTGAATTTCGGATTTCGGATCTAAGGTATTTCAAAGATTCCATTAATCAAGAAGAGAGTTTTGGATTTAAAAGATTTAAGGTAAGATATATGTATATTCGCCAAAGGCCATGTTTATGTTTTAATGTTAGATTAAATCTAACATATGGTTATAGGAATTTTGACATCCTTAAAGAAAGCAAGAGATTAATTTCGGGATTTGAATAATAGGGAAATCGGCAACAAGGTAAGTCTTAGTGTACTAATCCTACTAGGATTTGGATTTATGGCCGAATGGCTTTTTATTAAAGTAATAAGTGATAAAATAAATGTAGGGATTAAGGATCTAAGCATTAGATCAAGCTTTTCGGAATCTCAAGGAATCGCTAAGTGAATCAGGTGTGTACTCTACACTAAATCTTGATAGATTTACGGCTTTAATTCATTATATGTGTTAATATGAAAGTGTAAGCATATGGCTAAGGTACCGTGTACCCCACACTAATCTTAATAGATTTATGGCTTAAATTTGATATATATGTTAATATGAAAGTGTAAGAATGTGGCTAAAGTACCATCTTATGGTACAAAGTACTCAGGTACGTTTTCCTACTCCTACTAGGATTTCGAAATATGTTATATTTAAATGTGAAAAGTGATGTGAAAGTGAAATCAAATATGATATGCATTATATGTATAATTTGGGGCATTCGGGTTATTTGAGAAAGGGAAAGTGAATGTGATGACTTGGTCTCACTAAGTGAAACGTGATGACTTGGTCTCACTAAGAATATGTGACGACTTGGTCTCACTAAGAATATGTGATGACTTGGTCTCACTAAGTGAATGTGGTAACTTTTTACATTATCTAAATGTGGTGTCTCATGACACAAATATCAGTGGCTATGCCACAATATCTTAAGTGGGCGATGAGCATGTCGATTGCAGATGACGCCTTTGTGTAGCGGATGGAGGGTTGACTTAGTAGTCCCCACTGCAGTGTGTTGGTACGGTGGAGTGTATCGGATGGCATATAGATTTGGGTTCGGGTTTGCATCATTATCTTGAATTTTATATAAATATGATATGTATGGTGTGCCTATTTCTATTATGTTTTGGTGTCGTGTACACATTGAGTCTGCTTTGACTCACCTGTTGTGGGACCATGTTCCGGTGATGAATAAAGGATGAACCGGACAAGTACTTGTGGTGGCCATGCTCAACATGAAGTTTATATTTTATGGACTCTTGAATTTATTTTAGCACTTTGAAATATTTTGGAAACTATTTGATGTAATAAGGCCATAAGGCCATGATGAACGATTTTTTAATTCTACTTGTTGTTTTATTGTGTTACAAATTTTGATTAGGTTAAAGACTAAGTATTTTATTTTAAAATATACCGATATGTTTATTACTTAAAATTAAAAAAGGGTTTTCTAATATAAAAATCGGTTTGTTTTCAACACAAGCCCAACCCAAACAATATTTTTTTGAAATCACACAAGTTTTTCTCCATGTAACAAAAGAATTTGAAAACGGTTTACTTGAGGAACATACCAAATCTGGTCAAAGCTCGTGGGCCGGGTTTGGGGTGTTTCAATTTGGTATCAGAGCCCAGTTTTAAACTCTCGGCCTGTGGCCTAAGGCCCAAAACGTTTTCAAAACAATCCCAAATGAGTTTTATGAAAATATTTCTGAAAGTAGACAGGTTTGATGACATGGCACCTAAGTCTCCACCCATGATCCACTGTAAGTACCCCTATCTATCTGTGTGATTATGTGAATTATAGAAGGGTAGAAAAGGAATGGAACGTAGAATAGCATGATAGGAACTCAACCCTAGGATTAGACTACTCAAACACAAATACATAAGACTTAATACACTAAACAAACCTATGGCTAAGTCGGTCAAGTTAGGGTGTGGCAACCATGGTACGCATGTTTAGGATTGGATCCTCAAGAGCTTGGTATTTAGCAGCCTAGTGACTCACCTCCTCTTCACAGAATCCCACAGTGCGTAGCTTGGCTCACCCTAACCTGAGGACTTAGTGGGTGTGGCAACCCCTGACGCATGTCTAGGAATGGTTTTAGTGGGAGCTTGGTACTTAAGCAGTCGCGTGACTCACCTCCTCTCCACTCGAATCTCGCTCAGTGCGTAGCTTTGGTTCACCCGACCAAGGCTCGCTCATAAAGCTAAACCCAATAACTAAAACCCGAAAGGAACTAGCCATTTTCTAACCTTAATATTAAAATTCTTAAATCATTTGTTCTCTTTAATTCACAAAATTATTTCTTTTACACAAATTCTCGAAAAATTTCTCGATTTCTGAAATACCCTAAAGGTAAAAATTACAAAATGCCCTTGGTTTATAAAATGCCCAACTACTCAACAGTTTTGCCAAAATTTCATTATTTCATAAATGTTCAAAAACCCTAATTTGCAACCTATCAAAAAAATACCTTGATTTTTGGAAAATTACAAAATCGCCCTTAACTTACTAAAATTACCAAAATGACCTAACTTCCAAAATTTTTGCAACTACATCGTTTTGGAAAATAAATTTCTCAAAAAGAACCCTCAAAATTTTGCAACTTCTAAAATATCCCCAATTTATTAAAACATTACAATTTACCCCGGTTTGTGGAAAAAAAATTTACCAAAATACCCCCAAGGTCGAAAAAATTCAAATACCTCGATTTCAAAATTTTCCAAAATACCCGGAACTTAAAAAATACCAAAAATACTTTGTGACAAAATCACCAAGGAACCTTATTTTGACAAATTACGAAAATACCCCTGTAGGAAAAATTACGAAAATACCCCGGGTAGTGGAAAAATAGCAACAAATGAAAACTACAACGTTTCTCTGAATGAACGAAGGTTCATAATTGTTTGATGGATGTATGAATGAAAGAAAAGATTGTGTGCATGTATGAATACGAAGGAACCACTCCTAAATTTCTTTCCATAAAACTTCTTGTGGTTAATCGCTGAAACAAAATTTTTTATACATAAAACTTCTTAATCGATTAAATCGCTGACGTTAAAAATGAGTTCTAAGGGACGTGAACTTAGAGATTGTGCCCGAAAGTATGATGGTTCTATTAAGATCAGTCTTGCGCATGTAAGCATAAGTGTGGTGAGAAGGATTATACGATTGTTAGTAAGTAATTTCGAGGACTAAATTATTTTAAGGGGTAGAACTGTAACATCCCGAAAAGGGCCTATGCATTTTGGCCAAATTAATGCGAAAAGACATGTTTTATGTGTTTTGGAATAATTTTGAATAATTTTGGAAACACGAGAATGTATGGAAATGTTATGTTGAAAGTAGGAAAAAGACCATTTTGGAAACCTAAGCAAATTAGGAAAGTGAACATTTTGGAAACCTAAGTAAATTAGGAAAGTGAACATTTTGGAAACTAAGCTAAAGAGGAAAGTAAACATTTTGTAAACTAAGCCAAAGAGGAAAGTAAACATTTTGGAAACTACGCTAAAAGAGGAAACTAAACATTTTGGAAACCTAGGAAATGTCAAGTTACTGAGTCACTGTGAAAATTTTTGGAAACTTAAAATGACCCTAAATGTTGAATTTTAAAGTTCAAGGGAACTTAGGGCCAGTGACCCTAAAATAAAAAGCACATGAAATTTGACCCAAAAGCGGACTTGGAAAAGTGGCCTGAAGATGCCACTTAGGGCCTCAGAAAATGGTCCACATGCAAAGGGTGTTGGGCCTGAGTTCAAGTCACATGGGAAACAAATAAAATAAGTTTTATTTTATCTTCTAAAAGCCCAAGAGGTGGACAGCACAAGGCTTGCAAAAGAGGAGTTTCACTCTCTTTTAAATTCGGCTAATTAGAAGATAATAAGGATTATACTTTATTTGTTTTAAAATTAAAGAGATAAAGTTATCACATAAGGAAGAGTAGTGGCCAAGCAAAGGATTCTTGGCCTAATTTCGGCTATAAAAGGATGAGACTAGGGCTATTCATTATTCATTCTCCTCTCTTTTCTTTTGCCAAATATTCTTTCTCCTCTCCTCTGCCGAAATTCTTCTTGAGCATCCATTCTTTTCCTCTTCTCTTTAGCATCCTAATGGATTCCTTCTAAGCCTATTATTCCTCTCTTCTTTCATATTTGAAACCGAATACATAAGGGATCATAGCCGATTGTTCATCAAGTCTCTAAGTCAATCTCTCAAGTGATGTCGGGGAGGATCATCGATTTCAATATAAAGGGTAAGGATCTATAGTTATAATTGTATTCCTTTCTTTTAAGCGAAAGTTAGTCTAATCCTCCTATATCTTATTGATCGAAATATGGAAGGTGAATTTTGGGATTTCGGATCTAAGGTATTTCAAAGATTCCATTAATCAAGAAGAGAGTTTGGATTTAAAAGATTTAAGGTAAGATATATGTATATTCTACCAAAGGCCATGTTTATGTTTAATGTTAGATTAAATCTAACATATGGTTATAGGAATTTTGACATCCTTACGTAAAGCAAGAGATCAATTTTGGATTTGAATAATAGGAAATCGGCAACAAGGTAAGCCTTAGTGTACTAATCCTACTAGGATTTGGATTTATGGTCGAATGGCTTTTATTAAAGTAATAAGTGATAAAACAAATGTAGGGATTAAGGATCTAAGCATTAGATCAAGCTTTTCAAATCTCAAGGAATCGCTAATGAATCGGTGTGTACCTACACTAAATCTTGATAGATTTACTGGCTTTAATTCATTATATGTGTTAATATGAAAGTGTAAGAATATGGCTAAGGTAATTGTAAATTTCCACACTAATCTTAATAGATTTATGGCTTAAATATGATATATATGTTAATATGAAAGTGTAAGAATGTGGCTAAAGTACCATCTTATGGTACAAAGTACTCAGTGCACGCTTTTCCTACTCCTATTAGGATTTGAAATATGTTATATTTAACATGTGAAAAGTGATGTGAAAGTGAAATCAAATATGATATGCATGATATGTATAATTTGGGGCATTGGGTTATTTGAGAAAGGGAGGTGAATGTGATGACTTGGTCTCACTAAGTGAAACGGAGTTTTTGTAAATTTTGGAAATGCCTCTGATTTGTAAAGATTTTCAAATTGACCTCGATTTATTACCAAAATGCCCCTGGTTGTAAAATTACTAAAATGCCCCTAGCTTGAAAAAAATTTACACCATACTACCCTCGATTTTAATAAAATTTTCTTACTTTGCAAAAGTGTCCAAAAACCCTATCTGGCGAAAATTCAAGGTACCCTGATTTGGAAAATATCAAAATACCCCTGTAGGAAAAATGACAAAATTACCCCTGGGTTGGGAATGATCAGAAATGCCCAAAGTAGTGAAGTGAATGTCGTGGATGAATGTGAATGTGATTCTCTGAATTAGAATAGAAGCTTGAGCTGAAACTTGATTGATCGAAAGAACTACTATTAAAATTTCTTTTCATAAAACTGTTCGCGGGATAATCAGTGGAACAAAAGTACTAATGCATAAAACTTCTTAATCAGATTAAATTACGACGTTAGAAATGGGTTCTAGGGGACGTGGTCGTCGTGGACGTGGTCGAGGTAGAATGGTTGTATCGAAACTCGTTAGATCGGGTCAAGGATCTGAGAATGAGGTACCACCGCCACCACCACCAGCTTTTGGTGTTGAGCAGTAAGATCAGACAGGGGATGATGTTGTATGGCAGGCAATGCTGTGAGTTCTTGAGATGGTGGCTGGAGCAGGTGGAAATATGAGAGCTAGGAAGTCTGTACTCGAGCGACTCCGAGTCAATGGAGCTGAGGTGTTCCGTGGCGTATCTGGTGTGGCACCCAGTACCGCTGAGTATTGGTTGGAGGCAACCGAGTGAATTATGGATGAGCTCGATCTAATCACTGAGGAGAAAGTGGAAGGAATGGTGGCGCTGCTTCGCGATGAGGCGTATCAGTGGTGGCTCACAGTTCGGGATGGTGCTACAGCGGAGGATCTCACTTGGGACTATGTTAAGGTGGCATACCAGAAGAAGTATGTTGGTACTCATTACATTGATGCGCAGAGAAAGGCTTTTCTGGGGTTGGTTCAAGGGAACAAGTCCGTAGCGGAGTACGAGGCTGAATTCTTAAGGTTAAGCCGGTATGCTCGAGGAGTAGTGGCTACGAAGCATCGCGATGTGTCCAATTTGAGGACAAATTAAGGGATGACCTGAGGTTGTTGATAGCTCCACATCAGGAGTGGGAGTTCGCTATGTTAGTAGAGAAGGCTAAGGTAGCTGAAGGAATTAAGGACTCTGTGAGGCAGAGCAGAGATAAGGATAGGAATCGGGATAAGAGGAGTTTTAGACCGTCAGAATCGTCTGAGAACTTTCAGAAAAGATCGAGGATTGAGAATTTGGCTCGTGTTTCTAAGCTAGTTACTGGAAATTCGGACCGTCCGTGTGCTCAGTGTGGAAGGTATCATGTTGGTGAGTGCTGGAATCGAGATCGAGAGTGTTTTAGGTGTAAATCTAAGTCTCATTTGATTAAAGACTGTCCCCAGGATCCGAATAGGGCTCGGATAGCAGGTCAAGGTTATATGCAGCCAAGCAAAGATGGTTAGCAGGCGACAAGGGTCGTGGTCCGAACCATGGAGGGAATGGTTCCGGCCGAGGTCGTGGAGCACCAAACAGAGATGCTGAGGGTGCAGACGCGAGGCAACCAAGGTTGGTTTATGCAGTCGGCCATTGCAAGGATGGTGATGTGCTAGAGATGACAACGGGTACGCTCCTTATTTCTAGATTACCCTTCAATGCTTTGTTTGCTATAAGGTCAGTTCGTTCTTATGTTGCTAGTGAAGTGTATGGAACCTTGATTGTGAACTTAGAGAATGTGCCTGGTAAGTATGATAGTTCTTTAAGATCAAAGTGCGCAGCAGTAGCGTAGTGTGGTGAGTTAGGATGTACGATTGTTCGTTAGTAAGTAATTTCGAGGACGAAATTATTTTAAGGAGGGTAGAATTGTAATACCCTAAAATAGGGGTTAATTTTGATTAAATTATTTTTTTTTTTTTTTTGCATAAGTGTGGTCGTTGTGGTGTTAATTGAGGTATTTTAGGGGCTAGTTATAAGCTAAGGGAAGGTTTGAGCCATAGGAGAAAATTTGGTTTTAAGTATTAATTAAGGGGAGCTAGGCGAAGGAGGCCTTAAGGAAAATTTTGGGAGTTCTGGACATAAGAATCACCTTGGTAAAGTGGCTGCAAGGCGCCACTTAGGGCCTTGGTGAATGACGCCATGTGCAGTGGGCAAAGGGCCTTGGTTCGAGTTGTGTGGGCAGCAAAATGGGTGGCTATTATTTTTACATTTTTGACGTTAGGAGAGTGAGGTCTTAAAGGAATAAGTGGTGAAGTTTATGACACAAAGAGTACCTTGGAAAAGTGGCAAGGGACGCCACCTTGGGTGCTGTAAGTGTGCGTCAAAAAGGGAGCTTCAAGGGAAGGGGTTCGAATCATGTTGGTAGCATGAGGGGTGGCTTTTATTTTTGCATGTGACGTTAAGAGAGGGGGAAGGAGTAGTGGACGGCACATGGGTTTTACAAGGATGAGATAAGGCTTGTTTTATTTTTTTATATGATAAAGATTTATTTATTTTAAGTTAGTAGATAGAAGATAAGTGTAGCTTTATTTATTTATTTTTTTAATGGGTAAGATAATAGATAATGGTGGCTTATTTGTTTAATTTTAAATGAAGTGATAATGGGAGAAAAGTGTGGGATATGATAAGGAGTTGATCTTTTTGGGTGGGTATATTCGGTCAAGAAGGGAGATTAAGTGCCGAAATTAGTGTTCATCTTTTTATCTTTTTCTTTGATGTTACTTGCCGAAAATTTTATCAAGAGAAGCTCTCTCATTTTCCTCTCTTTTCCTTGAAGCAAGAACCAAATATTGTGGTAACCATATGTGCATTTTGTGTATCTTTTCTTCCTCCTATTTTCTTTCCCAAAGTCGAACCTTATAAGCCTCTTTTTCTTTTATTTGCTCGATACCTTAAAGAAACACCAAAGCCGAAACCTCTCTTTCATTTTCCCCTATTGCCGAAACTACTTCAAACTCCAACTTTTCTTTACCTTTCTCTTCATAACTCTCAAGAGGTCGAATCTCCTAGTGTGGTGCCATTGACAACTTCCTTGTAGTCTCTTCAAGTAGCATTGGTGCCGACATCAAGGAGCATTAAGGGAGGTCTTTCGGGATTTGTGTGATCAAGGTAAGTGGTATGTGCTTTTCGGCCAAAGGCCATTTTTTTCCATGGATTTATTGTAGCCGATTCTAACAATGGCATATAGGATTTCGACAGTCTCAAGGGGCAAGCAAGTATTTTGGGATTTAGATTCGTAAGGTAAGGCAATAGTGGTATTCGGCCATAGGCCATTTTGGTATACAATGTTGGCCGATTCTGACTTAGGTTGTGTAGGAAAGAGTTCAACAAGCGCAAGGGTGCAAATCGTTTAGACGTAGGTTTCGGGATTTGATCGATTGTGTCAAAACCGATGCGTAGTTATCGCACTGTCTCTTGAACGCTTAAATGAATGTTTAAATGTGTTAATATGTATATGTGATATGATGTGAATGGTAGCCGAAATAAGGGCTAAAATGGTGGATACCCGTGATGGGTAATCGATTAACCAGGTCAGTATTTTTATGACGAATGATATATGTATGGAAATGTGATGGCATGTGACGTATATCTGTTTCAAGTGATTCGTGGCCATGATACATTTATATGCATGGGGCCTGGGATCTAAACAAAGAAGGACAGAGTGTACATATTTATGTACGTGGTCTAATGTTAGCCTTGTGCTACATTGGCGCTTGATGTTAGCTATGTGCTTCATCAAGGGAGGTGTTGGCTAGGTGCCACATCTCGGGCGGTTGATAGCTGTGTGCATCACCGTGGGGTGATTGATATGTAGGATCACTCGGTTGATCGGTAGATTAGCCACGGCCTTGGCGATGGAGGTCTGCTAGAGGTAGGGGTGACGGATGGACCTTAGGATGGGTTGGGCTTCATAATTGCATAATTTTGTATATGGATTTGTGTGGATATGGGGCCCATATATGGAGACATGTGAAGTAACTATGCACCGAGTCTGCTTGACTCATCCAATATTTTATTAAACCTTACGGTGATGCATGATGCTCGGACGGGGTTGGAGTGGATACGAGGTGGCCCATGCGAAGATGATTTGATTGATTCTGAACTTTATATTTTCAGTATTTGGGAATTTATTTGATGTAATAAGGGCCACTTATAGTATTTGGAAACTTTATTCATGGGTTTGAAGTTTATTTTATTATTGAACTAATAATGGGAAAAAAAATTTTTGAATCAATTTATATTACAATAACTTATATAAAAGTTTTAATCCGAGAACTCATAACAACTAAATTTTAATGGGCTTTTAAATACACAATGTTTTTCCAAAGACAATAAATTTATACGTTTTCACCTTTAAGTCAAAATTCTTCGCAAACGCTTTTCGCAATGACATACCAGATCCGGTCAAGGCTCGTGGGTCGGGTTTGGGGTGTTACAGAATGTGTATCGATTATCGACAACTGAATAAGGTGACTATAAAGAATAAATACCCGTTACCTCGGATTGATGATTTATTTGATTAGTTGAAAGGAGCTTCAGTGTTTTCGAAGATAGATTTGAGATCGGGCTACTATCAGTTGCGAGTCAGAGATTCTGATGTGCCAAAGACTGCATTCCGGATGAGGTATGGCCACTTTGAGTTTCTAGTTATGCCTTTTGGACTTACTAATGCACCCGTTGTATTTATGGATCTAATAAATCGGGTTTTCAGACAATTTTTGGATCAGTTTGTAGTAGTGTTTATTGATGATATACTGATCTACTCTAAAGATGAAACCGAACACACTAAGCACTTGAGGTTAGTGTTACAGACTTTACGAGATCAGTAATTGTATGAAAAGTTCAGTAAGTGTGCGTTCTGGATGAAGGAAGTCAGCTTTTTAGGGCATGTTGTTTCAGCTTCAGGTATTCGGGTTGATCCGAACAAAATATCGGCTATACTTGATTGGAAACCACCAAAGAATGTCTCCAAAATTGAAGCTTTCTGGGACTTGTGGGATAGTACAGACTATTCGTTAAAGGTTTTCCATGATAGCTACACCTTTGACAATGCTGCTACAGAAAGATGTTAAGTTCAAATGGTCAGAAAAATGATAGAAAAGTTTTGATGAGTTGAAAGCCCTTTTGACCGAAGCTCCAGTGTTAGCTCAGCCTGAACCGGGTAAAGAATTTATTGTTTATAGTGATGCTTTTTTGAATGGTTTGGGTTACGTTTTGATGCAGGAAGGCAAAGTCATAGCCTATGCTTCGACACAATTGAAGCCTCGCGAAAGAAATTATCCAACTCATGATTTGAAACTTGCAGCTATTATTTTCGCTTTGAAAATATGGCGTCATTACTTGTTCGGCGAAAAATGTCATGTTTATTCAGATCACAAAAGCATGAAGTACTTAATGACTCAAAAAGATTTGAATTTGAGACAACGTAGATGGTTAGAGTTGTTGAAAGACTATGAACTGGTGTTTGACTACCATCCGGGGAAAGCTAACGTTGTTGCAGATGCATTAAGTCGAAAATCATTGTTTGCTCTTCGTGCGTTGAATGCACATATGGTTATGTCTGGTGATGGTTTGATTATAGCCGAGCTAAAGGCAAGACCGATGTTTATTCAACAAATTTGTGATGCACAAGGAATTGACAAAGACTTGATAGCTAGACGAGTTCAGTGTAATAATGATGTTGGGTCAGAGTTTCAAATTGGTGCAAATGGTTGTTTGAACTTTAAAGGCCTTATATGTGTTCCAAGGAATGTAGATTTGATTCAAATGATTTTGAACGAAGCCCATAGCAGTCGATTATCGGTTCATCCGGGTAGCACGAAAATGTATAATAATTTGAAACAGTTCTATTGGTTGCCTGGCATGAAGCGGGATATATCTAAATTTGTTTCAAAGTTCATAATTTGTCAACAAGTAAAAGCCGAGCATCAAGTGCCTTCTGGGTTACTTCAGCCAATCATGATACCTGAGTGGAAATGGGATAGAATCACTATGGATTTTGTATCCGGTTTGCCTACGACATCGAGTAAGAAAGATGCAGTCTGGGTTATAGTGGATCCGTTGACTAAATCAGCTCACTTTGTGCCAATTCGTTCAGATTATTTACTTGATAAACTTGCTGATTTGTATGTGTCACAAATTGTGAGATTACATGGTGTGCCGAGTTCCATTGTTTCAGATAGAGACCCGAGATTCACATCACGGTTTTGGAAGAAGTTGCAAGATGCCTTAGGTACTAAACTTCATTTTAGTACAGCCTTTCATTCGCAAATAGACGGTCAATCTGAACAAACTATTCAGATACTTGAGGACATGTTGAGATGTTGCGTTATTGAGTTTGAAGGTACGTGGGAAAGATATTTACCTTTGATTGAATTTGCTTATAATAACAGTTTTCAATCGAGTATTAAAATGGCACCATATGAAGCTCTATATGGCCGTAAGTGTCGTACACCCTTGTTTTGGACTGAGCTTAATGAAAACAAGATACACGGGGTTGATCTAATTAAAAAGACTGAACAGAAAATGGCCGTGATCAGGGATACTTTGAAAGCTGCTTCGGATCGTCAAAAGTCTTACGCTGATTTGAAACGTAAAGACATTGAGTTTCAAGTCGAAGATCAAGTGTTTTTGAAAGTTTCTCCGTGGAAAAAAGTACTTTGATTTAGTCGGATAGGCAAATTGAGTCCGAGATTCATCGGACCGTATGAAATCATCGAACGTATTGGGCCTATTGCTTATAGATTGAAGTTGCCCTCTGAATTAGAAAAGATACATGATGTATTTCACATTTTGATGCTTCGTAAATACAGATTAGATCCTTCACATGTGATCACTCCGTCAGAGGTGGAAATCCGATCCGATATGACGTACGAGGAAGAACCAATTTGTATTTTAGCTCGGGAAATGAAAGAGTTGAGAAACAAGAAAATTCCATTAGTGAAAGTATTGTGGAATCGACATGGAGTTGAAGAGGCTACTTGGGAGCCTGAGGATTCAATGAGGCAACAATATCCGACTTTTTTTAACGATAAGATTTTCGGGGACGAAAATCTCTAAGGGGGAGAGTTGTAACTGTCTGATTTTGACCCTAATCGAACGGTGGTTTCGGGACCACGAATTCAAGTCTGATATAGATTTATTATATTCTATGATTATCTTGTGTGAATTAATATGTGTGAGAGTTTTGTAGAAAAATATTATCATTTAAGTGTTTAATTTAACGAAAAGGACTTAATCGCGTAAAGTGTAAAAGTTGCATGCTATAGAGTAAAGTGCTAGAATGAGGATGGCTTTTTAATATGAAGCATTAAATGGGTAAATAACCCATTTTTGAGTTAGTGGGTGACATATGACATGTTTAACCTTAATTTTCATATTGTATAATTATTTATAATAAGGTTATAAAGGTAAATGAATAAATGTCATATATATGTTAAATAAAACATAAAAAAATGGCCATTATCATCTTTTATTTGCTTGGTTAAATGTTGAGAAAAGAAACGGGTTTGGTTTCCTTTGAATTTGGTAACTTCAATCACAAATTCAAGGTTAGTTTGATTTGATTCTTGATAATTTTTACGTTTTGAGATCATTGCTTGAACCATAAATGACCCATGTTAAAATTTTTAAATCTAAGCATGCTTGATGTTCGCCATTGTTGTGTTCATGTGGTTTTGATGTTAAATGATTTTAGATGAAAGATATGTTAAAGATTAGTATGTTTTGTATTGGAAGTTTTGATGAAATTGAGTATTTAGGGATAATTTGTAAAAATAAATTTTTAGAGGGGCTTATTTGTGAAATAAAAGAAATAAATGGACTTGTAAGGTCCTTAGGAAGATTCGGCTCTTGAGTAGCATGGGGAAATTTTGTGTATTTTGTGTTTTATGCAAATAGGACTAAATTGTAAACATGTGAAACATTAGGGGTAAAAGGGTAAATTGCCCATTTATGTGTTTTGGGACTAAATTGAAATGAATTGTACCTTTATGATCTAAATTTTAATGTGTTTACATCAAAAACAAAGAAAAACAGATTTGGATCGGGGAAAGACAAATGTTATCGAATAGCCAGATTACGTGGTTCGTCGACAGTCGAGGTAAGTCCTTAAGCTAAAATATATCAAAGAATTATTTATGAACCTGTTAAATGATGATGTTTGATAAATTTGAGTATATATTATTGTAAAAGCCGAATGTATATGGGTTAATTTGGCTTGAATGCATAAATTGATAATATGATATGAATGTGTATCATTGATATAATATTTGGAAAAAAAATGTGAAGTATGTGATTGGTTTGTGAAATTCGCTTTTAGAAATGTGTATTACAAGAATAATTGTATTGTATTTCGTGCTTAATGCCTAGCGTGCCTCGTACCGATGATATAATCGGCTTAATGCTTAGCGTGCCTGCCTGATATAATTAGAGCTTAATGCCTAGCAGGCCTTGTCTTAAGTGATATATACTTAATGCCTAGTGTAAGCACTAAATTTTGTCCGGATTAATTATGGGTTTATTTAAAAAAATAAATTTAAAAAAATTAAAAAATTAAAAAATTAAAAAAATTACATTTTAACCCTTAAACTTTCTTGAAATTACATTTTGGCCCCAAAACTTTTCAAAATTACATTTTACCCTTATCTTTCTTAAAATTACACTTATTTAACAATTTCTGCGTTTGCAATCTGGTCCTTCATCGGAAAATCTCCAAAATCCGTGATTCAAGACCACCCACCGATTTTCCAACCACAAACTAAGGATGGCCTCCCATACCCCTATGCACTGCACAAAAACGCTATAAAGGGATTTTTCCCAAAAATCAAACCCCACATTCATACAAAAACCCACGAAAAAAGAAAGAAAAAAGAAGAAAAGGAGAAAGAGAAGAGAGAGAAGAAGAAGAAGAGGAAAGAAGGCGATCAGGAGGAGACGGAGGAGTGAGCAAGGCTAGGTGGAGGAGAAGAAGAAGAAGAAGAAGAAGAAGAAAAGAAAAAAAAAAAGAAAAAAGAAAGAAAGAAAGAAAGAAAAAATAAAAAAATAAAATTTTTTACAATCAGCCTGACCGACCCTACCCACGACCATGACCCGACCCCGACGACTGACCAGACCCGCACTTTGACCCACCCAAAAAAAACAGCAAAAAGGCATTAAAAAAAAAGGCCAAAAATACCCAAACAAGCAAATTTTAACAAGACCAACCAAGCCCAATAAATGAATGTGGCCTAATAAACAAGCAACCAAAGGCAAAGAGCCCGAAAGAAAAAAAAGAAGAAAAAAAAAGAAAAAAGAAAGAGAAGAAAAAAGAAAAAAAAAAAAAACCGAGACGCGCAAATCATTCGATCAAGCCCGTATTTTTATTTTCGGTAATTTCTTTTTACTCACTTTAATTTAATTTGTATATTTTGATTACATCTCGTTTTAATATTATTGATATTTTTAGCATTTTATTTGTATCTTTTTTTACTTTTATTTTGATAATTTTTAATAAATAAGGCAACGAATCGGTTTAACACTTGTCGTTGATTTCATCGCTATGTTGGGTGAATATCATCGGTTCGTGTTAAATACGATCGCCTTTTAAAAATAAAAAAACAAAAAATAAAATAAAATTTCGAGTTTCAAAACTTTTGTGTTTTTAGAAAATTATCGTATTTTCAAAATTTTCGTGTTTTAAAGAAAAAATTCGTGTTTTCAAAATTTCGGTTTCAAAATTCTCGAGTGTAAAAAATTTTGTATTTTCAAAAAAATTTCATATTTTCAAAATTTTCGTGCTTTCAAAATTTTCGTGTTTTTAAAAAAATTGTGTTTTCAAAAATTTCGTATTTTCAAAAGAATTTCGTGTTTCAAAAAAAATTCTCGTGTTTTCAAAGTTTCGGGTTTTCAAAATTTCATGCTTGTGTTTTAAAATTTCCGTGTTTTCAAAAATTTCGTGTTTAAAAAAATACTTTCAAAAATTCATGTTTTTAAAACAAAAAATTTCTTGTGTTTTAAAATTTCCGTGTTTTCAAAAATTTAGTATTTCCAAAAAAAATTTTCGTGTTTCAAAAAAAATTCTCGTGTTTTCAAAGTTTTCAGATTTCCAAGATTTCGTGTTTTCAAAATTTTGGTTTAAAAAATTTGTGTTTTCAAAAATTCTTGGGTTTTAAAAAAAAATTCTAGTCTTAAAATTCTCGTTTTTTAAAAAATTTCATGTCTCAATCGGATCACGATTAAATATTAAATTAAACTTGTATTTTTGAAAATTAAGACAAACGTTTAACGAGATACCAATTTTGGGCGTCGCGAGGTGTGTGAGAACTTTTTTTCTGGAATTTTGTCGCAGACTTAAACCCGCCTTTTTAAGAAAATTCAAAAAATGATTTTTTTTAAAAAGAGATTTATTAGTGTCCGATCACACCTAGACTCCTTTTAAAATAAAATTGAAACTCTTTTTCAAATTTTAAATAATTTCCTCAATTAGCGCCCAAGCAAATTTTAGGTCCCTACACCTAGCAAGTCTCGTGCGGTGATATATATATATATATATATAAAATTTAGTGCTTAATGGTTATGATTTGGACTCGAGGAGGCTTAGTCTTTGGTGTGTGAGATTCTGTAATTTTAGTAGGTTCTAGCTATTGAATTACTATTTTAAGAGAAAATTTAGTGCTAATGGTTTTGGTGGAATGAATTAAGTATGCCTAAGTGTGTGGAAGTGAATTGGTTAATTCGGTAGTAAGGTATGTGTTATTCTTACTTAAGTGATCTATGAATATGCATATATGTATATAGATGTATGTATGTGATGTTATTGAGAAAAGGAAGATCGAGGTGATAAGAAAATTGGCTAAATGAAAACATAAGTAGTTAAGGTATTTGTAAAGGTATAAGGAAATGTATAAGTTGGTGTTATATTTATATATGCATATTCGGCCATAATGTATATATATATATAAGATAAGAATTGTTTATTGAGGTTATAAGTTGGTTGTTTAAATGTTTTACCATTGAATGAGATAATGTTTTTGCTTAAGACTTACTAAGCTAGCATGCTTACGGTGTGTTCTTGTCTACTTATATTTTATAGACTTTTGATTCAAGCTACGGGCTCGAAGGATCTTTGAAGAAGTCAACCACATTATCGACTCTCTTTTGGTATTGATAAACTTAGTTTTTGAGTTGAAAAGGCATGTATAGGCTAGACTAAACTGTATTACTAATGATACTTGATCATGTATATATATTTAGCCATGCGAAGATGGCTATCTATTTTGGTTAAACTTTGTTCATGTGTTTTGATGAAATGGCTTGCTCATGCTAAGAATTATTGTTTGTATTCGGATGTGGTTTAGGTACTATTTGAAATGTGAATGGGTGATATGAATGTTATGTATCTAGTTGAAGAAAAACTTGACTTGAGTCGTTGTTGCTTAATATAGTTGATTCGGTTAAGTAAAATGAGTGACATTATGATTAAAGATTGTGTATGTAAGTTAACTTGTTGGATTCGTTGTTAATGATAAGTATAAGTAGTTACAAATTATGGAAAAGTGGTAATGAATATTTGGTCAAGGTATGGTTTATATACTTGTGTTTTTAGGTTAAGTTGGTTTTGAGACCTATGTTCATGTATGGTTAATTGTTGTACAATTAGAAATATGAATTTCGCATGAGTTATGGAAATTTAGTTGGCACATTCTGTCTTTGATCTATGCTTATAACATGAAAAAAAAATTAGGTTGTGGTTATGCATTAAAAGTTAAGGTTATACATATTCTGATATATTCATTTATTTATAAATGAAGTGTATTGTCTATTAGTTCATAGATGTAAAGTCAAGTGAGATATGCATGTAACCGAATGATGCCTATTAGTAGTTCCAACTACAAGGTTCGGTGTGCTTTGATTCAAAATGAAATAGTACGTGAGGCATGTTTGCATGAAACGGTTACAAAACTACTGGTACTAAATAGGTGTCTGTATTATAGAATAAAATAGATAATATACTAATAATGAGGTTAGAAGTATATTGTTTGATCATTTTGTATATGTGGATGATTATATTGAATATGTTTTAACTCGGTATATCAAGGCATTTGATAGCTCACGAACTTTCTTTTTGTAGTTATCTCCCTTGTATACAAACTCGCACTCAGCTAACCCTTATGTTGCTAGCCTGAATTGTCTTGACCTGTATTGCCTTAACACGAGTAAGGGAGCATACCCAACAGCTCACCATATCCCAAGCAGGGGAACCCAATCAAAATCTCCACATCGGTACAAGATCTCGTCAGGGACCATCCAAGGGGCTCTCCATTCGATATCTTCTTCTTGTAGACTTTGGAGAATCATCATCCACTTTTCCTTCGTAATATCATCCCGTCTCGGCAGTAGCCACTATCTCTTTTAGGGGAGAATTGCTTTCAGAGAAGATTCGATATGAGACCTTTTCCACTTTCCAAAAATGGCAGTAGAACCATGCTAACAAAAGTTACGCGCAACCTATAAATCTGCCCTCCCCCGCTCTCCAGCACACATTCAAGGATCTAAAAGTTTTAGCCAAAATCGCAGGAATCAGCGTGACACTTTTGTCAAGTCAATTAAAGAGATCCAAGATTGCCTCATATAGGTGCCCTAATGCCTTGGGGAAGACGACCAAACCATAGATACTCAAAGCAAACACATCAACCATTTTCTTCATATCCGGATGTGCTAGTGTAACAGTTCAGTTTTGACCCTAATCGAAACAGTGGTTTCGGGACCATAAATCTGAGTCAGAATAATATTTAAATATTATTATTTGTGTTTATATTATGTGAATTTATATCTGCAAAATTTTTGTGAATTAATTTTAGCATTTGTGTGCTTAATTTAATTAAAATGATTAAATGGCATAAAATGTAAAAGTAGCTAACTATTTGTTGAAGTGTTAAATTGCCTTGTTCTTTTAATGTGGGGTCCTTAAGTAGCAAATGGACCATAAAAACTAGCATGGACTGTAATAGGCATTAGTATATGATTTTATAATGTTTATAATAAAGGTTAATTTTGTAATTAGTATATTAATATGTTAAATAAATAAAACATAAAATAAAGAAACATGCATGTTCATCTTTTATTCTTGTCGAAATTAAAAGAAAAAGAAAGAAAGAAGAACAAGTCACATTGGGCTTTGGTCTTGCTCAATTAAGGTATGTAATTTGTTTGGTTTTTTATCATTTCTACATTTTTGTTATCATTGCTTCGAGTGCTACAAAACCCATGTTCTAATTTTTGAATTTGATGATGATTGTGTTTTGCCATTGATGATAGCTTGTGATTTTTTTTTGTTCGATGATAAAATATTAAAGATATGTGATAGATTAAAATTTTTTGTATTGGAAATTTTGATGATTTTGTGTAATTAGGGCTAAATTGTAAAAATAATAAATTGAGGGACTAAAATGTAAAATAAATGAAATATATGGACTTGTATGATCATGGGGTAGATTCGGCCTAGGCATGGTACTATGAAATTTTGCATATTTTGTGTTTTATGCAATAGGGACTAAATTGTAAAAAGTGTAAAATGTCAGGGGCAAAATGGTAATTTGCCCATTTATTTGTTTTTAGACTAAATTGAATAAAATGGTGTTTAAATAAGTTTAATTTGAATATGTTTAGATCAAGAACCAGAGAAAACGGATTTGGATCGGGGAAAAATAAAAATAATCAAATAGTCATTTATTTCCGTCCGTCGATATCTGAGGTAAGTCTATAAGCATATAAATGTTGTAAATTTTGAATATATGTAAATTTTATATGTTGAATTGAATTTTATGAATATACATATGTATTGGCCGAATGTATTTAAGCTTGGGAGTTATGTTTACGAGTTCGATTCGATCGAGATATGATGTCCGAAAGTCCCATAGAACCTTAGGAATAGCTAGGATACCTATGTGGATTCCGTTATGTGTTATCGTGTAAGACCATGTCTGGGATGTTGGCATCGAATTGTGTTTACGTGTAAGACCCTGTCTGGGACAATGGCATCGTTATGTGATTACATGTAAGACCACGTCTGGGACATTGGCATTGTATGATATGTTCGACTATCCAAGTATCCTTTTTAATTCCGAATGGTTCAACGGGAAATGATAAGTTAAGGTCGAGTATAACATCGAGCTAGAAAGGCTCATGTATGTACTCATACTAAGTTATGAAAATAAGGTAAGTTGAATGTTTGAATTGATGATATAATGCTATATGTTAATGTGAACCATGTGTATATATATATATGTGAATGTATGTATATTCGGCCTAATGTTGTAATTGTATTATAGAAAGTAAAGGTTAAACATATTAATGTTCAATTGAGTATTCGGCCAAAGGAAAGTTATTACAAGTTATATATGCTTTGATATATAAGATGATAAGTTGGATTGTATATGAAATTATGATGGCTTATTACTACCTATCTAGCTTAAATTATGTAAATGATTAAATGTTTATTTGCTTATGACTTACTAAGCTATGATAGCTTACTGTGTGTATTTGCTTTTCGTTTTATAGATTTTGGAAGTTGGTTACGAGCTCGGGGATCATCAGAGAAGTCTATCACACTATCGAATCTTTTTGGTATTTTGTTAAGTTTGAATTTGAACTTATGGCATGTATAGTCTAGTTAAAATGTTTGATTTTGTTATATGTAATTATGAGCCATGCGAAAATGGCTTATTTCTTTTGGTTAAGCTTAGTTTCTATGCTTTGATATAATGGATATATTTAATGCTTGAGTTATGTAGATTCGGTCATGGTATATTAAGTGAGATTTTTAGCATGTTTTGTTAATGATTGATTGAATTTAGCTTTGGTTCATGCTTGGTATATATATATATGTTTTGGCATGAAGTACTTATATATGGTTTATGATTAGTTCATTTGGAAAGCTTGATACATGTGATTGTTGAATGTGTTTTGGGTTATGGATTGTTAATGACTTATTATTGAGATGCATAATTTGAAACATGAATCAATTTGAATATTGCTTATAATGTTAATTATGTATTTGACCATGTGATGAAATATAAGTGTTAGTTATAAGCTATTTATGATTCGACAATGGTGTTTAAATTATGTCATTAAGTGTTTAGTTATATGTTAATATTAAAATTGTGGTATTGGACATGAGTGGACTAAGTTAGGTTATGAAAATTTGATTAAGGAATGTGTTTTTGTGTCGGATTGAAATGGCATCCTTGCATGAGCAACTTGGTTTAGAAATGATAAATAATGTGTATATGTATATTCGGCTAAGGCTTTGAATTCATAATGATAAGTATGTGATATGGTTTGTAGCATAATTACATAATTATATTATATATTGAATGTTGTCAGGATTGATCGAATATGTATTCAATTGATTGGATTGTGGTTAACTAATTAGGTATGAAACTATAAGTTGATCATATATTCGACACATGCTAAGTAAAATATTTATTTTCACATCCATGTTATGCTTTACTGTGGTTAAGTATACAAATGTTATATGAAAGTTTTATTAAATTACCAAATATGAGAAAGTTAGCTTAGTAGTGTGAATGAAATTTGGCATGGTTAAAAGCATATGGAAGTGGTATATATATTGATTCAGCTAAGTACATAGAAAAATGGCTAATGAAAGTCAAGTGAACATTATAATGTCTTATAAATAAATGTGGTAATATGTGCACTTGTGTAATAAAATGAAATATGATTGATTATAAACTAGGTATTGAATATCATGTATGTATTGTTTGTATGTTTTGAATATTATACTTATTAAGTAAAGTTGTTTTATTGTGAAGCACGAATAGTTTATGTATTAAAGGTAATAAAGTATGGTTGGGTTTTAGTTGATTAAGTGATTTATATGTATAATGATTAATATGAATGTGCTTTGATTTATAAGCCGTGTGAAATTGTTTATTAAATATAAAATACATGTGTATTGATGTGATTGAATTACAAAGCATGAAATGTAATGAATGCTGTTTTGAGCTATGTTCGCTCAGAATGCCTTGTAACCCTAATTCGGTGATGAATACGGGTTAGGGGTATTCTGACTAGAATCGAATCCTCAAGTTTTTCAAGGGATACACTTAATCTCCTTTTGTTTGATCCAGTCGCCACCCACCGCTTACTCATCCCTATGATGCTCATCAATTTCTTCAAAAGGTCGGGACATTAGCGGCTCTTGAATATACTTTGTCGGCTTGAATCTTGAGGAAACGAAGTAAGGCCATATACTCTTCCACAGTAGGTACAAAAGTGAAGCAATCATCGTAGGCCATAAATCAAATAATACACATACCAAATGGCGCTTCCCAAAAGATCTCATAGCAATAAAGACTTACAGAGTCCTTGCTAATACCATAAAGGTATTACATCCATGTCTACACAAATTGATTAGACATAAAATAACACTAGCATATTAAAGAGTTATAAGGTGTGTATGTACACACAGCACCAACAAGAGTTCTAAATCCGAATAAACAAATCGGTTACACAAGAATTCTTGTCCCTATATTGACCAAGAATGAATATTAGAACCATGGCCTATTCGGCCAAACCAAAATAATTGAGAAGGGTTCCTTGTGAACCTAAAATCTTACCCAAAAAGCCTTGAACACTAGCCACACTCCTAAAAGAATCGGCCTCACCTTCCTACAATCAACCATCATCATCAAGGTTATTAGCCTTGACAAGCGAAAACTTAAAAAAATAAACCTTTGAAATAAACCCTTACCACCTTACCAAAACCGATTGCTAAAGAAGTCCCAAGGAAAACTATCTTACCTTCAATATTCGGCCAAAGTTGATCAAGTTAGAAGAAGAATATTTTTAGCACGACAAAGAGGTATATTAAATTATATGTCAAAAAGAAAATAATGGGAAAAGAAATATAGTTTGACAGGAGAAGTGTATAGGAGGTTTTGATGTCTAAGCAAAATAAATGGGAGAACAAAAGGTTGAATGCAAGTTTGGTTTTGAGAGATTGAGATGGAGAAATAGAAATTGAGCATAAAATGACCAAATGGTCAAAAGAGTTTAGGCTTACCACAAAGTAGAATTGACCAAAGAGAAAAGTTTTTGAGAGAAAATTTGTTTGCAACTTTTGCACCAAATGAAAGAAATGACCAAAAATTTTCCTAAGCCTTACCAACACTAGCATATTCGGCTAAAACTCCCCTCCTTAGCCACAATGCCGTCCAAGTTCATGGCATAAAGGCATAGGATTTCTTTCCAAAACGTTTTCCTTGATACAAGCCCCATGTCTCCATATTTTCTTTAATTACTTGATTCCCTTCCATAAGTTAATACTTGCCTTAAACCTATAGTCTACTAACCAAAAATAACAAGGTCAACCTTTACCTTAATTATCCTTGGCCGACACTTACCATACCAAAGCAAAATAAAAGTTGTCCCAATGCTATTTAAGGATTGAACCTCTCCCCTCAAGCTAATCTCCATGCGCCCTTACCATCTTGCCATGCACTTAACTTATGTTACTTATTGCTACTTAATTTAACTTAAGTGCTAAGCACGAATAGTTTATGTATTAAGGTAATAAAGTATGGTTGGGTTTTAGTTGATTAAGTGATTTATATGTATAATGATTAATATGAATGTGCTTTGATTTATAAGCCTTGTGAAATTGTTTATTAAATATAAAATACATGTGTATTGATGTGATTGAATTACAAAGCATGAAATGTAATGAATGCCTGTTTTGAGCTATGTTACGTTGCTCAGAATGCCTTGTAACCCTAATTCGGTGATGAATATGGGTTAGGGTGTTCTGACTAGAATCGAATCCTCAAGTTTTCAAGGATACACTTAATCTCCTTTTTGCTTGATCCGGCCACCCACCGCTTACTCATCCCTATGATGCTCATCAATTTCTTCAAAAAGGTCGGGACATTAGCGGCTCTTGAATATACTTTGTCGACTTGAATCTTCGGGCAACGAAGTAAGGCCATATACTCCTCCACGGTAGGTACCAAATCAACTTTCCCAAAAGTGAAGCAACTGTAGGCAGGATTCTAGAACTATGAGAGGGTTCGAAATAAGTGCTTGTCCACCTTCACATCGAGCAGATAGGGCAAATCTCTATAGTTACAGTAAAACAGTTGCTTGACCTCATCATTCCACTGATCCCATATCTCCTTTAATTCTTAAAGATTATTCTGAGTCACACTGACGCGGGTGAAATCCACAACTCTAATACGTATCTCTCGGTCAGACTATCACCTTTTTCTTGTTGTGCTGTCTTGGCCCAAATCCAGACGGCCGCATTATCCTCCACTTTATCAAAAAACCCTTTTTCCATGATAAGTTATCTATTTAGGAACCGAATGTGAATCAACACCTTTTTTGAAAATGCCATGCAATTAAAACAAAAACAAAGCAAGTCAGTATTTCATACACCGTTTAAAGTAAGCAAAGAACAATAAGTAAAGCACCTACTTGGGTGACCACTAGAGTTTCGCGCGGCTCTACTTAAGGTGGGCTCTTAAGGCTCGCTATATGAGGGTTTGGTTTTAGGGTAAGGCACCTGAACCGATAGATTCCTCGATCCTCACCCCTTATAGGCTCATGCGGACCGAGTTTAGTTCAGGGGAATACATTTCCCATGGCTATACGGAGATGAAAATCTCACGAAGACATAGGTACGAATGTATCCCAAAAGCAATTCACTATCCTATACGGAGGTGAATACCTCACGAAGGAATAGCTTCTCGCTCCCACTTAAAAGGGTAAAATTGACTGACTTATGTAATGCAAAATGAAGAGACACGTCAATATATTTAAACCAACAAAGCAAGCATACTATGAGGAAAACCACGAAAATGACGGATAAAATGCAATAGAGCAATCGTAAATTTAAAACAGATTTTCGATAAAAAGACAAAAATTAATCAATTTATGGCTCGACTCTCTTATTTTGTCCCCAGTGGAGTCCCCAAGCTGTCGAAACCATTCTTTTTTAAAAAAAAATGGGGTCGACTTTTTAAAATGAAAAATAGAGTCGCCACCAATCCTTTTTATTTAGGTGTGATCGGATCACCTTATAATTTGATCATTTTAATAAAAGTTTAAATTTACTAAAACGATAATATTTGGTCTACAAAGTCCAGAAAGCGGGTTCGTGAGTCGATTACGCACGAGGAAGGATTAGCACCCTCGATAGGCTCAAAATTGGTACCTAGTTGATTAATTAGTGTCTTAGTGTCGAAAATTGAAAATTTGAAGAGATTAAAGAAATGCGATCCTTTGTTAAAACATTGTTTGATAGAAAATTTTTCTGAGAAGAGGGCATATTCCTCGTTAATCGAGAATAAAGAATTACGTCCCATAAGTTAGGACACAATATCTTAAAACCCGAAATGAGAATAAATACCGAAAAATTTATTTATTTTGAAAGACATTCGATTATCTCAGTTTTAGAAAGAAATCGTATTTCGTAAGTTAGAACACGATTTTTCCTAATTCCCGAGAATGTTTAAAAATTTATGCTTTAAAAAACGTTTGTTTATTCGGAGTTATCGAGAAAATTGAAACCCCGTAAGTTAGGAAACGGTTTTTTGAATCTCAAATTACGAAAGATTGCTTATTTTAAAAACAAAATGTGATTGTGTGGAAACGAACACAATGTTTGAAACACCGAGTCTTTAATTTATTCAAGATACGATAGAGATGAATGAATGTTTAAAAACGACTCATGGCTTGATAAAATGATGACACATATAAGTGAAGCGATAAGAATATAGCTAAGATAATAAATAAATAGTGGCTTTAACTAATTAAGTCTAATACTAGTTAAGTAAAAATAATAATAAAATAATAATAGTGATATAAAAAATAAAATAAAAATTTAAAAATGGTAGTAAGTAAATAAATAATATACATAAAGCTAAATTCAAATATTTTGAAAGTAGAGAAATGAAAAATAAACAAACTAGTATGAACAAATATGAAATTTAGGTAAAAAATGATAAACATATAATAATAATAATAATAATAATAATAATAATAATAATAATAATAATAATAATTTTCGTAACCATTTTTTTGGAAAAACAAAACGGGGTTCGACTTTGGTTTTTAAAAACGAAAAAGATAGGGAGTCGCCACCAATCCTTTTTTATTGAGGTGTGATCGGGTCACCTCGTAAAACGGTTGTTTTTAATAAACAGTTTGATTTATCAAAACAATGATTTTGGTCTACGAAATCCAGAAAACGAGTTCGGAAGTCGGTTACGCACGAGGAAGGGTTAGCACCCTCGATACGCCCAAAATTGGTGCCAAAATGATTAATTAGTGTCTTAATGTCGAAAATTTGAAAAGGTTTTTAAAATACGGATCCTTTAAAAGATATTAGGATATTTAAGATTTCTTTGCTCCGAGAGGGTACAAACATCACATCTAGCACGTTAGGACATGATGTTCTACACCTTCGTAATCAAAGCTATCTCATGATTTTATGAAGTTTATCAAAAGGATGTTCAGTTATTTAGTCAAATGGAAAATCGCAACCCAGCACGTTAGGGCACTATTCCCCGAATTCCTAAATACAAAACATTGCCTTTATTTTAAAACCTTTAAATGGAGTGTAGCAATTTTACAAAATGCATCGTATCGTATTAAATCAAAGAAAAGGGCTCGAGTCAAAACTTGAGATTTCTTTGTCCCGAAAAGATATAAACATCACATCCAGCTCGTTAGGACACAATGTTTTAATCTCTCGTAATCAAAGTTGTCTCGCGATTTGCGAAACTTCGTAAAAGGGATGTTAAGTTATTTAGTTAAACGGAAAATCGCAACCCAGCACGTTAGGGCACTATTTTCCGAATTCCTAAATACAAAACATCACCTTTATTCTAAAATCTTTAAATGAAATATGATGATTTTCAAAATATATTTTGTGTAGTAATAATATGAAATTAAGAAAGATAAACGTAGATATAAATATAGTAAGTATAAGAGTACTAATAATAATAATAATATGATAATGATATAAAACAATGATAATATTATGCCAATATGAATAATACATATATATAATATTAGTGGTAAAATAGAATAATAAAATTATAGTGATGAAAATTAAATAATAAAACAATAAAATATAAGATAATGGTAATAATGTGAAGATAATAGTATAAATGATAATCAAGTAAAAATAAAATAATGCATTAATACTAACAAATAATAATAAAACAATAATAATAATAAAATTGATAATAATATTAGTGATAGTAAAAGATATATAATAATAATAACAATAATAACAAACATATAAATAATAATAATAAATAATCAATATTAAATAATAGTAGAAATAGTAAAAATTGCAAAATAATTTGAAAAATGGGTCAAATTGAAACTAAAATAGAAATAAAAGGGGTCAAATTAGACATTATAAGCAATAAAGAGACTAAACGATGCAGCATAAAATCTTTGGGGACGAGGGCTTAATTTTCCCCAAATAGTAAAACGCAGGTGTTTTAAAAGGATGAATTTCAATCACGTAAAATTTTTAGGACAAAATTGCAATAGCAAAAACTTAATTTTAAAATCTAAAAATGCGGAAGGATCGAGGCGCAATAAACCCTTTGTAAAAAAACACGTGGATCTGAGGCGGGTGAATTCGGATCGGATCGGGTCAAGGCCAAACGACGTCATTTTGGGGTTAAAGGCCAGCCCCCAAAACGACGTCGTTTCAGAGGGCTATATAAGGCCCAAAACCCTGAAAAAAATTCATTTTGTGCTGTTTTAAAAAAAAATTCTCTTTCTCTTCTTTTTTCTCTGCAGGGAAGGATTCGGCCGAGCTTCGTCGGCCCGTGGCAATCCTCCGACCCTACGCTTGTCAGTGGGAAAAGGTAAAAATCTCATTTTTTTTTCTTTCCTTTTTATATATTTTTTAGACTAACACTTATATATATGTAAAGAAAATTTTAGAAAAAGGAAAAATGAGATATTCGGATGTGACGGATTCGAAAATAAGAGAAAAAAAACCTTTTTCGCGATTCTATATCTGCTCTGTTGGTATTTGTATTCAAATCAGTATTTGTATTGGTTACTTCTATTCTTTTTGAATCTCTGTTTGTATTGATGAAAAGAAAATTTTACGCTTGAAATTTTTTGCTTTCTATTGATCAAAAAAAGTCTCCGTACAATAGTTTTAAAATCGGCCTTTATAGCCTTTCTTTTACAAGCATTCTTTCCCTTTTCTGTCTTGTCTTTGTTTAATGGCTTTGCAGGCGCTTGGGCGGTGGCGAGGGCGGTGCTGCAGACGCCGTCAGACTGGTGGCTAGTCAGAAGGCCAGGGGTCAGAAGGCAGATGCCCTAGGTGCGGCGCCACTTGTGCTAGGGTTACTGTTTTGCTGATTTTGGGTTTGTAATGGGCTAATTGGGCTGTTGGGTTGGGTAGGTTCTTTTTTATTGGGCTTGCTATTTGTAAAACGAGTTTTAATGGAGTATAGTTTTTACAATCGGGTTTGAAATTGATAATTTGGGCATAATGGGCTTATGGCCGGGCAAAATTGGGCTATGATATTGCCCTCTTTGCTCATTGTCGTGTAACGAGAATGGAGCAAAGACTTTCAAAAGGCCCATTTTGCCCGGGCCTGCTAAGCCCCTACTTCTTTTGTAGCCTTGTTTCGTCCATCGCATCTTGTTGCTTTAACTCGCACCATCGCCATTTCGAAGTGATAGGACTTGCAACTCCAATTTGCCGTTGCGCCTTTAGGGAGATAAGTCTTGCATCTTCGATCTACTCATTCAATCCGCTCCTGTAACGTCAGGATCGCCGGACTTATTATCTTGACCGATGCTCCTTGCAACTTTAGGAATGTCAAAGCTGCTATCTTCAATCTGATCCCTACAAACTCAGGGATCACCGATGATGTCTTTAATCGCTTCCGCAACTTCGGGAATGTCAAATCTGCTTTCTTCAATCGATCCTTGCAAACTCAAGGACCACCAGACCGATATCTTCGATCCGCTTCGCAACTTCGGAAGGTCAAATCTGCTATCTTCAATCGATCCCGCAAACTCGGGGATCACCAGATGAATCTTCGATCCATTTCCGCAACGGGAAGGTCAAATCGATTTCTTCAATCGATCCTTGCAAACTCAAGGATCACCAGACCGAATCTTTGATCCGCTTCCGCAACCGGGAAGGTCAAATTTGCTTTCTTCAATCGATCCTCGCAAACTCGGGATCACCGGACTGATGTCTTCGATCCGCTTCCGCAACTTTAGGAAGGTCAAATCGCTTTCTTCAATCGATCCGCAAACTCGGGGATCACCAGAGTGAATCTTTGATCCGCTTCCCGCAACTTCAGGAAGGTCAAATCTGCTATCTTCAATCTGATCCCTGCAAACTCGGGGATCACCAGACTGAATCTTTGATCTGCTTCGCAACTTCAAGAAGGTCAAATCGCTATCTTCAATCGATCCTCGCAAACTCGGGGATCACCAGACTGAATCTTCGATCTGCTTCCCGCAACTTCAGGAAGGTCAAATTTGCTATCTTCAATCTGATTCCTGCAAACTCGGGGATTACTAGACTGAATCTTTGATCTACTTCCATAACCGGGAAGGTCAAATCTGCATCTTCGATCGCTCCACTTTGCATACTCGGGAGGCGAGATCTCGCCACCGTCTTGTCCTCTTGAGGACGTAACCTGTAGAATGAGTACATACTTATGCCTAATGATTAGGATGCCATGAGCATGATGAGTCAAAATGTTATGAGTATGATTCCTATTTAAGGTGTTATTACTCATTTATCTGTCAAGGTTTTATCTTCGTTTCCCTTGCAATGAACGTTTTTGCATGAATGACTTGCCCCTGTGGAAATTCCAAAACCTATTTTAGGCCTCGGAACACGGGCCTGCCTTGACTTCTAGCTGTCTTCCCCGGGAGTCACAACTCCTACTTGAAGAATACTCGACTTGGTTTGTTTTAGATTCGTTCCTCAATAATTTAGGGTTTTTGAATCTTTCCTTATCGAAAATTGGCCTGTCATACTTTTTCTAAGTGACCAAGTAACATTATTCACCCTGCCACAATTACTGAATCGGGTGAGGAACTTTGAAGAAATGGTCTCCATTAAGACCCCCTTTCTCTAATGTCTTTATCCTGTGTTCGTGGAAATTCTAAACAAATGTTCTGTTTTGGTTTCCTATTTTATCTAGAGATTTCCAAAGTGATACGTGAAACTTTCCTTCGTGAAATCGTTAGTTCATCAATTATTGTTTCAATGCAGCATGTTAATGATGGGTAACAGTAGGTCGATTTCAAAGAGAATTAAAATGAATTATCCATGAAACAAAGGAAATTGACTGGGGACATATCTCTTTTTTACGGAGGAAAAGAACCCAAAAATGGTAAAATAAACAACATGGATCAGACGCCCTGGACATCGCCAATTGGGCTTCAATATACAAACTTCAAGAAGACTGCTTTGAGCCTGTCATGTGTTTAGAAGACTCAAAGTATTTTGTCGATGCCCCGATATGCAACGTGCTTCCTCTCCTATTGATTATAGCACTGCAAGATCGTAACGTGTCCATTCAAAATTCGAGCCGTCCTTTTCGGGTTTCAGCCCAAAAGGCCCTTTGGTCTCAAGGTGCCCTTTTGCGGGTTTTCACCTTGGCCTCTCCGTTTTTTTTTCGAAGTCTCAAAGTGCCCTTTGCGGGTTTTCACCTTGGCCTCTTCCATTTCAAGCAAAGTATTTTTTAACTGCATCTGAGTTCACGGGATTGGGCAAGCTTTTCTTGTCTATCTCAATCAGAATCAGTGCACCTCCCGAGAAAGCTTTCTTTACCACATACGGTCCTTCCCAGTTCGGCATCCATTTTCCTCTGTGATCCTTTTGTATGGGAAGGATCTTTTTTAGCACGAGGTCCCCTTCGTGGAATTCCCTTGGGCGAACCTTTTTGTCGTAAGCTCGCATCATTCACTTTTGGTACATCTGACCGTGACGGATAGCCCTCAATCTCTTTTCTTCAATTAAATTCAACTGATCATATCGAGCCTGGATCCATTCAGCTTCATCCAGCTTCACTTCTGACAATACTCGAAGAGAAGGTATTTCCACTTCAATAGGTAGAACTGCCTCCATCCCATAGACCAATGAGAAAGGCGTTGCCCAAAGAGAGGTTGAGACGGACGTTCGATAAGCATAGAGCATAAACAGTAATTTTCATGCCAATCCTTGTAAGTCTTGGTCATCTTCCCACTATCTTTTGATGTTTTTGTTGGTCGCTTCCACCCGCCCCATTCATTTTTGGACGATACGGAGATGAATTGTGGTGTTTAATGTTGAATTGGCTGCAAACTCCCGCTATCGTACTGTTGTTTAGGTTCAATGCGTTATCTGATATAATCCTCTCAGGTATTCCATATCGACAAATGATTTCTTTCTTTAAGAATCGACTGACCGCTGACTTAGTGATGTTAGCATACGAGGCGGCTTCTACCCACTTGGTGAAGTAGTCGATGACCACGAAGATGAACCGATGCCCATTTGAAGCTTTCGGTGAGATTGGTCTAATGACATCCATGCCCCACATGGAAAATGGCTATGGGGAAGTCATAACGTGTAAAGGTGACGGAGGCACATGAATTTTGTCTCCATAAATCTGGCATTTATGACACTTTTTTGGCATAGTTGATGCAGCCTCCTTCCATGGTGGACCAATAATATCCAAACCTCATTATTTGCCTGACCATCGTGAAACCATTAGCGTGAGTTCCGCAGACGCCTTCATGGACTTCTTCTAGGATTAACTTAGCTTCGGCGGCATCCACACATCTCAGCAGCACTTGATCTTTCCTTTTCTTGTATAGGACCTCTCCATTCAGGACGTATTCACAAGCTAGTCTTCTCAACGTCCTTTTATCATTCTCAGTTGCTTGGTCCGGGTACTCACGATTTTTCACATACCGCAATATATCGTGGTACCATGGTAGGCCAATTTTCTCTTCTTCCTCAATATTGTAGCAATGGGCTGGGTCCTGATGAATGCTCATTCGTATAGGCTTCATATCCTCATTCTCGTTTATTTGGACCAGGGAGGCTAGGGTAGCCAGAGCATCAGCCATCTGGTTTTTATCTCTGGGTAAATAACAGAAAGTGACATCGTCAAACTCTCTGATCAAATCTTGGGCCAATCTTTTGTAGATGGCCAGCTTTGGATCCCTGGTTTCCCATTCCCCTTTAAGTTGATAGATTACGAGGGCAAAATCTCCATACACTTCCAATACTCTGATTTTGCGTTCGATAGCGGCGCGGAGACCCATGATGCAAGCTTCGTACTCAGCCATGTTATTAGTGCAATCGAAATCCAGCTTGCAAGCAAATGGGTAATGGTCTCCTTTCGGGATATCGAAGCGCCCAATTCCATTGCCCACGGCATTTGATGCTCTGGTCAAAATTTAGCTTCAAGGATGATCTTCGAGGCACCCTCTTGAGTGTTTGCCACATACATCAAATCTTCGTTAGGGAAATCGAAGTCTAAAGGCTCGTAATCTTCAAGGGCTCTACTGGCTAAAAAGTCTGCTATTGCACTCCCTTTTACTACCTTTTGGTTCACATAGACTATGTCGAATTTAGAAAGTAGAATCTGCCATCTGGCCATCCTTTCGTTCAAAGCGGTGGACTCCATCATGTATTTCAGAGGATCTAGCTTCGAGATGAGCCATGTCGTATGATACAACATATACTGCCTCAATCTTCGAGTTGTCCAAATTAAGGCACAACATAGTTTCTCGATTGGCGAGTACCTTGTTTCACACTCAGTAAATTTTTTACTAAGGTAGTATATTGCCTTCTCTCTTTTTCCCGAGTAGTCATGCTGACCAAGCACGCATCCCATTGAATTATCGAGCACTGTCAAATAAAGGATTAACGGCCTACCTGGATGAGGCGGTGTCAATATTGGGGCATTGGACAAGTATTGCTTTACTTTGTCGAAGGTCTTCTGGCATTCTTCATCCCACGTGCCCGGATTGTGTTTCTTAAGCAGACGGAATATGGGGTCACATTTCTCGATCGGCCAGAAATGAACCGAAGCGATGTAATTTAGCCTTCCTAAGAAACCTCTAACTTCTCTTTGGGTACGTGGTGGAGGCAACTCTTGTATGGCCTTAACTTTGTCTGGGTCAACCTCAATCCCCTTTTTACTGACCACGAATTTGCTGGATTAAGTTTTAGCTGGAATTTCCTCAACCTCAAGAATAGTTTCCTTAAGACCTGCACATGTTCCTTTTCAGTTCGGACTTGGCGATCATATCGTCGACGTAAACCTCAATTTCTCTGTGCATCATGTCGTGAAATAGGGTTACCATGGCCCTCTGATACGTCGCTCCTGTGTTTTTTAGCCCGAACGGCATCACCTTGTAGCAAAACGTCCCCCACATGGTCACAAACGTTGTCTTATCCATGTCTTCATGATGCATCTTTATTTGGTTGTATCCTGAGAAACCATCCATGAAGGAGAACAACGAATAGCCCGCCGTATTGTCTACTAAGGTGTCGATGTGAGGCAACGGAAATTGTCTTTCGGGCTAGCCCTATTTAGATCCCTGTAGTCTACGCAGATTCGCACTTTCCCATCTTTCTTAGGGACAGGGACGATATTAGCCACCCAATCCGAATACTTAACCACTTGCAAGAATCCAGCGTTAAATTGTTTCTCGACTTATTCTTTTATTTTTAACAAAACATCCGGTCTCATTCTTCGAAGCTTCTATTGGACAGGCTTATATTCTTCTTTTATGGGCAACCGGTGTACTGTGATATCGGTGCTTAATCCGGGCATATCTTGATACGACCACGCGAATACATCCTTGAATTCTTGGAGTAACTCGATGAGGTCTCGCTTGGTCTCTGCCATGATACAAGCTCCGATCTTCACTTCTTGTCCTTCTCCCAGGTTCACCACTTCCACTGACTCTTTATGCGGTAGAATATGTTTTTCTTCTTGCTCTACCATTCTCAACAAATCTGGAGGCAAGTCACATTCTCTGTCATTTTAAAATCCGAGATTCCTCTAAACACATGTCTTGTTCGAAACGGACCTCTGAATCTGAGTATCGTTGCTCATATCATTGATGGCTAGGGACCTGTGATGGGTACCAAGGGATGTACAAAGATTGAATAAATTGAAGGATAACTATTCACATGATATGAATGAGAACAAGAAATGAAAAAAAGTTTGTTAGAATTAAAGATGCATTTCATTGAGACAAAATATCCGAACATGAGCTGTTTCACAAAAGAAATCTCATTGTTTCTAGGCTTAAAACAATGAGTGCATTCTGAATATTACTCTGTATAATCTCTAAAAACTACAGGAAATTCCTCTGCAGTCCAATTGTTCAGAATGCTTCCAGGTTCGTACGGGCGAATGCCCAACAAGTTTTCTTGATCAGTTTCCTCGTCGTGTATGGCATTCATGTGAAGAAGATTCTAGGTAGATTATTCCTCCTAACACGAAGGTACAGGATATGTGGGGGAATGTCATTGATTTCCACTTGACGTCCTCTCCATTCAACCTTGCCCTTCTTCTTTCTTGTTTCTTCTCTATTTCTTTCCTCATTTGTTTCGCATCCGGTTTGAAACCCAAGCCAAAACGATCTCTTTTCTCTTTCAGCATCGGGATCTGAACTTTTCCTTGGAGACGTTTGCCCAATCCCTTTCCTGGTAGAGCCCTTTTTCCTATCATCATTCGTAGGCCCATCCTCGTGGTCTTGGATAGCTTAAGCACCGAGACTTCATTCCCCTCCGAGATAAAAGTAGCATTTACGAACTCTAAGGATTGAAAAGAACATTCAACGGCCTCCTCACTTGTTTCTACATATGGCGCTTTGTTAGTAACAGTTGCTATAATGTCTTCTTCTGCGTTTATAGTTACCAGTCGATTTTCTGTTACCAGTTTCAATTTCTGGTGCAGCGAGGAGGGTATGGCCCCCACCGAATGAATCCATGGCCTTTATAATAGGCAGTTGTAAGAGGGCTTGATATCCATGACTAGAAAATCTACTTCATATGTGTTAGGCCCGATCAATAATGGCATGTCCATTCTTCCCATCACTCTTCTTTTGGTGCCATCAAATGCTTTCACTATGTTCTAGCATGCTTTCATGTGAGAACTGTCTATTGGCAACCTCTTGAGTGTAGCCAGTGGTAGGACGTTCAATGTTGACCCATTATCTATTAGCAAGCTTGGCAGAGTGTATCCCTTACAGCGGGTAGTTATGTGCAAGGCTTTCGTTGATCCCATGCCTCCGGGTGGGATTTCGTCATCACTGAAGTAAATAAAATTATCAGCACTTATGTTACTAACCAGATGGTCCAATTTATTAACAGATATATCCTTAGTAACATAAGTTTCATTCAGTACTTTCATCAGTGCTTCACGGTGCACTTCTGAGCTTAACAGCAAGGCTAGCATGGATATGCGAGTTGGTATTCTACCACGCTGTACTCGCTGTGTTTCAAGAATTTCAAGAATTCTTTGGCCTCCTCCTCTTTTACAGGTTCGTTGACTGGGGCTTCGGATTCCTCTTTCGGCCCAGTCAGCACAGTCTTTGGTTTCACTGGTTCTGCTCCTTTATTCTTAGGGTCGTACCGCTTCCCACTGCGTGTATAGGACCCTTCATTCTTGCCTTCCTCCGAAATGCTAGTGGAGCTTTCCGCCCTTGGTATCATCACATTACAATTGTAGTCTCAGGGTACCTTTTTACTGTCTTTGTAGGGAAAAGAAGCAGGTCTCTGAATTATAATCTTCGGCCTTCCCTGTACCCCACCTTCCATGTTTCGCGAGATGATGATTCTTGGGTGATTGATTCCAGGCTTCATCAATTCTTCATCGGTCACACATACATTCCTTTCCTCTACTCCTTCTTCATAAAACTCCCGTTCCTTGTTGTCCATAAGGTTTTGCACTAAGATTCTAAACTGGGCACATTCTTGAATCTCGTGCCCTTTTGTTTTATGGAGTTCGCAGTAGTTCTTTGTATACTTCTAGTTTTCCGTAGGATCTAAATCTGTCAATCCTCTCTTCGCCATTTCCTTCCAGACTACTCTCAATGGGGTTTTTACCTCCGTGACGTCCTTCTTGATCTTTTTCACCATCTCCTCGCCAATCGTGTTTACCCCTCCACCCTCGTGATTGGGTAGTGGGTTCCCCTTTTTTACCAAGTCGTCGAGTGTTATGACCCCCATCTTTATTAGCCTCTCGACTACCTTTTTAAAGGCGAGGCAATTCTCTATCGAATGCCCCGCTACGCCTGCATGGTAATCGCATTGAGCGTTAGGGTCGTACCACTTAGGGTATGGCGGTTGTAATGGCTGTAAATAGAATGGGGATACGATATGCTCATTGAACAAGGTTTGGTATAGCTCCTTGTATGTTATTGGAATTGGTGTGAATTGAATTTTTTTTGGTGTTTGGTCTGGTTCCCGATTCCTGTCTTGCCGGACCTTGTTGTCCAGAGGTAACTGCCTTTGGCCGATTAATCGTGATCGCCTTGTGTGTGCTCACGTTATTTACTTCACCGTCTTTCTTCTTAGGAGTGGCCCTTCTAGTGCTTTCTCCTGCCTCGATCTTGCCACATCTGATTGCATTTTCTATCATCTCCCCCGACATCACGATGTCTGAAAAGCTTTTAGTGGCACCTCCCAGCATATGATTGATGAAATGAGCTTTCAACGTATTAATAAAGAGCATGGTTGTCTCCTTTTCCAAGAGCGGTGGCTGCACTTGTATTGCTACCTCTCTCCATCGCTGGGCATACTGTCTAAAACTTTCGCCTGGCTTTTTCTCCATATTTTGGAGCGTGATTCTATCAGGAGCAATATCAGCCACATGGCCATAATGTTTCATGAAGGCCTGTGCCAGGTCCTTCTATGTCTTGATTTGGGCACGACTAAGCTGGTTATACCATTTGGTGGCGAGACCTACCAAACTGCTCTTGAAAATAGTGAATCAAGAATCGGTCATTATTAAGGTGCCCGCCATCCGTAAGCAGAGAACATTGTGATGTGCGCCTCAGGATAGCTAGTCCCGTTATATTTCTCGAACTCTGGTGTTTTAAACTTTGGCGGAAGGACTAAGTCCGGGACCAGACTTAAGTCTTTAGCGTCTATCCCGTAATGATGGTCAGCCGTTTCTATTTCTTTAAACTTTTCTTCTAGCCACTTGCAACGGTTCTCAAGTTGCTTTGACAAATCTATGTTTGCCTTGTCTATTTCTACCAGTTCATCAAAATCGGGGACCACAGGGTTAGCCGGACTTTCCCCTGGGTTAGTACCCAAACGGTTGGGAGGTGAAATTTGGTATCGCGGTACCAACCTGATATTGAGGTCTAATAGTAACAGGCGTCCTTTGGGGATGCACCTCCGGTGGCACTTGGGTATTAGGCGGGGTAAAACCCGGAGGGTAAACAGGGTCGTCATTATCATTTCCCAAACTAGTAGCAACGCCCTTTCCTTTCTCACGTTCATTGGCCAACAACTGCGCCAACTGATTCATCATGTTACTCTGAGATTCCTGCATTCGTTCTATCATGTCCTGTTGTATCTTGATTAATCGTTCTTGCATCTGCTCCTGTATTTCCTTTTGCATTTGTTCTAGTCTTTCCATTCTTTGATCCATGATTTTTGTTTTGCCTCGTGTATTGTAGCGATGTTCCAGGGTCACTGTCATAATTTAAGGTTCCTTTGTGAGATTTAATGCACATGATGCAATGTAATGCTAATGCATGAAATGTATGCAAAAAAGGCATTAATTCTGATTCAATTTCTTTTAGAATAACTTTTTAGAAAACAAGTTTCTTTACATAAAATAGATTACATATAAGGCCTCGCCCTAATACTTAAGGCCTTGACTTCCTCAAGAAGCCCAGCTAACTCTTGACCTTGCTCTGACTTTGATTCGTAAAATAAACTTAATACATCCGCTCGGACTGCTAAGGTTTGTAAGTGATTCACCACCTCTCGCACTTGAGCCACGGCTTCCCCCATAATGTAATCCCGATCTCTGACTTGATTCTGAGAGTGATGAAGTTGCTGCTTCCAACGCTCCTCATTGAATTCAAGAAGCTCCACCTGTAGCTCACAACCATGTAAAGTAGATTCTAGCTCTTCGATTCTTGCTTTCATTTCTTCAATTTTACTCAGACTAGCCTTTAATTCGACTACAGAGTTACGACTACGATACTGATACAATGATCTTTCCAGTTCTGTCACCCGAGCCTTTAATTCCTCTTTCTCTTTCTGAGTTTCTACCAAACTTCTTTTCAGAGTAGCTTTTCAAACTTGAGTATCTCGGAGTTCCCTTTCCCATTGACTGGCTCTATGTTTTTCCTCTTTAAGTTCTTGACGCCATTGCTCTAACGTTTTTCCTAATCCAGCAATTTTCATTGACCTTCGCAGCTTCTTATAGTCTATTTTCAAACTGTCCAAATCTTCCTCAGCCTTATTTTTCCCTTTCCTCAGCTTTTCGGCTTCCAGCTTCTGAATGTCAACATCCAATCCCAACTGCATTTTCTCTTCTTCTAATTGTTCTATCCTTTTCCCTAATTCCACATTCTTTTTCTCAAAATCCTGTTTGATGATTTTGAGCTCCGACGGGATTACCTGCAGGTGCTCTTCTACCGATCGGGCATTTTCTTGGCCTGATGTGGGGATATTGTCGTTGATTCTCTGACTCCACCGTCGGTCATATTCGAGGGTTGTCATCGGGTTAGTGGCAAACCTTTTCATTCTGTGAGTCCGACTCCAAGCACTCGCTATTTCACGAACTCTCTTCTTACAATTGTCTCCTTTATATTCAAACTCGCACTGAATTAGACCTTGTGTTGTAGGTATAAACTGTCTCGATCTGTACTGCCTCAACACGAGGAGAGGAGCATATCCGACAGCTCCCCATACTTCCAGTAGAGGGACCCAGTCAAAATCTCCACACCGATATAAGATCTCATCAGGAATCATTAAAGGAGCTTTCCATTCTACGTCTTCTTCTTGCAGGTTTTGCAGAATCATCATCCATTTTTCTTCTGTAAGATCGTCTCGCCTTGGCGTGACTGCTAATTCTTTTAGCGGGGAATAGTCCTCGGAGAAGATTCGACACGATGCCTTTTCTATTTTCCAAAAATGACTGTTGAACCATGCCAGTAAGAGTTGTGCACAACCGGTGAATCTTCCTTCGCCCGCTCTTCGGCATGCGCTTAGGGACCTGAAAGTTTCTGCCAGAATTGCAGGAACGGGTGTGACTCTTCTATCCAATCTATCGAATAAGTTTGAGACCGCCTCGTCTACATGCCCTAGAGCTTTAGGAAAATAATCATCCATAAATGCTCAAGGCAAAATGTCAACCCTTTTCTTCACGTCAGGATGCGCTATGATCAAGTCCCTTAAATTTCTCCAAGGGATGCATTTACAATCTCCTTTTGTTTTATCCGAGTGCGACCCACCTTTCGCTCATTCTCGTAATATTCATCGACTTTTTAAGAAGGTGGGGACATTAAGTCTTGCATAAACTTTGTCGGTTTGAATTTTTGGGCAATGAGTAAAGTCGTGTATTCTTTTATAGTAGGCACCGATCCGCTTTCCGAAAGTAAAACAACTATAAGTAGGATTCCAAAATTGGGCTATAGCTCGAATAAGTCTTGGTCAACCTTGATGTCGAGCATGTAAGGCGATCACCGTAATGACAAGAGAATAGTTGCTTGATCTCGTCGTCCCATTGACTCCATATCTCTTTCATCTCTTGAAGATTATTTTGAGTTACAACGACACGTGTGAAGTCCCATAATTCGACATGTGCCCTTCAGAAGACTATCACCTTTTTCTTGTTGCATTGTCTCGACCCATATTTGACTAACAGATTGTCCTCCACTTTATCAAGAAACCCCCTTTCCATGACAAGCTATCTATTTAGCAATTGAATGTGAATCAACACCTTTTTTGATGAAGATGCCATGCAAAAATAAAAATGAAGCAAATCAGTATTTCATACATAGTAAGCAAAGAATAAAAATACCTAATCTGGTAACCACTAGGGTTTGGCATGGCTCTACCTAGGGTGGGTTCTTAGGGCTTACTATATGAGGTTCAGTTCTAAAGAAGGGTACCCAAACCAGCAGATTCCTCGATCCTTACCCATTATAGGCTCATATAGACCGAGTTCAGTTCAGGGGAATACATTTCCCTATGGCTGCACGGAGATGAAAATCTCACGAAGACATAGGTACGGATATATCCGAAAGCGATCCACTATCCTGCACGGAGGTGAAAACCTCACGAAGGAGTAACTTCTCACTCCCACTTAAAGGTGTGACCACAACGGTCATACAATGCAATGCCGAAATTAAAACAACATGCAATAAAAAGATCGTAATTTTCAAATCAAACTTTCAAAATTTCGACGAAAGACAGAAAATAATCAATTTATGGCTTGACTTTCTGGTGTCCCCAGCGGAGTCGCCAAGCTGTCGTGACCATTTTTTTGAAAAAACAAAACGGGGTTCGACTTTGGTTTTTAAAAACGAAAAAGACAGGGAGTCGCCACCAATCCTTTTTTATTGAGGTGTGATCGGGTCACCTCGTAAAACAGTTGTTTTAATAAACAGTTTGATTTATCAAAACAATAATTTTGGTCTACGAAATCCGAAAACGAGTTTGGAAGTCGGTTCACATACGAGGAAGGGTTAGCACCCTCGATACGCCCAAAATTGGTACCAAAATGATTAATTAGTGTCTTAATGTCGGAAATTTGAAAAGGTTTTTAAAATACGGATCCTTTAAAAGATATTAGGATATTTGAGATTTCTTTGCTCCGAGAGGGTACAAACATCACATCCAGCACGTTAGGACATGATATTCTACACCTTCGTAATCAAAGCTATCTCATGATTTTACGAAGTTTATCAAAAGGATGTTCAGTTATTTAGTCAAATGGAAAATCGCAACCCAGCACGTTAGGGCACTATTCCCCGAATTCCTAAATACAAAATATTGCCTTTATTTTAAAACCTTTAAATGGAGTGTAGCAATTTTACAAAATGCATCGTACCGTATTAAATCAAAGAAAAGGGCTCGAGTCAAAACTTGAGATTTCTTTGTCCCGAAAAGATATAAACATCACATCCAGCTCGTTAGGACACAATGTT
Organism: Gossypium rotundifolium; assembly: GCA_025506655.1. NCBI lineage: Eukaryota > Viridiplantae > Streptophyta > Magnoliopsida > Malvales > Malvaceae > Gossypium > Gossypium rotundifolium. Next base: position 195,295,812 of record CP106727.1, read on the forward strand.
TTAATCTCTCGTAATCAAAGTCGTCTCGCGATTTGCGAAACTTCGTAAAAGGGATGTTAAGTTATTTAGTTAAACGGAAAATCGCAACCCAAAGACGTTAGGGCACTATTTTCCAATTCCTAAATCTGAAACATCACCTTTATTCTAAAATCTTTAAATGAAATATGATGATTTTCAAAATATATTTTGTGTAGTAATAATATGAAATTAAGAAAGATAAACGAGATATAAATATAGTAAGTATAAGAGTACTAATAATAATAATAATATGATAATGATATAAAACAATGATAATACTATGCCAATATGAATAATACATATATATAATATTAGTGGTAAAATAGAATAATAAAATTATAGTGATGAAAATTAAATAATAAAACAATAAAATATAAGATAATGGTAATAATGTGAAGATAATAGTATAAATGATAATCAAGTAAAAATAAAAATAATGCATTAATACTAACAAATAATAATAAAACAATAATAATAATAAAATTGATAATAATATTAGTGATAGTAAAAAGATATATAATAATAATAACAATAATAACAAACATATAAATAATAATAATAAATAATCAATATTAAATAATAGTAGAAATAGTAAAAATTGCAAAATAATTTGAAAAATGGGTCAAATTGAAACTAAAACAGAAATAAAAGGGGTCAAATTAGACATTATAAGCAATAAAGAGACTAAACAGCAACGCGCGCAAAATGCTGGGGACGAGGAGCGCAATTTTCCCCAAATAGTAAAACGCAGTGTTTTAAAAAGGACCGAATTACAATCACGTAAAATTTCTGGGACAAAATTGCAATAGCGGAAAACTTAATTTTAAAATCTAAAAATGCGGAAGGATCGAGAGCGCAATAAACCCCTTTGTAAAAAAACACGCGGATCCTGAGGCGGGTCGGGTCGGTCGGATCGGGTCAAGGCCAAAACGACGTCGTTTTGGGGTTAAAGGCCAGCCCCCAAAACGACGTCGTTTCAGGGGGCTATATAAGGCCCAAAACCCTGAAAAAAATTCATTTTGTGCTGTTTTAAAAAAAATTTCTTTCTCTTCTTTTTCTCTGTAGGGAAAGATTAGGCCGAGTTCGTCGTCGTTGCCGTCCTTTCCTTGCCACGCGCATGTGGTGCGAAAAAATAAAATCTCTTTTTTCTTTCCTTTTTTATATATTTTTTAGACTAACGCTTATATATATATGCAAAGAAAATTTTAGAAAAAGGAAAAATGAGATATTCGGATGTGATGGATTCGAAAATAAGAGAAAAAAAACCTTTTTTCGCGATTCTATATCTGCTCTGTTGGTATTTGTATTCGAAATCGAGTATTTGTATTGGTTACTTCTATTCTTTTTTGAATCTCTCTGTTTGTATTGATGAAAAGAAAATTTTCTGCTTGAAATTTTTTTGCTTTCTATTGATCGAAAAAAAAGTCTCCGTACAATGGTTTTAAAATCGGCCTTTATAGCCTTTCTTTTACAAGCATTCTTTCCCTTTTCTGTCTTGACTTTGTTTAATGGCTTTGCAGGCGCTTGGGCGGTGGCGAGGGCGGTGCTGCAGACACCGTCAGACTGGTGGCTAGTCAGAAGGCCAGGGGTCAAAAGGCAGATGCCCTAGGTGCGGCGCCACTTGTGCTAGGGTTACTGTTCTGCTGATTTTGGGTTTGTAATGGGCTAATTGGGTTGTTGGGTTGGGTAGGTTCTTTTTTATTGGGCTTGCTATTTGTAAAACGGGTTTTAATGGAGTATAGGTTTTGCAATCGGGTTTGAAATTGGGCTGGGCATAATGGGCTTGTAAGCCCGGGCAAAATTGGGCTATGACAATAATAATAATAATAATAATAATAATAATAATAATAATAATAATAAATAAATATTAAAGAAATAATAATAATAATAATAACAAAGTTAATTAATAATAATACATTAATAATAATAATAATATGTAATTACAAAGATGAATACAATATTAATAATCGTCGCGATATTAAATAAATAAGACAATAAAATGGTAAATGCATAATCAAAAACATGGAAAAAGTTTACAAATGAATGAACAATGAAGTAAAACAAAAAAGTAATAAAATAATGAAAATGTGTACTTAAAGGATTGCAAATAATCTATATTTTAAAGTGTAAAAAGATAAAAGTTTAATGATAAATAAATAACTAGACACATGGATAAATAAATAAATAAATAAACTAGAATAAAATAAAAGAAATTCAAAGAGTCCAAATTTAAATGAATAAGGACTTGATTACCGTTAAAATAAAATTTAGGATCTAAATTTAAATAAAATAAATGTAAGGATATGAAAAAGGATTGAATTGAAACCTAAATAAAATTTGGGGGAAGAATTCGAAATAAAAAGAGAAATAACGGATTAATTCGTAACGCGCTAAAAACATGAGGGGGCGAAAGGGAAAATATCCCTGGTCCTCTATGCGCAGCGTTTTATCCGAGGGCTAAAATGACACTCAAATAAAATTATAGGATAAAATTAAAAAAGAAAAACAACAAGAAAAGGACCAAATTGCAATGCGTCGCAAAGCAGAGGGACCGCGCTCGCAAATAGCCTATTCACCGCAAAAACACGTGGATCCTGAGGGCAAATGGGTCGAGCCTCGGTTAAAGGCCAAAACGATGTCGTTTTGGCCTCTAAAAACAGTTCCCAAAACGATGCCGTTTCATTTGGGGTATTTATACCAAAATTTTTTTAAAACTTTCATTTTAAACCCCCCACCCAAAAAAAAAAAACAAAAACCTTTCAAAAAAACTCTCTCCCCCTTTCCGAATTTGGCCAGCTCGATCACGGACCAAGTGGCGGTTGCCATTGTCGACGACAACATGTGACCATCCACGGTGGCCGAGAAACGAAAAGTCACCATGTTTTTTTCTTTTTGACTCCCTAGCCCGAAAAATGCCCTCTTTCATCGGAGACGGTGGTCCTCGGCCAGCCACGGCGGCGGAACACAAGAGCAACGATAAGGTTTAATCCCTTTCCTTTTTATTTCCCTTAAACTAGTAGAAAAACAAATAGAAAAGAAGAAAAATAATAAATGAAGATAAAAGAACCACGTTTTCAAACTTTTCCGATTTGCTTTTTTTTTTTTTTGTATATTGCATGTGTTAGTAAATAAAAAATGATACATTGTTTTCCATGGCTTTATAGCCGAAAATTAAAAAAAAATACATTTTTTTGCTCTCTATTTTTTCTGTGCCGTTGTTTTTTTCTTACAGGTACGGAGGCCGTATGGTAGCGCGTGTGAGGAGGCTGGCATGCGTGGCGGCTAGCTAACCTAGGGTTTTCTTTCTCTGGCTGAAAATGTTTAAGTAGTAGGCTTATCGGACCATTAGGTTTTTTTGTTTTTTTGGGTCAAAGGCCATTAGGGATTTGGGTTATTTTTAGTATGGGCCATTCAGGTTTTGGGCCTATTGTACAAACCTTGGACTGTTTGATATTTTTGTTTCTAATTGATTTTATTTATTTTATGTTTGGGTTATTGATTTGGGCCCCGGGTAAAATGGGCCCATTATAGAACTTGTCTACACCTGTAGTCCCTTCAAATGCTCCTAACTCTTTTAAGGCTTAAGGTTTGATGCATCCACTAGATGACAAGTAATTGATAATGTGCTTAATTGATTTTTTTTACTATTTATTTTAATTAATGTTGGACATGAGTTGTGCTAGTTTTCGCACTTTGTTGATACTTTTTTTTCTAAGTACAATATTGTCCATTGTGCAAAAAACAAGTTGAATTGTAGGCTACAATGAAGATTTTGCATAAGAATTATAGTGCCTAGATTTTTGGATTATTTTAATCATTATTTTTATTTGCAACAATATTTCTTTTAAGAATTAATTAGGACTAGATTTATATTAAGGGGCAAGTAAAGACCCATATATTTTATTTTAAGGTTTATTAATTTTTAGATTATTGTTGTTGTTCCAATATTATATTGCTAAAAAAAACCTTTTTATTTCATAAAAGGAAAAAAATTAAGCTTTTACCCTAAATTATATCTCATATATATACACACTATAGCAAAGAGGATAAAGAATACATTTTTTTTTACACATGACACTCCCTATTTGAAATACTTATTTACAATTTGGGTAAATTATTCTTGGGTAAATTACACCAACAGTTACTCAACTTTGATGCAGCTGACAAAATAGCCATTCTTGTTTCAATTCAGTCACTTAACTTTCAAAAAATAACAAAGCAGTTGCTAATGTTATCGAAAAGTAACAAACCAGTCATAGACTTAACGGAACAGCTGACGTGGCCAATTAACTAGCTGATATGGCTAGTTTAATTGCCACGTTGGAAACCCAATTAGCTAACATGGAAGGTTGACATGGAGTTTACCCAAAATTTACCCAAAATGGGGAAAAAATTGGGAAAAATTTTTAGCGGTGACAAAGCAAGCAAAACACAATCCCTAATAAAACTAGAAAAATTCTTTCTTTGGTAGTGAAATTTGAAAATCGATAGTGAAAATGTTGAGGCTGGCATTGAAACAGTTGCTTGGGCTAACATCAAGGGAGATTCGATTATAGCCCCTTCATCGACACCGATTTGGTCGGAGCTTCTACTTGTGGTGATGTTATGAAGCTTCAAATCAAAATCGACGACAAAACAACAAAAACAAAAATAGAAATAGAAAGCATCCAAAATCAAACTAACAAAAAAAAAAAAAAAAGAATCCCAAATTGGCCTGCATCAAAAGAGAGATATAAAAAAAAAACTAAAAAAGAAGATAATCAAAAGAGAAGAAACCCACACCATTTCTAGTTTTAAGAGTTGGAGAACTCGAGCCACTAGTTCGACGATATCTTCGATCGCTTCCCGCAACCCGGGAAGGTCCGTCTGCTATCTTCAATCGATCCACCGCTGGGGATCACGGAATGAATCTTGATCATTTCCCTACAACCGGGGAAGGTCAATCGATTTCTTCAATGCGATCCTTGCCGAACTCAAGGATCCAGGCCAGATCTTTGATCTGCTTCCTGCAACCGGAAAGGTCAAATCTGCTTTCTTCGTCGATCCACGCAAACTCGAGGATCACGGACTAATGTCTTCGATCTGCTTCCTGTAACCGGGAAGGTCAAATCTACTTTCTTCAATGCGATCCACAAGCTTCGGGGATCTGCGGTGAATCTTTAGTCTGCCTACAACCGGAAGGTCAAATCTGTTATCTTCAATCGATCCACGCAGCTTCGGGGATCACGGTGAATCTTTGATGCGCTTCTGCAACCCGGGAAGGTCAAATCGCTATCTTCAATCGATCCGCAACTCGGGGATCACCGGCTGAATCTTGATGCCTTCCTTAACCGGGAAGGTCAAATCGCTATCTTCAATCGATTCCGCAAACTCGGGATTACTAATTTGAATCTTTGATCTACTTCCATAACCGGGAAAGTCAAATCTAGCATCTTGATGCGCTCCCTTGCATACTCGGGAAAGCGAGATGCGCGATCGGTCGCCTTGTCCTCTTGAGGGTAACATAAGAATAAGTACATACTTATGCCTAATGATTAGGATGCCATGAGCATGATGAGTCAAATGTTATGAGTATGATTCCTATTTAGGTGTTATTACTCATTTATCATCAAGGTTTATCTTCGTTTCCCTTACAATGAGCGTTTCGCATGAATGACTTGCCGCAGTGGAAATTCAAAACCTATTTTAGGCCTCCGAACCGGCACGCCTTGACTTCTATTGTCTTCCCAGAGTCACAACTCCTACTTGAAGAATACTTTCGACTTGGTTTGTTTAGATTAGTTCCTCAACAATTTAGGGTTTTGAATCTTTCCTTATCGAAAATTGGCCTATCATACTTTCTAAGTGACCAGTATTATTCATTATTCACAATTCCTCTCTTGAATCGGGTGAGAACTTTGAAGAAATGGTCATTAAGACCCCTTTCCATGTCTTTATCCACTGTGTTAGTGGAAATTCTAAACAAATGTTTTTAGGTTTCCTATTTTATCTAGAGATTTCCAAAGTGATCGTTAGAACTTTCCTGATGAAATCGTTAGTTCATCAATTATTGTTTCAATCGGCATGTTAATGATAGGTATGATGAAGTCGATTCAAAGAGAATTAAAATGAATTATCCATGAAACAAAGAAATTATTTGAGGACATATCTCCTTTTACGGAGAAAAAGAACCCAAAATGATAAAATAAACAACATGGATCGGGCCACAGACGCATAATTGGGCTTCAATATACAAACTTCAAGAAAGGCGCTTTGAGCACATGTATGTTTAGAAGACTCAAAGTATTTTTATCGATGCCCGATATGCAACGTTCTTCCTCTCCTATTGATTATAGCTTTGCAAGATAAATAACGTGTCCATTCAAAATTGGCGTCCTTTTAGGGTTTTAGGCCAAAAATTTACTTTGTCTGGTGCCTCTTTTGCGGGTTTTCACGCCTCGTATCTCCCGTTTTTTTTCGAAGTCTCAAAAGGAAATTTCCCTTCTGCGGAAGGATTTTATGGCCTTGTTATTGATATCATGGATTAACCTTAGAAATTTCTTCATCCCACTTGAACCGAATGAAAGGCGTTTTCCGGTATAAGCTTCAGACCAGGAGCGTTAAATCGCATAAGCATAAGCATTAATTTTTCATGCAATGCAAGTCTCAGTCATCTTCCCACTATCTTTTTGATGTTTTGTTGTGCTTGCTGCCCATTCATTTTAGACGATCTGAGATGGTGTGGTGTTTAATGTTGAATTGGCTACAAACTCGCTATCATCTTGTTGTTTAGGTTCAATCGTTATCGATATAATCCTCTCCGGGCATTCCATATCGACAAATGATTTCTTTCTTTAAGAATTGGTGACCGTGACTTAGTGATGTTACTTGCTGGCGCTTCTGGTGAAGTAGTCGATGACCACGAAGATGAACCGATGCCCATTTGAAGCTTTCGATTGATTGGTCTAATGACATCCATAGCATGGAAAATGGCTATGGGGAAGTCATAGCGTGTAAAAGGTGGCGGAGGCACATGAATTTTGTCTCCATAAATCGGCATTTATGACACTTTTTGGCATAGTTGTCGACCTCCTTCCATGGTGGACCAATAATATCAAACCTCATTATTTGCACGACCATCATTGAAACCATTAGCGTGAGTTCATGAGCGGCATGTGGACTTCTTAGGATTAACTTAGCCGGTGACATCCACATCTCGGCTGCACTTGATCTTTCCTTTTCTTGTGGACCTCTCCATTCGGGGCGTATTCACAAGCTAGTCTTCTCAACGTCCTTTTATCATTCTCGGTTAGCAATTAGGTGCTCAATATTTTCACGTACGCAATATGACAGTACCATGGTAGTGATTTTCTCTTCTTCCTCAATAATATAGCAATGAAATTTGGATCACGATGAATGCTCATTACGTATAGGCTTCATATCCTCATTCGTTTATTTGGACCGGGAGGCTAGGTAGCGGAGCATCGATACATCGGTTTTATCTACGGGTAAATAACGAAAAGTGACGTAATCGAACTCTCGATCAAATCTTGGGCCAATCTTTTGTAGATGGCGGCTTTGAATCTGGTTTCCCATTCCCTTTAAGTTGATAATTCGAGGCAAAATCTCCATACACTTCAATACTACGATTTTGCGTTCGATAGCGGTATGAGCCCATGATGCAACCCATTACTCAATACATGTTATTGATAAAATCCGACTTGCAAGCAAATGGGTAATGGTCTCCTTCAGGGATATCGGAAGCGCCCCAATTCCATTGCCACGGCATTTGATGCTCTGTCAAAATTGACTTCAAGGATGATCTTACGAGCACCCTCTTATGTTTGCCACATACATCAAATCTTCGTTAAAATGAAGTCTAAAACTCGTAATCTTCAAGGCTCTCTTGGCTAAAAAATGCTATTTCTTTCGCTTTTACTACCTTTTGGTTCACATAGACTATGTCAATTCGAAAGTAGAATCACGCCATCGGCCATCCTTCGTTCAAAGCGATGGACTCCATCATGTATTCGGAGGATCTAGCTTGAGATGAGCCGTGTAATGTGATACAACATATCTTTCCTCAATCTTGAGTTGTCCAAATTAAGGCACAACATAGTTTCTCGATTAGCGAGTGTTTCACACTCGATAAATTTTTACTAAGGTAGTATATTGCCTTCTCTCTTTTTCCGAGTAGTCATTGACCAAGCACGCATCCCATTGAATTATCGAGCACCATCAAATAAAGGATTAACGGCCTACTGGATGAGGCGATGTCAATATTGAGGGCATTGGACAAGTATTGCTTTACTTTGTCGAAGGTCTTGACATTCTTCATCCGCGTGCGGATTGTGTTTCTTAAGCAAGCGGAATATGAGGTCACATTTCTCGGTCGGTTGTGAAATGAGCAAGCGATGTAATTGCCTTCTAAAGAAACCTCTAACTTCTCTTTGGAGTGCGTGGTGGAGGCAACTCTTGTATGGCCTTGACTTTATGCAGGTCAAAATCCCTTTTTCTGACCACGAATCCGGTAACTTTGACCAGAAACTCGAAGGAACACTTTCTTTGGATTAAGTTTTGTGGAATTTCCTCAACCTCAAGAATAGTTTCCTTAAGACCTGCACATGTTCCTTTTGATTCGGGACTTGGCGATCATAAATCGGCGTAAACCTCAATTTCTCACATGCATCATATGCGTGAAATAGGGTTACCATAGCCCTACGATACGTCGCTCTGTGTTTTAGCCCGAGGCATCACCTTGTAACCGCGTCCCCACATGGTCTGCGTTGTCTTATCCATGTCTTGAGATGCATCTTTATTTGGTTGTATCTGAAACCATCCATGAAGGAGAACAACGAATAGCCCATTGTATTGTCTACTAAGGTGTCGATGTGAGGCAGCGAGAAGTGTCTTTGGGCTAGCCTATTTAGATCCCACAGAATCTCATTCGCACTTTCCCATCTTTCTTAGGGACGAGGGCGATATTAGCCACCAATCAGAATACTTAACTACTTACAAGAATCCGGTAAATTGTTTCTCGACTTATTCTTTTATTTTAACAAAACATCCGGTCTCATTCTTGAAGCCATTGGGCGAGAACATATTCTTCTTTTATGGACATGGGTGTCTTGTGATATCGGTTATGTCAAGGCATATCTTAATCGACCACATGAATACATCCTTGAATTCTTAGAGTAACTCGATGAGGTCTCGCTTGGTCTCTAGTGATACAAGCCGATCTTCACTTCTTGTCCCTCCCGGTTCACCACTTCCCTTGACTCTTTGGTGAGAATATGTTTTCTTCTTTCTACCATTCTCGACAAATCAGGCAAGTCAATTCTCATCATTTTAAAATCCAGATTCCTCTAACACATGTCTTGTTGAAAGCGGACCTCTGAATCTGTAGTATCGTTGCTCATATCATTGATGGCGAGGACTGTGATGGGTACCAAGGGATGTACAAAGATTGAATAAATTGAAGGATAACTATTCATATGATATGAATGAGCAAGAAATGAAAAAAGTTTATTGAATTAAAGATGCATTTCATTGAGACAAAATATCAGAACATGAGTTTCACAAAGAAATCTCATTGTTTCTAGGCTTAAAACAATGAGTGCATTCGAATATTACTCTGTATAATCTCTAAAAACTAAAATTCCTCTGCGATCCATTGTTGAGAATGCTTCCGGGTTAAATGCAGTGAATGCCCAATAAGTTTTCTTGATCGGTTTCCTCGTCGTGTATGGCATTCATGTGAAGAAGATTCTCCGGTGATTATTCCTCCTAACATAAAAGTGGAGGATATGTGGGGAATGTCATTGATTTCCACAGCGTCCTCTCCATCAACCTTGCCTTCTTCTTTTTGTTTCTTCTCTATTTCTTTCCTCATTTGTTGCATCGGTTTGAAACCCAAGGCGATCTCTTTTCTCTTCGACGCCGGGATCTAAACTTTTCCTTGGAGGCGTTTGCCCAATCCCTTTCTGGTGAAACCTTTTCCTATCATCATAAATGGCCCATCCTCGTGGTCTTGGATAGCAAACGCAAGACTTCATTCCCTCTAGAGATAAAGTAGCATTCTGAACTCTAAGGATTGAAAAGAACATTCGCGGCCTCTCACTTGTTTCACATATGGCGCTTTGTTAATGCGGTTGCTATAATGTCTTCTACTGCGTTTATAGTTACAGATCGATTTTATTACCGATTTCAATTTACAGTGCGGCGATGAAATCTGACCCGTAAGATGAATCCATGGCCTTTATAATAGGCGATTGTAAGAAGGCTTGATATCCATGACTAGAAAATCTACTTCATATGTGTTAGGCCGATCAATAATGGCATATGTCCATTCTTCCCATCACTCTTCTTTCGGTGCCATCAAATACTCCTATGTTCTAGCATGCTTTCATGTGAGAAGCATCTGTTAGCAACCTCTTGAGTGTAGCCTTGATGGTAGGGCGTTCAATGTTGACCCATTATCTATTAACAAGCTTGAGTGTATCCCTTACGGTGGGTAGTTATGTCAAGGCTTCGTTGATCCCATGCCTTGGGTGGGATTTCATCATCCTTGAAGTAAATAAAATTATCGGCACTTATGTTACTAACCCGGATGGTCCAATTTATTATGATATCCTTAGTAACATAAAGTTTCATTAAATACTTTCATCGATTGCTTCATGATTGCTTGACTTAACGTAGCTAACATGGATATGCGAGTTGGTATTCCACCTTGTGCTACAATCAGTGCCTTTTTCTTGTCTTTGTAAGGGGAAAAAGCGGTCTCCTAGGTACAATCTTGACGCTACTGTCCCGGGCCTTCATATTTGTGAGATGATGATTCTTGGGTGATTGATTCGAGCTTCATCAATTCTTCAGGTCACACATACATTCCTTTCCTCTACTCCTTCTTCATAAAACTCCGTTCCTTGTTGTCCATAAGGTTTGCACTAAGATTCTATGGGTACATTCTTGAATCTATGCCTTTTTGTTTTATGGAGTTAAATGATTCTTTGTATACTTCTAGTTTTGGTCTAAATCTGTCAATCCTCTCTTCCATTTCCTTCCATACTACTCTCGATGGGGTTTTTACCTCAAGTGGCGTCCTTCTTAATCTTTTCACCATCTCCTCTTCTAATCGTGTTTACCCTCCACCTCGTGATTGGGTAGTGGGTTCCCAAGTAAATGCGAGTGTTATGACCCCCATCTTTATTAGCCTCTCAACTACCTTTTTAAAGGCAATTCTCTATCGAATACCTGCTTTCGCGCATGGTAATCGCATTGGCGTTAGGGTGTATCACTTGGGTAAAGCGGTTGTAATGAGCAAATAGAATGGGGATCGATATGCTCATTGAACAAAGATGCGGTATAGCTCCTTATGCGTTATTGGAATTGGTGTGAATTGAATTTTTTGGTGTTTGATGCGATTCGATTCTGTCTTGGGACCTTGTTGTCAGAAATGCTTGGCTTAGTAATCGCCTTGTGTGTGCTCGCGTTATTTACTCTTCTTCTTTGGCCCTTCTAGTGCTTTCTCCTCAATCTTACCATCAGATTGCATTTTCTATCATCTCCGAGCATCCGATGTCTGAAAAGCTTTGTGGCACCTCCCGACATATGATTGATGAAATGAGCTTTCAGCGTATTAATAAGAGCATAGTTGTCTCCTTTTCAGAAGCGGTGCATTTGCCTTGTATTGTTACCTCTCTCCATCATTTGGGCTCTTAAAACTTTAGCGGTTTTTCTCCATATTTTGGGGTGATGATTCGAACAATATAAACCCACATGGCCATAATGTTTCATGAAGGCTGCGGGAATCCTTCTATGTCTTGATTTGGGCGACTAATTGGTTATACCATTTGGTGGTAGACGTAAGCTGTCTTGAAAATAGTGAAATAGTGAGTGGGTATTAAAATTACCCGCGCCGTAAGCAGAACATTGTGATGTGCGCCTCGAGATAACTAGTCCGTTATATTTCTCGAACTACGGTGTTTTAAACTTTGGCGGAAGGACTAGATCAGGGACGGACTTAAGTCTTTAAGCGTCTATCCGTAATGATGGTCAACAGGTTCTATTTCTTTAAACTTTTCTTCTAGCCACTTAGCGGTTCTCAAGTTGCTTTGACAAATCTATGTTTACCTTGTCTATTTCTACCGATTCATCAAAATCGGGGACCACGAGGTTAGCCGGACTTTCCCCAGTTAGTACGAACGGTTGGGAGGTGAAATTTGGTATCGTGGTCCAACGATATTGAGGTCTAATAGTAGGCGTCCTTTGGGGATGCACCTCCGGTTAACATAGGTATTAGGCGGGTAAAACCGGGAGGATGCTTGGTCGTCATTATCATTTCCCAATAACGTTACGGGAAGTTAAGTAACGGCTCTATGTGAGCGGATACGTTACGGAAGGCAACGGCCTATGTGAGCGATACGTTATGGGAAAGTTAAGTGACGGCTCTATGAGCGATACGTTACGGAAAGTTAAGTAACGAACTCTATGTGAGCGATACGCTACGTAAATTGTATTAAAAATCGCATGTAAGAAATTCAATGGAAAATTTTATCAACTATGATGGAGAAGTTATAATGAATGTGCATGACCGGTAAGTCGCTTCAAGTTTCTTATTTTAACAATGAGGAAAAATATAGATATCATATTTGTTAAGTTTAAATGGGATGGATGGTATATGCTTATTATATATATAAATGTATGAAATTGCTTAATCATACTAAGCCATGGGAGCTTACCTTGCTTTTGGTTGTTTTGTACTTGTAGTTGTCACTTTAAGAAGTTCGCTTGTGCTCAAGATCCTCTCGAAGCTCATCACATTATCACTTCTTTTGGGTACACTTATGAAATGTCAAATTTACAATAATATGGCATGTATAGGCTAAGATACCATAGGAATGAGTTTTGATGGATTAAATGTAAACTTGTGCCATAAAATTTTGGCTAAATTATGGTGTTATGTTCTTGGGTGAATTCGGCCTTTATGTTGAATTGAATGAAAGTATCATGTCTATGTTTTGTATGTAAATTGTAGAAAGTCGGGTTGAATGAATTAAGGCTTCTACTTTTGCTAAAGGAAATTGAATGAAATGTTGATCCAAATTGTTATATGGCATCTAGTGATGTAATAAGGGAAGCATAGTTTAAGTAAAGTGAAATGGCAAACTAGTAGCAATAGTCACATATATGTTTGAGAACTTATGTGATATTTGTATAGCCTCAACTTATGCGCATATTTGGAGTGGAACATAGACTAATTGGATTGATAAAATAAGTGAAGCATGCACATATTTGTCTTTAGAAATGTTGGTGATTAATCTATTAACATATATTTATACTTGGATATAAGTAGAATGAAATAGATGTATCTTCTTAGAAATAAATTACTCAATAATTTGTTAATGGACGTGTGTATTAGAAATTATCCTGAGTTGGATTTTAAATTGGAAATGTTTCATAATTCTTTTCTAGCGACATATATATATAAGGGTGTTACAGAATTAATGTGTCTTAAGATGAATTTAATTTGCTGAATTAAATTGTTCTAGCCACATGCATGGACAGTTTGAATGAAAGGTGTGCTGATGATTTAGGTGCTCCAAGCAACTCTTCGTGAACACCAAGGGACAAAGGTGAGCTACTGATTCCTTTCTCCAAACTGCCACTTCGTGGAGTCCAACAGCCCTAAGAGCTTTCACACTTTCTGGAAAGTCCTTTCACACTTGTTGCCCGTTTAGTTTTGAGCATTCACACAAAGACTACTCAAATTCGTTGTTTCACACCTAAGGACCATTGAAGTGCCCAAGCTAACTTTAATAAGTTCAAAACTATTCAGCTAATCAAAGCAGACCATTTAAGCAAGTGTTGTAACATCCCGAAAAGGGCCTATGCATTTTCAGTTTAATTGTATGAAATGACAAGTTTAAGCACTAAGAATAAATTTTTGATATTTTGGAAACACGGAAATGCATAAAATGGAAACTGAACATTTTGGAAACTTGAACATTTTGAAACTCGAACATTTTTGGAAATGATCCAAAATGGAAACCTGAATATTTTGGAAACTTGAAAATGTAAGAAAAATGGCAAGTTCTGAGCCGATCGAAAATTTTAGGAAACTTAGAAATGATGCAGAAATGTCAAATTTTAAAGTTTAAAATAGGAAATAAGGGCAAGATGGCCTTAAAAGAAAAAGTTGGTAAAGTTTGACACACAAACAGATTGGAAAAATGGCTCAAGATGTCACTTAGGGCCTATGGAAATGGCACCACATGTGGTGTTGGGCTCGAGTTCGAAGTCACTTGGGAAGCAAATAAAAGGGAGTTTTATTTTTGCTTCCAAGGCTAAGGGTGGTGGGCACAAGCCTTCTAGAAAGGAGGTGTTTTAATTCCATAAATATGTGATTAATAAGTGATAAATAAGGGATTTTTAATTTGGATTATTTGAGGAGATAATTGATGGATTAAATGCTTTTATTTTTAGGTAAAGGAGATAATATTATCTTAAGGGAGAGTGGTGGCCAAGTCAAGGACTCTTGGCCTAGCAAATTCAGCTAAAGAAGGAGAACCAAAGTCTTTTCTCTCATCTTTCCAAGTTGCCAAAAATTCCCTAGCTCTCTCCCCCTCTCTGCCGAATTTTTCTTTAAGCAAAATCCATCTCTTCTTCTTCTATTTTCTTCTCCTCTCCTTTGCTATTGTCGAGCCAAAACACTCTTTGATCCCCGATTAAAACTCCATAGTCAAACTCTGTGACTCTAGGCAAGAAGCAATCGATCAAAGCATTAAAGGTAAGGCTAAGCATTAATCAAGCTCTTTCTTTTTCTATTTGCCGAAAGAGAAGGGTCTAATCCTATTTTTGTCTTATGGCGAATCTATAAGGATCTCTCGTGTTCTTTTTACAACGAGCTTGAATACAAGGAGGAATCTTTCGTGAAATTCGAGGATCTAAGGTAAGATAAATATATTTGGTTAAGGTTATGATTTATATGTTAAATTAAATTTAACATATGATGCTAGGGATGTCGAGTCTATATAAGGCAAGGAATCCTTTTGATTTGGAATTTGTAAGGTAGGTGATATTCGCCAAGGCTTGTTTTTTTTATATTTAGGACTATTTCCCATTATTTCAAAAGTAAAAGCGACATGGTTACATGGCTAGTGTTAGCCATTTCAAGGAAAAGGAATACTAGCAATTTTGGGACTTGATTTACGTACATCCAAATTGCAAACAAGGTAAGTAATACAAATCCTACTAGGATTTGGTTTTCTTAAGCCAAATAGGTTTGTTAATATGCTTTAATGATTGGTAGAATATAGGAGTTAAAAATCTAGATCGGTAGATCGTTCTTCTGGATCCCAAGGAATCCAATAAGCGAATCAGTGTGTACCCATACTAATCTTCAATAAATTATACGGCAATTATTAACTATATGAATATGCATAAGAATATGAATGTGGTTAGTACCACAAATGTGGTAAGAAGTACTCAGGTATGTTTCCTACTTCTGATAGGATTACGAATATGATATATTATGAACTTGTGAATAGGAACATGAATGAGAAATATGTATGTTATATAATTTATGGGGCATTCGGGATCTATGTGAAAGGGGAAGAAGGTGTTGACTTTGGCCTCACCAACGGAATATGGTGACTACGGTCACAAAATTTGAATATGGTAACTTCGGTTACATTATCTGAATTTGGTAACTTCGGTTACATTACTTGAATATGGTGTCTAATGACACAAATGATATGGACGATGAGCACGCCGATCGCAATGATCGCCTTCTATGGTGTGTAGCGGATGGAGGGTTGACTTAGTAGTCCCACTATGGGTGACCGGCGGTGTATGGTGGTGTAGTGGATGGACAAATAGGCTTGGGTTTGGGTTGCATCATCATTTATTTTTATATGAATATGAATTTGATATGAACATGTATGCCTCGATTTGTTGAATGTTAGTATCAGTGTACATTGAGTCTGCTGACTCACCTCATTGTGGGAACTATTTTCAGTGATGAACAAAGGATTGACCGGACGGTAGACCTTGAGGTGGCCATGTTTCATTTGAAGATTTGATTTGATTTGGACTTTATTTCTTTTCAAGACATTTAATTTTTTTTTTTAGGTTTACTTGATGTAATAAGGCCATAAGGCCCAAGTGGATTTCTTTATTTTGCTTTACTTTTAAATATTGTGCTAAGAACTATTTTGGATGTAAGTAAGTACAAAATTTATTTCTTTAAAATGAACCCTAAAATTATTTTGTCACTTTACTTAAATTGGATTTACAAGATTAATTAAATGGGTTTCAATCTAAGCCCAACTCAAAATAATAGTTTTCTAAAATTTTACAAATTTTCTCTAACTAAAATTTTGAAACCGTTTACTTTAGGAACATACCGATCCTGCCGTGCTTGTGGCCATGTGTGGGGTGTTTCAGTTTGGTATCGAGCCAGCTTTTAAACTCTCGCTGTGGGCTAAGGCCCAAACGCTTTCAAAGCGAGCCAATAATTTTCTTTGAAAATAAGCAAGCTTCATGCATGGCCCTAAGTCTCAACCCGCATCCACCGTAAGTACCCTAACTATGTGTGTGATTCGTGAACTGCTTAAGGGTAGAAAAGGCATGGAACGAGAATAGAATGATAGGAACTTGAACCCTAGGACTAGTCTACTCAAACACAAACACATAAGACTTAATGCACTAAACAAACCTATGGTTAAGTCATCGAGCTAGGTGTGGTACCCCTGCACGCATGTCTAGGATTGGATCCCAAGAGCCCGGTATTTAAGCGCCCTAGTGACTCACCTCCTCTTCGCAGAATCCCACCAGTGCGTAGCTTCTGGCTCACCCTAACTCGTAGGCTCAAGGTGTGGCAACCTCTCAGCGCATGTCTAGGAATGGTTTCGGTGAGAGCTTGGTATTTAAGCATCGCCAGGTGACTCACCTCCTCTCCACACGAATCCTCGCTGGTGCGTAGCTTTGGTTCACCCTAACCAAGAGGGCTCGGTCATAGGCTAAACATATGGACTAAAACTCGAAAGGAACTAGCCATGTTTTTTTTTTAAAAAAGAGAGAACAAAACAACAAACCCTAGTTTTTTTTTTCAAACTTTTAAAACTTTCTTTGAAGTTGAGGAAACCATCTTTACAAAAAAAAATTGAAAAATTTTTATTTGTGAAAATTACAAAAATACCCCTAGTGGTAAAATTACCAAAATGCCCCCGGTTATAAAATGTTCAACTACTCAATGACTTTACCAAAATGTCATTATTTTATAAACATTCAAAACCCTAATTTGTAAAATATCAAAATACCTTGATTTTAGAAAATTACAAAATTGCCCTAACTTACAAAATTACAAAATGACCTCGATTTCCAAAATTTTTACAACATCCCCATTTTGGAAGGAACAATTTTCAAAAGAACCCTCAAAGTTTTACAACTTTTGAAATATCCTTGACTTATAAAATTTTACAAATTTACCCTGATTTGTGAAAAATTACCAAGATACCCCTGAGGTCGAAAATTACCGAAATACCCTCGAATTTCAAAATTTTTCCAAATTACCTGAGACTTCAAAATTTTCAAAATACTTTTTGACAAAACACCAAGGAACATTTTCTTTTGAAAAATTATGAAAATGCCCAATGAGGACAAAATTACTTAAAATACCCCGGTAAGGAAAACAACAACAACGAAAACTACAACGTTTTCTCGAATGAACGAAAGTTCATACTTGTTTGATGGATGAATGAATGAATGGAAAAGACCGTGTGTTTGTATGAATATGAAACAACCACTCTTAAATTTCTTTTCATAAAACTCCTTCACGGGTAAATAAGGGAACAATGACTAAATCCATAGAATTTCTTAATCGATCTCGACGCTAGAAAATGAGCTCTAAGGACGTGGGTCGCCGTGGGACGAGGTAGAGGAAGGATGACGTGTTGGAACCCATTAGATCGGGTCAAGGGTCCGACAATGAAATACCACCGCCGCCACCACCCCCAAATGTTAAGCAAGTTAATTGCCCGGACGGGAAGATCGTTGTCGCAGTCAGGTCGCGAAGTTTTGGAATTGGTGGCGTCGCAGGAGGAAATTCAGAAATCGTAAAGTATGTGCCCGAACGGCTCCGAGCTAATGGAGCCGAAATGTTTCGAGGAGTATTCGAGTGGCACCCCAAGACAATTGGAAGATTGGTTGGAAGCAACGAGCGCATCATGGATGAGCTTGATCCGACTCAAGGGAAAAGTTGAAAGGGATGGTGGCATTGTTACGCGATGAAGCGATCGCTGGTGGTTAATCGCGAGATGGTGCTATGGTGGAGGATCCGACCGGAATATGTTAAGGAGGCATTCCGTAAGAAATATGTGGGAACCAGGTATACAGACGAGCAAAGGAAAGCTTTTCTCGGGCTGGTTCAAGGGAACAAGTCCGTAGCGGAATATGAGGCAGAATTTCTGAGGTTGAGTCGTTACGCTTGAGGTGTAGTGGTGACTGAACATGAACGTTGTGTCCGTTTTGAGGACGGACTGAGAGACGACCTGAGACTGTTGATAGCATCGCATCAGGAGCGGGAATTCTCGACTTTGGTGGAAAAGGCCAAAGTGGCCGAGGAATCAAAGATTCTACCAAGCAGTGGATAAGAATAAGCCTAAGAGAGGTTTTGGACCATCCGGAAGGGTTCATAAGAGGCCTAGGGTTGATGGCCACGAAATCATCAATGCCGGTACGGGCGGGCAAGACGCCCTTGTGAGCATTGTGGAAAGAGGCACTTGGAGAGGCCGGAGAAAGACGGAGGATGTTTCAAGTGTGGATCCAAGGACCATATGCTTAAGGATTGTCCCAAGCAACCAGATGAGAGCCGACCATGAGTACGAGAGGGCTAGCCAGATTGGTAGAGTGGGCAGCATTTCAACGGGTCGTGGTTCGACTAACGAGAGGTAATGGTATCGGCAAAGGCCGTGAAAGACATGGTCGAGGTGCTACTAATGTTAATGCGTAGCAAGACAATCGAGTTTGGTTTATGCGATTCAAGAAGGGAAGATGGAGACGCTAGGATGTTATAACCCAGACGTTCTTTATTCATGACAAGCCCTATTTTGCTCTTATTGATGTGGGCTCGACCCATTCCTATGTTGCATGTATGTGTAGTGGAAACATTAGGCCTAGAATCAACTCTCGATAGGCGGATGACGGTAGTAAGCCCATTAGGCCAAACTGTAGTGGTAGACAAGATCTTCCTAATATACCCTAGAGATTTGGGAGTGAACTTTCTTTGAAGCTTAATGGAGTTACCTTCTGGAGTTTGAACTTATACTCGGAATGGATTGGCTAGTAGTAACAGAGTCGTATTGGATTGTGCTAAACATATGGAACTAAGAACCCGGAGGATGAAGTGGTAGTAATGATCGAGAAAGGAGGAACTACTTGTCTAACGTAGTTTCGTGACCAAGGCCGAGAAGATGGTTAAGAAAGGTTGCAAGGCATTCCTAGCCTTCGTAAGTGCGATAGGTGGAAAAGAAGAAGGTATTAATGGAGTTAGGACGATAAGGACTTCGTGGATGTGTTTCGGAGGAATTACTGAGAATACCCCGCATGTGGAGGTAGAATTTGGAATTGATTTGCTAATCGAAACAAACTCGTGTGTCAATCGCTCCATACCGAATGGCGCTTAAAGGAGTTAGTGGAGCTCAAGGCTCAAATCCAAGAACTGTTGGATCATGGGTTCATCCGACCCAGTGTGTTCGTGGGGAGCACCGGTCCTATTTGTGAAGAAGAAGGACGGAACTATGCGTATGTGCATAGATTATCGTCGATTGAATAAGTCGACCATTAAGAACAAGTATCCTTTGCCAAGGATCGATGACTTGTTCGATCACCGAAAGGAGTCGCAGTGTTTTCAAAGATCGACTTTAAGGTCTGGATATCATCGTTGAAGGTGAAGGAGGCGATATCCATAAGACCGCTTTTAGGACAAGATACGGCCATTTTGAGTTTGTGGTGATGCGGTTTGGGTTGACGAACGCCCAATTGCGTTCATGGACATGATGAATCGGGTTTTCCAACCCTACTTAGATAGGTTTCGTTGTGTTCATCGTATTTATATTTTGTGTACTCAAGTCGGAGGAGGAGCAAGATAAGCATCTCTCGAGTTGTGTTGGAAGTGTTAAGAGAAGAAGCGCTATGCCAAATTCAGAAGTGTGAGTTTTGGCTTAAGGATGTGGCATTCCTAGGACATGTGGTATCCGCAGAAGGAATAAGAGTAGATCCTAGAAGATCGAAGCGGTGTTGGATTGGAAACCACCTAGGTCTGTGGTGAGATCCCAAGTTTCTTAGGTTTATGCTATTATGAAGGTTTGTGGAAGGATTCGCCAATAAATAGCCGTGCCTTTAACCAAGTTGCTAAGGAAGGAAGTACCCTTCAATGGACGAATAAGCAGGAGAGCTTTAAAAAGCTTAAAAGGGTGTTGACGGAAGCTCCGTGTTAATTTAGCCGGGAAGCGTGAAAAGATTTTGTAGTGTAATGTGACGCTCGCATACGGGGTTAGGCTGTGTGTTAATGCAAGAGGGCAAAGTAGTCGCTTATGCGTCACGGCAGCTAAGGCCTCATGAGGTTAACTACCCAACTCATGACTTGGAACTGGCAGCAGTGGGTTTTGCCCTTAAGGTTTGGAGGCACTACCTTTATGGAGAAAGGTCATTATCTACACGCACCACAAAAGTCTTAAGTACTTGTTGACTCGTAAGGAGTTGAACTTAAGGCAACGAAGGTGGGTGGAATTGTTGAAGGACTACTGCTCGATAGAATATCATCCAAGCAAGGCGAATGTAGTAGCCGATGCCCCCAGAGGAAGGTTGTGTCGATCTAAGGGCTTTGTTCGCTCATTTAAGTCTCAGATGATGATGGAAGCTCGTTGGCGGAGTTACAAGTCAAGCCCACCTGGTCAAGGAGGTGAAAGAGGGATGCTATCGATAAGGACTTAAGTACTAAGTTACGCAAGTACAAGAAGAGGATTAAGGGACTATGACGTCACTGATGAAGAAGTATTGTGCTACAAGGGAAAGGTCTGTATGCCGAGGGATAAGGAGTTGAGACAAAGGATTCTTCGAGAAGCGCATGGTAGCCCTTATGCTATGCATCCCGGAGGCATCAAGTTGTATAGAGATCTAAGGGAACAATTTTGGTGGTCTGATTTGAAACGAGAGGTGACTAAATTTGTGGGGAAATGTTTGACGTGTCAGCAAATTAAGGCCGAACACCAAGTCCCATCAGGATTGCTTCAACCAATCGAAGTTCCCCAATGGAAGTGGGAAAGAATTACCATGGACTTCGTTAGTGGGCTTCCCTCACGCCTACTAAGAAGGACTCAAGATGGGTGATAGTGGACCGCTTGACCAAGTCCCATAACTTTATTCCAAGAAGAATGGATTATTCTCTTTAGAAGTTGGCTAAGTTATATGTGGCGTAGATTGTGAGGTTACATGGAGTACCAATGTCGATCATCTCGATAGAGACCCAAGGTTTACGCCTCGATTTTGGAAGGCACTTCATCAAGCCTTAGGCACTAGGTTGGACTTCACCACGGTGTTTCATCCACAATCCGATGAAGGGCCCGAACGAGTTATACAAGTGTTGGAAGATATCTTTGAGAGGTCGTGTAATGGATTTTCGAGGAAGTTGGAAAGATTACTTGCCTTTAGCTGAGTTTGCCTACAACAATGCCTATCGCTAGCATTCGGATGGCACCATATGAAGCGTTGTATGGCTCAAGTGTAGAACACCTACTTGTTGGACTGAGTTAGGAGAACGTCGAGTTTTGGGACCGAATTAGTGGCGAACGAGGAAAAGGTTGAGTTGATTCGCACGTTGAAGGAAGCCTCGATAGGCGTAAGTCGACGATACCTTAGCGAAAGGAAAGTGGGAGATCAAGTATTCTGAAAATCTCGCCTTGGAAGAAGGTAATGAGGTTCGGTTTATAGGGCCTTATCGAGCATCGAAGCGAAGTTGGGCGGTGGCATACCAATTGAGTTGCCACCGAGTTGCAAATGATGCACGATGTATTCCATGTATCCATGCTACGTCGCTGCATCGCACCCATCTCATGTGGTACCTGTTGAAGAGGTGGAACTAAGGCCGACTTATCCTACGAGGAAGAGCCGATTCGAATCTTGAACGCGTGATGTGAAAGTATTACGAAGGAAGTCCGTACTCTAGTCAAAGTGTTATGGCGTAATCATGGAACGGAAAAAGCTTATGGGAGTCAGAGGAGACCATGCGACAAAAGAATACCCTCAATTATTTTAGTTAGGAAATTTCGAGACGAAATTTTGTTTAAGGGGTAGAATCAGAACATCCTGAAAAGGGCCTATGCATTTTCGGCTTAATTGTATGAAATGACAAGTTTAAGCACTAAGAATAAATTTTGCTATTTTGGAAACCCGAAATGCATAAAAATGGAAACTCGAACATTTTGGAAACTTGAACATTTTGAAACTCAACATTTTGGAAATGATCCAAAATGGAAACCTGAACATTTTGGAAACTTGAAAATGTAAGAAAAATGGCAAGTTACTGAGCCGATCGAAAATTTTAGGAAACTTAGAAATGATGCGTAAATGTCAAATTTTAAAGTTTAAAATAGGAAATGAGGGCAAGATGGCCTTAAAAGAAAAAGTTGGTAAAGTTTGACACACAAACAAAGCTTGGAAAAGTGGCCCCAAGATGTCACTTAGGGTTTATGGAAATGGCGCCACATGCGGATGTTGGGCCCGAGTTTGAGTCACTTGGGAAGCAAATAAAAGGGAGTTTTATTTTTGCTTCCAAGGCTAAAGGGTGGATGGCACAAGCCTTCTAGAAAGGAGGTGTTTTAATTCCATAAATATGTGATTAATAAGTGATAAATAAGGATTTTAATTTGGATTATTTGAGGAGATAATTGATGGATTAAATGCTTTTATTTTTAGATAAAGGAGATAATATTATCTTGGGAGTGGTGGCCAAGTCAAGGACTCTTGGCCTAGCAAATTCGGCTAAAGAAAGAGAACCAAAGTCTTTTCTCTCATCTTTCCAAGTTGCGAAAATTCCCTAGCTCTTCCTCTCTCTCTTAATTTTTCTTTAAGCAAAATCCATCTCTTCTTCTTCTATTCTTCTCCTCTCCTTTGCTATTGTCGAGCCAAAACACTCTTTGATCCCCGATTAAAACTCCATAGTCAAACTCGTGACTCTAGGCAAGGAAGCAATCGATCAAAGCATTAAAGGTAAGGCTAAGCATTAATCAAGTTCTTTCTTTTTCTATTTGCCAAAGAGAAGGGTCTAATCCCTATTTTTGTCTTATGGCCAATCTATAAGGATCTCTCGGGTTCTTTTTACAACGATTGAATACAAGGAGGAATCTTTCGGAAATTCGAGGATCTAAGGTAAGATAAATATATTTGGTTAAAGGTTATGATTTATATGTTAAATTAAATTTAACATATGATGCTAGGGATGTCGACAAGGTCTATATAAGGCAAGGAATCCTTTTCAGATTTGGAATTTGTAAGGTAGGTGATATTCGCCAAGGCTTGTTTTTTTTTATATTTAGGACTATTTCCATTATTTCAAAAGTCTGAACCGACATGGTTACATGGCTAGTGTTAGCCGATTTCAAGGAAAAGGAATACTAGCAATTTTTGGGACTTGATTTACGGACATCCAAATTCGCAAACAAGGTAAATAATACAAATCCTACTAGGATTTGGTTTTCTTAAGCCAAATAG
Source organism: Gossypium rotundifolium (assembly GCA_025506655.1). Classification (NCBI taxonomy): domain Eukaryota; kingdom Viridiplantae; phylum Streptophyta; class Magnoliopsida; order Malvales; family Malvaceae; genus Gossypium; species Gossypium rotundifolium. Next base: position 195,319,578 of record CP106727.1, read on the forward strand.
GTTTGTTAATATGCTTTAATGATTGGTCGAATATAGGAGTTAAAAATCTAGATCGGTAGATCGTTCTTCTAGATCTCAAGGAATCCAATAAGTTTAATCGGTGTGTACCCATACTAATCTTCAATAAATTATATGGCAATTATTAACTATATGAATATGCATAAGAATGTGAATGTGGTTAGTACCACAAATGTGGTAAGAAGTACCTGTGCACGCTTCCTACTTCGATAGGATTACAAATATGATATATTATGAACATGTGAATAGGAACATGAATGAGAAATATGTATGTTATATAATTTATGGGGCATTCGGGATCTATGTGAAAGGGGAAGAAGGTGTTGACTTGGTCTCACCAACTAATATGGTGACTACTGTCACAAAATTTGAATATGGTAACTTTGGTTACATTATCTAAATTTGGTAACTTCTGTTACATTACTTGAATATGGTGTCTAATGACACAAATGATATGGGCGATGAGCACGCCGATCCGCAATGACTACCTTCGATGGTGTGTAGCGGATGGAGGGTTGACTTAGTAGTCCCATTTGTGTTGACCAAGTGCACGGTGGTGTGTAGCGGATGGACAAATAGGCTTGGGTTTGGGTTGCATCATCATTTATTTTTATATGAATATGAATTTGATATGAACATGTATGCTCGATTTGTTGAATGTTAGTCTATGTGCACATTGAGTCTGTTGACTCACCTACTGTGGGAACTATTTTCAGTGATGAACAAAGGATTTTAACGGGACGGTAGACCTTGAGGTGGCCATGTTTCATTTGAAGATTTGATTTGATTTGGACTTTATTTCTTTTCAAAGACATTTAATTTTTTTTTTGGGTTTACTTGATGTAATAAGGCCATAAGGCCCAAGTGGATTTCTTTATTTTGCTTTACTTTTAAAGTGGATTTCTTTATTTTGCTTTACTTTTAAATATTGTGCTAAGAACTATTTTGGATGTAAGTAAGTACGAAATTTATTTCTTTAAAATGAACCCTAAAATTATTTTGTCACTTTACTTAAATTGGATTTACAAGATTAATTAAATGGGTTTCCAATCTAAGCCCAACTCAAAATAATAGTTTTCTAAAATTTTACAAATTTTTCTAAGTAACTAAAATTTTGAAACCTGGTTTACTTTAGGAACATACTAGATTCTTCACGTTCAGTGGTCGGTGTGGGTGTTTCAAGTGCACACCTCTTGGCATAATCTAAGCAAGTCCATTCAGCTCATTACTTAATTTCATTAACTCCAGCTGATTGGAAACATCAAGGGACTATCCATTAGCGTCACCAAGGCTAAGGAAGCTTCAAGGAACTTGCTTGGAAACTTCATGGAAGTTTTAGTTCATTTAAGCTACAAATAAGCTATCCTTTTAGTAGCTTAAGTGCCCATTCGGGTAGCCTATAATTTCAGCTATAAATATGAAGTTCCTAAGTTGTAATTTAGACTTTTTCCAATTTTGAATGAACATTGAGTTGTTTGTGAAGTTTCTTCTCTCAAATTTCGTCTGAGACTTAGCTTGACTTATCTGCTAGTTAGTGGCGTCAACCTGATTCTTCTTTCGAACTTATCACTCTTGTAGTGTTGCGTTTATAATTGGAAATTTTCCCTTTTAAATTTAAAAACCCAAATTTTAATTAAAGGGGGAAAATTATAAATTTTAAAATTTATTTTATTTGTATTAAATTATTTTTATAATAAGGTTAAGGGTAAATTTTAAATGAATTTGTAAATTTAAAAACAAAAAAATGGATTTATTTTTTTTGTTCAATGTTTTGGGAAAAGATTTGGTTTTTTATTTTTGGGGAATTAAATTAAAAATTTAAGGTTGTTTGTTTGGTTTTATATTTTGTTTTGAGATTTTGCTTAAAGTTGGTGGAAGAAAAAGTTTTTAAATTTCTAAGCATTTGGGTTTTTGTTAACCAAATTGTTTTTTATGTTTGGTTTTGAATTTAATTTTAATTTTTTAATGAAAGATAAAGTTTAAAAAATTTAATAGGAAAATTTTTTAATTTATTTTTGGGCTATTTGAAAAATAAAATTTTGAAATTTTTGGTTTAAAATTTAATAAATGGATTTAAATTTAAAAATTGTTTCTTTGGTAATGGGGAAAAATTTTTATTTTGGTTTTTCAAAAGGACTTAAATTTGTAAAATTGAAATTTATAAATGGAAAATTAAATAAAAATTTTGGGTAAATTAAATAAATTAATTAATGTTTTAAATTTTTAATGTTTTTTAATTTAAAAAAAAAAAATTATTTTGGGAAAAACAAAAAGGTTACAAATTTTATTTGCTCAATTTGGAAAAAAGTCCTTTTGAATTTTAATTTCAAAAATTATTTTTAAATTTTTTTTATAAATTTTTTTTATTTTTAAAAGCATATTAAAGGGTTTTTTTAAATTAAATTTGTTTAGATTTTTGTATTTTTGATTTAAATTTATTTGGAAAAAAAAATTGAAATTTTATTTGATTTTTGTGAAATTGCTTTTAGAATTTAAAAATTTGGGTTTTGGAAATTTTTAATATAAAGGCCTGGGGAAATTTTAAATTAAAAAAGTTAGGGCTGGCTTTAAAGTAAATTAATTGGAAATGTTAATTTTGGTTTTGGGTTAAATTAATTAAAGTCCGGAATAAAATTTTAGTTTTGTAAAAAGAAAAAGGTTTGATTTGGGGACTGACAAGCGGGTTAAATTTGTGTTTAACAAATTTTTATATTTTAGTTTGAATTAATTTTAAAAAAGTGTAATTTTTTTTGAATGAAATTAAAAGTAAAGTAAATGTTTTTTGGAAAAAAATTGGTTTAATTGGTTTTAAATTTTTGTGTTAAATTTTCTTAAAATTGAACCCTAATGAAACTTTGAAAGTTAGTATTAATTTAAAAAAAGTTTCGTGTGAAAATTGGGTTTAATGAAAATTTTATTTTGGTTTATTTAAAAAGGCAAAATGTAAATTGGTTATTTAAATTTGTAAATTGAATTTGTTTTTATATAAATTTAAGAAAAATTTTTAAGGTTTTTGAAATTGTTGTTTAATTTTTAATTGAAATTTTTATAATGGTTTTTGGTAAGATAAAGTTTAATTTAAAAAAATTTAATGAATATTCGGTCAAGGTATGGTTTATATACTTGTGTTTTTAGGTTAAGTTGGTTTTGAGACCTATATTCATGTATGGTCAATTGTTGTACAATTAGTAATATGAATTTCGCATGAGTTTTGGAAGTTTAGTTGGCACATTCTATCTTTGATCTATGCTTATAACATGAAAAAAAAAATTAGGTTGTGGTTATGCATTAAAAGTTAAGGTTATGCATATCCGGATATATTCATTTATTTATAAATGAAGTGTATTGTCTATTAGTCCATAGATGTAAAGTCAAGTGATATATGCATGTAACCGTAATGATGCCTATTAGTAGTTCCAACTACAAGGTTCGGTGTGCTTTGATTCAAAATGAAATAGTACGTGAGGCATGTTTGCATGAAACGGTTACAAAAGTACTGGTACTAAATAGGTGTTTGTATCATAGAATAAAATAGATAATATGCTAATAATAAGGTTAGAAGTATATTGTTTGATCATTTTGTATATGTGGATGATTATATTGAATATGTTTTAACTCGATATATCAAGTATATATATACTATACCCATGTGCTTTGTCTGTCTAAGATAAAAATTAATTGATTGAAAAAGATTTGGTTATTTGGTAATGCCTGTAACCCTAATCCGGAGACAGATACGGGTTAGGGGTGTTACATTTTATTGGTATCAGAGCTTACGATTTAGTCAATTCTAGGACTACCGTAGCACTTGTGAGTCTAGTTATACATGCCTTTAATGTATATTTGATAGTGTGGTGACTTCTGACATTCCAAACTATGTTTTATATAGTAAATGGATTTCGATCCTGACAGAGCCATAGTTGATGATGTAGAGAGTGTATACCGATCGCACGCGGATCGGCGTAATAGACTCTCGACCAGTTCGGGTAGCCATGAGGGGAGGCTAAACATGCCTTCTACCAGATAATGAATGAATGGTTTACCCTATTTGTTTAGAATAATCCGGCTGTACAACAACCTCCACCCCCGAATAATCCAACTCTAGTGCCTTCAAGACTTCGATGATAGATCCGATGAGATCTAGTAGGCCTCTGCTGATAAAATCGAGAAAATATAAATAAGAATTTAAAGCTAATTATGATGATGATGACGCTGAGCGAGCTGAGATGTGGCTTGATAATACCATTCGGGTACTTGATGAGTTATCTTGTACTTCAGAGGAATGCCTAAAATGTGCTATATCTCTACTTTGTGACTCTACCTACCATTGGTGGAAAACACTAGTATCAGGAGTTCCAAAAGAAAAGTGACTTGGGACTTCTTCCGATTGAGTTCAAAGAAATATATCACCAGAGATTCATTGATCAAAACGTAAAGAATTTCTTGAATCAAACAGGCGAATGACCGTGATGTAATATGAGTGAAAATTTGTCAGACTCAGCAGATATGCTAGAGAGTGTGTTTCTTCTGAAGCTATTATGTGCAGAAGATTTGAAGACGGTCTGAATGAAGACATAAAGTTACTTGTGGGCATTCTTGAGATTAAAGAGTTTGTGGTACTAGTCGAGCTAGCTTGCAAAGCTGAAGAGCTCGGAAAAGAGAAAAGAAAGGCTGAGATGGAAGTTAGAGACTCTCGTAAAAGATCGTTGAATAAAATTTTCCATTCAACATCTAAGAAGTTCAGAGATGACTTTAACTAACATAAGACTACTCCTGACCTGTCTAGACGAGATCGACCTCCAGTGAGTTCTCGAGCCACTTTGATGGCTAGTGTTGGCAATGTTCAACAGGATCGGATTGAGTGCAAGCATTGTGGAAAATGGCATTCTGGGAGTTGTAGATTCTGTGATCGGTCTTGTTTTAAATGTGGATCGTCAGATCATTTCATTCGAGAGTGTCCGATGCTAGCAGAGCAAAATACGGCTCAAAACACTAAACTGAGCAACGTGTCAGCACGGGGCAGACCACCCAGACATTCAGGCAATGTAGGTGGCAGTCAGAGAGGGATGAAGAACACTGCAGTTCGATCAGAGGCTAGAGCTCCAGCTAGAGCTTCTGCTATACGAGCCAGAGTAGGATGCTTTTTCCCCAGATGTCATTACCGGTACTTTCACAGTTTATGATACTACTGTGATTGCATTAATTGATCCTGGTTCGACTCATTCATATGTGTGTGAAACTCAGTAACGAAGAAGACTTTACTGCTTAGTTCATCGAGTTTGTAATTCATGTGTCCAATCTTTTGGGTAGATGTGTACTTATTGATAAAGTGTGTAAAGGTTGTCCATTGATGATTCGAGATTCTTGCTTTTCGGCCGATTTAATGTTGTTACCCTTCGACGAGTTTGATATAATTCTGGGATGGATTGGTTAACTTTGAACGATGCAGTGGTGAATTGCAAAAGAAAGATCATTGATTTGAGATGTCAGAACGGTGAGACCATCCGAGTTGAATCTAGTGATTTAAATGGGTTACTTACAGTAATATCCTCAATGTTAGCCCATAAATATGTGAGAAAAGGATGCGAAGCTTACCTAGCTTATGTGTTGGATAATAAAGTGTCCAAAAAGTAGTTTGAGTCCGTACCAGTTGTGTGTGAATACCCTGAGGTGTTCCCTGATAAATTATCAAGTTTATCGCCAATTCGAGAGATTGAGTTTGAATTAGTACCGGGAATGACTCTGATTTCGATAGCTCCGTATCGGATGGCACCTACTGAGTTGAAAGAATTGAAAGCACAGTTGCAAGAGTTGATGATAGGGTTTTACACGACCGAAGTTTTTCTCCTTGGGTGTGCCGATTACATTTGTGAAAAGAAAGATGGAACTATGCGAATGTGTATCGATTATCGGCAAATGAATAAGGTGACTATAAAGAATAAATACTGTTACCTCGAATTGATGATTTATTTGATCATTGAAAGGAGCTTGGTGTTTTCAAAGATAGATTTTAGATCGGCTACTATCGATTCTGAGTCGAGATTACGATGTGCCAAAGACCGCATTAGGACGAGGTATGGCCACTTGAGTTTTTGGTTATGCCTTTTGGACTTACTAATGCACCCGCTGTATTTATGGATCTAATGAATCAGGTTTTTAGATAGTTTTTGGATCAGTTTGTAGTAGTGTTTATTGATGATAAACTGATCTACTCTAAAGTTGAAACCGAACACGCTGAGCACTTGAGGTTAGTGTTGCAGACTTTACGAGATCAGCAGTTGTATGCAAAGTTCAGTAAGTGTGCATTCTGGATGAAAGAAGTCAGATTTTTAGGGCATGTTGTTTCAGCTTCAGGTATTGGGTTGATCCGAACAAAATATCAGCTATACTTGATTGGAAACCACCAAAGAATGTCTCCAAAATTCGAAGCTTTCTGGGACTTGCGGGATACTACAGATGATTCGTTAAAGGTTTTCCATGATAGCTACACCTTTGACAATACTGCTACATAAAGATGTTAAGTTCGAATGGTCAGAAAAATGACAGAAAAGTTTTGATGAGTTGAAAGCCCTTTTGACCGAAGCTCTAGTGTTAGCTCAGCCTGAACGAGGTAAAGAATTTATTGTTTATAGTGATGCTTCTTTGAATGGTTTGGGTTGCATTTTGATGTAAGAAGGCAAAGTCATAGCCTATGCTTTGAGACAATTGAAGCCTCACGAAAGAAATTATCCAACTCATGATTTGGAACTTGCAGATATTGTTTTCGCTTTGAAAATATGGAGTCATTACTTGTTCGGCGAAAAATGTCATGTTTATTCAGATCACAAAAGCCTGAAGTACTTAATGACTCAAAAAGATTTGAACTTGAGACAACGTAGATGGTTAGAGTTGTTGAAAGACTATGAACTAGTGATTGACTACCATCCGGGGAAAGCTAACGTTGTTGCAGATGCATTAAGTCAAAAATCATTGTTTGCTCTTCGTGCGTTGAATGTACATATGGTTATGTCTGGTGATGGTTCGATTATAGCCGAGCTAAAGGGAAGACCAATGTTTATTCAACAAATTTATGATGCACAAGGAATTGACAAAGACTTGATAGCTAGACGAGTTCAGTGTAATAATGATGCTGGGTCAGAGTTTCAAATTGGTGCAAATGGTTGTTTGAACTTTAAAGGCCTTATATGTGTTCCGAGGAATGTAGATTTGATTCAGATGATTTTGAACGAAGCCCATACCAGTCAATTATCGGTTCATCCGGTAGCACGAAAATGTATAATGATTTGAAACAGTTCTATTGGTTGCCTAGCATGAAGCGGGATATATCTGAATTTGTTTCAAAGTTCTTAATTTGTCAACAAGTAAAAGCCGAGCATCAAGTGCCTTCTGGGTTACTTCAACCAATCATGATACCTAAGTGGAAATAGGATAGAATCACTATGGATTTTGTATCTGGTTTGCCTACGACACCGAGTAAGAAAGATGCAGTCTGGGTTATAATGGATCGATTGACTAAATCAGCTCACTTTGTGCCAATTCGTTCAGATTATTCGCTTGATAAACTTGCTGATTTGTATGTGTCACAAATTGTGAGATTACATGGTGTGCCGAGTTCCATTGTTTCAGATAGAGACCCAAGATTCACATCGCATTTTTGGAAGAAGTTGCAAGATGCCTTAGGTACTAAACTTCATTTTAGTACAGCCTTTCATTCGCAAACAGACGGTCAATCTGAACAAACTATTCAAATACTTGAGGACATGTTGAGATGTTGCGTTATTGAGTTTGAAGGTACATGGGAAAGATATTTACCTTTGATTGAATTCGCTTATAATAACAGTTTTCAATCGAGTATCAAAATGGCACCATATGAAGCTCTATATGGCCGTAAGTGTCGTACACCGTTGTTTTGGACTGAGCTTAATGAAAACAAGATACACGGGGTTGATCTAATTAAAGAGACTGAATAGAAAGTGGCCGTGATCAGGGATACTTTGAAAGCTACTTTGGATCGTCAAAAGTCTTACGTTGATTTGAAACGTAAAGATATTGAGTTTCAAGTTGGAGATCAAGTGTTTTTGAAAGTTTCTCCATGGAAAAAAGTACTTCGATTTGGTTGGATAGGCAAATTGAGTCCGAGATTCATCGGACCGTATGAAATCATCGAACATATTGGGCCTGTTGCTTATAGATTGAAGTTGCCCTCTGAATTAGAAAAGATACATGATGTATTTCACGCTTCGATGCTTCATAAATACAGATTAGATCCGTCACATGTGATCACTCCGTCAGAGATGGAAATCCGATCCGATATGACGTACGAGGGAGAACCAATTTGTATTTTAGCTCGGGAAATGAAAGAGTTGAGAAACAAGAGAATTCCATTAGTGAAAATATTGTGGAAATGACACGAAGTTGAAGAGGCTACTTGGGAGCCTGAGGATTCAATGAGGCAACAATATCTGACTTTTTTTAATGGTAAGATTTTCGGGGACGAAAATCTCTAAGGGGGAGAGTTGTAATAGTCCGGTTTTGACCCTAATCGAAATGGTGGTTTCGGGACCACGAATCCGAGTCTGATATAGATTTATTATATTCTGTGCTTATCTTGTGTGAATTAATATGTGTGAGAGTTTCGTAGAAAAATTTTATCGTTTAAGTGTTTAATTTAACGAAAAAGACTTAATCGCATAAAGTGTAAAAGTTGCATGCTATAGAGTAAAGTGCTAGAATGAGGATGGCTTTTTAATATGAAGCATTAAATGGGTAAATAACCCATTTTTAAGTTAGTGGGTGACATATGACATGTTTAACCTTAATTTTTATATTGTATAATTATTTATAATAAGGTTATAAAGGTAAATGAATAAATGTCATATATATGTTAAATAAAACATAAAAAAAATGGCCATTATCATCTTTTATTTGCTTGGCCAAATGTTGAGAAAAGAAACGGGGTTTGGTTTCCTTTGAATTTCGGCAACTTCAATCACAAATTCAAGGTTAGTTTGATTTCGGTTCTTGATAATTTTTACGTTTTTGAGATCGTTGATTCGAACCGTAGCTGACCCATGTTAAAATTTTTAAATCTAAGCATGCTTGATGTTCGACAATTGTTGTGTTCATGTGGTTTTTGATGTGAAATGATTTTAGATGAAAGATATGTTAAAGATTAGTATGTTTTGTATTGGAAGTTTTGATGAAATTGAGTATTTAGGGCTAATTTGTAAACATAAATTTTTAGAGGGGCTTATTTACAAAATAAATGAAATAAATGGACTTGTAAGGTCCCTAGGAAGATTCGGCTCTTGAGTAGCATGCGGAAATTTTGTGTATTTTGTGTTTTATGCAAATAGGACTAAATTACAAAAATGTGAAACATTAGGGGTAAAGTGGTAAATTGCCCATTTATGTGTTTTGGGACTAAATCGAAATGAAATGTACTTTAATGAGCTAAATTTTAATGTGTTTAGATCAAAAACAAAGAAAAACGAATTTGGATCGGGGAAAGAAAAAGGTTATCGAATAGCCAGATTACGTGGTTCGTCGAAAGTCGAGGTAAGTCCTTAAGCTAAAATATATCAAAGAATTATTTATGAACCTGTTAAATGATGATGTTTGATAAATTTGAGTATATATTATTGTAAAAGCCGAATGTATATGGGTTAATTTGGCTTGAATGCATAAATTGATAATATGATGTGAATGTGTATCATTGATATAATATTTGGAAAAAAATGTGAAGTATGTGATTGGTTTGTGAAATCAGCTTTTAGAAATGTGTATTACAAGAATAATTGTATTGTATTTCGGGCTTAATACCTAGCAGGCCTCGTGCCGGTGATATAATTCGGGCTTAATGCCTAGCAGGCCTCGTGCCGGTGATATAATTCAAGCTTGATGCCTAGCAGGCCTTGTGCCGGTGATATAGTTCGGGCTTAATGCCTAGCAGGCCTCGTGTCGGTGATATATATATATATATACATTTCGAGCTTATTGCCTAGCAGTCTTAATGCCGGTGTTATGATTTTGGACTCGAGTTCAAGAGGCTTAGTCTTGGGTGTGAGAGTAATTTTAGTAGGTTCTAGTATTGAATTACTTTTAAGAGAAAATTTAGTGCTAATGGTTTTGTGGAATGAATTAAGTATGCCTAAGTGTGTGGAAGTGAATTGGTTAATTCGGTAATAAGGTATGTGTTTTTCTTACTTAAGTGATCTATGGATATGCATGTATGTATATAGATGTATGTATGTGATGTTATTGAGAAAAGGAAGATCGAGGTGATAAGAAAATTGGCTAAACGAAAACATAAGTAGTTAAGGTATTTGTAAAGGTATAAGGAAATGTATAAGTTATATTATATATATATGCATATTCGCCATAATGTATATATATAATATAAGAACTGCTTATTGAGGTTATAAATTGGTTGTTTAAATGTTTTACCATTGAATATGATAATGTTTTTGCTTAAGACTTACTAAGCTAGCATGCTTACGGTGTGTTCTTGTCTACTTCTATTTTATAGACTTTTGATTCAAGCTACGGGCTCGAAGGATCTTTGAAGAAGTCAACCACATTATCGACTCTCTTTTGGTATTGATAAACTTAGCTTTTGAATTGAAAAGGCATGTATAGGCTAGACTAAACTGTATTACTAATGATACTTGATCATGTATATATATTTAGCCATGCGAAGATGGCTATCTATTTTGGTTAAACTTTGTTCATGTGTTTTGATGAAATGGCTTGCTCATGCTATGAATTATTGTTTGTATTCGGATGTGGTTTAGGTACTATTTGAAATGTGAATGGGTGATATGAATGTTATGTATCTAGTTGAAGAAAAACTTGACTTGAGTCGTTGTTGCTTAATATAGTTGATTCGGTTAAGTAAAATGAGTGATATTATGATTAAAGATTGTGTATGTAAGTTAACTTGTTGGATTCATTGTTAATGATAAGTATAAGTAGTTACAAATAATGGAAAAGTGGTAATGAATATTCGGTCAAGGTATGGTTTATATACTTGTGTTTTTAGGTTAAGTTGGTTTTGAGACCTATGTTCATGTATGGTTAATTGTTGTACAATTAGTAATATGAATTTCGCATGAGTTATGGAAGTTTAGTTGGCACATTCTGTCTTTGATCTATGCTTATAACATGAAAAAAAAATTAAGTTGTGGTTATGCATTAAAAGTTAAGGTTATGCATATTTGGATATATTCATTTATTTATAAATGAAGTGTATTGTCTATTAGTTCATAGATGTAAAGTCAAGTGATATATGCATGTATCCGAATGATGCCTGTTAGTAGTTCCAACTACAAGGTTCGGTGTGCTTTGATTCAAAATGAAATAGCACGTGAGGCATGTTTGCATGAAACGGTTACAAAAGTACTGGTACTAAATAGGTGTCTGTATTATAGAATAAAATAGATAATATGCTAATAATGAGGTTAGAAGTATATTGTTTGATCATTTTGTATATGTGGATGATTATATTGAATATGTTTTAACTCGGTATATCAAGTATATATATACTATACCCATATGCTTTGTCTGTCTAAGATAAGAATTAATTGATTGAAAAATATTTGGCTATTTGGTAATGCCTGTAACCCTAATCCGACGACGGATACGGGTTAGGGGTGTTACACCACAGCTCGAAAGAGTGTCCCATTATTAGCCCTCATGAGCATCCTTATATATGGCCCTCTCGAGCTTTCTGATATATGGTTCTTGCGAGCTACCCGTTAATAGCTCTTTGGAGCATCTCGATTGGTTGTGGTTCTGCATGTGTTGTAGACACACCACAGCTCTTATGAGTGTCCCATTATATGGCTCTTCAGAGCTTCCCGAATAAAGGCATTTTGTGAGCTTCCTGATTAATAGCTCTCAGGAGCTTCCCGATATGGCTCACTTGAACTTTCTAATATATGGCTATCCGAAGCTTCCTGATTAATGACTTTTGGAGCTACCCGTTATTAGCTCGCATGAGCTTCCTGAATATGGCTTTTATGAGCTTTTCTGAATATGAATTGACGAGTTACAATTTTGTACACTTCGAGTGTACTACCTATATATCCATCGATATTTCAAGTAAATTTAACGGGCAAAGTTTTGACATGGGATAATCTGAACCTGAGATAAATTATTATGGAAATGTACATGTTATATGAATATTTGATGTGGAAAGCATATATTTATGAAAATTTTACATGATGAGCTCATCATTGTTTCTTGATATTCACATGAAGTACATGACTAACATGTTTCTTGAGATTATATGTGTTTAGGAATATTACCAAATTTCTTTGTATAAATATTTGTATGCTTACCTTATGTGTGAAATAATGGTAAGTTAAATTTCATGTTATACGAACTTACTAAGCATTAAATGTTTACTCTATTTTATTTCCTTTGTTTTATATTAATACAGAAGCTCATTAGGTTGGAGGCTTGGCGGAGATATTATCACACTATCCATCAGCTTATTTCAGAATATATATAGAAATTACATTTTGGTTATAATGACATGAATAGGCTAAAAGTTATCACACTATCCATATGGGCGTGTGAGCCTATTTTCACTAAATTGATTGCTAAGGTTGCACGGGTCACCCAAGTCAACTGTGAACCTACTGTAGGGTCGGTAAGCATTACTTAGACCCCTAATTGTGTGAACTGACTAATTGATGGATATACATTGAGCATGATGATAGTATGTATGTATACATTTACTGATTATATGTACTGATATCATGAGATAGCATGTCATGCATTGCATGGGGTTGGGTTGATTTTATTTGGAAGAAGTGTACTGAAAGGCTCTCAAGCCTAATATACTGGCAGCTCAGCTGCAAACTATTGTTTGTGCCGCATTCAGTACTACTTGGAGTGTAGGGATGGGTGGGTTGATTTAATCCCCACATGGAGTGTAGGGTTGGACGGAGATGGTGTGTAGAGGCTGGTTGGGTAGGACTTTGTTACTGAATACTGTATATCTATTACTGATACTGTGATGGGCTAAGACCCTTGTGCATACTGATACTGATACTGAAAGGGGCTTAGGCCTAAGACTATTTTTGACTGTGCACTGTGTTTACTGTTGTTTGTTTTCTGTGGGATTACACATTGAGTTTACTTAAATTCACCCTTTCTGTTTAATGTGTACATGTAATCCCCAGACTTGACGGATCAGAGCAATGGAGGACTCGGCAGTGGCCACATGTATTTTAAACTATTATAAATTCAGTCATGGTATTTATTTCTTAATTTTTTTCTGGGATATTTTTATGTAAATTGGACTTTTGGACTGTTTGTTTTTATTTTGGTTTTTAACTGCAAACTCAACGTAAACTTGATTTTATTAAAAATGACGATTTTTCTGAACGCGATTAGTTTTCCTCAAATGTCATGGTTTTAAAAGCTTCCGCTTCAAAATAGGTTCTAAACAAATTAAATTAACGAGAAAATAATTTTGAATTTGACGAGAGATAAAACAGAAGATATTCACCAAAATGGTTTTGACTTGGTAATTCGACTTCAAAATTCCATTCCATGTGACGCCGCCAGATTCATCCATTACGTCTAGTCTAGGTGATAAACCGTAATATGAACATATTTTAATCCCACATTTAGCGTACTTTGGGATGTTTTATCCCTTTAATTATGGAAATAGTGGCTCCTAATCTCTTGTTTTCATGTTTTATACTTAGGAGAGCACCGGAGGATGAAAAGAATGAGAAATAGGCCGAAAATGGAGAAAATGGGCCAAAGTATGAATTACACACAGCCTGGCCCCAAAACACACGGCCGTGCCTCCTCAGAACCGACCACGGCCTGGCCCCAAATCACACGGGCGTACCACATGGGCGTGTCCCTGCCATAGCAAAGAAGAGTTCATTCGGATTAGGGAACTTAGAGGCAAAGAAAGACATTCCAAAAGCCTATATAAACACCCTAGAGGCCAACCTTCAAAGGGGCGTTCAACTAGGCTAAAGAGCCAAGCCAGAGGGCCAGAATTGTGGGATTCACTCGAAGAAAGCCAGTTGATTCATTTCAAGAAGCCGAAGTCATACTCAAGACTAAGGATCTCTCCTTCAATTCCTTCAGGGGGTTTTAAGGTTTTTCTTTATGTTTTGTTTTATATTTTCTTATGAGATGTATTATTTTATGATTATGAACGAAACCCCTCAAATACCTGAGGGGAATGAAACCTAAGACGGATCTTGTTATTGTTTTCTGAGATGTATGATAAATACTTGATTTGTTCTTAACTATGTGTTCTTAATTCTTGCTTTGATATTTCGGGATATTGATTCAAGTATTTATGGTTTTAGGCAGAGGAGGAATAGACCTGTCTAAAAGTAAATCTAGCGTAGTTAAGCGGAGCTGATTGCAACCCTAGAGATAGGATGACGAAAATCTACCGGATTAGGGTCAAACCTAATATGGGAATCCATAGATCGAGTTAATGCAATTCTAGGGGTTTTAATTAGAAAGAGATTTCAATTAATCAACCTAGGGTTAGACGTTGTAGCTTCGAGAGAGGTATGAATATAAATTAGGGAATCCTACGAATGAAGTCAAGTGAATAAATCGTCTGGTTCAGAGTTTGATAACAAGTGCAGTCTAGGTGGATCCTTCCTCAGGTATTGTCTTAATCAATTGGTTTTTCCCACAAGTATTTCCCCAATTCCTTCTCTTTGCCTTAGCATCTTTAGCTTAGTAGTTAGTTAATTTTAGATTAAATAACAATTCTCTTAATTCTTAGGCTAAATAATAAAAAGAAAGTTAGTATTAGTACTTTTGGTTCCTCTAGGTTCGACATTCCGGTCTTGCCACTAAGCTATACTACTGTTCGATAGGAGCGCTTGCCTCAATCATTGTCATAGTTAGTTTTTAGGCTCGATCATTCTTTTTATAAATTTTTAAGACTCTGACACACGATTAAGTTTTTGGTGCCCTTGCTGGGAAACTGAAATATTAAGAACACTCAATTTTTATTACTTTAGCCATATTTTATTTTTGTAATTAAATTTTATTTTCACTTTTCTAAATTTTATTCTTTGCTCCTAGCAGGTACCTCTAGTTTATGACTAGAAGGAACCCGACAGGACCCCTAATTTACGATAGTGATATTGAAGGTACTGTACGCAAAAATCGTAGAAAAATAAGGCGAAGCTTAAATTACATACAAGAAGAGCAAGAAGACAAAATTAATACTACCGAAGAGATGGCTGAGAATAATCCACTACCTCATAAGGTGGCTGAAAATCATGCTCCTCAAACTATGTATGATTATGCTAAACCTAATTTAACAGGAGCTGAATCAAGTATTGTTAGGCCTGTTATAGCTGCTAATAATTTTGAACTGAAACCTAACACTATACAAATATTCAACAATTTGTTCAATTTGGTGGTTTGCAGGACGAAGACCCAAATACTCATTTAGCAAATTTTCTAGAATTCTGTGATACCTTCAAAATAAATGGCGTTTTTGATGATTTCATTTGTCTTTGATTATTTCCCTTTTCATTGAGGAATAAAGCTAAACAGTGGTTGAATTCTCTTCCACAAGGATCAATCACTACATGGGATCAAATGACCGAAAAATTTTTATTAAAACATTTTCTCGGCCAAATTAAGGAATGATATCTCTTCTTTTGTGCAGATGGATCTAGAAACACTATACGATGCATGGGAGAGATACAAAGATCTATTAAGAAGGTGCCCACACCATGGATTACCCTTGTGGCTACAAGTCCAAACTTTTTACAACAGTGTAAACCCTTCAACTAGACAACTAATTGATTTAGTAGCCGACGGAACCCTAAGTAACAAAACTCCTGAGGCGGCCTATGAGTTTATAGAGATGTCACTGAACAATATCAGTGGCAAGTTTCAAGGATAAGTCCAACAAAAACAGCAAGAGTTTTCAACCTCGACGTAGTCACCATGCTATTAAATCAGGTAGAGATGTTAAATAAAAAGATTGATGGTTTCTGTGGTCCCTCGCAGGTACACCCAATAATGCAATGTGACTCAAACCTAAGAGGTGTGGCGAATCCTAAGTACCCACCCTATAATCCTGGCATGGAAAGCGAACAGATAAACTATATGAGTAACAATTTCAGACCTCAAAATAACCCTTATAGTAATACTTATAATCTAGGTTGGAAGAACCACCACAATTTCTCATGGGGTGGTCAAGGGAATCAGTGACAACAACCCCCTCCAAACTTCCAAAATAGCCCTACCCATAGGAAAAGAAGCCGAACCTTGAAGAGATGCTGACAATATTCATAGCGGTGTCAGAAACCCGTTTCCAAAACACCAAAACAACACTAAAAAATCAGCAAGCATCAATTAAAGGGATCGAGAACCAGTTAGGGCAACTTGCTAAGCTGATCTCCGAACGACCATAAGGTAGCTTGCCAAGTAACACTGAGACTAACCCAAAGGAGCAACTTCAAGCCATAACAGCTCATGAAAGTGAAGGGTTAGATGAACCAAGCCAGAGGCAAAAACCTGTGGTAAGTGAAAGTAAGGTTGAGGAAAGCCAAGAAAAGCCAAAACTGGTAAGTAAAGAATACCAACCTCGTATACCATACCCCAATGCGATGAAGAAAGACAATGCAGACGAACAGTTCGGTAAGTTTCTTAAACTTTTAAAGAAACTTCATATTAACTTATCATTTCTTGAAGCTCTTTCGCAGATGCCAGATTCAAGGAAATTTTTAAAAGAGCTTTTGACAAATAAGCAGAAGTTAGACGAGGAATCGCATGTGGAATTAAACGCAGTGTGCTCAGTAATGTTTCAAAACAAACTACCACAAAAACTAAAAGATCCAGGGAGTTTTACAATTCCATGCTTAATTGGTAGTTTATCTGTTGATAATGCTTTAGCTAATTTAGGGGCAAGCATAAATGTTATGCCTTATAAAATGTTTAAACAGCTAGGTCTAGGGAAACCCAATCAAATTAGAATGAACATTCAATTAGCTGATAAAACTATTAGAATTCCTAGGGGTATAATTGAAGATGTACTAGTTAAAATTGACAGATTCGTATTCCCAGTAGAACTTTGTAGTTTTAGATATGGGTGAGGATAATAGTATCCCTTTAATTTTAGGAAGGCCCTTTTTAGCAACTTCTAGAGCTAAAATTGATGTTGGTACATGTGAACTCATACTTAGTGTAGGTGACGAAGCAATCAGTCTTCAAGTGCTCGACTCAGCTAGGACATCAAGTGATAAAGGTGAGAACGTAAACTCTTTTGATCATCAATTGGTTCAACCTTCTTTACAAGAAGTACCACGAGATCACATAACTGAGCCAGATCTTATACCTCATGACAACAAAGAAATAATTCACGAGGAAAGACGGCTTCAGATTGATGAACTAGATGAGTGGAAGACACATTTCAAGGAGAAATCAAAAACACACGAAGCAAGGTCGAGGGAACCTCCAGACGAGTTTAAAGGTGGAACAAAACACTTCAAGATCGGAGATCAGGTATTATTAGATAAGACAGACCCTCGAATCTTCCCTTCAAACCTTAATACAAATGAAGAAATCTTTTTTAAGGTACTCAACGTCTTCCCATATGGAACAGTCGAGGTAGGTAATCCTATATTCAACACTTTTAAAGTAAACGCTACTCGACTTGAATTATATCTTGAAAAAGAATTGATAGCATGATTAGGATTTTCACCTCCTCAAACCACCATGATTATGTGAATGAGAGGTAAATCTAGCTTAAGACTTTAAACGAGCACTTCTCGAGAGGCAACCCAAGCACTAACCCTATTAATTTTTATATTTTTGAATTTTAGCATCTAACTAAGAACTAACCAGACTTTTAAGCACAGGTTTTCAACCCACACAGCCTTGCACATGGCCGTGGCCGTGGCCGTGTGGCCACCTCAAAAAGGTACAAGGGCGTGGGCAACCACCAGATCCCTGATCTCTATTTAAAATCCCCTTCTTCTATTCACTTTTTTCCCTAAAGTCTTCTTCCCTTTTCCCCTTTCTCTTTGAACACATATCCATTTTTCATTATTTACTTTTATTCTTCTTTTTATATTTATTTTTATTTTCTTTATTATTTTCTTCTTATTCTTCATGCCATTTAGATTTAGCTTAGGATACAATAAGATTAGACCGGCTACTTGAAGGATCTAAATTCAAACGGTTTGAGGCGCTCCCCCACGTTCACCTCTGCCAACCCTATCCGGTTTCTTTTCATTAACTCTATCCAAAATTCAAGAAGTTTCACTTCTCTCCCTATCTTTTGATTTCCTCACTGTATTTTCATTTTATCTATCTTTGTACATTGAGGGCAATGTACATCTTAAGTGTGGGGGATCAACTATAGTATTATTTGAAAAAACCTAAATTATGCCTTGTTCTTAAAGTAATTTTCTCATATTACTATTAAAATGAAATTTCCTCTAATAATTGATTTTTATTGATATGTTTTGGATTAAGTCATAGTTAATTGTGCATTGATGATTTAAACTTTAAGATACTAGAGAATCAAGCATGATGAGTCTATTTTCAAAATTAAATTTTGCAAGGTTGTTGACCTAAATTTGAATATTACCTTGAAGTTTGAAATTTACAAGGTTGATATCAAAAACCCATATTTTTTTGTGAGATTTTGAGCCTTTTAGAGCATACATTCCTTTCGTGCTCACTTTTATTGATTATGAGTGTGTCAATGTTGATTTGTTATTCTAGAACTTGCTTCGGTTATACATGTCGAGACCACATCATTGATTTGATATACAGAGATGATAAAGGCACTTAGGATTTAACCCACTTGCTCCACTAGAAGCGTACCCTCAAATTAACCCCTAGTGAACCCCTTTGGTCCTAACAACCCTTTTATTGACTCACCAATTAATATAAACTCAAAACCCATCTTCTATTTGTTATCACCTCTTCTCTTGACTACCCTTATATCAAGACTTGATTTGATCAGTTGCCTAATTATTTTATTTCAGTAGTTGAATTCTTCTTATATTATGTACTTAATTTGATTTGCTCTTAAAAAAATAAAAAAAATCGAAGTATATTCATTAGTTCTATAATTCAGTAATCTTATACGTTTAAATTCAACATCTTGAAGAAAAAGCTCGTATTATTAGTTTTCAGTTGATGTAATTATTCAGGATTAGTTCATTATTCTAGTTAGGTAAATTGTCAATTCAATTCTAACCCTTTAATTCGGCTTTTATCCACACCTTTAACCATAGCCCCATTACAACCCTTAAAAGACCTTTTGATCTATTTATTAATTCATTTTATAGTGGTGGAGATTTTATTTTCATGCAAGCCTATGGTATTAACTTTTCATGTTTGACTTTTCAGAGCTTAATTTTGAACCTTAAACACTTTGAGTGATTTGAGTGAATCTTTAGTGAGGATGTCAACTCTTGTTGATTTTAAATTAAAGGTAATTATTTAGATAAGGGGAAAAACCTATATTTTCATGCTATAAAAACTATGACTTTGATTGTGTGAATCTTTAGGACTCTTTGAGTTAAATTATCCATGTATAAATTATCTATGAATTATGATGAAGCATTATCAATTGATTAACTGAAATATGAACATATTTTAATCCCACATTTAGCATACTTTTGGATGATTTATCCCTTTAATTATGGACATAGGTGCTCCTAATCCTTTGTTTTCATGTTTTATACTTAGGAGAGCATCGAAGGATGAAAACAACAAGAAACGGGCCGAAAACGAAAAAAATGGGCCAAAGCACGAAATACACACTGCCTGGCCCCAAAACACACGGCCGTGCCTCTTAAACAGACCCGAACACAGCCTGGCCTCGATTCACAAGAGTGTGCCACACGGGCATGTCCTTACCGTGGCCAAGAAGAGTTTCATTCTGATTAGGGTACTTAGTGGCAAAGAATTAAAGCCTAACACTATACAAATGATTCAACAATTTGTTCAATTTGATGGTTTGTAGAACAAAGACCCCAACACTCATATAGCTAATTTTTTAAAGTTCTGTGATACTTTCAAAATAAATGGCATTTCTGATGATGCCATTCGTCTTTGGTTATTTCCCTATTCATTGAGGAATAAAGCCAAACAATGGTTGAACTCGTTACCACGAGGGTCAATTACGACATGGGATCAAATGACCGAAAATTTTTTATTAAAATATTTCCCACCGGCCAAAATGGCCAAATTACAGAATGATATCTCTTCTTTTGTGCAGATAGATTTAGAGACATTATACGACGCATGGGAGAGATAGAAAGGATCTCTTGAGGAATTCTCCACACCACGGATTACCTTTGTGGCTTCAAGTCCAAACTTTTTACAACGATGTAAATCCCTCAACGAGGCAACTAATTGATTCAGCCGCTGGTGGAACCCTAAACAACAAAACTCCTGAAGCAGCCTATGAGTTTCTTGAAGAGATGTCGTTGAACAACTATCAATGGCAAGTTACAAGGACAAGACCAACAAAATTAGTCGGAGTTTTCAACATCGACGTAGTAATTATGTTGTCAAATCAGGTAGAGATGATGAATAAAAAGCTTGACAATTTGTGTTCTTTGCAGGTAAATCGATAATGCAGTGCGACGCAAGTGGAACCTTGGCGATTCCTGGGTACCCACCCTACCAACCAGGCACAGAGAACGAACATACGAATTATATAGGTAATAATTTCAGATCTAATAATAATCCTTATAGTAATACCTATAATCCAGGTTGGAGAAACCACCCAAATTTTTCATGGAGAGGTCAAGGAGGTCAACGAAATTAAGGAAATAGAAAACAAAAACCTCCTTCAAATTTCCAAAATCAGCCCTATCCACAGGAAAAGGAGCCGAGTCTTGAAGAAATGCTGAAAAAGTTCATGGTAGACACAGATGCCCATCTCTAAAAAGCTGATACAACACTCGATAACCGAGAAATATCGATCAAAGAGATCAAGGATCGAGTCGGGGAAATCACTAAGTCGGTTGGACAACTCGCGCAGATGATGTCCGAACGACCACAAGGGCGTCTACCAAGCAACACTGAGATTAACCCAAAGGAGCAAATCCAAGCCATAATAGCTCATAGTAGTATAAAGGTAGATGAACCTAGTTCAATATAAGAAGACGAAGTGGAAGAAGGTAAAATTGAGGTAACACAAGAAAAGCCAAAATCGGTAATCAAAGAGTACTAGCCTCGCATACCTTATCCCAAAGCGTTGAAGAGAGATGATTCAGAAGAACAGTTCGGTAAGTTTCTTAAACTTTTAAAGAAATTACATATTAACTTACCACTTCTTGAAGCTCTTTCACAGATGCCAGATTCGAGGAAATTTTTAAAACAACTTCTGACGAACAAACGTAAGCTAGATGAGGAACCACATGTGGAATTAAACGCAGTATGCTCAGCAATGTTATAGGATAGACTACCACGGAAGCTAAAAGATCCAGGGAGTTTTACAATCCAATGTTTAATTGGTAGACTAACTGTTGATAATGCATTAGTTGATTTAGGAACAAGTATAAATGTCATGCCCTATAAAATGTTTAAGCAGCTAGGTCTAGGGAAACCTAAACAAACTAGGATGAGTATTCAATTAGCTAATAAAGCTATTAGAATTCCTAGGGGTATTATCGAAGATGTTCTTGTAAAATTGACAAATTCATTTTCCTAGTAGATTTTGTTGTCTTAGACATGGATGAGGATAACTCAATTCCTTTAATCCTAGGAAGACCCTTTTTAGCAACTGCCAGAACTAAAATTGATGTTGCCACAGGAGAACTCATACTTTGTGTAGGTGACGAATCGATCAGTTTACAAGCTCTTGACTCAGCCAGGACATCGATCAATGAAGGTGAGAAAGTAAATTCAGTTGATATCAATTTGTTCAAATCCTATCTCAGGAACAACCACAGAGCTACAAACCTGAATGAAGCAAGGACCCTGTGCCAATAAAGAAGAATTATGTAAGGAACAAAGCTTTGAGGACAATGAACTAGAAGAGTGGA
The DNA here is from genome assembly GCA_025506655.1 of Gossypium rotundifolium. NCBI lineage: Eukaryota > Viridiplantae > Streptophyta > Magnoliopsida > Malvales > Malvaceae > Gossypium > Gossypium rotundifolium. The sequence continues at coordinate 195,341,630 of CP106727.1, forward strand.
AAACACATTTTAAAGAGAAGTCAGAACCACACAAGGCAAAACTGAAGGAGCATCTAGAAGAGCTTGTAGGGACATCGAATCACTTTAAAATAGGAGATTAAGTAGGTTAGATAAAGCAGATCCTTGCATCACAACACCAAACCTGAATTCAAACGCAGACATCCCTCTTGAGATACGAAATATCTTTCCATACGAAACAGTTGAGGTAAGTAATCCTATATTCGGCACTTTTAAGATAAATGCTTCTCGACTTAAACTTTATCATAAAAATAAAATTGATAGCAGGAGGGAAGATGTCCAAACTTTTAAGTCGCCATGAATACGTAATTTAGAGGAAAGTCTAGCTTAAGACTATAAACGAGCGCTTCTCGGGAGGCAACCCTAGCACTAACACAATCTATTTTCACATTTTACTTTCAATTTATTTTTCTTTTCTTCTTCCCTTTCTAAATACTTAGTGTAAACTAACCAAAGGTGCAGAATTCCAAGCCACACAGTCTTACACACGGCTGTGGCCGTGGCCTTATGGGTACTCGAATCTCCATACTGATGGCAGAAGGGGGTACAAGTTAGAAAGAATCAAATCTTCGAGTCACGGGCTCAACTATCGCGCCACGGCTGTGCGATCAGCCATGGGCCGACACTGCCTTTTTAGGAATAGGCGTGGCATCTGGAAAACGTGCGTGGGTGAACCAACACGCCTAGACATACGGCCCTGCAATGCGACCATGTGAAGGCACTAACTTATTGATCGCTGAAATCAGAGCTTTAAATTTATAATGAATGATATCGAACCTTGAAACTAACTCTGACAATGATTAAAGGTAAGTGTACCTATCGAACAGTAGTATAGCTTAGGCAGGACCAGATTATCGAACCCAAAGGAACTAAAAGTACTAATACTCACTTTCTTTTGATTAATTAGCCTAAAATATGGAGTGATTGGTTGATTTTATCTAGTTTAATGACTACTAAGCTAAAGACAAAGAAAAAAAGAACAAATTGGGAAATAACTCGAAGAAACTCAATTGATTACGACGATAAGCTCAGGAAGAATCCACCTAGACTTCACTTGTTACTTATTACTGAATCATATGATTTCTTTACTCAGCTTGATCTGTAGGACTCCCTAACCTATGTTAAACCCTCTCTCGAGGTGAATAATGTCTAACCCTAGGTTAATTAGTGGAACTCTCGTTCACTTATAATAACCCCTTAGAATAGCAGTAAATCGATCAATGGATTCCCATATTAGGTTTCACCCTAATCCGGTAAAATCACGTAACCCTATCTCTAGGCTCTCGATCAACTCTGCTTAATTATGCTAGATCTACTCTTAGGCAGGGTCTATTCCTCCTCCACCCAAGCACATCAAATTTGGATTAAGCAACATAATTAAGAACAAACTAAGTATTTATCATATAATTCAGAAAATAAATAACAAGGTTCATCTAGGTTTCATCCTTGAATTGTATCTCGAATGGTTTCGTTCATAACAAATAAAGAAAACATCTCAAGAGAAAAGATAAAACAAAACATAGAAAATCCCTAAAACCCCCTGGAGAAATTGAAGGAGAAATTCATCGTCTTGAGTATAATTCTGGCTTCTTGAGATGGACTCCCACAAATGTGATCCTTCTGGCTTGGCTCCTTGGCCTAGCTAATCGCCCCCTTTCAGGATGCACTTAGGGTGTTTATATAGATTCTTAGGATGCTTTACTTGGTCCCTAAGTGTCCTAATTCAAGTCTGCTTCTTACTTGGTGTTTGAATAAGCTTTGGAAAGTGTTTCTTTGGCTCTAAGTATCCAAACCCGAGTGAAATTGCTCTCTCCCGTAATAGGGGCACGACCATGTCACACGCCCGTGTAAATCGTGGTTGGGCCGTGTCTCGATTCTGTCATTTTAGACATGGTCGTATAAATAGCTGGACACGCCCGTGTGTGGTAATTTGATGATACACATTCGTGTAAATCGTTGGTTAGACCGTGTGGAATATTTCCATCAATGGATGGCCGTATGGCTTGAATCCAGGCCGTACCGATTTCCTCTTTGGCCCAAATTGGCCCGTTTTAAGCCTGTTTCTCATTCTTTTCGTCCTCGGGTGCTTTTTTGAGTATAAATATGAAAAGAAAGGATTAAAAGCACCTTTTTACTTAAATCAGGGCTAAATCATCCTAAAAGCTTACTAAATATGGGGTTAAAATATGTTACTTTTACGGTTTATCAAATACTCCCACACTTAAGCTTTTGCTTGTCCTCAAGCAAAATTCTCAATTCACAATTAAAACGAACTTCCCATAATTCATAATTCCTCTCGGCAATGCCTCATCATAATTCACTGATAATTTATACATAGATAATTTAACTCAAAGACTCCTAAAGATACAAACAATATAAGTCATGAATTTTGTAGTACGAAACCATAGGTGTCTCCCCTTATCTAAATGATTACCTTTAATTTGAAACCGACAAGGATTGACATCCTCACTAAGGATTCACTCAAAGCACTCAAAGTGTTTAAGTATCAAGGAAAAGCACTCATAAGTCAAACCTGACAAGTTAATTCCATAGACTTACCTGAAAATCAAATCTCCACCATTGTAATATGAAATGATACACAAATCAAAAGGTCTTTGATAGGGTTGTAACGGGGCTTAGGTTAAAGGTGTGGATAAAGGCTGAATTAAAAGGTTAAGAATTGAGATTGACCTGATAAATTACCTTCATCAATTGAAACTTTGAAACTAATAACATGAGCTCTTCTTCAACAATTGGGATTTAAGCGCATAAGCTCTTTTAACCATATACTAATACTTTGAATATACTTTAGTTTTTTTATAAGAACAAACATAATAGAGAGAACTTTAATACTTAATTCGGCAACTGATCAAATCAATTCTCGATAGAAGGGTAGTCAAAAGAATGGTGATAGCAAATACAAAGAGTTTTGGGTTAATATTAAGCGAGTAATTCAATAAAAAAATTGTTAGGATCAAATGGGTTCACTAGGGTTAATTATGTAGGTAAGTTTTTTTTTAGTGGAGTGAATGGGTTAAAACCTAAGTGCCTTTATCATCTTAGTATATCGAATCATTAATGTGGTCTCGACATGTATAATCAAGGCAAGTTCTAGAATAACAGATCAAAGTTGACACACTCATAATAAAGTGAGCATGAAAAAGAATATATGCTCTATAGGGCTCAAATCTCACAAAAATTATGGGTAATTGACATCAATCCTATAGAATTCAAACTTCAAGGTAATATTCAAATTTAGTTCAACACCCTAAAGAAATTTGAAAAATAGACTTATCACGCTTGATTCTCTAGTATTCTTCAAGTATAAATCATCAATGCACAATTATCAACGACTTACTCAAAAACATGTCAATAACAATCATAAATCATTAGAAATTTCACCTAATTAATAAAATGAGAAGATTACTTATGGACAATCTGAAATTCGAGGATTTGAGAATAATGCAAAAGTTAGGTACTTTTACCCCCACACTTAAGTTGTACATTGTCCTCAATGTACAAAGATAGATAAACAATTATGTAATAAAAAGAGAAGGGAGAAGTAACACTTCCTGAATTTTGGATGATTCCGGAGTTGGCGTCTTTGGTGGCGGTGATGGTGTTTTCTATGGGCCGGTAGTAAGGTGGCTACCGAAAAGCATTTTGCTAGATGAAGAAATTGGGTAGCCTGGGAAGATATAGCTAAGAAATCTAAAGAAACATTAAGAATATACTAATAATATAATTAAGGACAAGAAAAATAAAGAGAAGGAGACTAAGAAGAAAACTAAAGTTAAAATAGAATACTAATGGATTGAATAGTCCTTATTGATAGATGGTTCGTGAAGTGGGAGTGATTTCTAAGGCTGCAGATTGTTAGTGATGGTGGAAGTGGTGTGATTCCCTACCAGCCTTTAGAACCTAAAACTAAGAAACTAGGATGAAGGGAATTAAATTAAGCAGAAGAGAAGTATAGATAAGGAGAATAAAGGAGAAGAAAAGAAAAATAGAACCGAAATGGTTTCGGAGACCCTTGGCATGTCAAATAGCTGAAGTTTGCAGCATGAACTCATGTTGAGGTCTCCTTTGGGGGGGACAATGCTTACCTTCTTACGCTTCTTCGGCATGATTTTAGTGTAGCTCAAGAGTTTGGAAAGTATCTTAAAGAAAGAAGAGAAATTTGAAAGAAGAAGGGGGAAAGAATGAGAAAAGAAATTGGTAGGAAAGGAGAGTGCTGTGGTGTTTAAATAGGTGCTCAAATCTGGCTCATTCCCACGCCTGTGGACCGAGGGTGTGTTGAATTACACGGCCACATTGCACGGCTGAAACACCCCAAACCCGGCCCAAAAAGCTTAACCGGATTTGATATGTTCCTCGAATCTAACTTTAGCAAATTCTCGTTTTATTTAAGAAAAATTTGATAATTTTGTAGAAAACAGATTAACTTAATATTTTAGGTTGAAATCAAATTGTAAAGTAAATTTATGTCTTTTAAAACATTATTTTAGAAGGAATTAATAAATTAAAAGAAAACTAAATTTAAGGAAATTACTTTAAAACATATATATATTAGTGACAAAAATATTTTTAAATTATTTATCGAAAAACCATTTAGTTATTTAATAGATATTTGTTCATGGCAAAATAAAAGTCCAAACACAAAAATTAAAATAGTTTATAGTGGCCTTATTACAAAAATAGCAAACCCATAATAAAGTCTAAGTAATAAAATTTAATAAGTTTAAATTGGAAAATCTTCAAAATACTTGATATGAGCATTGGCCACCACGGAGTCCTTGCTGACCCGATCCATCGCACTACGAATCATCTTAAAAGTTATCCCACAAAAATGGGTGAGTTATAAACTCAATGTGTAACACATACATTAAAAAGCCCATTTGATCATATGCCTTAAAGCCCAATAATTACACATATAGCCATAGGCCTATTTAAGTCATTTTTAGCCCAAAAGTCCATTTTCATAGCAGATTAAATAATAATCATTTAAAATCAAATCACATGGATATAACATATAATGAAATTCAAACCCGGCCCACCTAAATATCCATCCGCTACACACCACCCGTACCAACCAACACACCGTAGGGATTACTAAATCGACCCTCCATCCGCTACACACCATCGAAGGCAGTTGCTGCAGTCAACATGCACATCGCCCTTATAATTTTGTGGCAAGGCCACCAGATAAAATTGTGACCGAAGTCACCGGATTTCAAATATGTGACCGAAGTCACCAGATTCACATATGTTACCGAAGTCACCGGATTTCAAATATGTGACCGAAGTCACCGGATTTCAAATATGTGACCGAAGTCACCGGATATTGTGGTAAAACCACCAGAATACTTCCCCTTTATCAAATTCACCCATATGCCCATGCACATACATATTATTCATTTTTCATGCCATTTACCCCAAAATCATAAATATAATCATACTTATTTCACATTTATGCATATAGCAAAATTAACGAAATATTGGGGTAAACATACCTGAATTTTGTATACCAATGATTGGTATCCACAAACAAACATATTGTCATATAGTCACATTTATTATAGATCTTATGAGATTTTATTGTATGGTTACACACCTTATGACGGTGAGAAGCGATACCTCTCGCTCGTCAACACCTAGTTAATTATCACACTTGGTTAGTATACACTATTACTAATAAAATTATACTTATTGACGAGAGATCTAAATCCTTACCCTCGATTCTCGAGCAATCGATATTTGTGGTTTTTCTCCGCTAGATGGATCAAAACCACCGATAACCCACCAGCGTAAATTGGTTGGTTGTATGCACTACTTCAAATAACCAATCTTCGTTAGCGGAGGGTCCACAACCCGGTGGAAAATCTCTTATCGTCGATCTGACCTTCGTTTGAAGTTGGATGGTAAGCAATGCCTCCTCTCTTCCAAACACTCGTACTACTCTTTTCTTACCTATCTTGTTAGTCTTAAATCACCCCTAAAAATAAAGTTGATTAGTGATCCATTCTAAAAGGATTGATACGATCGAAATTAATAATCCTTACCTTGGATGATTTCGAAAGATCACTTCTTAAAAGTTGGCTTCAACAAAGATCCTTAAAAATCCCTTCCAAGGATTCGGCCTAGGAGAGAAAAATAAAAGGATTTATGTTTCTAAGTCGACTATAGTAAAAAGAAATAAAGAAAACAATTGACAAAACCTTACTTGATCACTTTGAATATTCGGCCTTGAACAAAAGAAGAGAAAAAATGATGATTCGGCTTGCACAAAAAGAAAAGAGAAAAAGATAGTGATTTATGGATAAAATGGTTTCGGTTTTCAATAAAAGAAAAGAAAGATTTAGATGAAAAAGAAAGGTGATTTGGTTTGACAAAAGAGAAGGAAAGTATGTTGATTTTGGTGTTGATAGAAAATAGTTTCGGTTGAGAGTGAAGAAGAAAGAAAAATGAAAAGAGAAGGAAAGAGAAAAGGAAGAAAAAGAGAAAGAGAAAGAGAGATTAAAAGAAGAAGATGATGATGATGATGTTGATTCTCAAAAGAAAAGAGATGTGTTTAGGGACCTATGAGCATTCGGCCAAGAGGGATAAATTGAAGAAAAATGGTTCTTTGAACTTTGGTAGATTCGGCAATGAGGGAAAGAGAAAAGAAGACAATGTTTTCCAATCTTTTTGATGCTTTTGACTAAAGAGAATAAGGATTTGAGAGAATAGGAATTTTAACCAAAATGGTCAAAATGAAAGCCAAAACAAAGAGAAATTTTTACCTAAAATCAATAACAAAAATCGGCTAGGAGAAAAACTTTTGGAGAAATGAGAAAAGATGCACAAAAATGCAAGACTTTTGGCCAACTATCACCCCTAACCCAAGTCAAATTAACCAACTAGCTTGCCAACATTATCCCCTTTTCCTCCATGTTTCTTCCCCATCAACCCTTAAATTGCTATCACAATTAACTATCCCCTTTAGCCCCTAAAACCAACTAGATTCATGGTCAAATGACCATGAAAAAGTTTCCAAGACAATGCCCTTACTTCAAGCCTTTTGTCCCCCTCATCTTACCATCCTTTCATGATTCCATGCCATATCTTCTAGCTTGCCTTATCCAAAATTAAAAAGATGCTCATCCATTCTAGAAGAGTCTTGGCCGACACTATAGGGAAGGAAACAAAAATAAAATCCTCCCATTTGCTAGCTAGGGGATTCGAACCTCTCCCCTCAAGCACTCATCCATGCATCCTAACCACCTTGCCAATTACTCATCTTATGCTTAAAACCTCTTGTCTTTATTTCTTAAAGCCTATCATGCTTAGCTCCATCTTAATTATTAAAAATTTAATAAATCACTAAGCATTCACTTAATTAATGAAGCTCAAAAATAACTTCCAAAATACACTCAATCATATTTAAGCATGCAACATCATTCAATTAAGTAAAGATGCATAACCCCTAATTATCAGAATGTTACAACGGCCATGTGTTTAGGCGTGTTTGCTCACCCACGCCCGTTCTCCAAGTACCACACCCATTCCTGAAAAGGCAGTGTGTTGGCACGGGTGGGCGGCATGGGTGTGTTTGTCTCGTGTCTGATAAGTCAGTGGCTTCACACGGTTGTCGAGCACGGTCGTGCCAATTTACTGTGTCTGTGGTGGAGTGGTTGGATCTGTGACGTCATTGGTGGTTGGGACTGATTCGCATAGCCTCTGTTGTGTCAGTACGGTCGTTTTAGTGGTCCACACAGTCACAAACACGGCCGTGTATAAGGCCGTGTGGCCTTGAAATTCTATACTTTCGGTTTATTTTAAGAGGAAATAAAGAAGGAAGGGAAAAATTGAAAATAAATTTGAAAGTAAATAGTGTTAGTACTCGGGTTGCCTCTCGAGAATCGCACTCGTTTATAGTCTTAAGCTGGACTTTCCTCGAATTAGAAAAATTAGGGAGGTTTAAAGGTTTGAATATCTTCTTTCTTGCTTAAAATTTTATTTTCTTGATGAGGTTCAATTCTATAAGCGTTTACCTTAAAAGTGCCGAATGTTGCTTGAAAAGCAAAAGGCCATAAATAAGAGGGAGATTAAAGTAAAAAAACCAAACTTGACAAAGATGAATATGCCTTTTTTTCAGGAGAAAGGTTATTGGAAGAAAGATTTTCCAAAGCTAAAGAAGATGAAAGACAAAAATGCACCAGATGCATATGTTATAAAGTGAGATACTAGTAATTTTGAAATATCGTTGATTGTTTTTTCATCATCGTCCTTTTCAGACGAGTGGATAATGGATTCAAGTTGCACTTATCATGTCTCTTAATTGAGAATGATTCTTCAATTTAGTGGAATTAGATGGAGGAATTGTTTATATGGGTAATAAGAATGCCCGTAAAATAGTTGAGATAGGTTCAATAAGACTAAAAAATAGGATGGATCAACTAGGTTTCTAACTAATGTTTGATATGTACCTACTTTGAAAAATAATCTCATCTCTTTCAGAACCTTGAATTCTAAAAGTTTAGCTGTTGTAATAAGAGATGGGATTTTAAAAGTTAAAAGTTACATCTAGAGCACTTTTGCAAATGAAAGACATTAGGAAAAATAATGTAACAACCCAGTTTCCAGTGGTATTAAAAATTATGGTTTTGGAACCTTGTTTCCATAGATCAGGTGCAAAAATATTAATATTTATGGAGTTATTATATAGGTGAATTAATTTTTGGATGGTCAATTTAGCCGAATTTATGGTTAATTAAGGCCATGGACTAAATTGTAAATTCTAATAGTTATAGATTTTTAATTAGGAAATGACTTAGGGACTTAAATTGTAATTAATCAATTCAAAACAACAATTAGACCATGTTTAAGTATGAAGTAGTGGATGGTAATGATTTTAATTAACTAATTAAACAAATTTTGATTAATTAAGATAATTTTGATTAATTAAGATAAAACATGATTAAATTAAGTTAATTAAGCCATAATCTAACTATAAAAAAGAAAAGTAAGTGGAAGGAGAGATGAGATATCATCTTATCCAACCTGCCAAGTATAGAATAAGAGTGTAGGACGCCATTTTTAAGGGTTTCTAAGCTTTTAGCTTCAATTTCAAGTAAGTCCCTATCCATTTTTCTTTGATTTTATAGATTTTTTTTATCTTGAAAGTTTAATTAAGCTAACCCAAGGATCAATCTATCGAGTACTAAAGTTTTTATGAGATATCAGTGTTGAGAATTGAATGTTTTAGGTGTTAAATTAGTAGAAATTAAGCTTAGTTTAAGAAAAGCACTAAATTGTAAAGCTTAATTGTTAGTTTCGTACATTAGGGACCAAATTGAATAAAAGGTAAAATTGACATGAAATATTTGTAGGAAAAAGAAATATGAGATCCCTAATGAGTAATTGTGAAATTGGATTCCAATCCGAAGCTTTGGATTGAAAGTTATGTTTGTCTCGAGTTAGGGACTAAATTGAATAAATTGTAAAATATGTTTGGTATTGTGATTGGTTCTGATTGGAATGGAACTCAATAATATTATATGTTTTATGATTTTATGTAGATAATGTTGACACAAAATCATCGAGAGGGAAAGGAAAATCGAAAGTCGATGACGAATAGCTCGAAATTTCAGTTTGTATTTCTATGATTTGGGAACCAATAATATTTTTTATATACATACCATTTTGCATTATAAGGTTTTTAGGTAATTTTTTATTGGATTTTTTAATTGAATTGCTTCGATTGATACCAATTACCAAGATAGGGACTGAATTGAATAGAAGTTTTATAATTTGATTGATAATTAATAATTGGTATGAAATTTAAGTTGAAACATGTTGTATTATATTATGAGTTTATGATTAATTAGATATGATAAAGCATTATTTGAATTATTTAAAATGAATTCAGAAATTTGGTTATCTTATTAGCTGTTCAGGCCGAGTCAAATATAATTGGCATGCTAGAGGGTCAAATTGTTGATTGAAAATCATCGTTGTCGAGCAATCTACGGTGGTAGATTGTTCACATAGATTCACCGTTGTTGGGAAATCTAGGGTGACAATTGTGTAACATCTGGGATTTAAGGGTTGTGCATTTTTGCTTAATTGTATGAAGTAGCATGCCTATGTGTGTTTGAATGTGTTGTATGAAATTTTGAGAACTTTAGAGTGTAGGTAAGTGCCTTAGAAAATATTAGATTTTAAGCCTTAAAGGGGGAGCTAGGCAAATAAGGCCTTAAGAGAATTTGAAGGGGAAATTGGACATAAAAAGTGGGCTTGTTAAAGTGGCAAGGAGGCGCCACTTAGAGCCTTAATAAGTGACGCCACAAGCAGTGCAGAGGGGGCCTAGGTTCGAGCAGCAAGGGGAGCACTTGTGGAGTTGGTTTTTTTTCGTCAGGGGGGAAGGAAGTTGGATGGCATGTGGTGAAACACCCCAAACCCGGCCCACAAGCCCTGACCGGATCTGGCATGCTTCTAAAGAAAATCCATTCAAGTCTTGTTTGAAACTTTGTTAAAAATTTGCGTGTACTTGAAAATGATTGATTTGGGTTGGGCTCGAATTTTTAAAACCCATGTCGATTAGGTGTTAAAAACAATTTGTTATTTTCTTTTAAGAAAAATTCACTTTCATTTGATAAATTTCGTGCCATAGTAAAATAATTTAAAAGCATGCATAAACAGTTCATTTTTAGTGGCCTTATTACATCAACATAAAACCCAAATTAAATTCAAAGTACTTAAAATAAAAGTCCAAATAGAATAAATTCCTTCTTGGCGTGGCCACCACTAAGCTTCTCCGGCAGGTCCATTCTTGATCATCACCGAAAAATAGTCCCACAAGGGTGAGTCAAGCAGACTCAATGTGTACAATCAACACTAAGTCTCAATCGATTTAGGCATGTCAAATCATACATATTCATATAGCATTTAAATAAAATGATGCAATCCCGAACCCAAACCTAAATGCCATCCGCTACACGTCTCCCATACCAACCATCACACCATGGGGACTACTAAGTCAACCCTCCATCCGCTACACACCATCGAAGGCAGTCGCTGCAGTCGACGTGCTCATCGCCCTTATAAAATTCGTGGCATAGCCACCTTATATATATAATTGTGACATAAGTCACCACATTCTTATATTGTGACATGAGTCACCACATTCTTATATTGTGACATAAGTCACCACATTCTTATATTGGGGTATAAAACCACCAATTCACTTCCCCTTTACATATCACCCATATGCCCCATGTCATACATTTATGCATTAACCATATCATATTCCTTATTCACATTCTTATAATTTCATGTATATGCCATAGCAAAACTTATCATACTCATAGTGGGAGTAGGAAAACGTACCTGAGTACTTTGTACCATCACATGGTACTTTAGCCATAATCTTACACTTTTATATTAGCACATATAATAAATTGAAGCCGTAAATCTATCAAGATTTAGTGTGGGGTACACACCTGATATACTTAGCAAATTCACTCCAAATCCCGAAATCCAATCTACTGCTTTAGATCTTTACTGCCCATATTTGGCCAACCCCAATCTTATTAGTAAAAAGCCATTCGGCTATAAATCCAAATCCTAGTAGGATTATTGTAATCAACTTCTTACCTTGGTGCCGATTTCACTACTAATCAAATCCCGAAACGTTGAAATCCTTCTACCTTGTATTCGGCTAACATTAGATCACTTAAAGGGTTAGTTTTCGACTTTTGAATAATGATAAAATAGATCTAAATCATTGTTTATAGCCTTGGACGAATGTACCTAAGTGCTTACCTTGTGATTTGAAATCCCGAAAACTGTCACTTCTTTGTGGTACTGTCGAAATCCCTATGGCACATGTTAGATCAATTTCTAATATTTAATCACAACAAATGGCCCTTGGCCAATTAGTATGTTCACTTACCTTAAATTCTTGAAATCCCAAAATCCTTGTATACCATCATCGACTTTCTTCCCAAAAGCCAAAGTCACCTCAATTTTACCTACATTCTGGTCATCCTTCATATATTCAATAAATCGAAAATCACCACTAACTTAGCCCATATGGCATTCGGGCAAAAAGAAAAGAATAGGAAAGGGCCATTCGCCACCTACCATCAACCACTCACCTTGGCTTTTCCAAAATCGGCTCCTCCGCTATTGTAAAGTAGGATTAACTTCTAGTGCTAAAGAGGAGATGTTGATTGGTTTAGACAATTGATTCGGATTAGATCTTGATGAAAAGAAAGGAAAAAATCGCAAAGAAAAGAAATCCCGAAACTTACCGAATCACTAAGAAACATGCGGCCTATGGTGCACCTTCGGGAAACTAAACCACCCTTGTAGATTCGATTTTGAGGCTTAGAGAAATTCAGCTATGGTGGTTTTTGGTTAACAATCGGCTATTGTTAAAAAAAGTCTTATCTTCGGCTTTTGGTGAGTTGTGAAAAGAAGAAGAGAGTTGATGATGAAGATTCGGCTAGAGGAAGAGTTGAAAGAAGAATTTGAGAGAAGGTAAGAAAGATGATAGGAAATTCGGCAATGGCTTAGGATGAACTTGTTTTCAACTTTTGACAAAAGAAGAGAGGAAGAGAAGAGAATTCAACAGAGAGAAAAGGAGAAGAAAGAATGTTGAATGGCCTTAGTTTTCCTCCTTTGTCAAATTACTAAGCCTAGAGTCCCTTCTTGGCCATCACTCTCATATCCTTATTTTCCTACCTTAGTCAAATTCCAAAAAATTTGACCTCATCTAAAACTCTTTCCTCGGTCTCCTATTTCATCCATCTCCTTACCATAGGAGTGAAATTTTAACCCATTATTTTGGGCTTCATGTGGCCATACTAGGCCCAAGTCATCCCCTAAGTAATGCCACCTCATGCCCAATTTAGCATTACTAAATTTTTGGTCGCATAAGCCCAACTTGCTACTAATTTAATAATCCAACATCATTTACTACTAACACTTATTTATCACCCACTTAACCTGGGTTTTAAAGTCCAAACACGAGCCCAATTATATGTCATATTTCCTTATTTATTTTCTTAAGGCCACCTTGCTTGATTCCTCTTTTAGACTTAAAACTCGATATTTTCTAAGGCATTTTCCTTATGTTTTAAGATTCTAAAATTCACATAACACATTCATAAGACATGCTATTTCATATAATTTAGCAATAGTGCATAAGCCCTAATCCGAGATATTACATGTGGACTCTAGAAGGATGAGGTATAGATTGGGTGGGAGAGTTTGAGGATTTGGCTAAGGTGGGGGGGATCAAGGGATAAGGGAGAGAGGGAAGCAAGTGGCCGAATATGGGACTCTAAGGGGTGCATAATTCGGTCATACAAGGGGAGCTAGGTGCGAATTTACTTAGTGTAGTAATAGGCATCTTTTTATTTTCTCTCGCCAAAAGCTCTATTCCTTTCTCTTTTCTTTTGTGACCAGAAACCAAAACCTCTCAAACCTTAGTTTCTCTTCTTCTTCATCTTTTCACGATTCAACCATTTTTAAAAAGCCGAAAGTAAGCTTTTCCTAGCCATATCCGATTGTTGATTAAACTCTAAAAGCCGAAGCAAATCAATCACTATCTAGCCTACATAGCCGAATCTCTCTGTGGTGGCAGGCAAGGGTGCAGTCGATTTCTATTGTAGAGGTAAGCTCAAATGATTATTCGATTTCCTTCCTTTTTCTTTTAGCCAAAAGTTGGAATCTAACCTCTTTTACTGTTCTTTGGCCGAAACTATGAAGGAGGTTTCGGGATTTGGTTGTTGTCGACTATAAGGAGGAGATCTTCGGGATTTCAAAATCTAAGGTAAGCAAGTGTGGTTTTAGGCCGAAGGCTATTTATTGTGTTTAAATGTTAGAATTGGATCTAACATGTGCCTATAGGAATTTTGACAACACCAAGAGCAAGGATTAATTCCGGGATTTAGATCCACAAGGTAAGAGAGTGTTAACATTCGGCCAAGGCCATATTAAGTGTTAGTGACTAGCCGATTCTAACTATGATTTTTTTAGGGAGGAGTACAATCTGTTTCGGTAGTCTTTCGGGATTCAGTGAACACGTTAGTACCAGGTGTGTAGCCTCACACTAATTTTTGATAGATTTATGGTATTGATTTAATATATGTGTTAATGAAAATATGAAAGATGTGGTTAAAGGTACCATACGATGGTACAGAGTACTCAGGTACGTTCACCTTTAATATATTATGTTAATAGTTTTATGAATATTGAATATGACATATACGTGAATTCGTTATGAACATGGAATAAGATATATGGCATGGTTTTGCATGTATTGTATTGTGCATGGGCATATGTGTGATTATGAAAAGGGGAAGTGATCTGGTGGTTTTTACCACAATATGTGGTGACTCATGTCACATAATCTGAATGTGGTGGCTAATGTCACAAAATACTATCTGGTGACTTTGTCACAATTATCTGGTGGCTATGCCATAATTTATAAGGGCGATGTGCAAGGCATCTGCAGCGACTGCCTTCGATGGTGTGTAGCGGATGGAGGGTCGATTTAATAATCCCCACGGTGTGATGGCAGGTACGAGTGATGTGTAGAGGATGGTTATCTAGGTGTGGGTTCGGGATTGCATCATTCTTTATATATGTTTTATATATGATTTTATGCCTAAATCGTTGGGAGTTTGTGTTGGTTGTTACACATTGAGTCTGTTGACTCACCCGTTGTGGGATATCTTTTGGTGACACTCGATAAATGGACCGGAATTCGACAGGAGCTTAATGGTGGCAATGCTCATTTCGATGTTATTTTATTTGGAATTTTATATTTAAGTATTTTGGATTTATTTGGGTTTTGCTTTGATGTAATATGGCCATTACTATTAACTATTTTATGCATGCATTTTAATTATTTTTATCATGATACGATTATTATCAAACAAAAGGTTAAATAACTTTTCTTTAAAATAAATTCTAAATGTTCGTCACCTTATCACCAACGATTTTCAATTTAATGGTAAACTCTAAAAACCCAGTATTCCTTTTAACTTATAGTTTTGAAGTATAAAAATGGAGTTTTAATAAAATCTAGACTTCAAGAATAACACCGTTTTCAATTGATCACAACACAAATCGATTTTTCTTCAAAACCACTCAAGTTTTTCCAAAGCACAAACAAGTTTTTGAAATGATTTACTCAAGGAGCATGCCAGATCCGGTCGAGGCTTGTGGGTCGGGTTTGGAGTGTTTCAGTTTGGTATTAGAGCCCGGTTCAAAACTCGACCTTGAGGGCTTTTTGGGCCCAAAACATTTTCTTTTTTTTTTTGAAATTGGATTTTACTAAGGAATGAGCGGGTTTTACGGCATGGCTTTGAGTCTCGGCACCAAGTCCATCGGTAAGTACTCCTAACCCTTTTGTGATTTGTATGTGGGAAATTATAGGGACGTAGATTAGTAGATTAGGAATTATTGAACCCAGGATTAGTCTACTCCAACAGAAATACATAAAATTTAAAGTCTAACTAAACAAACACATGGTCGAGTCAAGAGTTAAAGGTGTGGTTGTAGTTTGCGCATGTCTAGGATGGATTCGGGGAGCTTGGTATTTAAGCAGTCCTAGTGACTCACCTCCTCTCCGCTTGAATCCTACCTAGTGCGTAGTGACAGTTCACCCTAACCAAGAGGACTCAATCACAGGCTAAATTCAATAATTAAAACCCGAAAGGGACTAGTCACCTTGTTTTGTAAAATTCTAAAGTCAAACCGTGATTATAAAATTCCAAAGTACCCTTGATTTAAAATGACCAAAATACCCTGGTTTACAAGTTGCCCAAATTACCCTAACACTGTACAAATTACTAAAATACCCTCAATATGGAAAGTTCTTTGAAATACCGAATTAAAAATTTCCAAAATACCCTTGTTTTGAAAAGTCACCTGGAACCATATTTTACAAAATTACAGAAATGCCCTTGGCTTGTAAAAATTACAAAAATACCCCCAGATTATAAAATTACCAAATTACCCTTGGGTAGTGGGAAACAACAACAATGACAACTACAACACTTTTCTATAATGAATGCAAGTTTATGAATGTGATGATTCAATGAATGAATTTGAGACTGTGTGTGTGTATGAATTCGAAAGAACTACTCTTTAGAACTATTGAACATAAGACTGTTCGCGATAAATCAGTGGAACAAACACTAATTCATAAAATTCTTTAACCAGATAAACGCGATTCAGAAGCAAGAATTCTAGGGGACGTGGTCGTAGTGTGCGTGGTCGTGGTAGAGGCCGAATGACCGTGTCAAAACCCGTTAGGTCTGGTCATGGGTCCGAAAATGAAATGCCACCACATCAGCCGCTGATGTGGAATATCAGGATCAGATGGGGGATGATGCAGTATCACAAGTGATGCTGCGAGTTCTGGAAAGGGTGGCTGAAATAGGTAGAGGCATGGGAGCTCGAAAGTCTGTACCTAAGCGACTCCGAGCTAATAGAGTTGAGTTTTTTCATGGTATATCTGGTGTGACACCCAATACGACTGAGTATTGGTTGGAAGCAACGGAGTGAATTATGGATGATTTGGACCTGACTGTTGAGGAGAAACTGAAAGGGATAGTATCGCTCCTCTGCGATGAGTCATATCAATGGTGGCTCACGGTTCGGGATGGTGCTGTCGTAGATGATCTCACTTGGGAGTACTTTAAGCGACATACCGGAAGAAGTACATTAGGACCGATTATGTGGATCTGAGAGGAAGGCATTTCTAAAAGTGGTTCGGAAAGTAAGTCCGTAGCGGAGTATGAGGCGAATTTCTAAGGTTGAGCCATTATGCTTGAGGTATAGTGGCTCTGATCATGAATGATGTGTCCAATTTGAGGACGGATGAGGATGACTGAGGTTGTTGATAGCTCCACAAGGAGAGCGGAATTTACCATGTTGGTAGAGAAGGCTAAGGTAGCAGAAGGATTAAAGAATCATGAGATGGAATACGGACGAGAATAGGCAAAAGAGGTTTTGGATCATCGAGGTCATCGAAAATGTGCAAAAGAGGCCTATAGTTGATGGGCGCGAGGTGAAGAGTTGTATTTGGAGGCGATATAGTACTTGTGCTCGGTGTAGAAAGATGCATCTAGGAGAGTGTTGGAAGAAGGCAGGGGATGTTTCAAGTGTGGGTCCAAGGACCACATGATTAAGGCATCCTATGAAAATAGATGGGAGCCGACCGGTCAGTCGGAGTTATAATCAGTGGAAGAGGTGGGATGATGACTACATGGGGTCGTAGTCCGAATAGCGAGGTAATAGTTACGGAAGAGGATAGGGAACAGGCGGAGGTGTTGGTGTCTGATAAGACATCCGGTCCAGTGTATGTAATTTGCGGAGGGAGGATGGAGACTACCCGGACGTCATACCCAGACGTTCCTTATAGTGACAAGTCTTACTTTGCTTTAATTGATGTTGGCTCTACCCACTCTTATGTTGCATGTAGAGTAGTTGAAACACTAGGCATAGCCTCTGAACATCTATTAGGGAGATGATGTAGTAAGCCCATTAGGCCAAAGCGTAGTGGTGAATAAGATATTTGAGTGTACCTCTAGAGATTCGGGGAGTGGTATTTCTGCCGACTTGATGGAACTACGCTTTAGAGAATTTGATCTCATCCTTGGCATGGTGGTGTAAGCACTAAATTTTGTCCGGATTTATTACGGGTTTATTTAAAAAAATTAAAAAAATTAAAAAAATTTTTAAAAAATTAATTAAAAAATTACATTTAACCCTAAACTTTCTTGAAATTACATTTTGGCCCCAAAACTTTTCAAAATTACATTTTACCCTTAACTTTCTTAAAATTACACTTTAGCCCCAACAATTTCTGCATTTACAATCTGGTCATACATCGGAAAATCTCCAAAAATCCATGATTTGGGGCACCCACTCTCAAACTTTTCTCGCCCAGGCATGGGAGGTCACTCCATCCTTCAACCACTACCTGCAAATACAGAGAAAAAGGCAAAAATGGATGCATAAAAAGCAAAAAATCACACCAAAGCAAGGGAGGATTTTCGGTAAAAAAAAAAATTCTCAAAGAAAAATCAGCCCAAAATATTCCGGCAATCAAAGAAGAAAAAGGAAAAATCCCTTCGGTAACGATCTCTCGACGGCTTTGAGAACTCCGATCGGTCATCCTCTTCGGTACCCAACCCCGATTTCCATAAACCATCGTTTTCTCTTTTTTTCTTCCTTGGTGATGGCTCCAAAACATCAAAAATAAGCTCTTCTTCCACCACCCGGTCGAATCAAACTTTTCCTATAAAACCCCCACTACCATCGTGAGAACTACCGCCACCGATCTCCCTCTTTTAGGTCACCTCACCACCAATCTCTTTTTCCGTGCATCTTTGATTGGGGTTGAAGAAACAAAAGAAAAAAAAACAAGTCCATTATAAATACTAGCCATTAAAAAAAATCATACAAGTGGGCTATACCCAAGCCCAAGCATTTCATCCCACCAAGCAACAAAGAATTTCATCCCTCCAAGGAAGCGACCCACCAAGAGTGGACTGACCCAACACCATTGAAAGCCCATTTCAAGAAACCCATATTTTGGGTATTGGTAAAATTTTAACTTTTATTTGTTTATTGGGCCATATGTTTATATTATTTCATTAGTATTATGTTAATTTTTTTCCTTATTTTTTATTTTTATTAGTATTATGGTGTGATTTTATTTATTAAATTTAAACTTTTAATAAACTCATTGTCAAGGCAACGAATCGGTTTAACACTTGTCGTTGATTTTATCGCTATGTTGGATGAATCATCGGTTCGTATTAAATACGATCGACCTTTTAAAAAAAAATCTAAAAAAATTTTGAGTTTTAAAATAAAATAGTTATTTTTGTGGTTATTATCAAAGTATCAAAATTTTATTATTTTTTTTAAAATGTATATAACACGATAATATATAATTTATCAAAATTCTCGTATTTTCAACAATTTCTTGTTTTCAAAATTTCGATTTTCAAAAATTCTCGTGTAAAAAAAATTAAGTATTTTAAAATTTTTCGTGTTTTCAAAATTCTCGTGTTTTAAAAAAATTTCGTGTTTTCAAAAATTCCGTGTTTTAAATTTACGTGTTTTAAAAATTCTTGTGTTTTAAAATTCTCGTGTTTTAAAAATTTTGTGTTTTTCAAAAAAACTTCTTGTTTCAAAAATTTCTCGTGTTTTCAAAGTTTTCGTATTGGGTAAAAAAAAAAATTCTTGTGTTTTCAAATTTCTCGTATTTCAAAAATTCTCGTGTTTTAAAAGTTTTCGTCTTTTCAAAAAAAAATTTTCGTATTTTAAAATTTTCATATTTTCAAAATTTCGTGTTTCAAAAAGAAATTCTCGTATTTTTAAAGTTGTCGTATTTAAAAAAATTAGTGTTTTAAAATAAATAATTTTAGCGTTTCAAAATTTTCGAGTTTTCAAAATTTCATGTTTTTTAAAAAAATTCTTGTGTTTTAAAATTTCCGTGTTTTCAAAAATTTCGTGTTTTCAAAAATTTCATGTTTTCAAAAAAATTAGTGTTTCAAAAAATTCTCGTGTTTTCGTATTTCTAAAATTTTGTGTTTTTAAATTTTGGGTTTTAAAAAAAATTAGTGTTTTCAAAATTCTGGGTTTTAAAAAATTTTCTAGTCTTAAAATTCTCGTTTTTTTAAAAAATTAGTGTCTCAATTGGATCACGATTAAATATTAAATTAAACTTGTATTTTTGAAAATTAAGACAACGCGTTTAACGAGATACCAATTTTGGGCGTCATGAGGTGCTAATGCCTTCCTCGCAGCGTAACCAACTCGAACCCTATTTTTTCTCTGGAATTTTGGCGAGACTTAAACTCAGAGCCCTTTTTAAGAAAATTCAAAAAAATGATTTTTCTTTAAAAGAGGATTTATTAGGTGTCCGATCACACCTAGAAAAAAGATCGATGGCGACTCCTTTTAAATAAAATTGAAACTCTGTTTTCAAATTTTAATAATTTTCTCAATTAGCGTCAATCAAATTTTAGGTCGCTACAATGGCGACTCCATTGGGGACTTTTTTGAGAGTCGAGTCTGGAATTAAACGCGTGTTGTCAAAATTTTCAAAACTCTTGTTTAAATTAATACTTAGTCGTGATCCTTAAATTTCGTTTTTTTAAAAAAAGTCATGCATTTGCATCATGTTGTAAATATTTTTCTAACTTGTCTTATCTTTTGTTTCGACTTTAAGTTTTTACGGTTTTAGTTTTTTAGTTTTAAAATAAAAAGCGAAAAGGTTTGTGAGTTTCTCCCACACTTTGTGCACTTGCATTTTTGCATAACATGAGCTCTCTACCGGGCTCCGTCCGCTTAAGTGGAAGTAAACGCTATGCCTTCGTGAGTTAACTCGTCCCTCCATACACAAAGCTAGTGAATACTTAGGGTTACATATGACTTATGCTTTCGTGAGTTAACTTGTCCCTCCGCATAGGCATAAGTAAATGTAACCTCGAATTGAGCTCATGAGCCTATGATGGGCGATAATCGAGGCTCGTGACTAGCCTTAGTAGGCGCGATAAGACGGACAATTCGAAATACCTTTTAGAACCAAACCGCATATAGTGAACCGTATGAGCCACCCGATTAGAGCCATGCCGAACCTCGTCAGTTAATAGATACCAAAATAAGTACATGGGAGAAACGTTTCTTACCTTTTTTTTTCTTTTACATTTACACTTTTTATGCAAGCAAATCGGGTCCGTTTAATAATTTAGAGAGGGTAGATTATCTGATAAGCATGTGGGGTAAGTTTATTTTGTAAATATGATGGGGTAAAAAAAAAAGAGTAGGTTAGTTTCACCAAAATGCAAAATTAAATAACTTAATTTGTTAGATTTTCCATAGTTTTCTCCGTTTATACTACTTGTAATTACTAACCAATGTTATTTGTCTTCATTTTATTTTTATCATGCATCATAGGCATCTTGTTAGGAAGGTGTTGATTAGAGATTGGTTGCCAAAAGCGGGTTTACGATGGAGGAGTCAATTACACAAGTAACCGAGAAAACGCAGTGGTTGAGGCGGTCTTTGAAAACCCGAAGCAAAAGGAGGCAGTTTAAAGGAAGGATGTATTTTCAACCTTCCGAGCATGTGACCATGAATGTTCGTCGGAATAACCTCGAAGACTTGACTAGGATCTGAAGCAGTGGGACTCGGACACTAAGGGCATCTTCACCGAGAATGCGGGGATATAGCTCGCTTAATCGCCAATCAGCGTGAGCAGCAGTTGATTCAAGCCATGGTTCAATTCGGGACCCGACTTATCAATGTTTTACTTTCAACCAAGAAGATATGACTCAGACCATAGAAGAGTATGCCGCCTTGCTTGGCGTTAACAATGCACAATTCAAGAAGATATATGTGAAAGAGCCCAAACCAATGACCTTCAAGAAAAAGCTAATGAAGTTGGCAGAATGGTGATACATGGGCTGAAAAGCAGATAAAGAAAAAGAACGAAGTCGGTTGTATTCCATGGTTTTCTCTGCGAGACTTAGTTCAAAACCATCCGGACATTGTGAAGAGAGTGGATCTGTTTGCTTTAGCCATTTGGATTAATTGTCTTCCCAAAAGTTCTTGGGCATATAGAAGTTGCGGTAGTGGATTTCTTTGAAAAGTTGAGACAAGGAATCAACCCGCCCCAACTATCTTAGTTGAGACTTTTAGATCTCTAAATTGTTGTAGGAGAAAGGGGAAGGACGTTTTATCGGATGTGCACTGACTACTCAATGTTTGGATTCTAAGCCACTTACGGAAAGTGGGCGCACACCTTTCCACATGTTTTCAAAAACATTCGTTCGTTGGAAGCTTACCTTGAGAAAAATTGGTAGAAGGATGTCACTTTGAAAGACTGGTTTGATTTTTTTTGAACCTCCGCGCCAAGATATAACTTGGAGAGCACCATGGATCCGTCCTTGATTCGCTATACAAATGTGGAAGCCAAGATTGGGTACCTTTACTCGGGTTATGGGAGGAGTTGGATATGCACCGTTAATGGTTCAAAGCGTTTGCTTCACGACAGTTCATACCAACTACTGGGAGGATTAGCACGATCTGAGTTTGCTTTTACGGTGAAGGTTACATGAAAAAGTCCGAGATATTGCAAAGTCTTGGAAGGAAATCTACCTAATGGAGTTAGCTCAGATATCGATACTATCACTCAAGATTATAAAATATGGAGACAAAGGCAGTGAATAGTCAACAAACCTCACCAACGGATTATACTTTCGAATCCTTTCTCGGAAGAAATGCCATCCGAACCGGAAATAGCAAGACATGAATTTGAACGTGAAAAGGCCATCATTACGGGATATTAGTTCTCTTCAAGAGGAAAATTACCGGTGAAGATAGATGTTCAAATTGAAAAATCGAAGCGAGAAGGTCCGAAAGAAGTGAAATCTCGAGAAATGACTTAAAGGATCTTCATTTGGAAAATAAGAAATTAAGAGGCACCATAAAGAATAGCGAAATTTGGGCAAATCACCGACGGAATGGAAAGAAGAACTAAGCAACATCAAAGGTGGAATGGAATTACGGAGGGAAAGCGAAGAAGGAAGAGGAAAAAGTCGCTCGTGCTATGATAGAGTTAAGGAAGAAGAATGTTGAATCTGAAATCTGCGTCTGCGAAATTAATGACTAGTCGGTCTGGCGTCAAGAGCTAAGAAGGAAAATACAAGATTTAGAAAATACATCGCAAGCTCATCACAACACTTAGATACTCTCCTAAAAGCCCTAGAAGAAAAGAATGGCCAAGATGCGAGAGATATTCGTGCCTCTGAAAGAGCTCTCCAAGAAAAGATATGTATCTTGGTGGTTTGATTAATGAAATTGCAAAGCTACTATGCAAATTGTGCAACTATCGGATGAAGCGAGAAGATCTCAGTTACCAATTCCTCCGAGGCAAGGATCAAACATGTCGTAATTCCTAGAGCGAGTGAAAAAACAAAGCGATGTGGCTAGGAAATTTGTGTAACTATTAAATTAGAGGCAGCAAAACTTTTGTAATAGACTCTTTTGATTAATGAAATGCCTAAATATGGGGCTATCTTGAAATCAACACCAAACTTTTGCATATTTATTCATAATTAACATCCATTTGTCATTTATTCATTCATCCATTCATTACATATGCATATCACTCTAATCATTCACTAAAATTGAAACCAGTATAATCCACGATTGCGACACTACGAATGCGGAATCACGACATTCTTATAGGACACGTCTAAGAGCTAGAACTATGGATCTTGAACTCAACGAAAGAATTGAAAGGATGGAAAGGACCCAAAGAGAGTTGCAAGAGCAGTTGGCTAAGTCACAACAGAAGCAAGAGATCGATGGTGAGATCTCGAGAGGAATCGCTTCGAGCAAAGAGATCAAATGGCCAAAATGATGGAGATGATGGCGACTTTGGTCAAAGGAAAAGGACCCATGCGAGCCACGACATCACAGAGCCCGGTCAAGGGTTAATCGGGATCCGCTTTATCCTCCGTGATTCACTCCACCCCACGTCCATGCAATGCAAAGAGGACATCCTCGAGGGAGCTGCGGGCCTCAGAAGCAACGACCTGCGCCACCTACTCATCTAGGGCAAGGGATATTTGTATCAAACCCCGGAGCTAATCCTGCTGACCCGATTGTTCCGGATTTAGATGATCCGGTAGAAATAGCTAGGTTGAAAATGGATGATCATGATGTTCAAGATAAGTATAGGAGTCTGGAAGAAAGGCTTAAGGCGATAGAAGGTACTGAAGCCTTCTCTGCACTGAGTGCTAAAGAGCTCAGTTTGGTGCCCGATCTAGTTACGCCTCCGAAATTTAAAGTACAGATTTTGAAAATATGATGGAACGAGATGTCCAAAGGCACATCTTATCATGTTTTGTCGAAGATGATTGTTACGTAAATGAGGATAAATTACTAATACACTGCTTTTCAAAGCGACTTGATCGGATCGCCCCCTTGATGGTATAATCAACTCAGGAGAGAAAGGATTCGATCATGGAAAGACTTAGCATCAGCATTTTGTGAACAATACAAGCATGTATCTGACATGGTGCCTGATCGATTAACTCTGCAGATGATGGAAAAGAAGCCGACAGAGACTTTTAGACAATATGCTCAAAGGTGGAGGGATATCTCAGCCCAAGTAGAACCCCCATTAACAAAAACAGAGATAACAGTCCTCTTCATCAACACTTTGAAAGCGCCATTTTACGATAAATTGGTAGGAAGCACCACGAAGGATTTCGCAGATATTGTAATATCCGGGGAACTTATAGAAAATGCTATCAAGAGTGGAAGGATGGAAGGCTCCGAGGGTTCGAAAAGGGCAGTACCCATAAAGAAAAAAAGCGAATCCCATATGGTGGGGCTGAAAGACACTATACTTCCAACCCATACCCAACCCAATCACGACCCCGATATTACCCACCTTCAAACTTCTATTTTCCTCCCCAAAGCCCTTACTATCAAGCACCTCCTCCTTACCCCGTCTATGCCACAAATAACCAAAGACCATTCACCATGTTCCCACCAAATACCATGCCCTGCTCAAAACCAACCCAAAATGAACAAAACCGACAAGACCCAATCACGAAAACCTCAATTCACCCCTATTCCATGTATCACACGGAGAGTCATGCTCAAGTTATTGGAAAAACAATTAATATCCCCACATTATATGGCACCTTGAAGCCTCCATACCCAAAATGGTATGATCCTAATGCTAGTTGCATGTACCATCTTTGAAACCGGGGCATTCTATAGAAAATTGTCTAGCCTTTAAAGAAGGGTTCAAGGTCTTATTGATGCGAGAATTTTACGATTTGATGGCACTAATAATGTGGTGAAAATCCGCTCCCTAACCATCTTGAAGGGAACGTGAACGCGGTGACAAAAGAAGATGGCGACAAGCTAAAAGTTATGTTTCGAAATAAAGACACCTCTGCAGAAGGTTTGGGAGGTAATGGTTAAAAAGGGCCGTTTTGTTATCCCAACAGAATTTTCAAAGAAGAAAACACAAAGAGTCAATATTTTGTGATTTTCATGGTATTGAAGGGCATGACATCCGATCTTGTGAGGATTCGAAAATTACTACGAGGACATGATGGATAATAATGAGGTCAAGATCTTTGATAAAATGGATGAGACCGAGGAAAGGGAAATATCTTGTCGATAATCAACCATCAACTATCCCTTATAGTCTTGATCGGCCTCTGGTGATTTATTATGAGGCCAAGAAGAAGGAAGTCAAACCAAATGTGGTGATTGAAGTGCCATCTCCTTTTCCTTACAAGGACAATAAAGCGATACCATGGAAATATGATGTTAATATTGTCGCATTCAAGGTGAAAAGTCAAAGGCGTGATTGGAGATATTAGCAGTGGGACACTTCACCCGCAAGCGGAGGTGTTATTCTCCCAAAATAGGTGAACCAAAGAAGAAAGTCGTTGACTTGAATCGAGAAAGGAAAGGCACTAATGCATGATCTCGAGGTTGATATTGAAATCTGATCTGGGCAAGAGATTAAAGGACACATGAATGAGGATGAAGCACATGAATTCTTGAAGTTCATCAAACACGATGAATATAATGTCGTGGGCGGTTGAGCAAGCAGTAAGGCAAGAATCTCGGTGTTATCTCTACTGTTGAACTCAGAACCACATCGAAATGCTTTGCTGAAAGTGTTGAGTCAAGCATATGTAGCGAGCAACGTATCTGTTGAAAAGCTTGATAGGTGGGTGAATAACTTAAATGCGGATAATTTCATCTCTTTTAGTGATGACGAAATACCACCAAACGGTAGGGGCTCTATAAAAGCATTGCACATTACAACCAGTTGCAAGGGTTATATAATCTAGAATGTGCTTATTGACAACAGTTCGCACTCAATGTCATGCCTTTGGCCACATTTTCTAGGTCGCCAATTGATATGTCTTATCTTAGGCCTTGTCACTCTGAAGAAGGGCATTTGATGGGACACAACGAGAGGTCATGGGAAAGATCGAGATTCCTCTGAAGTGGGCCCATGTACATATGATATCGAGTTCGTGTCATGGACATCACGCTTCATATAATCGCCTTTTAGGGAGGCCTTGGATCCATTCTCAGGCGGTTCCTTCATCTCTATCAAAAGTAAAGTTTATCTGGATAGCCGCTTGATCACGATCATTTGGTGAAGAAGACATTGTTGCATCTATCTCACCGACGCACTTACATTGAAGTAAACAAAGATGCGATTAGAATGTTCCTTCCGTTCCTTTGAATTTATCAATGCTACATTTGTTCTTTGAAGGAAATAAGATTCCACGCCCAAGGTGTCAAGGAATACCAAAATGGGAATTAAGTCGATTGTGGGAAAGGGAGCCCGGCGAAGAAAGGTTTGGGAAAATATCGCAAGGGATAGTTAGAGCACTAAAGCCATTACACCACAAGGCTCGACACGGTTTAGGGTTCAAGCGGATGTCTGACAAAGAAGAAAACGATTCTGCGTAAAGATCAAGAAAGGAGGATTGCAAGAGCCTCGGGCCAAGATTTGAGATGGGAGCCCATAGCGTATCCTCCTTTGTCAAAACATTTACATCTGCAGGAATGATGTACCTGTATGCGAGATAATTCACGAAGCACACTATTATTAATTGAAAGGGTCTTCAAAGCGTCGATATAAATGTTATTGACAAAGGAGATGATGCAATTAAAGATGTTTCAATGATACGCCCTTGTCCTCCCGGATTCATTTTGAACAATTGATGTGTGGATCTTCTTATAGTTTCTAAGTCCTCTCCGAGTAATGCTCAATGTTAACTCTCCTTTTGTGTGCCCTAAGTAATAGTGGGATTCTTTTGTAAGAGCTTATGTTTGCTCTTTATTATTTAAATGAACATTAATGGAGATGCATTTTGTCATAATCGTTTCATTCTCATTAACTTCATAATTATTCTCCTTCTCACAGCCTATCCTTACATATATCTCATATCATGCCATAACATATACTTGTTGGTTCCAATCCTTTGATACTCCTCTATAGTTTTCTTTCCCATTCACCTTTCAGGTGCTTAGATACCAACGACATGAACAATCCGTTACAAGTCCCGAAATCGATTTTGATAAAGCTATTTGTTTAGGAGAATTCGAAGATGAGGAAAATGCTGAAGATTATGTCTCGTCTCGACTTACAAAGAATGATAGAGCGAGAAGATAAGCAGATCCTACCCCATCAAGAATCTGTTGAGACGGTGAACTTGGGAAATGAAGAAAGAGGCAAGAAGTGAAGATTGGGACCTCCGTTTGAGATAACACTAAACATGAATTGATCGCCTTGCTTTGTGAGTATAAAGATGTATTTGCATGATCGTATCAAGACATGCCAGGTGAAACGAGGATGTAGTGGTCCATAGACTCCCACCGAAACCGAATGCAAACTGTTCAGCGAAGCTAAGGCGAATGAGACACGAAATGTGTTAAAGATAAAAGAAGAAGTCAAGAAACAATTTGATGTTGGCTTTTACAAGTCTCCAAATACCTGAATGGGTAGCTAACATAGTCCCAAAGATCAAGAAAGGCGGTAAGGTACGGATGTGCGTGGATTATCGCGATCTGAATCGAGCAAGTCCTAAAGATAATTTTCCTTGCCACACATCGATACGTTGGTGGATAACACAGCAAAACATTCATTGTTTTCTTTCATGGATGGATTTTCGGGTTATAATCAGATAAAGATGGCTCCCGAGGATATGGAGAAAACTACCTTCGTAACAATGTGGGGAACATTTTGCTACAAGGTGATGCCGTTTGGATTAAAGAATGCTGGGGCAACATATCAGAGGGCAATGGTGATGCTATTCCATGACATGATGCACAAAGAGATAGAAGTGTACGTTGATGATATGATTGCCAAATCTCGGGGGGAAAGAGAGCATATTGGGAACCTCAAGAAATTGTTCGAAAGACTAAGAAAGTTCCAGCTGAAGCTTAATCCAGCTAAGTGTACTTTCGGAGCTACCTCAGGAAAATTACTCGGCTTCATTGTTAGTGAGAGAGGTATTGAGGTTGATCCAGATAAGATAAAAGCCATACAAGAATTACCACCTCCGCGTACACAAAAAGAAGTCAGAGGATTTTTAGGGAGGTTGAATTACATCGCTCGATTCATTGCTCAACTTACCAACCAGTGTGACCCAATTTTTCGACTCCTTCGAAAACATAATCCGGGAGAGTGGAACGATGAGTGCCAAGTGGCTTTTGACAAGATAAAACAAGATTTGTCTAACCTCCTCGGTGCTAGTACCGCCAACTCCGGAAGACCGTTAATATTGTATCTAAGCGTGTTCGAAAATTCAATGGGTTGCGTCTTGGGGCAACATGATGAGTCGGGGAAAAGAGAAAGGCGATCTACTACCTCAAAGCAAGAAATTTACGAATATGAAGCAAAGTACCGTCAATTGAAAAATTACATTGTGCTTTGGTCCAGGTAGTTCAAGGCTCGCACAATATATGTTGTATCATACGACGTGGTTAATTTCAAAAGTGGACCCAATAAAATACATGATGGAATCACCGCACTTTCGGGAAGAATGGCACGATGGCGCATCCTACTATCGAGTATGACATTGTATATGTGAGTCAAAAGTCGATAAAGGGAGCGCAATAGCTGACTTTTTAGCAACTCGAGCCACGGAGGAATATGAGCCTTTGAGATTTGATTTCCCAGACGAGGATTTGATATGCATTGCAGAAAAAGAGTGTGAGTCGTCAAAAGAGAAATCATGGAAGATGAGCTTTGTGATTGCATCGAATGCATTGGGCACACGGATTGGAGCGATCTTAGTGTCACAGGAAGGAACCATTATCCACTCAACGCCAGATTAAATTTCTTACGTACCAATAATGTAGCGAATATGAGGCTTGCATCATGGGCCTTCGCATGCCTATTGAACGAAACATCAAAATCTTAGAAGTATACTGAGGGACTCGGCGTTGGTGATTTACCAAATTCGTGGAGATTGGGAAGTGAGAGATTCTAAATTGGTCAAATATCGCGATCTCGTGGCGGAATGGTCAAAGAATTCAAAGAAGTGACTTTTAACTACTTCCCACGAGAAGAAAACCAATTGGTGATGCCTTGGCCACCCCGGCTTCAATGTTCAAAGCAAATAGAAAGCGGAAATAATGCCTCTCCAAATGAGTATATATGAGGTCCCCGCACATTGTTTTAGCATTGAAAAAGAGATGATGGCGGCCGTGGTTCCATGATATCTTAGAATATGTCAAGAATCAAAGGTATCCCGAGCAAGCAAATGAGAACGACAAAAGAACAATCAAGAATGGCGGTGGGATTTGTCCTTGATGGGGATATCTGTACAAAAGAGGAAAAGATCAAGTGCTCACGAGATGCGAGATTCTGTTGAAGCGAAAAATACTTGAAGATGTCCATGAAGGAATTTGTGGGACGATGCCAATGGTTTCACTATGGCGAGTGATTATGAGACTTCGGTTATTCTTGGTCGACGATGGAAAGTGGATTGCATTAGTTACGCGCGAAGGTGCCACAAATGTCAAATTCTGGCGATAAAATTCATGCACCCTTCGCCCTTCATGTCATGACTTCTCTGTGGCCTTTTCTATGTGGGGCATGGATGTTATAGGGCCAATTTCTCCAAAAGCTTCTAATGGCCACCGGTTCATTTTGTGGTTATAGATTACTTCACAAAATGGGTAGAAGCCGCTTCATTTGCTAATGTGACGAAGACTGCAGTTTATGTGTTCTTAAAAAGGAAATCATATGTCGTACGGTTTGCACGAAAAATTATTTCAGATAACGCTTTAAATCGAACAACAAGATGATGAAAGAAGTGTGTGGCGATTTCAAATAAAGCATCATAATTCGACCTATCGCCCAAAGATGAACGGAGCGGTAGAAGCGACTAACAAAAACATTAAGAGGATTATTGGGAAAATGACCGAGACATATAAAGATTGGCACGAAGCTACCATTCGCTTTGTATGCATATCGCACATCATGCGGACATCTACGGAGCAACTCCTTTCTCCCCGGTCTATGGAATGGAAGTCTTGCCCATTGAAGTTGAGATCCCTCTCTACGAGTCTTAATGGAATCGAAACTAGAAGAATCGAGAATGGGTTCAAGCTCGATATGATCGGCTAAATCTTATCGAAGAAAAACGCTTGAAGGCAATTTGTCATGGACAGATGTACCAGAAGAGAATGATCACGGCTCATGATAAGAAGGTGCGGCCAAGAGAATTCCGCGAGCGAAGGGGAACTCGTACCGAGAAAGATTCTCCCAATACAAAAAGACTTTCGAGGAAAATGGGCACCAAATTGGGAAGGGCCGTACGTCGTAAAGAAGGCTTTCTCTGGCGGAGCTTTGATTCTCACTGAGATAGATGGGAAGGAGTTACCTAATCCAGTGAACTCAGATGCCGTGAAAAAGTACTATGCCTAAAAAAAAAAGAAGAAAAAAGATCAAGATGAAAACCCGAAAAGGGCGTCTTGATAATAAAAAAGAAAGAAAAAGATCAAGATGAAAACCCGAAAAGGCGTCTTGATAAAAAAA
Organism: Gossypium rotundifolium; assembly: GCA_025506655.1. Classification (NCBI taxonomy): domain Eukaryota; kingdom Viridiplantae; phylum Streptophyta; class Magnoliopsida; order Malvales; family Malvaceae; genus Gossypium; species Gossypium rotundifolium. The sequence continues at coordinate 195,372,276 of CP106727.1, forward strand.
AAGATCAAGATGAAAACCGAAAAGGCGTCTTGAAAAAAAAGATAAAAAAAGGATCAAGATGAAAACTCGAAAGGCGTCTTGATAAACAAAAAGATTAGGATGAAAACACGAAAGGCGTCCTAATGAAGGAGGTTCGAGCAAAAGGAGCAAGACGATTTGAACGGGAGTCATGTGGCGAGATTACAATATTTGAAGCAATCCGGAGCTCAAATCTTCTACACAAGAAGCTTTGCTTGAAGAGATCTGGATGAAGAAATGTGGAGAAGTTCATGCGTTGAATATCTAGAGCATTTGTGACAATTGAATGCTTTCCTTTCTTTATAATGTTTTCTTTATTGAGCTTTTCCTTGTCAATTTTCTTTGCTTATTGCTTTTGGAATAAATATGAATGTGAGGTATTTCTTTCGTACCTACTTTCCTAATTTCATGCATCTCATGTGTGGTTCGTCTGAATGATAAATAGTGAAAGGACATACTCTAAACAAAAGGAATGTTGAGTATTACCGGATGAGAATTTGGTAAGTGCAAGAGCCTCAAAGCAAGGACAAAGTTCAACAAGGGGTAAAGGGTGATACACGAGAAACGCAGATTACTCGAGGATGGGTACAAAACACGAAAGGGAAATCAAGAATCGAAGCAATGAATGCGGTCATCATGAGAGTCGAACGAAAAGAGATATCTGACAAACAAGCCTGTAGGCGTATGGCATAATCATGTAGGCATAAAAGTATTTAAGACCAAACATGTGCATATCATGATAACATCATGCATGACATATACAGTATTCCAATAAAGCAAAAGGTTTTGATGATAAGCTGCATCAACCAAGGATAAGGAAGACATTCGAGTTCCACGGATGATATGTTTTGAAATTTGGATACTTTTAAAATTATTTCAATTTCTATTTTTCAAAAATCAACTCATATTGCGAGAGGTGAGTTGAGCCTCGGGTCACACGCCGAGGTATTTTCAATTTTCGTTTTTCAAAATCAACTCATATTACGAGAGGTGAGTTGAGCCTCGGGTCACACGCCGAGGTATTTTTCAATTTCTATTTTTCAAAAAAATCAACTCATATTGCGAGAGGTGAGTTGAGCCTCGAAGTCACATCTTGAGGTATTTTCAATTCGATTTTTCAAAAAAAATCAACTCATAATGCGAGAGGTGGGTTGAGCCTCAGTCACACTGAGGTATTTTTTTCGTTTTTCAAAATCAACTCATATTGAGAGGTGAGTTGAGCCTCGGTCACACGCCGAGGTATTTTCAATTTTCATTTTCAAAAAAAATCAACTCATATTATGAGAGGTGAGTTGAGCCTCAGTCACACGTCGAGGTATTTTTCAATTTTGTTTTTCAAAATCAATTCACATTCATGAGAGGTGAGTTGAGCCTCGGGTCACATCTTGAGGTATTTTCAATTTTGTTTTCAAAGATCAACTCATAATCGAGAAGTGAGTTGAGCTTCAGTGTCACATGTCGAGCTATTTTCGATTTCTATTTTTCAATAAAGAATAAATATTGGACATCGAACAAAATTTAAGCGCTTTTAAGTCTTTGCTCTATCCTCCTTTCACAGTGATGAGCAAAGAGGGCATTATAAGCACTAAATTTTGTCAGTTATTACGGGTTTATTTAAAAAAATTAAAAAAATTAAAAAATTTTAAAAAAATTAATTAAAAATTACATTTAACCCCTAAACTTTCTTGAAATTACATTTTGGCCCCAAAACTTTTCAAAATTACATTTTACCCTTAACTTTCTTAAAATTACACTTTGGCCCCAACAATTTCTTGCATTTACAATCTGGTCCTTCATGGAAAATCTCCAAAATCTGCGATTTGGGGCACCCACTCTCAGACTTTTACGCCACCCAGGCATGGGAGGTCACTCCATCCTTCAACCACTACCGCAAATCTGAGAGAAAAAGGCAAAATGGATGCATAAAAGCAAAAATCACACCAAAGCAAGGGAGGATTTTGGTAAAAAAAAATTCTCAAAGAAAAATCAGCCCAAAATATTAGGCAATCAAAGAAGAAAAGGAAAAAATCCTTTCAGAACGATCTCGACGGCTTTGAGAACTCCGATCGGTCATCCTCTTCGGTACCCAACCCCGATTTCCATAAACCATCGTTTTCTCTTTTTTTTCTTCCTTGGTGATGGCTCCAAAACATCAAAATAAGCTCTTCTTCCACCACGATTCCGAATCAAACTTTTCCTATAAAACCCCACTACCAAGTGGGAACTATCGCCACCGATCTCCCTCTTTTAGGTCACCTCACCACCAATCTCTTTTTCCGTGCATCTTTGTATTGGGGTTGAAGAAACAAAAGAAAAAAAAACAAGTCCATTATAAATACTAGCCATTAAAAAAAATCATACAAGTGGGCTATACCCAAGCCCAAGAAATGCCCCATCCCACCAAGCAACAAAGAACCCCATCCTCCAAGGTAAGACCCACCAGAGAGTCGGACTGACCCAACACCATTGAAAGCCCATTTCAAAGAAATCCATATTTTTGGGTATTGGTAAAATTTTAACTTTTATTTGTTTATTGGGCCATATGTTTATATTATTTCATTAGTATTATGTTAATTTTTTTTCCTTATTTTTTTATTTTTATTAGTATTATGGTGTGATTTTATTTATTAAATTTAAACTTTTAATAAACTCATTGTCAAAGCAACGAATCGGTTTAACACTTGTCGTTGATTTTATCGCTATGTTGGATGAATCATCGGTTCGTGTTAAATACGATCGACCTTTTAAAAAATCTAAAAAAATTTTCGAGTTTTAAAATAAAATAGTTATTTTTGTGGTTATTATCAAAGTATCAAAATTTTATTATTATTATTTTAAAATGTATATAACACGATAATATATAATTTATCAAAATTCTCGTATTTTCAACAATTTCTTGTTTTCAAAAATTCTCGATTTTCAAAAATTCTCGTGTAAAAAAAAATTCAGTATTTTAAAATTTTTCGTGTTTTTCAAAATTCTGTGTTTTAAAAAAATTTCGTGTTTTCAAAAATTAGTGTTTTAAAATTTACGTGTTTTAAAAATTCTTGTGTTTTAAAATTCTCGTGTTTTTAAAATTTTGTGTTTTCAAAAAAACTTTTGTTTCAAAAATTTCGTGTTTTCAAAGTTTTCGTATTGGGTAAAAAAAATTCTTGTGTTTTCAAAATTCTCGTATTTCAAAAATTCTAGTGTTTTAAAAGTTTTCGTCTTTTCAAAAAAAAATTTCAGATTTTAAAATTTTCATATTTTCAAAATTTCGTGTTTCAAAAAAGAAATTCTCGTATTTTTAAAGTTGTCGTATTTAAAAAAATTAGTGTTTTAAAAATAAATAATTTTCGCGTTTCAAAATTTTCGAGTTTTCAAAAATTTCATGTTTTTTTTAAAAAAAAAATTCTTGTGTTTTAAAATTTCCGTGTTTTCAAAAATTTCGTGTTTTCAAAAATTTCATGTTTTCAAAAAAAATTCGTGTTTCAAAAAAAATTCTCGTGTTTTCGTATTTCTAAAATTTTGTGTTTTTAAATTTTGGGTTTTAAAAAAAAATTCGTGTTTTCAAAAATTCTCGGGTTTTAAAAAAATTTTCTCGAGTCTTAAAATTCTCGTTTTTTTTTTTAAAAAAATTCGTGTCTCAATTGGATCACGATTAAATATTAAATTAAACTTGTATTTTTGAAAATTAAGACAACGCGCGTTTAACGAGATACCAATTTTGGGCGTCGCGAGGTGCTAATACCTTCCTCGCAGAAGACTCGAACCCTATTTTTTCTCGGAATTTTGGCGTAGACTTAAAGCAGAGCCCTTTTTAAGAAAATTCAAAAAAATGATTTTTCTTTAAAAAGAGGATTTATTAGGTGTCCGATCACACCTAGAAAAAGATCGGTGGCGACTCCTTTTTAAATAAAATTGAAACTGTTTTCAAATTTTAATAATTTTCTCAATTAGCGCCCAATCAAATTTTAGGTCGCTACAACTGGCTAGTGAAACATCGGGCTGTATTGGATTGCACAGCTAAGCGAATGGAGTTAAGGACGCCGGAGGATAAGGCGATAATTATGATAGGAGAAAGAAGAAACTACTTGTCAAACGTAGTCTCTGCTTTAAAGGCTGATAAGATGGTCCGAAAAGGGTGCAAGGCATTTTTGACCTTCGTTAGTGCATTGGATGCGAAAGAAGGGGGAGTTAGTGGAGTTAAAACAGTAAGAGAATTTGTGGATGTTTTTTTAGAGGAGTTACCTAGAATACCCCCAGATAGGGAAGTGGAGTTCGGAATTGACTTACTACCGGGTACAGCTCCTATGTCAATTGCTCCGTACAGAATGGCACTAAAGGAGTTGGTTGAGCTCAAGGCTCAGATCCAAGAGTTGCTTGATCGTGGGTTTATCCGACCCAGTGTGTCTCCATGGGGAGCACTGGTCTTGTTTGTGAAGAAGAAAGACGGAACTATGCGTATGTGCATAGATTATCGTCAGTTGAACAAGCTGACCATCAAGAACAAGTACACATTGCCAAGGATAGACGACTTGTTCGATCAGCTTAAGGGGGTCGCGGTATTCTCAAAGATAGATCTAAGGTGCGGATATCATCGACTTAAAGTGAAAGAGGCGATATCTATAAAGGCGACTTTTCGGACAAAATACGGGCATTATGAGTTCTTGGTAATGCCGTTTGGATTGACAAACGCCTGTACCGCGTTCATGGACATGATGAACTGGGTTTTCCAACCATATCTGGACCGGTTCATTGTTGTGTTCATAGATGATATCTTGGTGTATTCTAAGTCAGAGGAAGAACATGATGAGCACCTCCGAGTCATGTTGCAAGTGTTAAGGGAGGAAAAGTTATATGCCAAGTTCAGCAAGTGCGAATTTTGGCTGAAGGAAGTTACGTTTTTAGGGATGTGGTGTCTGCTGAAGGGATAAGGGTGGATCCTTGGAAGATTGAGGCATTATTGGATTGGAAACCACCTAAGTCTATGGCAGAAGTTCGTAGTTTCTTGGGATTGGTAGGCTATTATAGAAGATTCGTAGAAGGGTTCTCATCAATAGTCGCACCTTTGACGAAGTTGTTGAGAAGGGAGTTACCTTTCGTATGGTCAGATAAGCAACAGGAGAGCTTTGAGAAGCTTAAGAGGGTCTTGACTAAAGCTCTAGTTTTGATTCAGCCTAAGGCAAGGAAGGATTTTGTGGTGTACTGTGATGCTTCTCACACAGGTTTGAGATGTGTTTTGATGCAGGACGGAAAGGTAGTTGCTTATGCGTCTCGACAATTAAGGCCATATGAGGTTAACTACCCGACGCATGATTTGGAATTGGCGGCAGTGGTCTTTGCTCTTAAGGTGTGGAGGCACTATTTATATGGAGAAAAGTCAGTGATTTACACAGACCACAAGAGCCTTAAGTATCTCACGACTCGTAAAGAGTTGAACACGAGGCAATGAAGGTGGGTGGAATTATTGAAGGACTACGATTGTTATATGAGTATCACCGGGCAAGGCGAATGTAGTGGCGGATGCCTAAGTCAAAAAGTAGTGTCGATCGAGGGCAATATTTGCACATCTTAGCTTGTATGTGATGGAAGTTTGTTAGTAGAGTTGCAAGTTAAGCGACGTGGTTGAATGAGGTGAAAGAGAGCCGGTTGGCGGATGAGGATCTAAGTGCTAAGTTGCGGCAAGTGCGATGTAAGGAATTGGAAAATTTTGGTGTAAATGGCGATGGAGTCTTTGTGTTTTCATGGCAAAGTCCGTATCTTAGAAGGATGAGGAGTTAAGGCGAGAATTCTTGGGAATCGCATAGTAGCCCTTATGCTATGCATCACGGAGGTAGTAAGTTGTCTACGAGATCTAAGGAGCAGTTTTGGTGGCACGGTCTTAAGCGGAAGTTGAGAATTTGTAGGGAAGTGCTTAACGTGTCGACAAGTCAATTTGAACACCAAGTTCGTCAAGATTGCTTCAACCGATAAAGATTTCGCAATGGAAGTGGGAGAATTACCATGGACTTCGTTAGTGGGCTTCCCTTATGCCTACTAAGAAGGACTCGGTATGGGTGATAGTAGATCGGTGTGAAATCAGACATTTCATACCGGTCTTGGGTTGACTATTCTCTGAAATTGGCAAAGTTGTATGTAAATGAAATCGTGAGGTGCCTGAGTCTTGGTGTCGATTATCTCGGATAGGGATCCAAGGTTTACATATCGATTTTGGAAGGCGCTACATCAAGCTTTGGGTACCGGGTTGGATTCGATCGGCATTCCATCCATGATCGGATGGTCAATCTGGCGAGTGATCCAAGTGTTAGAGGATATGTTGAGGGTGTGTGATAGACTTGAGAGGGAGTTGGGAAGAGTTCTTGCCTTTAGCGGAATTTGCGTATAACAACAGCTATCAGGTAAGTATTCGGATGGCACCGTACGAAGCGCTATATGGACGGAATTGGGGGAACGTCAGATTTTGGGTCTGAAAATTGTGGCAGAATCTGAAGAGAAGGTTAAGGTAATTCGGGCACGGTTAAAAGAGGCATCTGACCGGCAAAAGTCATATGTAGATCTTAAACGGAAGGAGATTGAGTTTGCTGTGGGAGATTATGTGTTTCTTAAAGTTTCGCCTTGGAAAAAGGTAATAAGATTTGGTCGCAAAGGGAAGTTAAGTCTCAGGTTTATAGGACCTTATCGGGTATTAAAGCGAGTTGGACCAGTGGCATACCAGTTAGAGTTGCCTTCGGAGTTGAAGCAGATGCACGACGTGTTCCACGTATCGATGCTACGCCGATATCGATCGGATCCATCTCATACAGTGCTGGTTGAGGAGGTGGAGCTAAGACCAGATTTCTCGTATGAGAAGGAGCCGATTCAGATTCTGGAAACGGGATGTGAAGGTACTATGGAGGAAATCCTTTCTTTTGGTCAAAGTGTTATGGCGTAATCATAGATCGGAGGAAACTTCTTGGGAGCCAGAAGAAGCAATGTGACAGTAATACCCCCACCTATTCTAGCCAGGTAATTTCAAGGTTAAAATTATTTTAAGGGGGTAGAACTGTAACATCCAGGATTTAGGGGTTGTGCATTTTTGCTTAATTGTATGAAGTAGCATGCCTATGTGTGTTTGAATGTGTTGTATGAAATTTTGAGAACTTTAGAGTGTAGGTAAGTGCATTAGAAAATATTAGATTTTAAGCCTTAAAGGGGGAGCTAGGCAAATAAGGCTTTAAGAGAATTTGAAGGGGAAATTGGACATAAAAAGTGGGCTTGTTAAAGTGGCAAGGAGGCGCCACTTAGAGCCTTAATAAGTGACACCACAAGCAGTGCAGAGGGGGCCTAGGTTCGAGCAGTAAGGGGAGCACTTGTGGAGTTGTTTTTTTTTTTGTTTTTATCAGGGAGGAAGGAAGTTGGATGGCATGTGGACTCTAGAAGGATGAGGTATAGATTGGGTGGGAGAGTTTGAGGATTCGGCTAAGGTGGAGGGGATCAAGGGATAAGGGAGAGAGGGAAGCAAGTGGCCGAATATGGGACTCTAAGGGGTGCATAATTCGGTCATACAAGGGGAGCTAGGTGTCGAATTTACTTAGTGTAGTAATAGGCATCTTTTTTATTTTTCTCTCTGCCAAAAGCTCTATTCCCTTTCTCTTTTCTTTTGTGACCAGAAACCGAAACCTCTCAAACCTTAGTTTCTCTTCTTCTTCATCTTCTCACGATTCAACCATTTTCCAAAAGCCGAAAGTAAGCTTTTCCTAGCCATAGCCGATTGTTGATTAAACTCCAAAAGTCGAAGCAAATCAATCACTATCTAGCCTACATAGCCGAATCTCTCTGTGGTGGCAGGCAAGGTGCGATTGATTTACATTTGTAGGGTAAGCTCAAATGATTATTCGATTTCCTTCCTTTTTCTTTTAGCCGAAAGTTGGAATCTAACCTCTTTTACTGTTCTTTGGCCGAAACTATGAAGGAGGTTTCGAGATTTGGTTGTTGTCGACTATAAGGAGGAGATCTTCGGGATTTCAAAATCTAAGGTAAGCAAGTGTGGTTTTAGGCCGAAGGCCATTTATTGTGTTTAAATGTTAGAATTGGATCTAACATGTGCCTATAGGAATTTCGACAACACCAAGAGCAAGGATTAATTTCGGGATTTAGATCCTCAAGGTAAGAGAGTGTTAACATTCGGCCAAGGCCATATTAAGTGTTAGTGACTAGCCGATTCTAACTATGATGTTTTTAGGGAGGAGTACAATCTATTTCGGTAGTCTTTCGGGATTCAGTGAACACGTTAGTACCAGGTGTGTAGCCCCACACTAATTTTTGATAGATTTATGGTATTGATTTAATATATGTGTTAATGAAAATATATTATGTTAATAGTGTTATGAATATTGAATATGACATATACGTGAATTCGTTATGAACATGGAATAAGATATATGGCATGATTTTGCATGTATTGTATTGTGCATGGGCATATGGGTGATTATGAAAAGGGGAAGGGATCTGGTGGTTTTTACCACAATATCTGGTGACTCATGTCACATAATCTGAATGTGGTGGCTAATGTCACGAAATACTATCTGGTGACTTTGTCACAATTATCTGGTGGCTATGCCACAATTTATAAGGGCGATGTGCAAGTCGTCTGCAGTGACTGCCTTCGATGGTGTGTAGCGGATGGAGGGTTGATTTAGTAATCCCACGGTGTGATGGCGGTCTGGTGATGTGTAGAGGATGGTTATCTAGGTTTGGGTTCGGGATTGCATCATTGTTTATATATGTTTTATATACGATTTGTATGCCTAAATCGTTGGGAGTTTGTGTTGGTTGTTACACATTGAGTCTGTTGACTCGCCCCGTTGTGGGATATCATTTCAAGTGACACTCAGTAAATGGACCGGGTCGGCAGGAGCTTAGTGGTGGCCATGCTCAGCTCAGTGTTATTTTATTTGGAATTTTATATTTAAGTATTTTGGATTTATTTCGGGTTTTGCTTTGATGTAATATGGCCATCACTATTAACTGTTTTATGCATGCATTTTAATTATTTTTATCGTGATACGATTATTATCAAACAAAAGGTTAAATAACTTTTCTTTAAAATAAATTCTAAATGTTATGTCACCTAAACACCAACGATTTTCAATTTAATGGTAAACTCTAAAAACTCGGTATTTCTTTTAACTTATAGTTTTGAAGTATAAAAATGGAGTTTTAATAAAATCTAAACTTCAAGAATAACACCGTTTTCAATTGATCACAACACAAATCGATTTTTCTTCAAAACCACTCAAGTTTTTCCAAAGCACAAACAAGTTTTTGAAGTGATTTACTCAAGGAGCAAGCCAGACCCGGTCGAGGCTCGTGGGCTGGGTTTGGGGTGTTTCAAATTGTTCAAACTGAGAAAATCATTTTCGTCGAGCAGTCCGGGATGGCATTATGTACAAGTATAGTGTTATTGTTGCCAAGCAACCCAGGGTGACGGATTCACGTACCTGTTCTGATTTCGTGTCTAGTTAATAGTTTTATAAACATGAGAATTAATTAAATGTTTTGTAAATGGATAAATGGAATTTAAATGCAATATGTGACAACATGTGAAATGAATCGAGAACGAGCCCTGGGGGCAAATGAATAGGAAAAAGTCTTCATAACCTATAATGAGATTGTTAGAAAAACATTATTCTAATACATCATTACTAATTAGTAGTTATTTAATAATTAAATGTAACATTTAAAATTTTATAGGATTAACATTCTAATTTTAAAATATTATTAAGTATATTTTTTAATAATATTTAGAAAAGATGAAACAAGTGTTTATGACCACTTTCACCTAAAATATTATTATACTTTGATCACAAAACATTTTTACAATTATTTACACTTTTATATATTTTCACCTAACGATTACCTTAATTACATGATACACTAGTGTATATATATGATACATATTGTCGAAACTATTTTTTATTTTTGAGAAAAATGGGGATCGACTTTAAAACGAAAATATGGAGTCGCCACCGACCTTTTTCGAGGTGTGATCGGATCACCTTGAAATTGATCATTTTAATAAAAATTTGATTTATTAAAACAAATTTTAGTCTACGAAACTCGAGAAAATAGGTTCGGGAGTCGGTTACATACGAGGAAGGATTAGCACCCCCGCATCGCCCAAAATTGGTACCAAATTGATTAATTAATGTCCTAACGTCGAAAATTTGAAAATATTTAGAAAACGATAACTTTTAAAAAAAATTTGAAGTGGATATCGAAGTTCTCTTATTCCGAAGGAATGAAATCTCACGTCCAACACGTTAGGGTATGACATTTAAAACCCTCGATATCAAGACCATCTCGTAATCTCCAAAATTCATGCATTGAGAAAAATTTTTAAAAGGATACTCGAGGATCTGGTCATACGAAAAGCCAAAACCCAACACGTTAGGGCACGATTTCTCGGATTTCTAAACACAAGATATTGCCCTATTTTTAAAGCTAAGAGAACACGAATGCAATCTTAAAAGGATATTCGATTATTTGGTCAAACGAAAAATCGAAACCCAGCATGTTTGGGCAGAATCTCTCGGATTTCCAAACACGAAATATTGCCTTGTTTTTTTTTTTTAGAAAACATGGGCAAAATTTAAAAAGGATACTAGGTTATTTGGTCAAACGGAAAACTGCAACCCAACACGTTAGGGCACGATTTCTCAAATTTTCAAACACGAAATATTGTCTTATTTTAGAACTAAGAAAACACGAACGAAATCTTAAAAGAATATTCGGTTATTTGGTCAAACGAAAAATCGAAACCCAGCACGTTAGGGCACGATCTCTCGAATTTCCAAACACAAAACATTGCCTTGTTTTGAGAACTTTTCAAATAGGTGATTTTAAAATCGACTCATAGTGCATTTATTCAATCACTATTCGACAATGAAAAACAAAAATATAAATATTGAGCATGGAATAATAATATGTGAATACAAGTTCGTACAACTGGATAACAAAAATAATAATATGAACATGCAATCCAAATTATACAAAAACAATAATCTCGCAACTCCTATTTTGAAAATACCAACACTATTAAATAAATGAAAATTTACAAATAAGCAACACATGATAGAGTTTGAAATAGATATAAAACAAGATGAAAATAACTAATACATGAAATAATAACATAAATGAATTTTAAAATAAATATATTATAATGTACAATATAATATATATTAATCTACAAAATTACATATATGAAATAGAAAACCAATATAAATGACTTATATATGAAAATAATAATATCTGACAGTTCTAAAATAAATAATATATAATAAAATAGGGATAATAATACTAATAATAATAATACTACTAGTAATAATAATAAATAGAATAATAATAATAATATTAAAAACAATAAAAGTAATAAGATAATGAACATAATGTTAAAACTAATTAAATTAATGACGAAACTAACAACATAGGACTAATTTTAAATGAAAACAGAAATCTGGGGGAGAATTCGCGAATAAATAAAAAAGAGGACCATATTGAACGCACGGATAACAGAGAAGGACCAAAAGAGAAATTAATCGCTGCCTTCTAAAACGACGTCGTTCGAATGGACCAAATTGCAACCGAAAACAAATTTGGGGCAAAAATTAAAAGAACAAAAACAAACTGATTTGAAAGCTCAGGAAAGGAGGGAGGACCAAATGCAGAAATTTCCCAATAATGGAAAACACGCGGATCCTCCCGGGTCGAGTCACGCGCGCGGGTCGTGTGCCTAAATGGCGCCGTTTTGCGGGATTAGGAGTGCCAACGGAACGACGTCGTTTGGCTTTATTATAAAAGAGAAAAAGAGAGAGAGAGAGAGAGAGAGAAACAAATAATTTGTTCCATGTTTTTTTTAAAAAAAAAAAAAAAGGCTTCCTTTTTCTTTGCTTTTCTCTGGGTTAAACCCAGAAACAGTCCGCGAAGGCCACCGATGTCCCGACGTTGCTACGCCGCAGCTCTGCCGTGGATGGCGGTCCGACGCCCTAGGTAAACTCCTTTTTGTTCTTTTCCCCTTTTTATATTATATATTCTATATATATATATATATATAGTTTTAAAAAAAAATAAAAACAAGATCTTTGTATATGAACAGATTCAAAGTGCGTAAAAAAAAGAAAAAAGAAAAAGAGAACCTTTTAAAAATTTCTTTCGTTTCTTTGTATTGATATTTCGTGTAAAAAAAAAAAAGAAAGGGGCTTTACAATGATTGCTTCGGTCTCTTTATAGCTGAATAAAAGAAAGAAGAAAAAAATACAAAGTCCCTCTTCCTTTCTTTGCTGTCGTCTTGCTGTTATTTGTCGCTTGTTTTTGCAGGTACAAGGCCGCGTACGGAGGCGTGGACGTGACACGTACGGAGGCTGTGCGCTGGAGGCTGCTGAAGGAGGCTTGCGGTGCATGGAAGTAATAGAAACCCTAAGGTTTCTGTTCAACCGAATATTTTGGGCTATTTGGGCTGTAATGGACTATTTTTATTATTGAATTTTTAGTGTTTTGTTGTTTTTTGTTTTAGAAAATTTAATTGGGCCTGGACATAAATTGAGTTCTACACATATGATATGGTCACTTACCTTAATTACATGATACACCAGTGTTTATATATGATACATATGATATGGTCACTTAATTTGTCTTCAATCACTCTTTCAAGACTAGTCTTCATCTTGGAACTGTTGGCTTGTACTGTGGTCGCCATCATCCGAGGGTGCAATTTGTTGTTCTCCTCTATCTAAAACTAAAATCAAAGCACCGGGAATGTGAGCCACACATTGGAATAGGACGGCCAACCCACTAACTCAAATATACCAAAACTATGCATCTTTTTGAAGTTTTTTATTGTTATCTACCATCAATCATCATATGTATATCCTTCTTTAGGTATCTGGATTCCCAAAGTCGTTGTCGTTGGAAATGGCTGCAAGTTGATTGTTGAGAAAATTATTGGCAATTAATGGTGGAACTGCAGAATGTGCACTAGAATTCAGTGTTGTAATGACTCCACTGTATACTAGTCAAACAATATTCTTTTTCATGTTTTTTATATCCCTTTGTGATACTTCTCTTATCACTTGGATCATCGACTAGATTTTTTTTTTCCAGGTAGGCAGAGGCGAATTTAGAGAGCCTGGCATAAGCCCGGCCCCTCTAAAATGAAAATTTTTTATCTAAACTTTCTAATTTTTTTTAAAATTTTAAATTAGTAAATGTAAAATTATATTTTGACCCTCACTAAAATTATAAAAATTTGATTTAATTCTTTAAAAATTATAAAAATATAGACTATAAAAAATTAAAATTTCATTCGACCCTCCTAAAAATTTATTCTAACTTCAGCCCTGCAAATAGTTCAACATAATTATTTTATATAGATACCGAACATTAACTGTTAGAAGAAATTCTATCCAGCCATTTGGTTCGATGATTGATACAAATAATATCTTGCTCAATTAATACACTTCAAATCCATTCTCCAAATACACTATTGGAAGATGTTTTTGTCTGTTTTTCTATTACTATATATTATATACTTGCAAAGATAACAATCTACTAAATGCAACTTCTTTTCCCTTTCAGCAAATGCAAGCTGATACATGCATAAATGGGATGAAATTTATTAATTTAAATTTACCAAAGCTGTCAATTTTTGACTTTAGAAAATCAATTGGTTTGTAATGCATTTTTGGACAGAATTCAAGCAGCTTTGAGTTGAGATGTCTTCTTACCAACAAAAGAGTTATCTTTTAGCTTTGAAATGCTACCTGAATCACTTGATTTTGAGTTCAAGAGCTCAAGTTATAGTAATTTTAGTGAAGACTAGGAAACAGAATTTCTGGACGGAATTATTACAGGAATTGCAAGTTTTGCGCATTGATCTGCATTTGAGACATATTGAGTTCGGTTTTAAGGCTTAATTTTGATTATATATGTTCAATATTATATTTATTATTATATTTTTATATTTATTTATTTTAATTTTAAAATATTTTAAAGTATTTTAAGTCATTTAGAAGTTTTATATTTCTTAGTTGACAAGAAGAGTGTAAATCTTTTTAGCTAATTAGGAGTTTGTTTTTCATTCAATTTGTAGCTTATATAAAGACACTTTCATTATTCATTACATAAGATGTTTTTTATTATTTGATTAATAAAAGCACTATTCTGAATATTTATTTTGTAATATTCAATTCTTATTTTTATTCAGAAGATTCTTTTTACTTGATATTGTTCAAGATTTTAGGGAAAGTTCTTTGAAAGTCAAGAACTCATTCTTGAAGGGCTGGTTAGAGCAATTGGTTGAGTTTAGTGGGAAATCTTTTATAAAAGATTCAATTAGTCACTTATCTTTCTATCAATCTCTATCAATTTATCTATTTCATCTTCCACCTCTAATTTTAATTTCTTTATTTTTTTTGTCATTGTTGTTATTTTCAGTTTACTTAGTTTCTTTGTTGTTTTCTCGTTCCTTAGGTTTCAAGAAAGCATCATTTAAGTCTGTTACTCACCCTTGGAACATTCAAACCATCGAACCATCTCCTACTCGAACAAGGAGATCTCTTTCTTAGATGATTCTTCACTTGGATTTTTTTTTTTCTTGTTACTGTTTTTTTCTCCATCTTTTGGTAATCGGTTACTCACATTCTTTGTTCATTGTTTCAAATCCAACGCTTCTTGCTTGTTGCCCAAACCATTAACCATAGGAATCGGTTTAGAGCCTCCCAAGTTAAAAACAAGTCTACTAGCTCAAAACAACTTCGGTTATTTGGGACTTTGTGGACGCTGCCTTCATATGACCGGCTTCAACTTCTGATTAGCTAGAGCCATTAAGGTACTATTTTAGTATTAATTTGTATGTACTTGAAGCAGGAAAACAAGTAGCAGTAATGTGGTATTTGGTTGAGTGAAAAAAGTAAAAAAATAAAAAGAGAGTGAAAAAAGGAAAAGCAAAATAAAATTTAAAGGTGTTTTAGTAGAATAGAAAAGTGAAAGAAAAAATTAAAATAAAATATGATCATTTCTTGTTATGATGCATAGAAACAAATTATTGCAAATTGAAAAATAAGAGTGATAAGGGCAGCAGACCAAGATTATTTTCACCAACGGATTCATATACTTAAAAAGAAGAAGCCAAATAGATTTAAGAAAACAAAGGAAAAACAACTAAAAAAAACTTTTAAAACAAAGAATAAATATTTAGAACAAAAATTAAAAGTGGAAGATGAATCAAATAAATTAATTGATATGGATAGAAGATAGTTGTTCAACTGATTAGTGAGACTGCAAATAAAGAAAATTTATGGATAAAATCTCACAAGAAAAAGATTTGGAAAAAAAAAAAGAAACATTAAAAAAAGACGGTAGACTCTAAGATCAAATGCCAAAGTAAAGAGCTTACTTCTTCAACCACTCGTCCCTTTTAAGAACTATGCTATTATTTGAAGAATTTTGGAGATTATATTGTTCGGAGAAGTAGTCACAAACTCTAAAAAAAATTAATTTTTATGAATCGTGAAATGAATATGACAGATGCCATATTATTTATTCGTTATCATATTTTTAATGCTTCTTCAAAATTTATATTTATAAATATAAGATTTATAAATGATATAAAACTCTACTTTTATTAGATATTAAAGTCCTAAAGTATATCAAATTTTTATTCTAATGAACATCAAATTTATAATAAAAATATGAATTTTTTTCTTAACCTAATGCACATCCATTATATAATTAAAAACATTTTTAATATTTTAATTTTTTAACTATATATATTCCAAATTTTAGATTTTTAAGATAATTTTCTATTTTTTTTTTTTAGTTTTGAATTGTTTATTTAAGGGTTAGTACATCATTTGGTACCTAAGTTTGACCTAAATGTTTAATGTGGTATCTAGTTTTTTGTCTCAATTTAGTACTTAAGTTTAGTTTTACTGCTTAATTTGGTATCCAAATCAAATGGCATCATACGACCCAATGAATATTTAACACATGGCCTAAGAAAAAATATAAATATTTAGTTAGGACAAAAATATCAAATTAAATATTAAATCTACACTTAAAAAAACTAATTACAAATGTGACAACTTTTTATTTTTTTATCACAAAAGAGCAGTTATTGGTTTAGATAGTCCATTGGATTAACAAGTCAAGGAGAAGGTGGCCTAATAGTAAAAATTATTGTAGCCAAATTAATCATTTATCTTTTTGAATTACACAAGAACCACAAAGCACGTGACTTATAATTATTGTAATGAAATTAATCAATTACGATCTTGAATTACGGAGGAACCACAAAAATTGACCTAAAATACTTGTTTTCAGGAATGGATTCTTACATATTCAATGTTGAAATTGAATAATTGTCAGTTAATAAGGGAGAATGTTACTGTAATCCATTTGCATTTAATTTGTAATTTTTTCGTCAAGCAAGACGTCATATATATTTGTTGTTAGAGTAATTCAAATTATCTCATTTCATTTTATAAACTTTAAATGGATATTTTATATTTTCCCAAGCTATGCTAAATGTTACACATTTAATCATGACCAATTGGGTACATACGTGGTGACTCAGAGTCCTAAGCGATCAAACGCAAAGTTAAGATTCGAATCCAAATTTAAATTATTAAAATTCAAGACATGATTTCCCTTTCAACCTCTAATTCTGATAAACAATGAAGTCTTATCTCAAGACATGCTTTCCCTTTCAACCTCTAGTTCTGAAGATGATTGTCTCAAGACTTTAGGTTTCATGTATCGAGACATGGGCCTTGTGTCTTGAGACAGGTCTTGAGACTTAGCTCACCTGTTTTATACATTATCTTAAATATTTCTTGTATTAAGAAAATGAACCTTATGGCTCGAGACCAAGCAATTTACGTCTCAAGATGTGTTTAGTGTGTCTCAAGATCATTACCCAAAAATGTACGAAGTGATGGTTTTCATTATTGATGTCTCGAGATGTAATCCTAATGTCTCGAAACATTATACTGTAGACTTTATGACATTCAAATGGTAACCAAAACTTACTTTTAACTTATTCGAACATAATATCATTCTCAAATGCAACTAATCAACCTTTATCGTACACCAAAAACACGTAAACTTATATCATTTGATGTGTCATACCTGACTAAGTGAAACTTATAAACGACACACGCACAACCACACACACACACATATATATAACTTTAACATTAGGACACTTATAAGTCCATAACATATCATCTATCCAAATGACCCAAAATGACACATTTGAACCTATAATTCATTATACGTACAAGCAAGAAACATGCAAGAAACCTTCCTCTTTTTTCTTTTTATCGTTTGAAGAAATGAGAATGGCCACCAACTCTTTTCGTCTTTCCTTTATAATTATCATCTGTGTTAATTAATTTTCTTAATTAAGTTAAAGTGTACTTAAACGTATTATCCTCTTAAATTAAGGAGGGATTATAAGTTTTGTTTAAACGTTATATCAAAAAATTAAAATAGATTTTTACCTTAAATAAAAAAGTTTAAAGGATTTTTCTTATTTTTTCAATTAAATTAATTTAATATAAAAGATAGTGACGTGCGAAGAAATGAGATTACTCACTTATCACAATAGTAGTTACGCCACATAGGAAAATTTCCATACTTGGGTGTATAAAATATATGATGTATTCTTTAAAAATTCTAAAATTTAACTAAATGAAAATGATTAATATTGAATATATGTGGATAGGTGATTTCATAAGTTGACAGAAGATTACTATGATATTGTGTGGTAAGTTTGGAAATATACAATTTACCAATTAATCCTTGTTGAGATTTATGATTACTAGAAAGTATTCCTTTATTCATGCTTCAACTAAATATTGAACTCTGGCATATATATACACAAGTTGCCAAGACTAGTTACAACACCCTTAACTGCCACAACTACTAATGCTTGCTACTAACTGTTTAAGCAGTTAACAACCATTTCAGCATTATTCCTTAACATGCCTCCATCTCCTTAATCTCTGCTGTTTGCTCACGTTTTGCAACTATCTTGAGACACGACCGAAACTTTGTAAAAAGAGGAGCTGCCAAAGGCTTAGTAAAAATGCCTGCTACCTGCTCTTGCATTGGAACATGTCCAACAGTTAATGTTCCTGCAGCAACTTTCTCCCTTACGAAAAACAGATCCAATTTGACATGTTTAAATTTTGAATTTAATACTGGATTAGTTGAGACAGCAATAGCTCCAGAATTATCGCACCAGACAGCAGTCTTCCTGTTCAGAGAAACATGTAATTCAGCTAAAAATGGTTCAAGCCAGACTAACTCAGTGACTGTATGAGCAAGCCCTTTATATTCAGCTTCTGCAGTTGATCTGGAAACAATTTGCTGCTTCTTAGATCCCCAAGAAACGGGGTTGCCTCCAAAAAATACACAGAATCCTGTTGTAGACCTCCTATCATCAACATCAGACCCCCAATTTGCATCCGAATAGCCAACAAGATCCAACGTGAGACTGGAGTGAAATGAAGGCCATACTCAATTATGTTTTGGAGATAGCGCAGGATGCGTTTCACAGCTTTGAAATGTTGATCAAGAGGTTTGTGCATGAACTGACAAACTCTATTTACAGCAAAGGTGATGTCAGGTCTTGTGATGACTATATATTGCAAAGCCTCCACAATACTCCTATACTTAGACTCATTCTCAATTGTACTGCTAATAAATTGAGACAAAGCAGTTGAAGAAGCCATGGGTGTAGGAGAGCCTTTTGCTTGATCCATGCGAGCCCTGTGTAGAAGCTCAAGGATGTATTTTCGTTGGCTCAAAAACAAGCCATTAGTGGTGGGAAGAACTTCAATACTAAGGAAGTAGTTAAGAGAGCCCAAATCCTTCAAAGAGAACTTAGTATCCAAGGTGGCGACAAATTCATCAATACTACCTTGATGATTCCCCATGACAATGATGTCATCTACGTAGATAAGAACATACAGGAGCACACCCTCAGTCTTTCGAGCAAAAAAGAGCCATCAGATTTAGTCAAAACAAACCGAGAAGCAAGTAAAAATTCTCTTAACTTTGAGAACCAAGCTCGAGGAGCCTACTTAAGGCCATACAGTGCTTTCTTTAAACGACAAACCAAGGTTTGACCACCAACCTTCTTCTCAAAACTGGAGGCTGCACCATGTAAATCTCTTCTAACAAATCCCCATTGAGAAAGGCAATGTTAATGTCAACTTGCCTTAGTGACCAACCAAACTTCACAGGCAAGGATAAAACTACATGAATCGTAGTAGGTTTGACAACAGGACTGAAAGTTTCTTGATAATAAATATTAACTTTCTGTAGGTATCCCTTGACAACCAGTCGACCTTTGTAGCAAGCAATAGTGCCATCCGAGTGTCTTTTAACTTTGAATATCCATTTGTAGCCAACAGCCCTCCTGTTGGAAAGTAAGGGAATTAAGTCCCAAGTTCCATTCTTCAGCAACGCATCATACTCCTGTTGAGCTGCCAATTTCCATTCTTTGTTAGCAAAGGCCTACTCAATCGTGATAGGTTCAGGAACTCTGAGTTCAGCTGTAAACAACTTGGGTTTGAAGATCCCATTCTTGGACCTGGTTTACATAGGATGAGTGTTAACAACAAGAGCTTCTTGTAGGTGTTCAACGGGCAAGGGACTGCTGGAAGCCAATCGAGAGGTGAATGAGTCAGTTGACAAACCACCACTAGGAGATGGAGGAATAGAGGGTGGCTTACTGTCCTCTGCATTGACACCGAGTGATCTAAAATTCTGAGAAGTAGGTACAAAATCTGGAAGAGCAGGAGAAAAAAATTGGCCTACTGGCATCTGACATTACTGCTAATTCTAGTTGAGCTAAAGAAGCAGTCAGAGGTGAGACAGCAATGGTAGATCGTGGTGAGGGAGAGAGGACAACAGGAACTCGAGCTTGTTGATGCTGAAACTAAGAGTGAGTCTGAGAACCACTGTTGGAGCTAGAAGAAGTTGCAAAGGGAAAGGAATCTTCATCGAACACCACATGTCTGGAGACAAAAGCCTTTTCACTATTATCAAGGCATTTGTATCATTTGTGAGTTGAGCTATAGCCAAGAAACATACAGGGCTTGGATCGATACTCGAGCTTATGATTATTAAAAGTTCGAAGATAGGGATAACACTTACAACCAAAAACTTTTAAAAACATGTAATTTGGCTGAATGTGATGCAACACTTCAAAAGGTGACCGTCCTTAAAGGGCAGGTGTGGGAAGCCTGTTAATGAGGAAAATAGCACTGGTAAAAGCATGAGCCCAAAAGTGTAGAGGCATGCTAGCTTGAGCCATCTAGGTCAAACCAGTATCTACAATGTGCCTATATTTTCTCTCGACCAGACCATTTTGCTCAGAGGTGTGGGGACAAGTTAGGCGGTGATGAATGCCAAGTTGAGACAACACCTTTGAGAAAGGCCAAAATTCACCACCCCAATCAGTTTGAAGATCCTTAATAGAACACCCAAATTGAATAGTAATAAATTTCTACAAATTGAGAAATTTTTCAAGGGCTTCAGACTTGCATTTTATGAGATATAGCCATGTGAATCTAGAGTATGCATCAACAAATGAGACATAATAGTAGGAGCCTTCAGATGCCATAGGGGCAGGTCCCCAAAGATCAAAAACTATGAGTTCAAAGGGACCCGAATATACAGTAATAGATGAAGAGAAGAGAAGCTTATAAAGTTTTCCAAGCTGACATGCTGAACAAATAATATTCAACTTACAATTGTTAGAAACAACATTACATTGCTGAAGAACTGTTTTAACAGTTTTATTACAAAGATGGCCCAAACGTTTGTGCCACAACTCAAAATTAGAGCAACTAAAAGCTGGAAGTCCCAAACGAGCAGTATGAACAGTAGCTGGAGGTAAAGAAGTAGACTTGTACCCCTGAGTGTCGGAAAGGTCAAACTGATATAAACCATTATGAATACGACCCACTAATAGGATGCTCCCTGTCTTGGTATCCTTCACAAAACAACGAAAGGCATGAAACTCAAAGTAAACTTGGTTATCTTTTGCAAATTGAGCAATTGACATTAATTTTTTACAAATGTCAAGTACATGCAAAACATTTCTTAGATGAAAGATTCTACTGTCACTTATAAAAGAGCTAGAGCCAATATGATCCACTGGAACTGACATGCCATTCCCCATAAAAAGTTTATTGTTACCTGTGTACTGAGTGACCTGTCGCAAACTTTCCAGATCATTAGTTACGTGATTGGAAGCACCGGAGTCCGGGTACCAGATTTTTGCAGTTGAGGAACTTGGAGAAAACTGCTCTTTAACAGACACCTGATTAGCTTGCAGACCAGAACCTTGTGCAGAACATTTTTGAGAACAACAAGGATGACCACAAGAGGACAAAGGAGAAGGGTCTTGGAATTGATGAAAATGTACCTGCATGGACTGATTAGAAGTTCCTTCAAAGGTCTCGTCAAACCGATAATAACACCGGTGAACAGTATGACCAATGCGCCCACAAAGTTGACACTGAGGCTTATTATGCACAAATTTCCTACCTCGACCTCTGCCTCGAGATGATCTACCACTACCCCTATAGGGTGGTCTGGAACCCCTATCAGAATGACCACGACTACTACCACCAGAATCATGATACTGAGCAACATTGTCTTGGAAAGACATGGTAGGAACTAGATCTTATTGTCGAGATTCACAATCATTGAGCATTTCAGCAAGAAGTTCAAGAGGAACACTCATTGCAAACGGAAGAATACGAATTGACCCATACTCCACTGGCAGGCCTGCAAGAATGATACTAACTAATTCTTGCTCAGAAATAACACTACCAGTAGCCACAAGAGTGTCACACAGATTTTTAACCTTGGTCAGATATTCTTTAATGGTCAACTGACCCTTTTTTCTAAGAATAAAGGGAATGCCTCAAAGTAGAAATCGTGAGAGTAGACTTAGCAGCAAAGCGTTTAACAACAGCATTCCATACATCAAAACTAGATCAAGCATTAGTGAGATGAACAAGAACATCATCACAAATGGTGGATAAAAGTCAGGAAGCTAACAATTTATCTTGTTGTTTATAAACAAGAAGTCAGAATTAGGAACAAGATTACCATTGCTATCAATAACCGACTGTGGAGGAACAGTAACAGTGTCAAGAACAAAACCATGCAGTTCATAGCCTTCAGGGATCAACAAGACTTGCTGCTTCTATAAAAGAAAATTTTGCTCTCCAAGTTTTACAATGTCATGTTTAGGAAATTGTTGAAGTTTCCTCAAAACACTAGGAATCAAACAAGGAGAAGGTTCACCTGCTGGAACACCTGAGTTGATGGACTGCCAATTTTCATCATCACCAGAAACAACCTCTGTTGCCAAGAAGAAAAGAAAAAAATTTAAGGCTCAGATACCATGTTGAGATTTATGATTACTTGAAAGTATTCATTTATTCATGCTTAAACCAGATATTGAACTCTGGTATATATAACACAAGTTGCCAAAACTAGTTACAACAACCTTAACTGCCACAACTACTAATGCTAACTACTAACTATTTAAACTGTTAACAACCATATTAGCTTTATTCCTTAACAATCCTAATAATATGTAATTGTTGAGCTCCCTTACAGATCGAAATTGATACTTCCTTCCAATAAAACTATCAAACTTTTCTTGTTGTATCAAAATTGATACTTCCTTCCAATAAAACTATCAAACTTTTCTTTCAACAAGATTCGACTTTTTAAGAACTAAACCTTAAAGAAAAGTCTTAAAAAATTTTCTATTTCTTTCTCAAGCGGTTTGTTTTTTATCTTTTGTTTTGCCCAACAGTGGACCGCCTTCCTTTTTTCCCTCTTAACAACTCTTTCTTTCTTTTTTATTCTCATTTACTACACATGTCTTCACTCTTTTCAATTATAGATCTATTTTGTGGATATTTTTGTTGTCTTCACAAGTTGTGATGGACAGATGACAGTGTCTGTCATTCGCTAAAACTCCATCGGCCACCAGTAATTTTTCTTGGAAAGTGGGTGGCTCTTCGTCAACTTATTAATCTGTTTTTGTTTTAAGAGTATTTCAAAATAATAAATGATTTTACGAGTCGATTTGAACACGTGTTGTATTAAGTTTTATATTTTTTTGTTTGATTTTTCATTATTTATAAGTCTTCAATTTTAGAAGTTTTTATCTGCTCTTGTAGCACTTTTTTAGTCTTTCTTATGCATGTAATCTTAAATTTACAAGTGATTTTAGAGATGATTTTGTTGTCGTCCTCTAGTTTGGTAAATGCTCAATTCTTTTGTCAATTTTTGCTCGCCACTTTAAACCATCCAAGGCTGATTTTCTTATCATATTAAGTGCTTGCAATCACTCCAGATATGTCATACTTGAGTTGTGACAAAGCCAATTGTCAATGTGTAATAATGTTTTATTGATGCTAAGGTTAAAGTCTTTGTTATGTTGATCAAGTTTGTCTTTTACCATTTACGACGAGTATTTATTATTATTCTATGAATTGTATGCTTTCATTCGTTTAATTAATGAATGAATTTACCTTTAAAAACTAAAATAGATAACTTAATTAAGATAATATTTAAAAAGTGAAATAAAATAAATTAAAAGCATACATAAGGGAAGCAACATAATGATGAAAGTTGGATCCGGCTTTTCTTTTCATTTTCCACAAATGTTTCTGTACATTCTCCAAATCTAGATAATTAAATAAATATATTAGTTAAAAATACAGAATGCAATATATAAAGCATTGTGGGAGTTTAAATAAATCTTAAAATAAGATGTGTAAATGGGTAAAAAATTTAATGTAAACTATACTGTAAAATAAAATAAAAAAACAATGTGGAAGATTATAAATATAAGAAAAGTAAACACAAACTTACATTTGTTTTCTCATACTGTTCTAACCTTTTGGAATTTGATTTTACAAAATTAGTCTTTATAGAGAAGATGAAGCTAAAATATATGGAAGCACTTAATTTAAAACGTATAAATATTAAAGTTAAGTTATTAAATTTTGTCTAACCTAAAAATTTACAGTCTGTCATTAATCAAAATATAGTCAAATTACCATTATTTTAAAATTTCATATAATTTTAAAAGTCAAACATGCTTATCGCATAAGTATACAAAATATAATTTTATTTTAAATTTAAAATGTCAAACATGCTTGTTTGATTCATGGACTGCCTTCGTGTATTGATTTTAATATTTTAAAAAATCATTGTCTGAAAATTAGAATCACGAAATGAAAAAAGTAATAGAATTTTATAGCAAAATGTGCAATTTTAATGTGAAATCTATATATATATATATATATATATATATTAATCAATACATTTAAAAATATTACAAAGTTTTAAAAATATGCATGTCCGTTGAAAAGATACTTTTTTATAATAAAAAAGAGATAAATAATAATAGTCAAGAATTATTTGGATTGAAAGTCTATACCACGAAAAGGAATAGTTAATAAGCATAGTACTAATATATATATATACACTAATTCTTATGATGAAAGTCGATGCCATGAAAAGGTATTTTTTGTTAAAAAGAAATAAATAATAATAGTCAGGAATTATTGTGGGAAACATTACTTTATTATTTTACAGTTCATATTTATTTTTACATTTCGTATAGCATCGAATTGGAAACAAATGATAGATTTTTTAATATATTCATGCAATAAAATGTTATATTTTTAAACAAGGAATATATCATAATAGCTTGAATTATTATGCATTAGTCAACTATATTGAATTTTTATGGAATAAAGATGCATAAATAATTAATAAGTTGTTGAGTGAAACGATAAGGTAAATTATACTCTTAAAAGGAGAACGTAGATTCGAACTTTGAAGACAACATTATTAAGAGGGATAGTTACGAACTCCGAACATAAACCGTAAAACATATATAATACTAAAAAAATGTAGAAATAGTGTATTTATTATCACGTGTCAATAGATTAATTTACCACTTGGCATTGTAAGAACTATGCTACATCAACAAGCTTGGCTAATTTGGTGAGAAACTTGCTTTAGTATATATATTAGATTAGTTCTATGATATTTTTTTTCAGGGAATTTAGTTCGTATTATCTTCAAATGGAATTATTGTTAAGTTATATATGATATTACCACCATCAAGCATTTTAATATTATCTTTTAATAATAGTGGCACTAGACCAAAAAATTGTTTTCTTGATGTTTTGAACACACCATAAAAATAACATCAAAACATCACAGAAAAATAATTTTTCGTTCATATATCTGCTACTTTATGTTGATGATATGTTAATTGTGAGTAAAGATTCTTTAGAAATTGAATGACTCAAAACCATGCTTAACTCTAAGTTTGAGATGAAGGATCTTGGTGCAGTCAATAAAATTTTGGGGATGGAAATTTCAAGAGACAGACGTTTTGGGAAATTATTCTTGTCACAACAAAGGTGCATCGAGAATATCCTTAAGCGATTTGAGATGCAAGAGTCTAAACACTACACCAGAAATGACTTTTAGCGGCGTTTTTAGTGGCGTTTTAAAGAAAAACGCCACTAATATTTCACATTAGTGGCGTTTGAAGGAAAACGCCGCAAAAAAATGAACTATAGCGGCGTTTATTACAAAAGCGCCGCTAAAAAGGATAAATAGCGGCGTTTTATCCTCAAACGCCGCTATAAATCAGAGCATTAGTGGCGCTTTTGAAAAACGCCGCTAAAATTATGAACATTAGCGGCGCTTCTGAATAAACGCCGCTAAAAGTATGAGCATTAGCGGCGCTTTTGAAAAAACGACGCTAAAAGTATGAGCATTAGCGGCGCTTTCAGAAAAACGCCGCTAAAAGTATGTGATTTAGCGGCGCTTCTTAAAAAATGCCGCTAAAGATATGAGCAATTCAAAAAACTCCCAAAAACGATGGCGTTTTAATTGCAACTTAAAATGGGAAAAAAATTAGCGGCGTTTGTAAATAAAGCGCCGCCAACTATGATTTTTAGCGGCGTTTTTATTTAAAAATGCCACAAAATATTTTTTATTTCGAAACAAAAATGACGCCGTTTTAATTACAATGCAAAAATGGGAAAAAATTAGCGACGTTTGTAAATAAAGCGCCGCTAAATATGATTTTTAGCTGCGTATTTATTTAAAAATGCCACAAAATATTTTTTTATTTCGAAACAAAAATGACGCCGTTTTAATTACAATGCAAAAATGGCATAAATTTAGCGATGTTTTTCGAAAAAAGTCGCTAAAGGTCGACTTATAGTGGCGTTTGTTATAAAGACGCGCTAAAGGTGATATGACAAACTATTTTTATTTCAAAGCAAAAACGAGGGTGGCATTTATTCAATCTATTTCAAAACAAAAAAGCAATTGTTTTGATCATTGTATAATAATTCAATTTTAATTTACGTTTAGTGTTTAAATTATTTGCCTTAGTGTTAAGCTTTAGCATTTAGGGTATAAGGTGTGAGTCGTATGGTTTAGGGGTTAATGTTTATAGTTTAGTGTTTTAGTGGTTTACAATTTTTGATTTAAAGTTTAGTATTTATGGTTACAGGGTTTATATGTTTGTAAGGGTTTATGATTTAGGGTTTCTGGTTTATGATGTTTAGGGTTTAAGGTTTAGGATTTTGTGGTTTATAATGTTTTAAGGTTTAGAGTTTGAGGTTATGTGTTTAGATTATTATAGGGTTTAGGGGTTTAAGGCTTATAGTTTAGGGTTTATAGTCAATAATTAAGGATTGATAGTTCAGGAGCTATGATTTAGGGTTTAGCGTTTATGGTTTAGGATTTTAGGGTTTTAGGAATATGTATCCATTTCCCCAATGTTCATTTCTTTAAATTAGGTTCAAATTTTTATCCTTAATTTATATATGAAATAATTTATTATATAATTGTAAAATAGATAATATGAATTATAATATTATAATTATTATATAGTTTGGGGTTTGGGATTATGTGTTAGAGATTAGGGTTTGAAGTTTGGATTTTGGGTTATATATCTTT